>CM057075.1:1210000-1810000 GCA_029379335.1 Thymus mandschuricus | reverse complement strand
TTCTTAGAGGGGAGACGCCAGATAGGCCGCGGTCATATGCAAAATCGAACTTATTGCATAATTAGGTTATCTGTTGCCATAAATCCTGTTGGCTTTTTTCTTCCATTGCTAGGATGTTACCTGCAGTTTATAGTTCTTAGAACACCTAGTGAAACATGATGCTTACTGTGTTGGTATGTAAAAGATTGTTGTTACGATGCTATGAATCTCGTTGTACCTTAGATGGATACATGTATGATCGCGTGTCTTCTTACCATTCCCACCGAAGATTAATTCTTCTCGCCATTGTTGCCGGGAAAAAAAAAAAAAAAAAAAAGGGAGTCACCATCTACCAGACGATGGCCCAATGAGCTTTCTCAGGGGATAAAATATACAATTAATAAATAATTTAACATAGTATCATCACTTCTGTTTTAATTCTCGTATCGAAATAAATGATTCTTTCTTTACAGTGGGACGGAGGAGTTTATTCCCGATAGTGAAGTAGGTCCTCGTCAACGTACATCACTATTACTTTCTTTCACTAAACTAGATAAAAAACACTAATCATCACATATTTATAGTCAACCAACAACCGTAGCTACATTAATTTCAATTCGTCTCTTATACATATATTTACCTTCATTTGGTCACATTGTACAAATAAACGGTACAAAAACCCAGTTGCTATTACTCCGCAACGTCTTTCTTACTTTTTTACTTTTAACAACTACTCCCTCCGTCTCTTCCTAAGTGACTCATTTCCTTTTTGACTTTTTCGGCACGCATTTCCACCGAGACGTAGTACGGGTTTTACGATATAATTTTGAAATATTATTTCTTTTACGGGATACTACGACACTCGTAGTATCCCGTAAAAGAAATAATATTTCAAAATTATATCGTAAAACCCGTACTACGTCTCGGTGGAAATGCGTGCCGAAAAAGTCAAAAAGGAAATGAGTCACTTAGGAAGAGACAGAGGGAGTATAACTATAACGTATGTTGAATCGGGAGTGTATATTTGAATAATATAAAAAGGGTGGAGGAACGGCTAGAAATGGCATGCCTACTTTCTCAACCTATTTGCCATGGGGGTTGACTTTACCAATCTTTATTAGCTACCGCCCCATCTCACAAAAATAGTCTATCTTTTATCTTTTGTTCGGCTTAGTCCACTTTCTATAAATGTATAAAAACTGGCTATAATTAACGTTCTCTCCTCAAAATTAATTACGACTACACATTTCATTTTCCTTAATTCTTATGTCAAGTCAAAGTAGGATTACTTTTGTGAGATGGAGGTAATAGTACTTATTTCACTTGCCGGCCCGGTTTATGTGCCGGTTCGCCCCGCTAACGACAAACACGTCCCGCACTTTTGCTGCTCCTCAAAGATTCTTCTTGTCTCTTCCTCGGCCCGACTCTCGACGTCTCTGGAACCAACGAGAGCCGGATTGGATGTAGCAATTTCACAGGTATTGGGCCTTAGAAAAGGGCCCAAGCCTTATATTGGGCCTTAGATAAGGGCCCAACACTTAACGTCCCAAGCCTTATATTGGGCCTTAGATAAGTGCCCAACAGTTTAACGCCGGCACGATCAGTCATTATCTTAACTTTTTAGTAACTCAGATATACCCTTCCTCCCCACCGCCGTCGTCCTCCGCCGCCGCGCATTTTCAGATCTACACTCTCTCGAAACTCTTCCGATTCCGTTCTGAGCTCCTATTTCCATTGCTTTGATTCTTTGCTCAATGCGAGAATCGCCGGTTTGAAATAGATTCATCCGATTATACACTCGATAGACATGGAGTTTTGGCACCAGAGGGCGATGATCTCGAAGGCTCTATCGACGTCGTCGCTTCAGAACCAGGCTAGGTCAGAATCGCCCAATCCTTCACCTTCATCGACTCAATGGTTCGTAAAAGTCGTTTCCACTCTCTGCATTCGTCACCCTCACTCGCTTGCTTTTCTCAACTCTGATTATTTTCGGTATAATTTGGATCCCTCCGTTGCTTATGGTGTAATTTATCTGTTGAATAGAATGAATGACCCTAGTTTAGCCTGTAGTTTCTTCTGCTACACTAGGCTCAATCTAGACGTTGAGCACAACGAGTCTAGTTTCAATCTAGTTTCAATTTGCTACTTAGGTCACTCTGTGGAGCTAACCTTCTCGATCTAGCTAAAATGGTGTATGATTACATGAGAGCTGATCGAATTCGATTGGACAAATCTCTGTTAGATACTCTAATGTTATCGTTTTCAAGAGGTGGGAAGTTTGGGATTGCTCAAGACATTTTGATTGCGAGAGCTGAGCTGAGTAAGCAGAGAAAAGAAACAGTTCATCCTACTGTACATAATAGGTTTTTGAGCTTACTGATTAGTAGAGGCCACTTGGAGAAGGCAGTTGCGTTCTTTAGAGGTCATATATTGAAGTCACGAGCCTTTCGCCCCGACGAGTACACGTTCAACATAGTGATCAGGGGTATGTGTGTGGCAGGGCAAGTCGAGAAGGCTTTCGAGATTTTCTCTATCATGAAGAGTTCTGATTGCCATCCTAATTTAGTAACTTATAACACACTTATCAATGGGTTGTGTAGAGTTGGCAATGCAGACGGAGCGCAGAAGTTGCTGAGAGAGGTTCAATGTCAGTGCAAGTTCTCTCCGGATGATGTGATGTATAACTCGGTCATTTCTGGCTACTGCAAACTAGGTAAGATGGAGTATGCTGTATCACTTTTCAGTGAGATGCTTGATTGTGGGATCACCCCGGATTCATATACTTTTAGTGCAATTATTGATGGCTTTGCGAAGATTGGTGATATGTCTTCAGCAATGAAGATTTATGGTAAGATGGAAATCAGTGGTGTTCTTCCTGATGCTGTGACATTCACCTCTCTCATGAGCGGCTATTCTCGGGCCGGAGAGTTTTACGAGTGCATGAAGATTTTGGGTGAAATGAATAGGAGGAACCTGTCTCCTGAACCACATACTTGTACCGTTATTATTAATGCTCTGTGCAAGAGTAATAGATTGGACGAAGCTTGTAGCTTGTTGAGGAAACTAAATGGGATGCATGAAATCATCCTCCAACCATTTCACTACAACCCTGTGATTGATCTGCTATGCAAAGCTGGAAGAGTAGACGAGGCAAATGTAGTTGTTTCTGAAATGGAGGCGAACGGGGGCATTCATGATAAGGCTACTTATACCATCCTGATTTTTGGGCATAGCATGCAAGGGAGAATGTTTGAAGCTGTAAGAATTTATAGCAAGATGTTGTCACTGGGTTGTGTACCGGATAATTCCCTTAAAGCTCTTCTGGTACGTTTCCTTAGAAGAGCTGGGATGGCACATGAAGCCAATGTAGTTGAAAACGGTGCACGGACATGTTCATCATCATCTAAGAGAAGCAGCGAGGTTAAGCTCAAATTTAGTATTCCGTTGCCTGCATGATCAAAAGTTCTCTTGGTCACTGCTCTTTTCTCTGCTTATGGGACCTAAAAAGGTAATAAGAGTTATTGCTTTCTTGGTATTTTATGCACATTTGTCTACGTAGCTTATGTTTTACTATCATTGATAAATGTCTATTCCGGTTCGACACTGGTTAAGGATGCTTTTAACGTTTTGAATTCTTAGAAGGGAGACCCCAGATAGTCCGCGGTCTTTGGTCATATGCAAAATCGAACTTTGCATAACTAGTTTATGTGCTGCCATAAATCCTGTTGGCTTTTTTCTTCCATTGCTAGGATTTCGCCTGCAGTTTAGTTCTTAGAGTACCTAGTGAAACATGATCCTTACTTTGTTGGTATGTAAAAGATTGTTGTTACGATGCTATGATCGTGTGTTTTCTTACCATTCCCACCGAATGCTGATTCTTCTCGCCATTGTTGCCAGAAAAAAAGGGAGTCACCAGTTACCAGACGACGGCCCAACGAGCTTTCTCAGGCGATAAACTTTCGAGGTTTCCGGAACTCTTCCAGGCCATGTAAATGTCCATATGTTGGTTTAGATCTGTTAAATTCATGATAACACTTGATTTTTCTTTGAATATCTCATCCTCATTTCTTTCACTTCAAGAGTGTTTCTCTCTATCTACTCATTCCACATGTTTGGAATTTGATAGTGATTAATTATTTGGATAATTATACAATTAATAAATAATTTAACATAAAATAGATATGCATGAGTAATATATATAAACCCGACTGTTAAGTTCAAATGGAGATGTTGGTTCATGGTGTTACCAACATTCTCACATTGGTTTGAACTTGATAGTTTCGACTAGATTTGTTTTAATCTTTCCTTTATACGATATTGTACTTATATTATTCTTTATTCTTTATTCTTTATTTGTATCGCATGAATAAGAGATTAAGGGGGAGATTGTTAAGTTCAACGGAGATGTTGGTTCATGGTGTTACCAACATTCTCACAGTGTTTGAACTTATAGAAAAATTTATTATGTAATCTTTCATTCCTGCGACATCGATTTATATTTTATTTTTTATTCTTTATTTATTTTATTATTATTAAAATACATAATAGAATTTATACGTATAGAATAGAATAACCATCAGAGAATGAAAGCAGGATCATGGCGCGTTCCCTGGCGGTTCTATAGAATGAAGCGGAGCGGTTGAAGAAAATCTACAACCGGCGACGCAACATATAAAAGGAGAAGAAACCACTCTTCTTCAATTGGCGATTTGGGAAAAGAAGATCAGAGAAGATTCTGAAGGTTCAACCAGACGTCCAAGTTGTCTGCCGGAGTGAAGCAACACCAACGTTGGATTATGGTGTCTCAACATTGGTTGTTGTAAACACGAAGGTAGATGACATGTTTTGCTATGACGACTTTGGAAGAAGAGATCAGAAAGATGTTCTGATAATTCGATCGTCGTCGTCTGTGTTTGTCTGTAAGATTGAAGTAACATCAATGTCTAATGTTAGATAGTGGTTTTGCAAAGATCAAAACAGACAACACATTTGTTGATCAATCGTATGTACCGATTGATCTATGTTTTTGTAGATTACGTGAGTCAGTATCCAGTCTGGGACGTAATTTACATTTACATATGTTTCTCAATTGGGTTAATTGCCTGGAAATACATGAACTTTTATAAAATTCTGTTTTTTCCCATGACCTTTTATTTTGGCTTGTAAATACACAACCTTTTGACTCATTCTGATTTTTCCCCCGAGTTATAATTTCCCCAAATTAATGCTGAGTTGGCATGCCGGAATTGCCAACTTGGCTCCGCCGACGGTAAACAAAACGAAACATAAGGATTAATTGTCTAGAAATACATGAACTTTCATAAAATTCTATTTTTTCCCATGACCTTTTATATTGGCTTGGAAATACACAACATTTTAAACTCATTTTGATTTTTCCCCCAACTGAAAGAGCAAAAAAGAAGTTGATAAAATATAGTATCGAAAATGTTCCGAAAGAGAGATGCTCGCATACATTTTACGCAAAAAGATAACAATTAGAGAGTAGCTTAATGTAACAACTTAACAACTAGAACATGCAAAATCTAGTTCCACAAAGATTTAGCATTAGCATTCAAACAGTGAGTTTAGAATGTCATCCAAAAGGTATCCTCGATCTGCCAACATCTAAGAATACAATCAAAAGAGGTAGAAATTGTGCAAAAATATTAGTCCATGGCAAAACATCACATGTTCAAGGACATTAACATTATGTCAAAGTTTGATTCTCCAAAAAACTTCCTCCAATCAAAAGAGGCCTAAATATCATCTAAAGTTGTACTCTCTTGAATTGCAAGCCTTCTGTTTAGCTTTGTGAGGCTCCAGAAGTAGATACATCATCACGGTTTCTTGGTGCTTGGTAAATTTGGGTCACCCTCCTCTGATCAGGCATCTACATTCAAATATATAAAATTAGTAACTATATAGCTTATGAAGTTATTAACTACATGATACATGAAATTATTAAAACTTGTAGATTGCAATCGTCCTTACATGATAATAAACATTCCCCGTGCTTGCACTAGTATATACTCCAGCTCCTTTCTTCACGAAATTTTTCTCTCTAAAAGTAGCTCTTGTTGAAACACTAGCTGGTCTTGAGGTTGGTGCAGCCTTATTTCTTAGCTGCTCTCCTGTTACACCATTGTGTTTCTTTGGTCTTCCTCTTTTACCCTAATTGCTCACCACAAAAGTGTTACTATATGCGTAAATGAATAAAAAGTATATCATTACTAAAATCTTCATACCTTTTCTTTGGTTGGTTTTGGAACTGCTTCATTCTTACAGCCTCTAGAATTGTGCCCTTGCTGGTTGCAGTTTTTACAAGTCATTCGAAGACCTGTTCTTTTAAGCCTCTTAGGATTTTTAGGATCCATTTCCTCAGCAGCCCTTCTTCTCTTTTTTTTAGGCCTCCCGGGCATTTTCCTCACTAGGGGAGGCAGAATAATGGGTCCTTCTACTTCAGGCCACAATTTTGAACCATTCAAAGGTTCTATTCCAAACTGATAAGCTTCTAAGTACCTACTTACATTGAAGTAGTCATCAACAAAGGTAGATGGATCTATATTTAAGTACTGAAGTGCAGATATTGCATGCACACAAGGGATTCCAGTGAGCTCCCACACCCTGCATGCACAAGTACGTCTCTCGACATCAACAACAAATTTATCACCACCTATTGTTACTCCAAATTTTCGATTCATAGCTGGAACTGGCACACAATTTCTGCTGTGATATCTCAACTTCTCTAAATGTTTTCTGATCTTGGGACAGATTACATCAGTCACTTTCCTCATCTCTGCATTCTTTGTCACTTGCCTAACCATAATCTTACACCTAATTTCTTCGAGCATATCAATGATATGCTTGCCTCTAGCACTCAAAATATATCCATTGAAGGTTTCACTTATGTTGTTAAGAATTGTGTCACTACACACACCAGTTGAAAGGAAACACTTACAAAATTTATGAACATCTCTTTCAATGAAATCTTGAAAAGCAGTTGAACTTTCTGCTTTCATGTCAAGAAGAGCTCTTTTGTATTCCTGAACATACGTGCACCTCACAGCTCTCCAAAAGAGATTCTTGAGAGTATCCCCCTTGTGCTCCTTCTTCCAGTTCATGTAGACATGTCTAGCACAATTTCTATGCTCAGCCGCTGGAACTAAATTTGTCACTGCATTTAGAAGTCCCTGAAATATAATAAATTAGTGTCAATTGTAAGTTAATTGTGATTGTTCATATGAAAAATATAAATAAATGAAAAAAAATTGAAGCTTTAACAAGATTTTTTTTTTTTTTGAAGCAATAGATGAAATTTTAGTTACCTTTTGTTGGTCACTAATAAAAGTCCAGCCATCACCACTTGTAATTTCTAGATCCTCAATCAAACACTTCATGAACCATGTCCAACAATCTTCATTTTCAATCTCAACAATAGCCCAAGATATAGGAAACATTTGATTGTTTCCATCCCTTCCAACAGCACATAGTAGGATTCCACCCAAATAAGTTTTTAGAAAACAACCATCAAGGCCTATGACAGGTCTGCAACTTAACTTAAAACCCCTTTTGAGTGAACTATGGCCTATATACAATCTCTTAAATACATTTCCTTCACCCAAAAGCAGTTCATACCGACCATCTCTATCAACTCTCCTTAATTCAGCAATGTATCTTCTAAGTGAGGCATAATGTTCTTCCACGGTACCTGTTACAAGTTCCCGGGCAATAGACCTTGCTTTGTACAGTCTATCTTTGGGAATTTCACATGCGAATCTCTCAAGGATGTCTGCTTTTAAATCCTCGATACACATATTAGGCCTGACTCTGAAGACATTAATATACCTTTTGGCTATCCAGCTGGAGCTTAACAACTTGTTGTCCATTGCTTTGGTACAAGTATGATCACCTCCATATGATTTTATCTTAAATGATTGATCGTTGGGTACAATACTGGCATACACCCTCCAAGGACAAGGTGGCTTGCATTTTGCCTCACATTGAGTTTTAGAAACTCTCTTGAAACGAATAAACCGTCCATTCTCAATAGCCCAAGACTTTAAAGCATCTCGACATTCGTAACCATCTTGGAATCTCAGACGAAGCTTTACATCTAGATCTTTGTGATTACACTTTGAATCGTAGATAATTCTCTTTGGTCGTCTAACATTACCCCCCTCTTCATCAGTTTCAGAAGAATTGATATCACCATCAGAAGATTCATACTCAGAACCGCTGTTAACTTCACCATTTTCTTCTGTCTCAAATGCCACATAATTGTCAATCATATCAAAAATATTATGTGATCTCCTAGATTCTGTGTACTCTTCATCTTCATCAGTTAATTCTAGATCATCTAAATTTTCGAAAGATGAATCGTCATCAGAAGGTTCATAATCTGAGTCATTTTCTTCACTATCCCAATGCCCATCTTCATCAAGACCATGAGCATCACTTAATTCCATATCAACACTAGTACTCCCTTCAATCTCCCCCTTTTCCTGCCTAACTCCACCATCCACATATACATGCAATATTCTACAATTGTGAGAGAGAAATGCCAACATTTCAATCACCTCTTTGTCAGTTATTAGTACCCTATATGACTCAGACTTGGGAATTTGATAAAGAAGCTTAAACCATGATATGTATCCCAATTTCTCTACTAAGCCTTTGACATCAAAATATCCAAAAGTGTCTGGATCTAGGTCATATCTACCTACAATATTACCCCCAACATAAAAGTTTTTACCCAAAGAATCATCAAAATGACCACCATGATGAATTACAATACCAAATTTCTCACTGCAAAAAAAATAAAAGGAAAAAAAAACTTAATCAACACAATCAAGAATAAACCCATTTCCAAATATCTGAAGACAAAACACTGGAATCATACAAAATTGTCATTAAAAACAACAAATATGCAAGTTGACTTCTTTTTCTAAAAATTCCCTAAGCAAACGTTGTGCAAAACAATATTTTAATTAGATGCCCTAATTAAATAATGGCAGAGAAACAAGACCCCAAACAAACAAGAATAAAGAAATTCCAATATCTAATACATAATAATTTCCTAACTAAAAATCAATAAATAAGTAAAGATTTTTGGGACCTACTTGTTCCCCATTCTCTCTCTCTCGGAAATGGCCGTAGCCCCGTCCACTCTTAAGTTGCTTTCTTGAACTCCACCAAACAAGATAGATAAAAATACGACAACTTGTTTAAATAGCAAACAAGGACAAAAGGCACTGAGTACGCATGACAAGAATTGAAGAACTACGAAGTCGAACGAGGGTTTCCAATTGAATTACGAACAACAAAAGAGAGGGGGCGGGGGCGGGGAGAGAGAGATAAACATACAGGGCATTTTCTTTGTGAAATGCTTATGAAAGAATCGAAAGGGTTATTAACTTTCTAGAATCCAAGGAATTTTTGTACTATGACGTGTCATGTGCCACATAAACATTTTAATGCCACACAAGCATTTAAATGCCACATTAGCGCCAAATAAGAATTGATTTCGCCGGAGATGTTCGTCGGGGGAAAAATCAGAATTAGTCAAAAGGTTGTGTATTTACAAGCCAAAATAAAAGGTCATGGGAAAAAATAGAATTTTATGAAAGTTCATGTATTTCCAGGCAATTAACCCTTCTCAATTTAGTTCTAGAAGAAATAGGTTGAGATTAGTGTATCAAATATTTGACAGGTTAGATTGTAGGTATTTGATTATTGTATCACTTTGTTGTAATAGATTAGGTGTTTCAACTTAGTGAAATTGAGCCGTGAGGCACTCGCAGGTTTTTAACCTGTGAAAAATTATCTGTTGTGCAAATTTATTTTCCGCTGCATGTTAGTTGTAAGTGTTATCAACATCACGATCTAACATTACTCTAAGGTTTGCGCATGTTTTATCTTTTACGTAGTAATTCACAGCACTGCAAACCTGTCAATTGGTATCAGAGCCAAACTCAGAACATTGAGTGTAATCTCATAACATGAGTTTCGGTCCTGAGTGCTGATGATTACTACATTTTTTTCTTTTATTTTTAATTTTTTTTAAAAAAAGTAGGACAACGGTGTCTCAATGTACTGTTGATGGTGAAGGCTAGTACGTACTCTAGTATTTTTCGAAATGAATCTAGATCAATGATGATTTAGATACAATTAGAAGAATATTGTGTTGAACATGGTTTTCTAAATCTTTCTACAAGTGTGTTGAAGAAAGTGAGTTTGCAGATATGATTCTGTAGAATGATGACGTGATTATTATCATGTCTATGACTCCAAAAATCTCAACACATGTTTATAACATTGTAGAAAAATGAAAGAAATTTATGTTCGTACTACCGAACATCTCCTACTTGTCTCCAATAGATATCTCCATAAAAATGAAAAAAAGGAGATATAGTCATGTTAATGATTCTAGTAACTTTGAACTTGTTCAATGGTGATAAGGTAATGTCAAAGTGCGAGGAGAGATATCAGACTTGACTGAAGAGGATGTTTGAAGTTGAAGTGATGAACATGAATTTTGTTGTCGTCAACATGAACGACGTTGTGTTGATGTTGTTCTCATGTTTGATGTTACTAACATGTTGGTTATCACTCCACCAAAAACTAATCTTATGAAAATCAAAATTCTGTATATTGACGGTTGGTACACATTTTAAGAATTGATTGTACAATCTCATGTAAGTTTATGAATTGGATCAGATGTTGAGATGATCACATATTGAGAACTTGTCATGAGTTGATGAAATGTACGTCTAATTTATACAATGTGTTACTTTGAGTCAATCTTACGGATGCAATTAACATTTTAAGTCTGATATATTTTTTGAAATATTATGATAATATTTCAATGTTTGTGAGAGTAAAAGTTAATCTAATGTGTTTATGATAAGTATGAAATGATGGTCACTGCACAAGAAAGTCTAATGTTTAGACTTGTTCTTGTACTCGTGATTACTATTTTCAATTTCTAAACACTTTATTTAAACTATGTGTATCGGTGTTGCTGTGTATATTTCTTCTATATTAGTTTACCTAATGTTTTGTGTATATGTCTAGAACACAAGGTGTTAGTTCATAAGATAATATGATGTTATCTTGTGAAATCTATAACATTATAACTATTTCCTTAAAAGTTAATGTTGTAGAAACTAATACCGTGATAGCAGATATTTCAAAACTCATGGCGTGGTTTATTGAATATCTTGCTAGTTTATGAGTCAGCTGCAAATCCTTTATGAAGAAATATCAACATATGTTTGTTGGTAAAATTCTCATAATCATGGATGGATTTTCTTAGGTTGAATATTGTTCTACGTACACACACAGAGAAGAATTAAGATTCAAATTTGCTAATATTAGCCATTCACGTATGATGAAATGATTGTCTTGATTGATGAAAAAACATATGAAATGTTTATCAAAGAACTATATGTGTTCTTTGACATTAAACATCAATAGTAATAACAATATTAATCATGCAGATAGAGTTGATCTCTACTTGAAAAAGCTACATGTGAATTTGAATCATCTTTACTCACTTATGTCAAGTGAAGCAACAAAGATATACGATATCTCACAGCCGAGAATACGATTATGTGCGATACTTGTTAGAAAAAGATCAAGTGTTACCAACACCGTGCCTAATAAAACATATGAAAGTAATGTTATGTTATGGTACGTGCTGATAATTTTCAATTTTATTGATAAAATTTGATGTATGAAAAATTTTGACACATTTTTAAATGTTCATTAAATTGTTAAAATTTTTAGTGAACAAAAATGTTGTCAAAATCTGATCTGACCATAATAGGTTTGAGATTGCATTATTCTCTAATCTTTACGTATAAGAAGTGTCACATGATTTGTTTTTAAATTCTCCTCAATTGATATCTCACAGAGAACATAATTTGGTTCTTTGACAAGCTTTGAACAAATTCAAATCACAAAGAAAAGTGATGTGACGTATCTGATAACATCAATGGAGAACATCGTCTTACTCAGAAACGATATGGATTGTTGATCAAGCAAGAAGCAGAAAGGGATTCTCTGTCAAATGGTTGAAGCTTGTAAGTGTTCTGTTGCGATTCGGTAAGTGACTTTTTAACTGTAAGCTTTGATATCAATATTATCTCTGAGTTTTGTTTGAAGGATGTGTACTATGCATGTTAAAAATGTTTGAGAGATGAAACACATTTTATCCATAAAATATATTGCAGATTTCGTATGACCAATTTTTTTTTGAGAGATTATTTATTTTTCCATTGATTTACTCATTTTTTTTGTACATCTAAATTCTTACGTACAAAGAATTTTTGAGAAATCAGGACAAAAGTATATGCCCTGTATTTTGTTAAGAACATGTTGTTCTTATTTTACATTGATAGATTATGTGGACTGGACTATTATATGTTGTCTATAAACACTTGATCATTTTTTTAAAAAGTGTTAGTTTAAAGTGTTTACAACATATGATCTAACATCATCATTCAATGTTGTTTACTATGGGCATATACATTTATTTTCATCTCTCGTTCTTTTATATATCTTGGTCACTGCAAAGTATTTCTTTTGGATATTTCTTTTTGTGTTTATCAGAAATTAATGTTCTAGACCTTTAAAACTTATTGGATAACAACATTTTTTCGATTAGTACACCTCTTTATTCTTACAAGACTCTTTATGAGACATTTCTTGCAGTTTGGTTCGAACACTAGTGACTCTTAATTTTTGGGCTTTACATATCACTGTGTATATGCATTTTACCCTGGTCAGAGTCTTTGACGTCATGAAGATGTTTAGGCGGATTGAGTATAGATAAATGAGACAATATGCAGGAGATTTTCAGCATCGTTGTCGACAAATATCTTTTAGAATTTGATGACAAATTCTTATTTCTCAAGATTCCTAAAATGTCTGAGTCACTTCACATTTCCTCAAAAGGTTCTTTTTCTATCGGGACTTCATTTCAGCCAATTTGGTTAGACACATTATCAAAATCAAAGGTATGTACAATGAAAATTAGTGTACCACCAAGTTCTTGGTAAAAGCCTGTCAAATTAATTGTGAAATGAAGGAACGAGATTTGGTTGTTTAATAACATAAATCTGTAGAAGATGTGATGTATCACAAGAATACACAGATTGATGTTAACAACACTACCAGAACATGGAAGTAGGATCTTGCTAGTCCACCTACATTTGAGTCGACCAAAAGTCATACAGAATCAGATTGATTCTTGGTTTTTACCACAATGGAGAAATCGATGGATCAAAATGACGTTGAGTGTGTTCTTTTCGTCATAGAGAAGAAGTTTGATGTTAGAAACATCAGTTAGGACATTGGATAGTTAGATGCTAGATTTGATGGCAAATCTACAATTCTATCGAAAATCCTAACTATATTTCACCCTTATGAAGCTTCGGGTTTTTGACAGAATATACAGATCTGCATTGAAGTCTTCCCTTCCAGGAGAAAAGGATATCATATACTTCACTGATATGCCATCATTCACGATACGATTACCTCCTTCTATATAGCTACTATGACTTATAACTCAGCATATGAAATTAGGTATGAATCGTACTTAATTTCTTTATTATCTTTGGTCATTGTGCTATCAGGTTCTTTGTAAAGTTGTTGCTCGTCGCTTCTTTATGGAAAGACTATATGATTGATGAGTAACTCTTATCAAAATATGTGTTAAACATTCTTGTTCAACACTAGGTATGTGATCGTGAGTGTTTATTTTTCATGAAAAATGATCAAATCGTGTTTCATGATTTATATATCCTTTTTGGTAAAAGATGTTGATGTTGTCAATTCCCAGAAGTATTTCTATTAAATGTTAGGGAAAACATATGATTGTTCTTCTCGTGGAATTACTTTCTTGTTTGGGATTGGTGATGTTGTTTATGGAGATAATTCTCTTGATTAATAGGACGTGATGGTAGATCGAACATATTAAGAATCATTGATCTCTTTTTGTTTTCATTTTTACTTTGAAAGATCAAAGGCGATTGCAATCGGCTATTATTTTGATGGGAGATGTTATACTATGGTGTTTTAAAAGAATGTTTAAAACACATGAATGAGTGTTGAATTTCTCCTATCAATATGATAGAAGATATCGCCCCTACTCTAACTATAATGATATAGATGAAAACAAGAATCCCGGTGAAGAAGTTGATGCATACCAGTGTTTGCAATGCGATCAAAGGAACTTAGAAGACGAAAAGGAGAAAGTCAGAAGAAGTCTGTAAGATCATTCCTACCTATGCCGCAGGCGATCAGATCATGATCATCGAGTCTTCCTCAAAAAAAAAAAAAAAAAAAAAAAAAATTATTCTTCCTCCAACAAAAAAGGGGGAGTAATTATATAGATGTTTATATAGATATGCTGTATCGCGTATCTTAGTTTTTTGGTATTTCTGGAGCATCATATATGAATTGGAAATATATTCATATTGGTGTTTAGTAATATCATGGATTGTAGTTGTGTTATTAACATTTGTTGATAATACCATGTTTCAGTTGTGTTATTAACATTGTTGATAACACCTTTTTTCATCATGTGTTTTTATTGGGTCAGTAGCAATGATGATCATATTGCACTAATTCATGACAAACACGTTTTGTAAGTTTGACATACAGTCAAACAACTGTTTTTTGTATTGATCGAATGAACTTTAAATGTTTTAGGAGGATTTATGATCATCTTCTTGAAATACTTATTTGAAGTGTCGATCAATAATTCAGGGAGAGTTTCTATATAATACGAACTCTTTTATATTTTTTCGAAGGCATAACTTCAATACTTTAGGGGGAGTTTATTATAATCTTCTCAAAAGGTAATTTAAAGTGTCGTTCAATGATTTAGGGGGAGTTTCTATATTATTAGAGATCTTTCCTGTATATGTTTGAAGAAGTGTTTCCAACATTCTTCTTAGACATTGTCATGGAGTGCTTTGTGTATCTCTATGAATGTGAGAAGACAGAGAAAGTTATATTTCTCCTTTCTCGTGTTATGCTTACAATATTTTTTAAGAGAGGTCACGTTGATCTCGTTTTCACATTCTTTATGTGTTATATATATTTTTGTTTACAATAGTTTTTGTTATAGGAAGAAAAGATTAAGGGGGAGATTATTAAGTTCAAATGGAGATGTTGGTCATGTGTACCAACACTGTTGTATTACTTTGAACTTGATAAGTATGAACAAACTCGTTTTAATCTTTCCTTCCTATACCTGATATCTATTATTTAACGTTTGTTTCTGCCGTAGAAAGAAAAGATTAAGGGGGAGATTGTTAAGTTCAAATGGAGATGTTGGTTCATGGTGTTACCAACATTCTCACATTGGTTTGAACTTGATAGTTTCGACTAGATTTGTTTTAATCTTTCCTTTATACGATATTGTACTTATATTATTCTTTATTCTTTATTCTTTATTTGTGTCGCATGAATAAGAGATTAAGGGGGAGATTGTTAAGTTCAACGGAGATGTTGGTTCATGGTGTTACCAACATTCTCACAGTGTTTGAACTTATAGAAAAATTTATTATGTAATCTTTCATTCCTGCGACATCGATTTATATTTTATTTTTTATTATTTATTTATTTTATTATTATTAAAATACATAATAGAATTTATACGTATAGAATAGAATAACCATCAGAGAATGAAAGCAGGATCATGGCGCGTTCCCTGGCGGTTCTATAGAATAAAGCGGAGCGGTTGAAGAAAATCTACAACCGGCGACGCAACATATAAAATTAAAGGAGAAGAAACCACTCTTCTTCAATTGGCGATTTGGGAAAAGAAGATCAGAGAAGATTCTGAAGGTTCAACCAGACGTCCAAGTTGTCTGCCGGAGTGAAGCAACACCAACGTTGGATTATGGTGTCTCAACATTGGTTGTTGTAAACACGAAGGTAGATGACATGTTTTGCTATGACGACTTTGGAAGAAGAGATCAGAAAGATGTTCTGATAATTCGACCGTCGTCGTCTGTGTTTGTCTGTAAGATTGAAGTAACATCAATGTCTAATGTTAGATAGTGGTTTTGCAAAGATCAAAACAGACAACACATTTGTTGATCAATCGTATGTACCGATTGATCTATGTTTTTGTAGATTACGTGAGTCAGTATCCAGTCTGGGACGTAATTTACATTTACATATGTTTCTCAATTTAGTTCTAGAAGAAATAGGTTGAGATTAGTGTATCAAATATTTGACAGGTTAGATTGTAGGTATTTGATTATTGTATCACTTTGTTGTAATAGATTAGGTGTTTCAACTTAGTGAAATTGAGCCGTGAGGCACTCGCAGGTTTTTAACCTGTGAAAAATTATCTGTTGTGCAAATTTATTTTCCGCTGCATGTTAGTTGTAAGTGTTATCAACATCACGATCTAACATTACTCTAAGGTTTGCGCATGTTTTATCTTTTACGTAGTAATTCACAGCACTGCAAACCTGTCACCGACAATGAGTAGATCGTCGTCAACGTACACCACTATTACTTTCTTTCACTAAACTAGATGAAAAAACTAATCATTATATATTTTTCATTCCAAATACGTTCCGCTAATTACATCATTTAATTTTGGGAAAAAAAAAAACATTAGTCACATTATATTAGCACCCAATTATCCAATTACATCATCCTCTAACAATACTACCTCTATCTCATTAAATTAGCCACATTTGATGTTTTGACTTTTTCGGCACGCGTTTCCACCGAAACCTAGTACGGGTTTTAGTTTTACGATATAATTTTGAAATATTATTTCTTTTACGGGATAGCCCGACACTCGTAGTATCCCGTAAAAGAAATAATATTTCAATATTATATCGTAAAACCCGTACTAGGTTTCGGTGGAAACGCGTACCGAAAAAAATTACTATTCAAATGAGGCTAATTTAGTGAGATGGAGGTAGTATAAGTAATTTATTCAAAATTCTAGAAAGAAAAGAACGCCAAACAAAAAACTAGATTTAATACTCGTGTTTTTTAAATTAAAGTACAAAATTTAAATAAAGAATGATGAGTAGTTATTTAAAATTGAATTAATATTAGTAGTTTATTCGAATGAAGAATGAAATTACTATAATTAATCCGACATTTGCCAAACACATCGCTAAATAATTCAATTTGATTTGATCCGATCCATGTATTAGGCCCAACGGGTAAATGGGTCCCACGCCTAGTGTTAAATTTTCCTTAAAAACCTTTATTTTTATATATGTATGTTAAGTCGGCGACAGAATATTAATGGATTAAAAGCCTTAATCCTCAAGCTAATTATATTTAAATATAGAAAAGAAATTAAAATGGGCTAAATGCTTTACGCTATGGTAAATTACCTCGCTACCCCTCCCAGAGGCGGTCTAAAATTAAGTTAGGTTCTTTTTTCCTTTTTCTTTTTTGGCGGAAAAGTTTTCCATTTTGAGATATTGAAAATAAATTGACCTTTTATTCTTCTTATTATATCATGTTTTGTTTTTTTTTTTTTTTTTTTTTTTTAAAATTTCTTTGATACAAGAATAAGCTAAATGCGATGGTGATATTTCTCTACATGTGAAATAATCAAATGAAAAATTTTAAAAATATATATATTTATTTAAATAAAAGAGAAAAGGTGACCCGAGATGGAATTTATTACGAGGGGTAGTTTCGTCATTTCGAAAATACGAAGAGGAAGAAAGAAAGAATGACTTTCAGTTTCGTGTCCCATTGGTCAGTAATTCCTGTTTATTAAGCATTCCACAATATATTTCCTCTCTCTCTCTCTCTCTCTCTCTCTCTCTCTCTCTCCATCTTCGTACACACATATATATCCGTTAAAGAAATCAAGGTGAATAAAAATCCCTATACCTTCTTCCCCCAAAAGGAGAAGCCGAGATGGAGTCGAGCCTAACGCAGCAAGAGATGGACGCAGTACTGCAGCTGATTCAGCTGAGCGGCGGCGGCGGCGGCGATTCGGCCGCTGATTTCAGGGTTTTCTGGGTGGATTTCCCGGCGGAGAAGGAGGAAATCGAGCGGAAGGTGATGGAGGAGAGTAGGGAGGAGAGCGTGGGCGAAACGACGTCGTCGTCGAGCGTGATTAACCCGGAGAAGTTTCTAGAAGAGGCGCTGCCCAGGAGGAGAAAGCGCGTCTTGGCCATCGCCGATATCTACCGCAAGACTGCGCCTTTGATCGAGAATCGCACTCTCAAGAGGTCTAAGATTTGAGGGCTTTTCCGCTGTTTGATTCCTGGTATGGGTTTTGGTTTTTCTCTGATCATCGATCGCTAGCTCTTCCGTGAATTGTAGATATTGGTTTTAATAATGATTAGTTCATCTTTAACGGTCTAGAGAGAGAGAGGGAGGGGGAGAGGGACTTAGTTTGTGTTAGCTATATAGTACGTATGTATATATATATGTATGGTTATGGTTATATAAAGACTTGTTCTTTCCAGTTTGATGTGATAATCTATGAGCTGTTGATACGAAGATGTTCGATGTTGTCGGAAATTCGAGTTCGTAGCTTTAAAGGTGGATGATTTCATGTTATGTTGGGCGACTTTAAACACAGTTTGTGTGCTGCAGATTTAATCATAAAGAAAGACTAGTAATTTGGTGGTTATGAATTGATTAACATGCAGCACATCTCAGTTTCACGCCATTGATCTTGAGTGTGTGTATACATATACACATACAATACAATAGCATATGTAAGTATATGTAAAGATACTAGTATAATTCATGGTTTTTTTTAATATGCAGTTCTTAATACGAGAGTTTAAATGTTAGAACATACTACGTACTATTCGATTGGTGTTTCTGAACGTAGAGCTCGATCATGAGTTTAAGTTTCTCAGGCAGGTTTGCATGAAGTATTACCATAGTAGAGTAGAGGTTTTCTGCATTTCATTAGGTTTTGATCTGGTATCAATATATTTTGTTTTCATTACAAAACCCTAAAAGTAAAGCAATATATATAACTTAAAACTAATTATATGGAAGGAGTACTAATTAGCTATGCACCAGAATAATGTGAACTTTGAGGAAGGAGAGAGTACATGAAAAGTACAACCAAAAAAAGATGAGAATAACACTTATAATTTGGATTGTTTGTTTTTTGTAATGTTAGGGTAACAAAAAATAATTTGTTGGATAATCTTCTGTTTTTTATATGAGGTTTTAATAAATTAAATGAGAAAAATTCAACTTATATTGTACTGTTATAGATTATTTGAAGTCAAAATGGCCACCTCTTGACGCTTTATTTAACTATCAAATTAAATTATTTCATTTTTGACAATGATAATCAACCATCTTAATTAAATGTTAATAATGTTTATAGATCAAGTGTGGTGCATTATCGTTGGCCTATATTATAAATTTATAATGCATGCTGCCCAAACAATTATATATCATCCGTTCAATTCCAATAGTGGAGTATATTTTTTGAAGCTTGCTCAAAGTACAAGAAGAAATGAAGATGTATAGCAATTAATCATAGTATTTATTGCCCTCATTATTATTATTATTATAATCATCGTTATTAATTCTACATGATCTTATTAAGCTTTACTATTTACAACATGAAATTCAAAAATCACGACTCAAACAAGATTCGAATCTTGTGACCTTTAATACGTACTCCGTATTAAACATTTGTTCATTGCGGTTCGACCACACACTTACAAGTTGTTCAAGTAGCTTGTTAGAACACATGCATGTAATTTCGATAGTGTAAGGTAACTATCGATCTCATTCAAGAAAAATAATTGATGGGGAATGTGATGAAAGTAATTATGGTCAAGGGTCAATGCTAGTTAATTCAATTCCGCCATTGGTCATGAGTCAAAATTATCCGGATTTCTAACCTTCCATATCACTTATTTATATTTTCAAAGGTAGTAGTATTTTTATAAAACAAGTTATGAGAACTCATATATATGTATAATCACTTAAATCTTGCGTTTAATCATTGTTAAAATAACATTTTCGAAATTACGTGAAAAAACGATTGAATTTACCATATTATATTTGAAATATTATAAAATACTAGTACTATAATTTAAACATGCATAGAAATTAATATGTTCGATTATATTTCAAAAATCCCAACGTACATTATGTGTATAGGCCCTATGATATGATTGCATATATTTCTTGATTTAGAATGTGTGGTCAATTTCTTCTATTCAACTCCCATATTTTTGTTGCATCGAATTTCATTAATGTAGGAATGGAGGTGAGGGTCCCATACAATTTTTTATTTTGATTTTTGGGTTTGTACTTACATCCATATAATATAATCTCCAATATAAGTATTACTACTATAATATAGTAGTGCTAATTATTAATTAAGGCCCATTTTTTTTTTAAGGCAAAGTTTGACAGATTCATAGTGAGACTAATAGATACAATCCAAACTCCATCCCTCTAATTCTAGAAAAGACCATGCATTTTTCTTTTAGTATTGTAAAATAATTAATCACACGTGATAGGTTGCCTTTGATATATTACCCTAATTGGTTATGAAATTATATTCCCTATTAATTAGGGAGAAAGAAAGAAACAAAAGTAAATTCTTGATTTAATACGTGCATAATAATTCAAAGAGACTATATTTCGTGGACATTAGGGGTATATATGTAAATCCACACCATCAAAGCCCATGAGCGTACTTTCTCGGCGTAGAGTATAAGTCGGGGAGTTGAGACCTAGATCGTTGAACGTTGGATCAAATGACCATTATACCCCTGGGAATCATATGGACTAGATGTGCTAGTTCTCCTACCCAAAATATCACTAGTATTTACAAGAAAAGAGATGATAATAGTACTAATTATAGATAACAAGAGCCAAAAAAAGAATTAGGCGAAGAGGTAGTTACTTGATCAATCAATCAAAGGGGAGTTGATTAAAAGAAACGACGATTATATATGCTACTGTATATGAATAACTTATGTCTCCACGTTTATAGCATGTCCATCAAAATCACGTTCATCACGTTCCTCATCTACTTCTCCCCTTTTAATTCTGCCCACTAATTTTATTTCTAAGCTAAGGTAGAGACTACTACAAGAAGAAAAAAAGGAAAATAAATAAAGAACGAAACAAAAGGCCCTAATCATCTACAGTTTTAATTCGGTAAAGTTATTAGAGACAACATTATTCCAGTAATTAAAAAATCGAAAACATCGAGCCCAAGAGACTTTGCGATGTTGGGCCAAAGCACCTGAAAATGGCCTCATAGAATTGAAGAAATTCTCTAAAAATCTAATGTAATCTAAAGGAGTATATAACAAACAAGTGAGAAATATTTATAACAGATCCTTGGGATGGGAGAGAGGTTCTATAACATCGATGTCTAATTTAAATTTAAACGAAGACGTATGAACATAAGTCCGAGTGCCATTAGTGCTACACGAAGAGGAGATATTACCAGATGGATATCAGTGCTCCAGGTGAAATACATATTCAGTCAGCCTCTGAAGTTTACTGTGATCTAGTTTCTGTTCAGTTGCAACTGCCTGCTTCTTCACAGTCAGCATCCGGGAAGCGGGGTCCAAGCTCCATCCGTGTTGCACTACATCTGCAAGGACATAAATTACGCACTATTAAGTGTTCGATCCTATTTAAACCTCCAGGTGAATAAAAGGCAAAAAGGCATTATTAGTTGTGTGGTACTTTAGGGATCTATGCTAAGGAAGGGTTAGAACTTACAGTTTGCAGCTTCTTCCTCATTCATTCCAAGGAAAAGAGCAGTGTCTTGGATGCTTATCGTTGAATAAGCAGATTGCAGCAGTTCAAACATCCTTTTGGTGTACAACTCTGCAATAAGTTTAAAATATATTCTCTTAGAAAACCAATTAAGTTCCAGAGTCATAGTCGATGCAGCAACAAATCTATAAACGAAATGTACTAAATGTCTTCTAAAACCTTCTCTATAGTAGCAATGAGGAAAGGGGGTACAACAGAGATCTTGATTCATGGTCCAAGGTTAAAGTCTTTTTAAATCATAATGAAGTCTCAACTTGCATTGATTTTTTATGTATACACATACAGATCATTGATAAATAGGACAAATAATCAGACGTGAAGTTATGTTATCAGTAGCGCCGTCCAACAAGGACCTAGTTTGTTATTATCTATTCCCTTCACATCTAGAAACTACTAAGGTTAGCGTAAGCTTTTAGATATATTTAGGGCCACCATTCTCATCTGATCTTACCATCTTCCCCAACAAAAAGGAAACCTTAACAGTTAAGTTGAAAAAAACAAACCCATTAAAACTAGACGAAGATATACTGATTTCAAACCAATTTGCATTAGTTTCTGCATTCTTCCATTGGTTCTTTCACAAGAATCATCATTATGTGAGTGCACATCTTGATAATGGCAACAGATAGAATGACTAAAGAATTCCTACACTTGAAAAAATCATGTCTCTAAGCGACATAAGTATAACTCATATGAGTAAGCATAACAAAAGATACATGATGAATTCATGCACCACAACCTCCAATAACTCTAGGTACATAGTGTAGCTGCCTTCGTCTCTTCTAGTCGAAGTCAGCTATCGACTTCACTCTTACAGAGAAAAGCAAGCTGTGAAGTTGGATCTCAATTTCCAACTGAATAAGAAAGCCAATATTTCCAATCTAGCAAGGCAAAAGTAAAACCCAGATGATACAATCATGGTGCATTCAAATTGATGTTAGATGCACGAGTTGCATTCGCAATCCGACACGGGCAACACTTTCGAATACTAACATTGAACAAGTAGAATCCCCAAAGCATAACAATAGTAAAATCAACTGATACTGATTGCAATTAGAAGTTAGCAAACACAAGACTCACCGGAAAAAGCTGAGATGATTCCCTGACACTGTGGACTCCAGATAAACTCACGAATGGCGTCATGAACACTAGCGTAGTCCTTGATCCACAGCCTCTGCGCAATTTTCCAGGCAGCTGATACCTCAGGCTGGCTCTCTTTCACTGCCAACGGTATCTTCTTCCACAAAAACCTCGCGCTATTACTGCAATAAGACCACCAGGACATCATATCAACCATGTTAACTCAATTGAACAAGAGTACTAAAATCACAGCAAGCTTTTCGGCAGAATCAAACACTTCTTCATCCAGGGGAAGAAACTTACATGTCGTTGACGTAGATGTGACCGATGAGGTGAATGGCGTAAGGCCAGTCTTCCTGAAAAGAGACTCCCTCAGTTGCAGCCTGCGATCGGCAAGAGATGAACGAGAGAGAGAGAGTAGTGAGAGAAAGCTAGGGTTTACACGAGGACAGAATTGGGAATGCGCGTAGATTACCTGGAACATGAGATTGTCGCACAAGTCGGCGACCTTGTCGTATGACTTGAACGCGAGTGCTTCATTAAGAGCGGAGAAATCCATTGACGGCGGCGCCGCTGCAGCAGGTGGCGGAGCGAGCTCTCTTCCTCCTCTTCTACTTCTCGCACTGGTTCGGTGGTGCCACCGGTCTGAGATTACTGCTACTTTATTTTTGGGCTAATGGGCCGCACTGCTTAATGGGCCGTAGTACTGAAATAAATAATGGGCTTAAAATTTAAAAACGGGCCTACTTTGGCGGCCCAAGCCCGGTACTAGGGTTTTGTAGGCAACAATGTGATCGAGATTATAAATAGAGAGAGCGCGGCGTATTAGGGTTTTTCACTTGGTAGTGAGGGCCTCATTCTCCATAGCAGCTGCAGCTTTCAGGTAATACCAGCTGCATCTCTCTCTCTTGATTTAGCATTTTGCTTAGTCCATTTCATGGATTTGCGATGTGAAGTTGTTGATATGAATTGATAGGAATCCAGAACAAAAGTTTGATTCTTTAATTATGTTTTGAGGTGCAGCACATTCTGAGAATTGTTCTTTCCTGTCTTCTTTTTCTCAAGAGATTTGTTTTAGATTAGAATGCTTGTTTCCGATCAAGAAGGAAAGTAAAAAAAAGGCTTTTTATGAATGGTGTTATTGAGCGCATGATTTCGAGCTTATTATTGAAAATGGTGTTATGGTTTCAGATTGAAGGAGGCCAAAAATGTCGCACAGGAAGTTTGAGCACCCAAGGCACGGTTCTCTCGGTTTCCTGCCCAGGAAGCGTGCGGCTCGCCACAGGGGGAAGGGTATATCTTTTCTCTTGTTAATCTTTTCCTAGTTAAATGCTCCATTATGTTATTCTTTTTCAAGATATAAGAGAGGATAGATGAGTTGCGATTGCGATTAGATACAAATATATATATATATATATATATATATATATATATATATATATATATATTTGCAATTCCATGAGCTTGTTACTTTGATAGATTCTCATTTGCTCATATTCAATTTTTGTATAATATTACAGTGAAGGCTTTCCCTAAGGATGATGCGACCAAGCCATGTAGGCTAACTGCCTTCTTGGGATACAAGGCTGGAATGACCCACATTGTCAGAGATGTGGAGAAACCTGGATCAAGTAATTGTCTTCTGCATTTGGATTTCTTTCATTGAACACTGTTTCTGTGTATTGCTTTTATATGATTTGGAATTGTCTGTAAGTTGCTGAACCGACACATATTCTTACCTTTTTTTGTTCCATGCCTATATCTTGCTGCAAATCTGTGATTTGTTCTTGTTCGTTTAAATTGTGCTATGAGATGAATTGTGAAATGAAATTCCGTCAAAATATGCATTGGCACGTGACATTTATGTTCATTTCTTGTTGAGATTTTCATTATTTAGTGTATGAATTAATTTGAACTTGTAAATGATAATACAGAGCTCCACAAGAAGGAGACCTGCGAGGCTGTTACCATTGTTGAAACTCCTCCCATGGTTATTGTCGGAGTTGTCGGTTACGTGAAGACTCCCCGTGGTCTTCGATGCCTCAACACTGTCTGGGCTCAGCATCTCAGTGAGGAGATTAAGAGGAGGTTCTACAAGAACTGGTGCAAGTCCAAGAAGAAGGCCTTTGCCAAATACTCCAAGAAGTTGGAGACTGACGAAGGAAAGAAGGACATCCAGTCTCAGCTGGAGAAACTTAAGAAATACTCGTCTGTCATCCGAGTGTTGGCTCACACCCAGGTCTGTGTTGCGGCCTCCCTCCACTCTAAAGACTTGTTTCTGTCTCATTCTCTATAGGTATTAATGTGATTCTTATTTTGCAGATTAGAAAGATGAAGGGTCTGAAACAAAAGAAGGCACACTTGATGGAGATTCAAGTGAACGGAGGAACCATTGCCCAGAAGGTCGACTTTGCATATGGCTTCTTCGAGAAGCAGGTCCCTATTGATGCTGTTTTCCAGAAGGATGAAATGATTGACATTATTGGTGTGACCAAGGGTAAGGGTTACGAAGGTGTTGTCACCCGTTGGGGTGTGACCCGTCTTCCTCGCAAGACCCATAGAGGTCTTCGCAAGGTCGCTTGTATCGGAGCTTGGCATCCGGCTCGCGTTTCCTTCACCGTTGCTAGGGCTGGTCAGAACGGGTACCATCACCGTACTGAATTGAACAAGAAGGTCTACAAGCTCGGCAAGGCAGGAACTGAAGACTATGGTGCCAGTACCGAGTATGACAGGTAATAAAAAGTTAGCTAAATTGAGTCGATCCCTTTAATTGTCGATATAGGCTATTGCTGAAAGCTTATGAATGATTGAATGCAGGACTGAGAAAGATGTCACTCCCATGGGTGGCTTCCCTCATTACGGTGTGGTGAAGGAGGATTACCTGATGATCAAGGGTGGCTGTGTGGGTCCCAAGAAGAGGGTTGTTACCCTTCGTCAGTCTCTATTGAAGCAGACCAACCGTCTTGCTCTGGAAGAGATCAAGCTCAAGTTCGTGGACACTTCATCCAAATTCGGACATGGACGTTTCCAGACCACCTCGGAGAAGCAGAAGTATTATGGTCGCGTTGTCAAGGCCTAAGCTACATGTTGGACGTTTCCGAGATAGTAGTTTTTCTTTTCTGTTGAGACAGTTTTGCCGAGGGATTGCTAGTTTGCTTAATTTCGTCGCATTGTGTCGTTTACAGTCTTTTGTTTTGCTACAATCCTTTTCATCTCATAACATTTATCGATTTTCGAGTTGGATTATGTTCGTTTTATTTACCCTACATTCTGACAATTAGATTTACCTGAATAATCTTATTCCTTTGTTTGAAAGAAAGAGTAAAATATTTACATATAATCATAATCCTACTGTTTAAAGTAAATTGACAGATTTAGATTGCAATAGTGAAGATTGAGAGAGATGTTGATCATGAATATGAAATGATGGTCTCCAGCTGCAGTTTTCCCAGTACAAGTGCGAGCTCCGAGGCATTGTCCATGGCGTCTCGAGCTGCAGCCAACGCGTCTTCCAGGTTCTGATTCGCCAGGTTCGAAGAGCACATCTCATCGAGAATCCGGTCGTGCCTCTCTGCGTACATCATCACCCTCTCTCCAGCTTGGTCCAATGCTTCACTTATCGCCTGCAACTTGTACCTCTTCATTCTCCTGTCCTGCATTCTCTTGATCTCTGGCAATACGACGAACAACGTGGCCGAAGCCCCTAACAAGGCGTAAATCACGTTGTTGAAGTTCATCTTCGTGCATCGTGGTTGTTCGAGACGAGGAGAGATAAAAAGAGATGTCTGAAGCCTATTCTTTGCTTCGTTGATGGGGAAGTTTTGGACTCCCTTGTGTACTTTCCTATTTCTGGTAAAGTTTCTGATTTGTGAATTTCTTATTAAATTAAGATCTTGCTTGATTCTTGGCCAAAGAATAACAATAACGTTAACCCCAAAAAAGAAAAGATTCTTGATTAAATCTATAATTCATCATCGTCTTCATCAATAGTAGAGCTTGCTCCACTTTGATCATAAGCCTTCTTTATAATAGGATTGCACACAGCTTCCACCTCCTTCGTCTTCTCATCGAACTCATCCTTCTCAGCGTGCTGATTATCATCCAACCACTCCATAGCGTCCTTCAGCTCCTTCTCGATCGTTTCTTTGTCATCGGAGTCGAGCTTGTCTCCAAGCTTATCCTTGTCGTTGATGGTGCTCTTCATGTTGAAAATGTAGGTTTCCAGCTTGTTTTTCGCCTCGACTCTCTCTCTCACCTTCTTATCCTCCTCTGCAAACTCCTCTGCCTCCTTTACCTTCTGCTCGATCTCTTCCTCGGTGAGACGTCCCTTCTCGTTAGTAATAGTGATGGATTTCGACTTCTTCGCCGCCTTATCCTCCGCTGTCACATGCAGTATGCCATTCACATCCACCTCAAATGTCACCTCAATTTGAGGCACTCCCCTATAAGCAAAGAAAGATCATGTTATTTACTCAAATTTTAGCAGATTTCAGAACTCTTCGTTAGATTAGAATTGGCACTTCAATTTTACCTTGGAGCAGGTGGAATCCCAGTGAGCTCAAACTGCCCAAGTTCATGGCAGTCTTTCGTTAGCGCTCTCTCGCCTTCATAAACCTATTAGAGATAGTCGTCGTCGTCAACATCATACCCAGTTTTGACAGATTGATGAGAGATTTCTTGAAGATTCATACCTTGATTGAGACTGTGGTTTGTTGATCTTGATAAGTAGTGAAAACCTGCGATCTCTTGGTTGGAATCACAGTGTTTCTGGGGATCAGCTTCGTCATCACTCCACCTACTGTCTCAATTCCGAGGCTCAATGGAGTTCTATCAATCACCAGAATCTCTGCACAATACAAATAATACATGAGATCCCAACAAACACATAATTAATTACCATAGAACTTCTTCCATCAAAACACATACGTTTGCCTCCAGCTTCTCCACTCAGAATCCCCCCTTGAATCGCAGCTCCGTGAGCCACGGCCTCGTCCGGATTCACGCCTTTACTCGGCTCCCTCCCGTCGAAGAAATCCTTCAACAGCTGCTGCACCTTCGGAATACGCGTGCTGCCTCCAACGAGCAGGATCTCATGAATGTCGGATTTTTTCAAGTTCGCATCCTCCAAAGCCTTTCTAACCGGCTCCATCGTCTTCTTGAACAGGTCCATGTTCAAATCCTCGAACCTCGCTCTCGTCAACGGCTCAGAGAAGTCGATGCCATCGAAGAGCGACTCAATCTCGACTCGGACTTGGTGCTGGTTGCTCAATGCCCTCTTAGCCCTCTCACATTCCCTTCTCAGCTTCCCGAGAGCCTTCCCGTCCTGGCTTATGTCCTTGCCGTATTTCTTCTTGATTAGCTTGATGAAGTAGTTCATGACTCTGTGGTCGAAGTCTTCGCCTCCGAGGTGAGTGTCGCCGCTAGTGGCGAGGACTTCGAACACTCCGTTATCCAAGGCTAGTACACTGACGTCGAAGGTGCCGCCGCCTAGATCGAAGACGAGGACGTTGATCTCCTCCTTCTTGTCGAGGCCGTACGCCATCGCAGCTGCGGTCGGCTCGTTGATTATTCGAGCCACGTCGAGCCCTGCTATCGTCCCTGCATCTTTCGTCGCCTGTCTCTGCGCGTCGTTGAAGTAAGCTGCAGAATTGAAGATCAGAAACACAGAGCTTCTAGAATTACGTATTCTCCGATCGAATTCGAAATGCGTTTCGTTTCTTACCTGGAACGGTTATGACGGCGCGTTTAACCTTCTTCCCCAGGTAAGACTCCGCCGTCTCCTTCATCTTCTGCAGAACCATGGCGCTGATCTCCTCCGGGCTGAAGACCTTCCTCTCGCCGTCTCTGATCTTCACCTCAACGTACGGCTTCCCGTCCTTGTTCACGACTTTGTACGGGAGCATCTTCATGTCTCTCTGCACCTCCGGATCATCGAACCTGCAATTTTTTTCGTTCAGACCTAGGGATTTCCCGCCAAAAAATCAAAAAGAGGGGAATTCGGTTCCGGCAGATTTATTCATCGGACTTACTTCCTTCCGATGAGCCTCTTGACGTCGAAGATGGTGCGCTCCGGGTTTGAAGGCGCCTGGTTCTTGGCGGCTTCTCCGATCAGCCGCTCGGTGTCAGTGAACGCCACCCACGACGGCGTGATCCGATTCCCTTGGTCGTTCGCTATGATATCGACTTTTCCGTCTCTGTAAACTCCGACGCAGGAATACGTCGTTCCGAGATCTATTCCGATGACTGTATCTCTCTCCGCGGCCTCGGCCGCCACCGCTACGCCGGCGAGAAAATCTACAGCGAACAACCAACAGATTAATCACCATTGATGGAACTCACTCGTCTACTTTTAACTAATTCAATTAATCAACAAAACTAACCTGAAATGAAGAGGAGAAGAATGCAGAAAGCGACATTCTTAATCGCCATGATTGCTTCTGAAGCTACTCTCTCTGAAACTGAAAATTCTGGATGCCTTTTTGCTTCTAGTGAATGATGTGTTGATTCAAACTTTGAAAGTGGCGGGGGTATTTATAGTTAGCGGTTGAGCGAAGTTGATGGATTTAGCTAGAGTGTTCCATCCAACAGTAGAGCGACACGTAGCTTTTTCTGCGTGTTTCAACGCTATTTGACTGACTGATGCTCATTTGATGACGTGGAGAGAAAAGTCGTGAATAATCTAAACCAGCTAATAATTGTGTTTCTTTAATTAATTATGGGCGATTTCAGAAATATTCTATCAAGCCCATTCATTACATATGTTTGGGCCCAACAAAATTGTTCATGGGCCGATGATAATTTCCTTCTTTCTAAAAAAAATCAACATATTGTGCTACGACGGATGACTCGAATTCGAGACTTTTGGCCTCGATGCTAAACCCGGTAAAATATCTTAGCGCGAATTAATTTGAAGGTTATATAGTCGCCAAACCTCTTAAGTCTAGTAGTATTGTGTATTTTACCAAACTATTGGACCATTATTAATATTTTCTTTACTACTAAATTGATGGAGGGACGTCGCATTAATTATTAAAGACCTTAGGCTAATTACACAATTACTTGCCTTTGAAATTGAACACCTAATATTTTAGAAAATATTCAATAATTAATTAATTAGCAATACACATATATTCAAAATCAAGATAGGAAAAAAGAAAATGCTAACTCTAAGAATTTGATGCACGTGCAAAGATAAATGGTATCAGATCCAAATTTGTAGGGAAATGAAGAAGCAAAGTATAGATTAATCAACTTCTTTTTAAAAGAGGAGAGATTCTTGATTTTTACAAGAGTCAAGGCTTCACATGCAAACTCCAGCTCACATGCACAACTATTATAATCCCAGAAAATTAATTAAAACACAGAAGAATTTAATGTTCACTATACTATAATGCAACTTAATTAATCCTCTGACTTTAAATAAAAAAAAGAAGAAAAAAAAAAACTTAATTACTCTACAAAACGTAGATATACATAAACTCTGCAGGAAATTAAATAATTACTGTAGCAATTTATCTCTTAATTTTTTTTAAAAAAATCAAAAATTATTCAGTAGGATGATTACTGGATTCAAGAATCCAATTACTATCACCACCGCCGCCGCCGCCGCTCTCTCCCTCCTTAGGGACTGTTTGGCTCTCTTTATTGATGAGTGAGGAAATGGCGGCGGCCACAGCAACCCTAAACTTAGGATCCGAAGTTATTGCACTCACATTTTCCGACAACAACGTTTTCTCCAAACTATTACTGCTATTACCTCGATCTTGATCTTGATCTTGTAATAATCTATTAGGGTAGTGAGGGAACCCATTGTTGAAGTTTGGGGGTTTAGGCATGAGAGAATACCCTAACTGGTGGGCCATGGGGTTTGAGGAGCTAGGGTTGTTTGTGAGGTCCAGAACAATGCCCTTCATAGGGTCGTAGTAATTAGGGTTTAAGGGTCTTAGGTTTGGCATGAATGAGGAAGAGGGGTTCATGAAAAGAGAGTTGCTACTATTAATGTTGTTGTAGTATGGTTGGTTTGAGGCCGGATGGAGCTGCATTTCCTTGTTTAGGAAAGGGTTGTTGGCGTCGAACATTGTGTAGGAAGACGTGGACGAGGTTGTGGATGCCATCGCGGTTGCCCCGACCGGCAGGGGGTGGTTGTGCGTGCCTTCGTAGGTTGTGATCAGTATCGACTTGTCCTCGAGGCATCTCTGCACCTGCTCGTAACGCGTTTGTCCATCAATATATGTCTTTGCAATTCATGTTAAGTGTACTATAAGACCTTAAACAAAATTCAAAATCGCGATGCGTGATATATCACCCTATTACGTTGAAAATAACTAATTAAATCCGACCAATATTACGATAATTAATTAATTAGGTAATAAAATTAGAAAAAATCTGTACCTGTTTCCTAACTGGGCAGCCCGGAGCTACGGTGCAACGATAGTAGGCTCGAGGGCATGGATTTCCTTTGGCGATTTTTTGGCCGTATTTTCTCCATTGACATCCATCGTTCATCTGTATTTATTTCAATGAATTCATAAACTTTAATCGAAGAAATTAATAATAAAAAGAAGAAGAAGATTAGAACTGACGGTGGCGGAATCGCATCGAGCTCTGACAGAAACCCTAGCTCTCTTATTGGGTGGGGAATTGATGTGGTTCATGATTCCGGCCATGTTGTTGGTCGGAGGTTGAGATGGCCGGAATCCTCCGCCTCCTCTCATGATCATCATGTCCTCCGCGGCGTCGCCTTCGGCCTCGTTGCAGCTGCTCGCGACCCTTAGAGATAACCCTAATCCGTCGCCGTCGTCGTTGTTCTCCTCCGATGGTGATTTTGTGGTATGTACGACAACGTCGTCGTTTTTGGTGTCGTTGAGCAAGTGGATCGTGTTGGGATCCTACAAAAAGGCAGTAAGAAATCTGTTCTCGAGAAAAAGGTCGTTGATTGTATAAAATATATATGAAGAAACTCAGAAACTTTTTTTTTTTTTTTTTTTTTTTTTTTTTTTTTTTGAATTTTGGGAATTGAATTTGGATGTTTTACCTGATTCTGTTGGATGATGGCGAATTTGGACTGAAGATCGGTGTAATCTTTCATGGTTTTTTCCACGGCGTTTCGTAAGAGTTTGTTCTCCTCTTTCACATGATTCATCTTCATTTGCAGAAGTGTTAGCTGAATTCAATTCAATTTCCCCCACTCTATTAGTAGTAGTAGTATCTTCAACAACAAGACTCTCTCTCTCTCTCTCTCTCTCTCACTAAACCATTAATTGTATCATGCACAAACACACACACAGAGTATAGAGAAATGAATGGATCAAAGTTATATGATGATTACGATTATGTACATACTATACCTCTTCATCATCGTTGGATTGTTGTTGAGTAGTGTTTTGGAGTTGTTGATTAGCATCTAGCTTGAGGGAGAGATCAGGTTCCATTGTTGGAAGTACTGCTGCAGTCTCTTCTCCCTCTCCTTCTTCTTCTTCTGATGATGATGATGATCTTCCCATAGAGCTAGAGAGAGAGAGATAAGACTTCGGTTTCTCTCCTCTCTCTCTCTCTTGATTTCTTTCTCTCTCTCTCTCTCTCGGCAGAGAGCAAGCACAGAAGTCAAATCCCTCGTCCAAAATTAAACGAGTTAAATAGTAGTAGGAGTAGAAGTAGAAGCTTAGAATTATCACTAATCGCAATTAAGACGCATCTAATATTTCTTGACTTTACCCTTTTTCCTTCCTAGCTAATTCTATATTCCCCCAAACTTCAATCGTAGTTTAGTTGATAAACATATGTATCCCCCCTTACTTTACTATTATTTTATGTCTCACGTATAAAGGAATCGAGACAATACATAATTAGGCCGAGAATAACTAGCTAGCTTATGAGTTGAGTACTACAAAAAGATTCAGAAACGAGTATCATGAAATTAACACGAGATACGAGTATGTATTAGCTAATTTATTCAACCTAATTTTGTATTATATTTTGTACGATTGTGCACAAATGTTCGTTACCCAGAGTTTGAGATCGATCAATATTTTACTTTGATTCGAGACTAATCATATACGCCGTAAGTGTTATGATTCGAGACTACTCTAGTCACACGTTCGATCTCAAATTTTGTCGATTCTACAATTAACTTACTCTTCAAAGTGAACATAGCCTTAATATATTTCCATAATCGGATTTCTTCATCTCAATATAAATAAATAGAAATGAAGAAGGCGTGTGGGTGTGTGCGATGATGCATGAATATAAGACGAATACGAAATCCAATAAACCCAATCAATTGGATCAGATCTGGAAAATGGAAATAGTCAACCCCTCTCTCTCTCTCTCTCTCTACATTTTCCACTCTTCTTCATTTCTGCAGCTTCAAACTCTCAAATGTATTATTGTCTGTAGCTAATTTATCTTATTACACTATGTTATTTTAATCATCAACTTCCCTATCACTCCCTCTCTTTTGCATGACTTCAACTCATTCTTTTATTTATTTATTAAATTCTACCACCTTCTCTCTTTCACATGATCCAATTTTTTATTCATATATACCATTCTCATTACTTCACGCTAGAGTTTCACTTTGCAATTATTTATATATCACATACATAAATATTACAAAATAAGTTGAAAATCGAACGAAAAATCGATTTTTCATAAGAAATGAGAAACGATATGAACTGTTATATCAATACTATTACGCCTCTTTTTATTATCTTACCAAATACTACTACTTTTATTAGGACTCATTATCCATAGTTAAATAAATGTATAAATTGCCAAGAATTGACTTTCACGAGAAGAGTTGACTTGTGGAAGAGCAAGTGTCGCCTCATCTAATTCTTTCAACTTAATTTTTCCAATTATAATATTAAATCGTCTAACAATATTAAGTTTTTTATTATTATTATTATTTGGAGCGAGTTTAGGATCGCTCTACTTTATTTAATAATTATTTGAGTGACTTAGGGATCAATGCATTTAATTCAACTTTAAACATCAGAATCATTATTTTTATTATAATATCAACGCCTTGAAATTCGCTTCGATTCGATCTATTTGACTAAGGTTCCATTTCTTTTTATATATATATATCGAATCTCGTAACACCTTTATAAATCACTTCTCAACAGAATTATTTATACTATTTTATAATATTAGTAGTGAATTATAACGCAGTAGTTATAGAATCTAAAATTTAAAAATTATATTTAAAGTTGGCCAATTCCAATTCGCTGTTATGTTGCCCACTTGGACCAATAATTAATCTAACTTTCCGAATTAAAATTATAATATTTTATTATTTTTTGTTTATTTATTTCCTAAATGATACTCCTATTATATATTTTTATTTTTGGACCCAAGAATTTTGAGTAGTGTGTAGTCATTAGCTAGGATTTTGTTTAGAACTCATTATTATATTATACTGTATTTAATTAGATTCATTTAAAATTTTTATTAGGTTGGGCATGAACTTATCCTACTAGGCTACTACCTAATTCATTGAAATCAAACCCTTTTCAAACACAATAAATTTTCTCCTTACAAACTCAAGGCAAAATATCCATCTTCATGAATACGATGTTATAATTAATCTCCAATTTTTTATTAATATAGAAGGATTTTTTAATATTTTTTATATAGAGTAATTAATCTCTTAGACGTGACATACTATTTAAAAATGAAAAATATTTAAATATATGTCACATATCTAAAAAATAAATTCTACCATTGTTACCCACCCGTGGACACATTAAGAGTGTGCAAGGTGGGTAGGGAAGCATTTCTCGGGGTTAGGATAATTATAAAGAAAGAACAATAACAAAAACAAAAACAAAAAAAGTTGTTTTCTTTTTTTATACTTATTGGGAAAAAAATTTGAGAGACTAAAAAATTGACTCGGACTTTAATTTCTTAACCTATATAGAGGTTCGTGGACTCAAACATGATAATGGCCTTTTAATTGTAGAGGTTTATTGATTTAATTTGATTAATTAATCCGTCCCCTCACTAAATAAAGACTAATTACTAGAAACAAACAAAAAAAATGGATATAAATATTTCTTATCAAAGTCATCATTTTCGGCACTTTGATTTATAGGTAATTAATAAGATGAAATTATTTCTTTCGGTTTAATATTTATTTTAGTTTTTCACTCTTTCATTTTCTATTTTTATTTGTGTTGAAAAACGTTAGCCAACGGATTTTGCCTATTTTAGATGTTATGGGAAAGGGATAAATAGTCAGCGAAAATATTGAATTGAATATTTTTAGCATCTTTTATGATTAAATTAATTGATTGTTTCTTAAATAAAACTTCCTAAACAAGAGTTTAAAATAATTGATTAGTCAACTTAACTTGATCGATTGAATCAAGACTTTTTATATATTTTAGATAAAAGAGATTTTAAGATTTCTATTTTTGGCTTGACCAATAACCAATCAACGGTGAGTTCTCTTTCAGTTTATAATTACTGTAATATATTGATAATAATTAAGAAAATATACATACAATTACAAAATAAAAATACTACTATATTCCAATACTCAAAATTAATTTGGAATAGTTACATATGGATCTTAGTCATAGCCTTCACTAATTAAGATTTCCATAGTAATTATTACAATAGGCTAGGGCTCTAATTTTCTCTCTTCACTAATAGTAATAGATGCTCCAAAATTAAGTTTCTGGTTGAATTTACTACCCTAGGATCGATTATTTTTCAATTTTTTATTTGATAAAATTGAATTGACATGTACATATGCTATAAAATCTACATACTAGTACTTAGATTTTATTGATATTCGAAGGGTAGATCAGTAACTTTACGTGGAAAACGGCAATTAGTCCTCGATTAAGCGGTTAATAACAGACATAATCAAATCCAAGTTTATCATAATTTTGAATATGGACCCTATAATTTAGAGAGAGAGAGAGAGAGAGAGAGAGAGAGAGGTCCATAATGCTAAGTTGAAAAATGCAATAGAGGCTTTTGTTGTCAGCTTTAGCCCAAGGACCCTAATCTTAGCTCCCACCTAATTAATTCACCTTAATCTTTTGATTTCATTGAATAAATAATAATACATAAATAAATAAATAGATAAGTGTAGAAAACTGGGGGTATTCTTTCCTTTTTTGAACCTGAACAAAACAAAAGAAGAGTATATATCAATTGTTCAAAATATTTTACCTATTCTGGAAAATAAGGCAAACACTGTTAAAACCCAGACTTCGCAGGAAAGCAATGTCTTCGAGCAGAAAAAATAAAAAGAAAATTTCTATTTCTATTCTTCTCTTCACTAAAAAAAACTCTAATTGCCCAACCGAAGAGCAACCAGTCGCTAGAAGTAATGATCAATCGTGATTTACCATCAGTAAAATTATTTTCCTATCCCACTTCCGACGAACTGTAATTTTCCACAATCGAAACAAGGAACAGAAAAGATTTCAGTAGAGCTCAGCACCTTCGGCAAATCAAGATTCCAGCTTAGCATCGGAAGAACTCAATCCAGCAGCAATTCCGCCAATGTGCGAGTCAAACGGGAAGATTTTTGGCGGAGCTTCTTTCAAGATTTTGAGGGATGGCTTCGAGTACATGAACTGCTCAACATACAAGTTTCAATTATATCAGTAACATAGCAAGTTTATATGGCAGTAAACAAATGACCACTATAAACAGGGGATTCATGTAACGTACCTTGGTAGCATCATTCAAGAAAGCATTGATTTCTTCTTCTGTAAGACCGCCCTCATCACCCTCAGGTTCCTCCCATCCCATAGAACGTAGTAATGCAGCTTCTTTCTCCTCTGAAATTGAACCCATAGAACGTACGAATGCAGCTCCTTCCTCCTCTGAAATTGAGAGATCCAAGCTAGGATGCTTCTTTCCATTGCTAACATGCTTCTCTATATCGAAAGCAGCGCCATTTTCCACCGTGTCGCCTCTAATCTCAGACAAATGGTCCACGCCCAAGCTAAATCCTAAGGAAGTATCACACCTGGCCTCCATTTCAGCCTTGTCTGAAGAGGATGGTGAAGTTGCAGATGAGGAGTTTGGTGTGGGTGAATCAACCCCCATTGATTTCTTGCGCACTGAGTTGAAAAATTCATTTCGGCTTTGAGCTTGTGAAGTGGGTCTCTTCTCCAGCACAGTGAATGCAGGCTTGCGTTCGCGGACTGGATTGTTTACTAAGCCTCGGGTTGCCGTGGGACCCGAAACCGATGGAGAAGCAAGTGAAGGACTTACAACTTTGCTGCCGCCTGTTGGGCTCAAGTTATTATCCTTTGTAATTGGAGAAGCAACATTCTTTTCCCTAACTGACTTTAGAACTTGGAGCTTCCCCACATTTGATGCTTTTAGAACGTCGCCCTTCACAGGCCCACCCATCCTATGTTTTTGTTTATCTGAAGAATTGAAGACCTGCACAGAATATCAGCTTCATTATCCCCTAATAGAACAGAAAGTGAACAACATCAAGGTAATCTTATTTTCAACTTATGATATTTCCAACAGAGATTAGGCCAAGTAGACCAACAGAGATTAGGGCACGTAGGCATTAGTAAACAAATATTTGCAAATACAACTAAACTAATGGGAGCAAACAATACAATCATGGACAGAGGCCAAGTCGACCCTACTTCTCCCCGAAATCAGGGATCAGCTCATATGTAAAGATTATTTCCCGTCACCAACCAACAAACATTTTTTGACAAGTGGAAGAGAAGTATCAGATATTTCTACTTTTAGAATATCCAATTTGGCAGTCCCAGCATTAGCAACTCGACCAAATACTTCAATAAAATAAGATTCAAAACTAAATAAAATATAACAGGGCCATGAAGACATCATCTCTCTGCATTCTGCATCACATATTGTCGCACACTAAACAACAAAATATGACACATACAGTTACATGGGACAATTTTAAGGCTATTAATTTGAGAAAGGACGTGACACAGGTAAGGAACTATAAGCAATTTACTGAAATCTATCAAGTATGCTCCACCATTCATCCTGACATGCATTGACCAGGGCTTAGAATTGGGTAAATTCCTAGCTTGGAAAACTAAGACTCTATTCTTTACTTTCATACTCTCAGTTCTTTACTTTCAGTTGAGGAGATTAGAATCAGCCCATTTACTAAATCTCATGTATCTTTTTCTATGTATCTTTATAATAAGCACGGAATGTGATGGTAACAACACAATCCAAACCTATCACAATCACAATTAAAACGGGAACGAGCCAATTACTATGAAAGATAAAAATAATGAACCAAACCTAATGCTATTTTGTCACTTCACCTAGTTCTTCTCATCATCAAGTTTATAAGTTTATAGATACATATATCATATGAAGCAAACGCAAAATTTCACCAAATATAAAACAGACAATGCTCTCAAAATTCAATATGGTGAAGTAGTTTTAAGATGTCCCTATCTACCTATTATTCCATCGGCCTCAGATTATGATATCTCAACTATCAGTCTCTACATAGACAACAGCCAGTCACTGGCTGCATAAAAAGTCTTCTAACTTTGTCTTTTATGGAGATCTGATAGCTTCAGAGATATCCCGAAAAATAGCTTGCATTATTTTACCTTATACAGTGATGTTTAACTAATAAACTAAACCTTTCTTACTAATTCATCATTTAACCATAATAAAATTATACAATTCTTCGAGGAGTGCTATTTACAGACCATGAAAGTTCACAAGACAAATTTGTCTCACCAAAGTTTTAGGCGTTGACGGCATCACAGGAATCAGTTGCCTAGATTGTTTGATAGCCAGTTCTTCAAGCCTCTGAGTTCCTACAGATAACTGCAAGAAATAACATTTAAGTTTCATCCTATTGTAGTACACATAATCTCCCAAATAAGAAAGACAACAAACCCACCGTGGGAGTAGTTTGGCCACGATTAGGAGCCTGAGCTACTGCCTCTGCCATATTAAGACTAGTGCTTGAACTCGTAGCTGTATGTCCAGAATTTGGTGGAGCTGCTTGCTGCACATGGGAGATGCCATTTCCATTGCTTCCAACTAAGACAGGAACCTCTGCCAAAGCTGAAGTCCATTTTTCACCATTCGAAATAGTTGAAGAGCCTATAGGCAAGCTCTGGATAGCAGAACTCAAACCAGGAGATGGTACTCTTCCAACCTCAGGAATAACAGTTCTTTCTTCTACTCCCAGTGATGGAAAATCTTTTTCAATAAATGTTTTCTTCACTCCACCGATGGAGTTGCTCTTGACAAGTAAACCACTGGCTTTAGTTCCAATCGTGGTGCTCGAATCAATTCCAGCTCTTTTGTGCCACGTGTCTGCATTTTTTCCAGAAATCATTGAATGAGAACGCCTAAACCCGTCCCTCTCATATTTACTCAAGAAGGTGGATCCTGATCCATCTGTGGAGTCGCGCCTACGACGGTCACCCATGATTGATTTTTCCCTATCATACATATTCCTCTCCCAATCCCTATCATGTTGCTTACCAAAACTACTATGAGACCTCAGATGACCAGAACCATTACTACCAGAACCATTACTACTGGAACTTCGACGAAAGTATGAAGAGGTAGTTCTATCTGCACTAAAAGTTCGTCCAAATTCATTACCATTACCATTCACAAATGACTTATTTCTTGCAAGCTTCGATGAGATTTGATCATCTAGATAGAAAAAGAAAGCACTGTCAGAAACCGAAGGCAATCATATGAAAACACATATTGGACAAAATAGATTGGCTTATACACAATGAGATTACCTGTGTTTGATACAGAGCTGCCACTACTTGAGCTTCCAGAATTTTTCAACCATTCTGGTACTAATGTGGGCTCACTTCTTTCCATAACTAGCACTAAACATTATCTTGTACGAACCAATGAATGAAGAGATGATATGACTTTTTTGGAATAGTTATGACTATGCATCCATTCTTCGCACCTGATTGCCAACTACTGCCACGTCTCAACTCCCCGACAGAATCAAATATCCATGACACAGAAGTTAAGACTAAACTCCATACTTATAAAACCCCTCCACCCCAATCCCTTCCTGTTAACCTCCCACCTGACTACCCTAATGGCCTTCTCCAGTACTCATCATCAAGAATTCCAACAAGGAAGTTAAAACACCATGTATGTGACCCTCTAGAAAACAAGTACTCAAATCAATAATTCTGGAATGTGCAATTCATGCAGCTCGGGATTTCCTCTGTCCAATATATATTATGTCCCCGAGTCAATCAAGAACCCCCTCCTACCCTCAATCGATCAGAAAAACCAAAACATAAACACCTCCCTTCCCACAGCAGAAAAGGAGCTTATAAAGGTCCTGCCACTCAAAAATTACCAGCCAACAACACCCCGAGTATCTCAACAAGCAGCAGGAAACAAATTAACACAGCCCAGTATAATTTCCGCGCACATAACCCAACAAACAGGATAATCCCTCAAAAAGAATGTCGATAACCAAACCCTACAACCTAAAATCCCTAAAATCCATCCAACACAAAAAAAAAAAAATCCCTAGGGTTTGAGCTGTCCAGAAACACACAAAATCCCCCAAACAGAGAGGAAAAACTGAAAAAAACAGTCCTTGTATGTGTATGAATGAGTAAGGAATTAGAGTGAGGCTGATTATTCTGGATTCCAATTGAAAGACTAGAAATCTATACCCTCAATAGTCGCCTTTCCGCGGGGGAAAAACCCTACTCCTCTGCACTCGCCGCCGCTGAGTCCTCTAATGTCGTTTCGGAGTCTGTAAATAAATTCGTTAATCGATTAATTTCCCTTTTTTTTTTTCACCCTAGAGAAAAAGAATTCAAGTAACGCCCTAATTTCTCGCTCCTGTTGTGCTAGCGAAGTGTGATGGAGGAGAGAAGAGATTAAATCTGTGTAAATTCGACGAGAGAGATGAGAGATGAGAGAGAGAGAGAGAGATTTTGTATGTATATATCTTCTATCTATGCGTTGGTATTTTGAACAAGTTGTGTGTTTCTCTCCGTCTGTGTTTTTAATATGTTTGTGAATGTGAAGATAGTCTGTTTTATACCCTATTTTTCCTCTCCTTTTCTACATTTTTTTATTCTTTATTTTCCTTTGTATTTTTTAAAAAAATATATACTATGGTTAAAGTTTAATATTCGTGTTTCATAGTAAATTTCCATTAACTTCTTAATTATTTAACATTTATAATGGCGTTCGTATTTAATTGGCAATATCACGTCATAAATAGAGATAAATTCACTCGTTCGAAGTAAAATAAAAGCGAGTAATGTTAATCTCAACTTTGTGTTATGTATTATGAATAAAACTTAATTTGAGATATGCATTAGTAGAAAAAATTAGAAAATCGTGACTGGTTTAGTACTTAGGCAACTATAATGGTCCTAACTTTTATCTAAGGCCAATCTATAAATGAACGAATTTTGGAATTTGATGGTATTTTATTTATTTATTATTATTATTATTGGCTTTGAAAAATCCAACAACATTCCAATTACGACTTTGAAATGGTTGGTTGTGTTATCCAACAAAAAATCTAATACTCCCTCCGAGTTGTTACATTTCTTTTCGGCACGGGAATTAAGGTAGAAGTGTTTAGTGGTGTAAGTGCATTTAGTAATTGAGGAGAATAATGAATTAGGATTATAATTAATACTTATTGTTGATCCCAGAAAGAGTTAATTGGTGTAGGGGAAAATACACCAATAGCCAACCGTTTTTCTATTTAAAACAAACTGTCTTGAGAGCGACTGGTCAAGGTCGTTCTCACAGAGTGACAGGTTGATCTATCAAGCTTGTTGTTGAACAAGCTTGATTTATCAAACTGTGTTTTGCGAAATGCGGTGAGAGGGAGGTTGTGCTAATCTCTTTTGTAAAATCTTTTTTGTCTTTGGAGGCAAGGTAGTTGTATGAGGTTGATGTATGAGCTGGTTAATCAGACAGATAAGAGAGAGAGAGAAAACACCAATTTAACGTGGTTCAGAGATAGTCCTCCTACGTCCACGGTAGATCACTCTCGATCTACGAATCCCTTTCACTTTTGGATTCAACTTCTCTCTTATTTATACTGACTGAGTATCAGTTTCATACAATCATACAAACTAATAAAGAAAATTATCTTTACAACGGCCTCAACCTATCTAACTGATGGGGAGAGGTGGTTGTTGAAGAGCGAGCTTGATGCAGCAGTAAACGCTTCAAGCTGGCAGTGTTCTTCAATGGCGAAACTCTCTAACTTCAACACTTGGAAAATATCTTGTGGTTTCGAGTGTTGAATTGGATATAGCTTGAGAGAGAATTTCTACAGTAGATTTGGCTTTGAGTACTGAATTTCCCGTACTATTCCATTGAAGTGGGAAGGGTTTATATAGGCTGAGTTTTGAAAACTAGCCGTTTGAGTCTGTGCTGACGTGGCAACTAGCCGTTGAGGCTTTGCTGACGTGGCAACTAGCCGTTGAGGCTGACTCATCTTCTTCCCGCTAGGATGTGTCCTAGCTGGCATCTGACGTGGCAGCTTAGGTGGCAGGATAACCTACGGAGGTAGATCATCTGCCTGAGGTATCTTCCAGCAGCTTGATGTCTTGACTTTGAGAACAGGCTGGAGTACCTGTAGTTGACTAGTACAGGTTGTTCTTCTATAGGCGAGGCTGTTGAGAACAGCCTCTGCCTTTACATGGCAGAACAACCTCTCTAGTGAATGAATAAGCTCGTTGATATGTTCTATACAGGGAGATCAATTCTATTAACCTTACTCTAAAAATATGAAAGACTAGCTAAGGCTGACTAGGTAAGACCGCCCTTTATAGGTCAGGTTGTCATAGAACAACCTTGATCTTTACAGGAAGAACAACCAGAGAGAGCTCGTTATAATTTCTATCAACCTTGACTATACAAATATAGCCTAAGTGTGGTTTTGATAAACATCATCAAAATTAACTGCAGAGGGTTCCCAACACTTATATTATTTTATTACAAAAAAAAACTGAAATTGTAATAATTTAATTTTTCAACTTTCAATTTATAATTAATTAATAATTAATATTTTTCTTTTTTTTTTAATAAAAAAATAAAAATTTATTTTAAAAAAATAGAGCCAGTTGTTTTATTAAAAAGAAAGAAATTTTAATAATTTATTTTTTCAATTTTTCAGTTAATAATTAATTAATTAATTATTCCTTTTTCGTGTTTTTTTTTTTTTTTTTTTGCAAATAAAAAAACTAAAATTTAATTTAAAAATATAACAAATTGTGTCATTTAATCACTAATCTTTGCTATAAAAGGAAAGGTAACAACATGAAATGGAGGGTCCAAACGGGAAAGTGTAACAACTTGAAAAGTTACCATGGTTAAATATTTGCTACTCTCTATCCCATTAACAGAGGGATAGTTGATCATATACCAATGGAACAGAAGTAGTATTAAACCGAATTTAACGTAACGTACCAAAGTATATTTAATAATCTTATCGTTAATTAATTGGGCTTGGGCACCAAACTTTGAACAAAGAGAGTAGAATTGTAATTGGGCTTTGTGTGAGGCCCACGAGCCATTGACAGTATTTAATTAATTAATTAATTTTTTTAAAGCCTATCTCGAATACTAATTGGATCAGTCCAAATCGAAATTGTATATTAATTCCTTAAATATAAAAGGAATTTTTTTATTCGTCTATATATACAAGGTACGTAGGAGAGGAACAGATACAGAAATTTCGCGATGGCGGCGTCATCGGAGAAGGCGATCCAGGAGGCAACCGTTTCGATGTCGGACATCTCTCTGTCCCCTCAACGTCGATCGGAGGAGCTGATTGTCCAACTGAGGTGTGCCGACGGCAAAGAGATCAATCTGGACGAGGCGACGGCTCTGATGTCGGGTTACGTGAGGAAAAGGTTGGATCGAGCGAGGAGGTTTGAGAAGTGGGACCGGCTTCGGCTTAAACTAGGCGCCGTTGAGCCTACAAAGCACATGCCTTCCGATTTAGTAGAGAGGGTCTTTCACTACTGCAGGCGCCACGCACACGCCCACCCCAACGAAGATCTCGAGGCGTTTGACGCCGAGATCGTGGACCTCGATTACCCAGAATTGTGTAAATTGATCAGGGTATAACTTGGTTTCTGTGAATAAATAGATTATGGAGGGAGGGAATTACTAATTAGGATTTGTGTTTTTTGTTTGTTTTGTTAGGCAGCATCCAGGTTCGAGGTCAAGGGCCTATTGAAGGTGGCGAAAGAGGCCTACAAGATGACTGGAAAGGATCTCAACTCATACTGCGCTGATACGCTTGCTATTCCTTTTTAATTATGTTCAGCCTCAAGGAGAACTCATTATCATTATCTGCTTTTGCTTTTATTTTGTTTAACAGACGGTTGTTATCAGTTATGCACTTTTGAATGCTGCATGTGTCGGTTTGATGTCATTAGTGTATAAGCAAAGGTTGTCTAAAGTAGTAGTTTAAATGTAGTTGTGTCATTGATAACCATTATGGCTATCTTGTATTAACAGTCATATGAACGAATCTTCATATTCTATGCCTTCATTGAACCATTTTGATTGAGATATATAGAGGTTAAAAACGTGGAGGATAGAGTGAGCTTCTCGTGATTGCTGATTGAAGTCCCTAGTTTTTATCTTAAGGTTGCTAATTGTGATCTATTTTTTCTGAATTGGTGTTGAAGTTTAGAATATGAATAAATACTTATATGACATGCTTGCGCTTCGTAAGTGTTCAAGGGAGGGGTTTTGTAGGTTATATTGAACTGTTAATGGTGTTATATTGAGAGAGGTGGTTCTGTATCAACCCCACCCTCACCTTTCTAAAGCATAGTTGCTAATCACGTGCCCCTTTTGCCTCTGCTTTTATTGATGTTCAAATTAAACATTTAGAGAGAGAGAGAGAGATTGCTGCATCAAGTGATTGGGTAATGGTTTGTGATTGGAATGATACCAATATCATCCCAGTGTGACTTGTTATTTAAAAGTAGTTTTATTTATTATTATTATTATTGGCTTTGAAAAATCCAACAACATTCCAAATGCGACTTTGAAATAGTTGGTTTGGTTGTGTTATCCAGCTAAAAATCAAATATATACCTTATTACTCTCTTCGTCACATTGGTTTAGGGATAATTAAACGGCTTTTTCTATCTCGTTAATAATGGGATGAATGGAGTATTAAACCTAATTTAATGTAACATGTAATATAGCGAAGTACATTTAATAATCCCATCGTTGATTAATTGGGCTCAGGTACCAAATTTCAAACAGAGAGTTGATTTGTAATTGGGCTTTGTATGGGCCGACTTGCCAATACTTGAGCAATCAAGTCCAATTCGAATAATAATTAGTTGGACTAATTCAATTCCTTAAAGATATATAAATCCAATTTCGTACCATGTCGAATGCTCCCTCCGCACCATGTCATGCAACGAGACACGAACTAACTAACATTTGATAAACAATTGCTACTATTAATCTCTTGTTACCATTTGGTAGAAAACGCACCATAGTATTACATCTCTGAGTATTGTGTTAACGACATTATAATCATGAAACATTTCTATACTGGTGTAAAGATCAACATCGTAACATATGCGTTGTTATCCTTATACAAATTGTACCTTTTAATATCCATTACGTCGATCACATACATATTCGATGCTTGCGATATTGTCACGCATCATTCGATTTATAACATTTATAAGTAAGTAAATTGAAACGCCTTGTCTCTAAAAGTAATTTTTATATTTTTATTTATAATAAAAAGGACGTTATTCTATTTGGGCTAGTCAAGCCCATGAGGCATGGCTCGTGGGCTAGTTCAGGCCCACGAGCCATTCACAATATTCAAAAATATATATATATAAAAGGAAAAAATTCATCTATATATACAGGTACGAGAGGAGCAGATACAGAATTTCGGCGATGGCGGCGGCACCGGAGGAGGCGATCCAGGAGGCAACCGTTTCGATGTCGGAGACGACGATCGGAGGAGTAGATGGTTATGTTGTCCAGCTCAGGTGCAGCGACGGCAAGGATATCAATCTGGACGAGGCGACGGCTCTGATGTCGGGTTACGTGACAAAGAGGCTAGATCGAGCGAGGAGGTTCGAGAACTGGGACCGGGTTCGGCTTAAACTAGGCGCCGTTGAGCCTACAAGCCACATGCCTTCCGAATTGGTGGAAAAGGTCTTTCACTACTGCAGGCGGCACGCGCACGCCCAGCCTGACGAAGACCTCGAGGCGTTTGATGCCGAGATCGTGGACGTCGACTACCCGGAATTGTGTAAATTGATCAGGGCAGCAAGCAGGTTCGAGGTCAAGGGCTTATTGAAGGTGGCGAAAGAGGCCTACAAGATGACTGGAAGGGATCTCAACTCATACTGCGCTGATACCCTTGCTGTTCCTTTTTAATCTTCTTGGATGTGAATTTAATCGAATCGAATTGAATCGAATCTCAAAGAGAATGATACGTTATTGATTTATTTTAATTAATTGTAGCGTCGTTGGGCTTAGCCCGTTTAATTATTTGGGTCGTTCTTTTCGGGTTTTCTTGTTGATTCTTTCCCGAATCGTAGGTCGAATCAACCCTAGGTTATTTAGTATAAATAGGTGGATTGTATCTTATTTCATTAACAAGAAATATAATACAGAAACCCTATTTTATTTTACGCCGTCTTTTTCCTTTCTTTTCCTTCGTATCAGTTTTATGGCGTGAACGACGAGCAAGGATCTCGCGTCTGCCTTGTATCTTTACTTCTTTTCGTTCGTCTTGATAGAGGAAATCGCCCCATCCTCTATCAATTGGTGCTTTCATTGAGAGCTTCCGAAGTGGAGTCTCTTTGAAGGGGGCGAAACATCGATTTCTTCGAAGGTATCAAATCCATCCTTTATCTGCTTTATTAAAGAAAAAAAAAAAAAAAAAAAAGGGGGGGGGGGGGGGGGGGGGGGTCATCGAGGGATATGTATATTGCAATGCTTGGAAATTGAAGTTGACGTAATCTTGTTTAAGCTTTGAATTGCAATATATTGGATTTGTTGGTTGGATTTGATTGGTGTACGAGGAGAGTTTCAAGTGTGGGGAAATTAGTACACTTGTTTGCGGCGTGTGGAGAGGCAGTAGGGGTCGACTCCACAATGTTTCCGTCGTCCGCACCAGCCTCCTGGGATGACATCATGTATATGCTAAGGCGCATAGAGGCTCGTCTCGACGCATCGGAGCAGAGTTGGACAGCACAGCAAGCCTACCCTCGGCCCGAACCCGAATTCGATCCGATATTGGGCAGGCCACTCACTTCGTGGGATCTCCCAAGGCCTCGTATTGCTCCGGAACTGTGCAGCAACCACTCGTATTCGGAGAGCTACGGAGGAGGAGGCGGGTACTCCAACAATTACGAGTCGCAGGCGTGGTCGTATAACAATTACGAGTCGCAGGCGTGGTCGTACAACAATTACGAGTCGCAGGCGTGGTCCTACAACACTTACGAGCCAGATCGCTACAACCATGTTCCGCAGCCGGTGCAGTACGAGCCTCCACCACCAGCGCAGTACTACGCTGACGAGTCAGATCGCTACAATCATGTTGAGCCTCCGCCGAAGTACTGCTCTGTTGCAGAGCTGCAGCCGCAGCCACAACATTACTACTCGCAGCCACCGAGTTATAACCATGTGACGGATGTTGATACCACGTTAGAGGCGGATGTTAATGATTCCGAGACTCGAGGGGAAGCTAGGGGGGATGTGATTGTGGTGGATTCATCACTTGAAGAGATTGGTGTGGAGGAATCTACAACGATGGCTGATCCGAAGTTGGAGGTAGCTGATGCTGATGCCGGCTACGAGCAGCAGCTCTCGGAGTTGCAAACGGAACCCAATATAGGAGGTGATGAGCTGAATCCAGCTATGGAGGAAGTTGATGCAGAGAAAGGAAAAGATGGCTTTCCCCAGCTTATGTGGCTATGGTTTGTGTGACTTCGGCTTGTGGGGTGAGTGACTTAAATTTGGCTCCTCGGTTGCACAGCCATGTTTTCCAAGCAAAGAGATTGGGAAAATCTAATGTTCTTATGATGAACTCTTTAATTGATACGCATGGGAATTGTGGTAGGATGGACTTGGTTTGTAGAGTCTTCTGTGCAATGGAGGATAACTCCGTGGTTGCCCGACGATTGGTTATTTTCGGCCTCTACGCGCTTGATGAAGTCTATAAAGAATTTGAATCTTCACCTTGAGGACAAGGTGATTTTCAAGGGTGGGGGAGTTGATACGTTATTTATTTATTTTAATTAATTGTAGCGTCGTTGGGCTTAGCCCGTTTAATTATTTGGGTCGTTCTTTTCGGGTTTTCTTGTTGATTCTTTCCCGAATCGTAGGTCGAATCAACCCTAGGTTATTTAGTATAAATAGGTGGATTGTATCTTATTTCATTAACAAGAAATATAATACAGAAACCCTATTTTATTTTACGCCGTCTTTTTCCTTTCTTTTCCTTCATATCAGTTTTATGGCGTGAACGACGAGCAAGGATCTCGCGTCTGCCTTGTATCTTTACTTCTTTTCGTTCGTCTTGATAGAGGAAATCGCCCCATCCTCTATCAGAGAATTAGATAGGGTTCTTATTCTTGTTATTATTACTAGATTTTTGTTTATTTTTGTTCGTTAATATCCCGTTACGAAACACAATGATACCAACATTTATACATGCTATATATCAAGTAGTGCGATTATTTAAGCGATGTCAATTAAGTTCAAATTACCAGACAACATTCTCTGCCAATCGAACAAGTTTTTTCGTTTTTTGGCGGGAGGCTTTTTGGAGCGCCTGATTCAGCCTCATTCCTCCACAGGCCGCCACGTGGCAGCGCGTCGGACTTTTCAAATTCCCCACCAATTGTCAACTTCCCCAATTCAGTCAAACATTTGGACCCCCAAATTGAAGCGAACGAGAGCAGACACAACTCTCTCTTTCTCTCTCTCCCTCTCCTCGGAATTTCAGCACACACTGACCTAGGTATACGCAGAGCTCCACGATTCGATTTATGTATGCGCGAGATGATGAACTCGAAGCAGAAAAGGCAGCACCACCTCCAGCACCGGCCGCGGCTTGAACGCCGGAACGCCGTAAAGAACATCGACTATTTTGCTGGGGACGACGGCGGCGGCGGGAGCGGCTTCACTTCCCCGTCCTCCTCCGATGATCGCTCGGTGCACAAGATGCGGTCGCTCGATCTGGTGCCGCTCTCCGATCGCACTAGCTTCCGGATGGAAGGGATTGAGGGGGAGGCGGATCAGATTTTCCGGTACCTCGGTCTAAACCCCGAGGATTTGTCGATTCCGGTGGCTGCGTGGGAGGCGAGGAAGAGTTTGTCTCCGTCGAGTGAGTTTCGGGCAGCGAGGAACGGTGACCTTAGGATTAGGGTTGGTGATGGCGAAATCGAAGTAGAAGATATAGTCGGCGTGAATTTGGATGGTGCTCAATTCGACGTTGATGTAGATAGAGAATTTGAAGTCAAAAGTAAGTTGATTGGTAGTGGTGGATTGGGGGTTGCTGGAATTAGGCCGTCAAAATCAGCTCCCACTGCCGCGATCAGAAGGTCACTCGAGGAAAATGATCATAGGGTTGGGGCTAGGACTAAGAATGGTGACTGCGAAGCGGAGGATGGAACTGGACTGGTTCTGGATAATTATAATATCAGGGAAGATGAAAGGAGTGAAAACCAAGTAAGATTGAGAATCAGAGGCTCCAGGCCTCCAGATTTGGCTCCTCCTCCAGTGCTGTCGCGATCGCTTGTAGACCAAACGAGCTCCACTTGGGACATATTTAGAGGTTTTGGCCCTGAGGAATCGGAATCACCGGGACATGCCATTAGCAGTCCGATTCAAAGAGTTGAAGAAAGTGCGGAAGTTGAGAGGAGAAGTAACAGCTTAAGGCAAGAAGTGAGGGAGGATGTTGGAGGAAAGGATAGAAGGTTCTTGGAATCACGTTCAGATTCTCCAAATTATGAAACAGGTGGCAGTTCTATGGGCTTTATAAGCGAGAATGATCACACTATCTCGCCAAGCGGTTCATTTAGTTCTATTACGTCCTGGCAGAAGGGTGATTTCCTCGGAAGTGGATCGTTTGGAACTGTGTATGAGGGATTCACTGAGTAAGTTATTCATTATGTTAATTACATAATAGAGTGAATGCTAATTACTGTCTACCTATGAAAAGGAAGGAAAGAGTTATTGTTGCTTAGATTGAATCTTAACTCGTTGTTTTCAACATGACTGAAATTTGCATTTTTGTTACACGTATGATCATTCTACATCCTTCAAATCTGTATCACGAATCTATGTTGATCTTGCTATTTAATTTTGTCAAAAATGACTCTGTGGTTATAATGTTATTACCTATGCTTAAGCTTCAGGAAACTTTTTGAATTGGTGATGGAGCAACATAATATGTATGGTTATCATAAAACTAAAAAGAAAGAACATTTATGATAGATTTAGGGGCTGAAGTGTGCATTTATTCTCTGAAGACACTTGAAACAACATACAAAATGTGAACTTTTGTCCTCATCAAAGCACGTATGGAGTTTACTTACCAATTTGTGTCAATCATAGCTTTGTGCAATCTTGATTGGTGACAGAGATAAGATTTATCATATAATTGTATGTCTGGCTGTCTGCAGTTCTAAATGTGACTATGACCTTTTGCTATAGAAGTAGTTCCACAAAGACTTCTTGAGCGTCCAATCTTGGGAGTTTGCAAGTACAATGGCATATAAAGATTACTTTTTTGAAGCATCTCTTTATGCTGACTTCAAAGCTTTTTGCGTTTGATATGGATCAAGAACGAAGTTGCTATAATATTCTTTACTGCCCTTATATTTTCCATTTGTTTCTTCGCTGCAGTGATGGGGACTTTTTTGCTGTGAAGGAGGTATCTCTAACGGACCAGGGAAGCCAGGGTCAGCAAAGCATTTTTCAGCTCGAGCAGGTATTACATCTCATAGTGTTGTTTTTCAAGGATCTCAAAATCATCTGTGCAGATGCTTATACCACCACTTGGATTGATCCTCTTATAAAATTTTCAGGAGATATCTCTTCTAAGACAGTTCAAACATGAGAATATTGTTCGCTACTTGGGAACTGACAAAGTATGTTGTTAACTCCTCAAGTAGATCTCTGTTATCAGTGTTGTTATAAAATTTATCTTGGAGGATTTCACTCTCTCTTTGATTATTAATATGGCTTTTTTTAGGATGACGGGAAACTTTATATTTTCCTCGAGCTTGTAACAAAGGGTTCCCTCGCAAAACTCTATGATAAATACCAGCTTAGGGACTCTCAAGTCTCTTCATACACAAGGCAGATTCTAAGTGGGCTGAATTACCTTCACAGCCGAAATGTCGTTCACAGGTGCCTTAATTATCTTGTATTTAGGTTGCTGTGGTCATTGTTAGTGCTTATTGTTCTACTATTCTTTATTTTTCATATATTCTTCCTGCAATCTTACTTTTTGGTTTAAGTTGGTGCATTAATCTCTTAGTATTCTGGGCAATGTATGTGGGTACGAATTTAATAATGTATTGTTAGTTTTATACCTTATCACAATAGTAATTGGATTTTATCTTGCCTTTACTTTTTCTAGTAGCACTCCAGATTTTTTTGCTCCTTTTTCTATTTCTACTGGCCCTCCATGCTTAGAATGAGAATGAAAGTAAATACACACTTCTCCCCCCTGTTTATCACCTTCTTACAGAACTTTGTTTCTTCTTCTTTTCAAGGGATATCAAATGTGCCAATATATTGGTGGATCACAGTGGTTCTGTAAAACTGGCCGATTTTGGATTGGCAAAGGTGAGTTCTAATCATGCATCATGGTTTATCGAACTCTTAGATGGATTATAGATGATGGAATAAGTTTGCTTGTTTTCTCAGGCAACCAAACTAAATGACATCAAATCTTGCAAAGGAACACCTTTTTGGATGGCCCCAGAGGTGATTTTGCTAGCTGCAACTAGATTACCCATTTCTTCTTGTTATGATACTTTGTTTCTTATTCAACTTAAAATTGGCAGCTTTTAACCATGATACCTTCTCAGCGCTAGACTGAGGGGTTTTTTGTATTTTCTTTCCCAAGATATATGTTACAAAAAAGATATATTTTGATTTTCCTTAGCCTATGTCAAAATTGCCTGAAAGTATTCCTTGTTCATTCAATTTTTGATCCACAAAAGTTGCATAGATCCATATTTGAGACTTTGTACTTTCAGGTTGTGAACCGAAAGAACCATGGATATGGGCGAGCAGCTGATATTTGGAGCCTTGGGTGCACTGTATTGGAAATGTTAACCGGTCACATTCCTTACTCTCATTTGGAAGGGGTATGCCATCCATGTACCCTGACAGTATCTTAGATTTCACTGCCTTTTCCTAGTTGAGTTCACTTGCCTTTTAGTCAGTGATCGATCTTAGTTCTTTATTTTTTCTGGTACCAACAGATGCAAGCATTGTTCAGGATTGGCAGGGGGGAACTTCCTCCTATTCCGAACACCTTATCAAGAGATGCTCAGGATTTCATCCTCAAATGCTTGCAAGTAAACCCAGATAATCGCCCGACTGCTGCTCAACTTCTAGAACATCCATTTGTAAAGAAGTTGCCTTCATCCTTTCCAAGCCCTGCATCTCCACATTATGCTATTCGGTCGTAGTACCCATCAAAATTCAGCATTGAAGACGGCGAGGTTAGTATCTTATATTGAGTAGGCAGATTGATTATTTTCTTTCTTCTTGCAAATCTGATTTTTGCACCCTTGTTCTGGCTGGAATACGCAATGTGAAATTGAAGGTGATTTCAAGATTCACAAAAGCTACTATCTTGAGCTTGCTCCCTTAAATACTCATAGGAGTTTAGATAAGCAGTATATCATTCCTCGGAATGAGAGTTGATAAAACACTGTTATTTCCGCCCTGTGAGAGTGTAATTTGTTGAGGGCCGATAGTTCATGATTACGTTTTATCTGTTTGCCCTGTACACATAGAGATAAATCGAGATTCCTTCAGTATATACGTAGGAGGTCGCTAACTCACCTTATAAGTTTCGAGTGCTCACAACTTCCTTTCAAGATCTACATTGGTGATTTGTGAACGGAACCATACTGTTTTCTATTTACATATGAATATGATGGTCATTTGCACTAATGCCCACACACCGGAAGAGTGCATAAATTTCCTATTATCCTCCTCGACAGTTCCTCCCCCCTCCCATTTAATTACCCAGATTCAAGCCTACATCATTACATCTGATATTCCTTTTCTTTCTATCGATTAGGGGGAAAAGCTCATGCATGCTATATCCAGAGGCCTCCTTGCAGATTATGGAGACGTGATGCACCAGAACGATGTCAAGATGCGTGGATCGGTTATTGTTACTCTCAAAATCAAGATATCATAATCTCCATGCTGGTCTTGAATCCAACAAATTCAGGTCTGCTACCGGCCGCCGATCCCCCCAACCTACTGAGACCTTCCCCTCGAGATTGTTTGTGACTCCATTGAGATTTTTCTTTCTTTTTTTTTTTTTTCCCAATATGTTTGTTGTTTGTTCATTATTTTTGGCCTTGTATTATGGAAGAGTGTATGAGTTAGAATGTTACCCAGTAGGTACAACTGTAAATAGTGAGTGCTTGTGTAAATAGCTTCTCCAATTAATTTGAATGTTCCACACCTCGCATCTCTGCTGGGTTCTGAGTGTTTATACTCTTTTTTTTTTTTTTGTAATTAAAATAATATTAGTCCATTTTAGTCCACATTACTGCTCGTTCGAATTATACTCACATACATTCAAGAGGCGTGTTTAAACGGAACGAAAGGAGTAATGTAGTTCGATGTCATGTGATTAGAAATTTCTCGATCCAGAATCTTTAATTTAAATTGGGCCCCGCAAAAAGCCCACATACAGAGAAATGCAGGGGATAAAAACCCCAGAAAGAATTCGCTCTAAATGTCATTCCCTCCAATTCTAAACCCTTCCGCCTCGGGCAGGCAACATTCAAACCGGGATTCCTCTGGTGGGATCGGAGTTTCGGAATGGTGATGGAGAAGGACGACGAAGAGATGAGGGGGGAGATAGAGGAGCGGCTGGTGAACGAGGAGTACAAGATTTGGAAGAAGAACACCCCCTTCCTCTACGATTTGGTCGTCACCCACGCGCTCGAGTGGCCGTCGCTCACCGTCGAGTGGCTGCCCGACCGGGAGGAGCCGCCGGGGAAGGATTACTCCGAACAGAAGATGATTCTCGGCACCCACACTTCCGACAACGAGCCCAATTACCTCATGCTCGCCCGCATTCAGCTCCCCCTCGACGACTCTGAAAACGACGCCCGCCGTTACGACGATGACCGCTCCGAATTCGGTGGATTTGGCTGCGCTAACGGCAAGGTATCCCCCCCTTTTGGTTAATTTATGCTTTTAATTTTGATATTTACTGTTTGTTGTTGGGGGAAAATGCTGTTGGAGTTCGTGTTCTGGAGATTGGGCTTTTATCCCGCGAGAAAATTATCGATCTTACTTAATTTTTTGTTTAAATTTCTGTCGGAGGTGTTTGGGGAGTCGATTGTGGTTTTGGTGTTCTGGATCTTACTTTTTTCGTGTGGAATTGGGGACTTTAGAGCAGATGAGTTCTTACGAACTCGATCCAATTCCTCGATTTCTAGTTGTTGAAGAATGTTGAGCTTAATATCTGCATATTTATGTACGAATTCCCTTTCAGTGAAGTCAGATTAGAGTCTGTTCATTAAGGTTTATACATATCTAATGCTAAGTTGTTTTACTCGAATTAAGCTGTGTTATTAAATCTGAAGGAGGGTTTTGACAAAGTCTTGATTTGTTTTCAAGTTTTTGCATATGATTGAATACTGTCTTCTCTCTTTATCAAGGCAGCTGTAAGGTTCCAATACAACGTATTTTCTTCGTAGTTACGAGCGTTCCCTTTTGCAGGTCCAAATTATTCAGCAAATAAATCATGACGGGGAGGTCAACAGGGCTCGTTACATGCCCCAAAATCCATTCATTATAGCCACCAAGACTGTTAGTGCAGAAGTTTATGTTTTCGATTATAGCAAACATCCATCAAAGCCTCCTTTAGATGGTGCATGTAACCCAGATCTGAGGCTAAGGGGCCACACTACTGAGGGGTATGGCTTATCATGGAGTCAGCTGAAGGATGGGCATCTTTTGAGTGGTTCGGATGATGCCCAAATATGTTTGTGGGATATAAACGCAACTCCAAAGAATAATGCTCTCGATGCGAAGCAAATATACAAGGTATGCAAACACAGAAATTATGCTCAAGTTTTTATTTTCCTGGCCATGATCAGCACCGCTAACTTTTACTGGAAACCTTTCATCCTCGTCTTTTGTACCCTGACATGTATGCTTTTGTCCTTGATAATCTAATATGCGGTGAGAGCAGATTCATGAAGGTGTTGTTGAGGATGTGGCATGGCACCTCAGGCATGAGTATCTGTTTGGTTCAGTTGGAGACGACCAGTATCTGCACATCTGGGATCTCCGATCGCCTTCTGTCAACAAGCCCATACAATCTGTAGTTGCACATCAAGGCGAGGTTGGTTTCGTTTCATTTTCTACATCTGTTATGCCTCAGTGCTTCAAACTCCTTACCAATATGCTTGCAGCTATACTTGTTGAGATGCACACTTTATATTGAATGTGTATTTTCCAATGCAATCTTAATAGGTGAACTGTTTGGCGTTCAATCCTTTCAACGAATGGGTTCTGGCAACGGGTTCCACCGACAAAACTGTAAAGTTATTCGACATGCGAAAGATTTCTACTGCACTACACACCTTTGATAGTCACAAGTAAGCAATTCTTCCGGTCATGCTTCCACATCAATCTTCATGGTGGTCTGCTTATACGGGCTGCAATTTCTATGCAGGGAGGAAGTTTTCCAGGTTGGATGGAACCCGAAAAACGAGACCATCTTAGCTTCGTGTTGTCTTGGTAGGAGACTAATGGTCTGGGATCTCAGCAGGTACTAATTTCCTCAGCCTACTGAGCTATCTTCTTGTTTCCTCAATTCATGTTAGTCACTTACCTTCTTGTTTATGCCTCGATAGGATTAATGAAGAGCAGTCGTCAGAGGATGCTGAGGATGGCCCACCGGAGCTCGTGTTCATTCATGGAGGACACACGAGTAAAGTCTCCGACTTCTCATGGAACCCTTGTGAAGACTGGGTCGTTGCTAGTGTGGCTGAGGACAACATACTCCAGATATGGCAGATGTCTGAGAACATCTACCATGATGATGACGATCTGCCTGCCAACGATGCCTCCATGAGAGCCTCCTAGTTTCGCGGCCTCTCGATTCGATATGAGTAGCCAAAACATGTCCTTAGAGTCTTGCTTCTTCAGCTCTTGAAGACCCGTCATTTTCCTTCCTTTGCATCTGTTGTACTTGTAGTAGCATCATCTAACTATGCTTCCTAATTTATGTCTCTTCCAAAGTTGAAACTACTCTGTTCTTATTATCGATATATTTCGAATTCATTTTATTTGCTAGTATAGTGTTGAAAATCGAAGGGATTCAATTTATTTTGTGATTTTACATAAAATTTAATATAAAATACATAATTATCTATATTAATATTTACATTACTACAATAGAGAGTTTAAAAATCTGCCAGAGTCTTGATTATTATTAATAATAATAATACTAATAATTAATAATAATAATGGGCCTTACTCAGCAAAAAAGCGGCCTATTAAGAACTGGGCCTGGCCGAAAAAACAGCAATATAACATAAAAGCCCAGATTATGTGGTGAAGGAGCAGACTTCAAATACGGGGATTAATTAGGGTTTTAGGCTTTTCTTCTTCACAATTTCTCCTCCATTCCATTCCCTTCCCGCTCGCTTCTGCTCCGTTGAAGCTCTACTGCAGAAAACATGCCTAAATCAAAGAGGAATCGCCCAAGTATACCCCCTTGCTCTTAACGTTCGAATTCATGTGTAGCTAAACTGTGAAATTTTATGCCTTTTCTAGTTTGATTGATTTTTGTTTGTGCAGTCACTCTTTCGAAGACGAAGAAGAAGGGGAAGGAGCACAAGGAGAATGTGTTGAATACGATACGCGATTCAGTGGAAAAGTACGAGTCGGTCTACGTTTTCGCTTTCCAGAATATGAGGAATCTCAAGTTCAAGGGGTTTAAGGAGAAGTTGAAGTCTTCAAGCAGGTAAGCTACTTGATTGGGACAAAGCTTTTCTGTCTTCGTTTCGTGTTGATGATAGTGGTGTGTTCAGTTTTTGAGTAGCTAAGAGTATTTTGCTGTATGTTAGTATGTGCAATCGAATGAGATTATCTTCAATTTTTGTTTCAGATTTTTCCTTGGATCGAACAAAGTTATGCAAGTTGCATTAGGTAGGTCTGTTTCCGATGAGATTAGACCCGGCCTGCACAAAATTTCTAAGGTAGCTGAATGTTCTGAGTGAATTTTTTTCTATGATTGAGCCTTGCATTTGCCTTACTGTGTTTGTTCTCCTTCAGCTTCTTCGAGGGGATTCTGGGCTCTTTCTAACTAATTTGCCAAATGAAGAGGTGAAGAGGTAAGACTGCGAAATAAGTTTCTCATTCGTTTAAATTTGAACGAGTTTTTTGTTTTCTGTTCCCTTTAGTCTTGATTCTGAGATGATGGTTATAGTTTGTTTAGTTCTTACTCTGATCAGCACTTGAAGCTGGATATATTGCTTTCTACTTCTCTGAAGAAATGAGATGATTAGGTCAACTTAATAAACACATTCATATCCCTAAGATCTTCGATTTCTGCAGAATATTTGAAGAATACGAAGATCATGACTTTGCTAGAACTGGAACCCTTGCTGCAGAAAAGGTATTCAACTTCAAGGACTATGATGGATAGAATAGATGAATATCTAAACTGTTATATTTTCTCTTTAAAGTCTCATTTCTGCACTTCTGGTTACCAAATATGATTAACGAAACTTTGGGAGAATAGTAGACGGTCCTAGTTTTAATTGGTTTTTTATTCTGTTTTCAGGTTGAGCTTAATGAAGGCCCCCTTGAACAGTTCACTCATGAAATGGAGCCTTTCTTACGCAAGCAGGGGATGCCTGTTCGTTTGAACAAAGGTTTGTATTACTTCTTTCCTACTCTTGCATCAATAGACCAATACTATGTCAGAAGACTAATATGTTATGTGTGGCAGGAGTAGTAGAGCTTGTCTCGGACTTTGTTGTATGTGAAGAAGGAAGACCATTGTCACCTGAGGCATCTCGAATATTGGTTAGTGTATATTACACAGTTTCTTTGATTTGATCTTTGGACATATATGGAGCTTGTAAGGAGAAAAAGAACCTATTTGAATTGAACTGATATTCATAAGCTATTTCTCAAGCACGTCCCTTTGCATACCGAGTGTGTTTGGGCTCTCTAACCATGGTGTTTGTCCAATTGTGTACAGCGTCTCTTGGGCATTAAGATGGCTACCTTTAAACTTAACTTAATATGCCGGTGGACTTCCGAGGATTTTGAGATTTACAAAGAAGGTTTGGAAGATTCAGACATCGAGTCCTCGTAGTACCCTCGTTTGGGATGACGAAGAGAGGTAGTTTTGTGCCGGACTTGCAAGACGGAGATCTGTAATCGACTTGGAATTCTCTTTTTGCTGCTGAGATTTTTATGTGCTATTTATCTAGAAAAAGTGATTGTTTCAATTTTGACAGTGGTGGTTGTAACGGTCTAATGAAAAAATATATGGTTCATTTCATACCTTCTGTTCAGTACTATTCTATTTGTGGCAAACATTCTTAATTTACAAATTTTTTCGTGTATTTGATTCGATGACCAACTCTATTAATCTCTACCTTAGAATCTGTTGAGGGGTAATGAACCAAGAATCTGGCAAAATCTGTGGAAAATACCGAAGTGCGACTCGAAACGAGAAGACTCTTAAATCTCTCTCTAGAAACCGAGCAAACAAACACATGTTTGATCTAAGGGAAAGGGGAGGAGAGTGGTTTCAGAATGCAAACCATGAAAAAGTTAGCTTCTACAACCCCAATAATGCAATGTTTACATTCCGTTTTTGAATGAAGAATTGCTAAAATGTAATTAATGGCAACAAACACAATAACATTATGAAATCGATGCTCTTAGTTGAGATTTTTTATCTTCCAAGAGCTTCAACTCCTCGCGCCAACCTTCCAACTTGGCTACCTTCTCCATTTGTTCTGGTTTCATGTCCGCCTCCACGGTTTTTTGCTGTTGTGCTTCAGTCAATCGAATCTACATACAGAAGTAGAGAGATATGCATCAAAGATGATTAACACTAGTTCGGAATGCAAATGACACAAGACAACAATCGAGTATGTTTTGGAAACTGGAATGCCTTTTCTACTCTACAGTGTATAGGCAATAAATCGATTTCAGTGTGAGGGAATTCATAATCTAAACTCAGCTTTGAGTTGAATATGTTGTAGCTCAGGCAGCAGATGGGAAAATCAGAATATGTACATCAGAATTCGGAAGAGGTGATGCAACAGATATTATAAAAAAGCAAAAAGCCGAAACATCATACTGCTAGTAGAATATAAATGTACCTTCTTCTTTAGTGCTCGAATCTTTTTATCAATATCTTGAACTTGATCCTCTAAAGCAGGGCACTCTGTTGAGCTTGTAGGTGGAGCAATCGCAGGGGCACTTCCAGAAAGAGAGAGCTCATTCATCTTTGATGAAGTCGCCTCTACATTTTCCAGTAGATTATTGGAATTATCATTAGACAGAACATCATCTTGCCCTGAACTGTTATCCTTTTCGATAGCAGCCTGACATCAATCATTTTACAAGAAGTCAGACGCATATAGGCAAGCACAATAACGAAGATTGATGGTTTCTGAAAAGGCACCAAATTGATCTACGGTAATGGAGAACGAACATTCATTTTAAAGGATGATGGTGATATTCTGTTGAGAAAGTAAACCCCAAATGAAATACCAACAAGACCCACAATAGCATATGCATCAGAATCTCTTCATGTTCGGATTAAACTAGCAGTACTCTCAGGAGTCGAAAAAAAGTTTTAAACAGTTAGTAATGTGATGTGATCGGTAAGAACTATTCAGAACATCGTTTTCCTCACAACGATGATCCATTGCCTTCATTCAGTCCACGAGAAGTTGTGACTCGTCAACCTAACGGATCGATCTATGAATATTCTCATCACACAAAGGGCACCAACCGAAATCTTTCTCTTGATATTGGCTGCCCAAAATTAAGACATTTATAGCCTACATTTTTGTGCACCTGACAATAACCTATTTCATGACAAACTAACCATACATGAAGTCATCAGCAACATATGAAGTCATCAGCAACATATGGCTTAGCTACAAAACATGATTTTTCCCAGTTTACTTACAAGTAAGTGTTGCATGAACTTCAAAGATAACTTCTTTTTCAGAGAAAAAATAAAATGATGTGTAATCCTATTCTATTCAAGTCCCCCTAAAATGAGCTAAAAACTAGTATCAATCAATCCCACATCCAGCAGAAAAACTTTACACAGCTAGCAAATTCATCGAAGAAAGCTCGAAAATTAAAACCAAGAAAGTTGAGGGGGGAAAGAAACGATCTTTATAGCTAATTTACCTGCTGACGCTTCTCTTTCTTCCTCTCATTCCTCTTAGCCGATTTCGACTTGGGCTTTTGTTCCGTCACCGGATCATACCCCGGAGGCACCTCTTGAACAGAGGACATCTCCTTCCTCCACTGCCGCCGCCGCCGCCGTCACAAAACAATCCATATCAAATGAAGAAAAGAAAAAAACACACGCAGAGACACACACTTCCAAAACCCAAAAACCCTAGTCGCGGGGCCCTTACCATGGAACCTTTAGATTGATAGATAGGAACTTCATCTTGGGGGACATGACCCGCCCGGATGCGAATAGGCTTGCGTAGGGTTCCATCGGGGCGGCGCGTGGGCCCCAAAATCCTCTCCCCTTCTTTTAGGGTTTTTTGGAGCTCCGCCGCATCCTCGGCTCCTCCGCCGTTCATCGCTATCTCTGCTGCGATTAATGTGCCTAAAATCTCTCTCTCTCCAATTCTCATTAAATTCCATGTCTTATCAATTTATTTTCCTTAATATTTTATCTGTTTTTTTAGAGGGAAAATATTATACTACTATTAAATCTCACTAGCTTCTTCTTTTTATTTTATTTTCCTTTTCTAGAATTCATAAATAAGTATGATTTTACCAAAAAGAACATTAATCGTGAATATTTTAATTTTAATTAAAAAATGTGACCTTTACAAATATTTTCCCCAAAAAAAGAAACTAATTTTAGCTACTCAACTCATACAAGAAAGAAACAAGAATAAAAAAAGAAACCACTTTGGGTACAAGGAGAGAAGCAGAAAGTACAAGTGTAAAGGAATGTTAAGTGTCATTGAACTACAACAATAGAGATCAAAATGGAGCTACCTGATTATCTGAATCCCTCAATTACAATAAGGTTACAATCACCACACTGGTAGAGAACATGAATGTATGTAATGGATCAAGAATTCCTCTTTTTTTTTTTTTTTTCCCCCCTATACATTTCACAAAAAAAAAATATTGAATATGTTCATCATGAACAAGCCCTTTTCATTCTGTTTTACCTTCCTCAGCCTCTTCTTGATCCGAAGTCTCGTCGTCCTTGTTGCCTTGCTTCACTAAACCGATACTGCCTTTGTTGGATGTTTCTTTACATAACGTTTCAGTTTCTTCATCGTCTGTGTCTCCTTCATGATTGTCCATGTATGCATACCTGACACGATTATATGATATGTTGATCAGACTATGTCTCAAACTCCAGTGATTATTCTTTCGACTGAAATTGTATCACATACCTTTGGCAACTCTGGGATGGAGCCCAAAGATAGCAGATTACAGAGAGCAAGGCAAATGCAAGAATATCCCAGAAAGCTGTGATAATCCAAGCATTCTGCCATCTTTCGTTGAAGGGATCGGTTGCTTTGAAATAAACCTGCAGGAATCAGATTGCACATATTTGACGATGGTTCGTATATAATACTACTATGTCTTTCAAACATAGGCAGCATTCTCTCGGAGAATTCACATATCTACTATATCCTATAAATAATCACAGAACCTACTTAATATTTTCCATCTTTCAAAAACCTTTTAGGTAGTGATTGGGCAAACGAGAGTAAGCTGGTGATTATATGCTATGCCTAGTTAGAGAAGTTTCAGAGATTACGTCCACAACCTCCAATGGCTAAATTGTTAGTATTTATATAATTTCAGTCATGCCCATTCTTCAAACTCATTCAGTTTGTTATCCCACAGATACCATTTTCAATCTAGTACACCCCCCGTCCCACACCTGATACATAAATCTGCGATGAAAGGAATTAGCAAAACCTGAAGCTTACGTCAAACATAAAATGCACAACTTTTTTCCATGAACATATTGATATAACTCCAAAAAAGGGGGGGACATATTCCTACTTGGACATAAGAATGAGTTTCTCAAACAAGCATCAATTTGTAAGAATCAGAAATAAAAAGTGATGGAGAAGCATTGAAGAGAAGAAAAGGAATGCACGAGCCAAAGGCACAGAAGGCACGTACCTCATATCCTATCCACACAACTGAAGCAACGACGGTAACTGCTAGAGCGTTCGAGAACTTTCTGTATATCTCTAATTTAACAGAGCTTCTTTTAGCCTGTCAAACGAAAATCGAGCCATAGTTACTAGTTAGTGGTTACTACATGACATAACTAAAGAGGCTACACTCAAGGAAAAGGCAAAGCTCCATTATACGGGAAGAGTAAGGAAATCTTTTAACTAAAGAGGGATGGGATATATGTGCTACCTGTAGTTGCTCAAGTGTTTTCGATAGAGAAGTGAAAATCCACGAAATCAAGAATGCGTCCAAAAATGCAACTGGAAGAACAAAAAACACTCTAACTCTCCCAGCTATGTCATTTATGCTCCCCACATACTCAGCAATGTTTAGCATTTCCGATGCTAAAAAGTAGGTGACTCCAAGTAGAAGCACCTTTGTCGTTAAACCGCCAAGAGTTGGGCGCACGACACCATAGCCCATAGCAACAGAAAGAATAAGAATACGCGAAATAGTTCTTCTTATGGCTCCAATTGTTACAACCCACGTTGTGATTCCAACAGGCCTTGTTCCAGAGCTATTGAAGTATGCATAATCAAAATACCAAAAGGTCATCTCCAACAACCCAAGAGCAATAACAGAAGTGATGCAGTGTTGCAGCAGCAAAACATCGTTCCAATGCCTAACATACTGGAAAACCCATATGCCACAGAGTATTGCATAAGCAATAGACATGAAGACATAGAACTTCATCAAAGGAGCCATCCTACCAGGTAAAAAGCCAGTAGGATTTCTCCACACTGTCCTTCCTGTCACCCTCAGTCCCTTAAGCTCCGGATCACACGTTATGAAGAATAAGTTGTACATCCCAGTACTTTTTATCTCTACTTCTTTGTTCTTTTTCATATGTGCGGATAACTGGTTTCCTCTAAAGTACACTTTCACAACCATCGGCCATTTCTTATCAGTTGCTGAAGGTGTTCTTATCACTTCTCCTTGTCTGCATCCTTCCAGTTTGGCAAGATCCCGGGTGCAACAGATTGATCTCTGCCCACCGTAAGGAGATCCACCAATGTTATCCCGATCAGCTGCCTCAAATATAACAACCTGAACCAACCCACCGTTGTAGGCCAGAGTTGGGTGGTGCTCAGAAGCTTCTTTACTCCTCCAGAAAGTTATGTTCTCGAATCTGAGTTCATTCAAATTTGAATTAGAATTAAAAGAAAGTACGCCGTGTATATTGCCACAAAGATCTGGCTAGAATGTAGCATTATCAATTACTCCTGCTAAAAGCTTAATATATCAAGAACGAAAAGGCCTAAATCACAGTGCAACGAAAGATGCAGACGAAAATGTATAACGGCAAGTTTAGTAAAACGAAGGAACCATCACTTGGGTAAATAGGATTAACATAAACACCCAAGACACATATATACCAAATTTACAAACCCGAGCTTGAACAGTTGAAGCTGGTCAATAAATCCCATTATCTCACTCCAAACAAAAAGTTACTAATAAACTAAAATTGATGGTTTCACTATCTTCACACATAATCCTCCAAAAACCAGTTCAATTCAGAGAAAATAAAGCAATTCACCAACCGATTTTAGCTCAACTATGCCGAACTAAATTCTCACACACATTACTCCAGCATCAACGATAAATATACAAGCAATCCAATTACATTTTCCTTCTTCAACAGAATGATTTCATATATCAGATGCCGAGAAAATGACAGAGCAGATCTGATTGAATACAAGTAACAAAATTACCGGATGTATGAGCGGGCACTGCCAGAGGCGGCGATGCCTTCACTGCCGCCGGAGTGGAGATAAGCGGTGCCGACTTCTCGTAACGGATCTCGATCGTAGACGTGAATGGAGGCTTCAGTGAATCCAACGGCCGATAATATTACAAAAAATACGAAAGATTTGAGAATGGCGGCGCAGCATTGATCCGAAGGGCTGCTGGCGAGGCCCATGGAGGGCGAGATACGGGGGAGGAACGCACGTAGATGGTAGAGAGAGAGAGAGAGAAAGAGGGAGAGATCGGCGGGGGAGGATTTGGTGGCGAGGTAGAGTGATGATGTAGCAAGTAAAACTTCAGCATCAATAGGAACGCGAAATCAGTGCGGGGCGTACACTACACGCGCACATCGCGCGCGTGGGGAGCTTAGTTGAGTTTGGACATTGAAAGATACGGAACAACTAATTGCTTACGCTAATTATACAGTTTAATTATACGTAAAATGGAAAGTAGAAATACTATTTTTTTAATCAATTTTGGAATGTGTAGTGTGAAGTGTGTATTTTTTATTGCTTCGACAGATAATTGACATCGTGGCGTGAAAAATACTATATTCGAATTAACACGTAGCAATTATTCATACGATAAAAATTGTAATAGAAAATTCGATTCGATTCACGTCGTCATATCGCGTCGAATAAACATTGCGAACATGTATGTCGGTACAGTTTTGATGAGATACATTGGATATAGCAAAATTAAAACTATGTTGTCAATTTAAATTTTATTACCCTAAGCTAATTAATTAAAGCTCTCATCTTTACTAATGGCCATAAACGACATCGTTTTCCACGAATACTCATAAACCGGCGGCGGCGACAGTAGCTCAGCTCCGAGGCCAATCTCATTTTCCGGTACGTACATGACACACTTCTCATAGATCAAGACATCGTCGTACTTGGGCCCCTCCGGACTAGGCCGCCGGCGGCGGCGGTAGTACGATGCATGCCGGAGCTGGTTGACGAACCTAGCAAGTGGGGAGAGAGTGTACTGAGGCAGCTTCGATCTCTTCTTCTTCTTCACTTTCGTCACGTCCCAAATCACCGCCTCTTCGTCTTCTCCTCCGTCGCTCACTGCAGATACTTAATGTCACGATTACGTACTACTCGGTACTAGTTCAAAAGGATTTAGGAAGAAAAGAAAAGGAAAGAATAGTTAATTACCAGGTTCTTGCTTTATCTGAAAGGTTGAAGTAGTTGGAGGTTTGAGGCATTTACCGCAGTGAAAGTGAGTTTGGTGCTGAGTTACGGAAACGTCGTCCGCGGTAAAAGCTTCGGATTTAACTGTAGGGAGGAGGGATTTACCGCGAAGGATTAACGGGAAGGTAAGATTCCCAAAGATCATCCCGATTTGAGTAAACGAGAAGGCCGCATTTTCATGCGGAATCGAGCTTGAAGGAGTAAAGGTGGATGATGCTTCATTCACTACTGCAGATTTGGTATTGGCTTCCATTGACATGCATGTGTTGCACTTCAAATTCTGCCATTCCGATGAGCCTGTTGTTAAAAATCATCAAAATCGATCAGTCGAAATCCCGGAGTTCTTTGATAATCGATATTGTTGATATAATATGCAAAAATTTAACATAAGAACACCGATCAACTTACATGGAACTCCACATTTGGAACATGCCCCTTCCTTTCTCATCTTTTTTCTTTACTTCAAGATGCCTCTAAAGAAAAACTAGAGAGAGAGAGAGAGGTGAAGATCATAACTCAGCATGTGAGTGACGACGACATGGGATTGAGTACATTTGAATATGAAGTTAGGATTCTTAAATAGGTAAAATTTTCACTATCTGACCTTGCATATTTAATTATTACTTTTTGAATGTGATGCAAATTAAATTAAATCACCATTTGAATATTATTATTTTTGAGTTAAAAAAGATCAAAAAAGAACGGACTTCAATTAAATAAAAACAAAATGGATGGTGAAAACATCCAAAGTCAACGCAAAAGAATAAGAAAAAAGAAGAAAAAACGCTCCAAATTTGTAACCGCCACTTATCCCCTACTACGCGAGACTCTCGTTTTCCGTCTCAAGGGATTGGGTCGCCATTTGACCTTTCTAACGGCTACCCACACACACGAGATGCCGAAAGAAGGGGTGTGTTTCGTTTGGGACGTGATTCTGACACGTGTCACCAGGGCTTGAGGTCCGCGGGCACTCCCGCGGACCAATTGAGGGCCCTTTCGCCCTCCCTCAGATAAACCCCTGGCCCGTGCGGCAGCTTCCGGGCCAGGCCGTTGAGGATCTGGTGGAAGGCGTCGCCGGGCTGGGCCGGGCTGGGGAAGAGCATGGCCTGCTTCATGGAAGGGTTGGCCAGGAGGCGCTGCTTCCGGAGGATGACGTGGACGGGGATGGAAGTGAGGATGGTGTCGAGGTAAGGGACGTCCTTCTCCGCCACGAACACGCCGATCTCCTCCCACGGGATGGCGTCCGCGAACGGCAGCACGATGTCGTCGGCTATGATGATCGGGATGCACCCGAAGACCACCGCCTCCACGAGGCGGGGGCTCCAGGGAGCCCACCCTAGAGGACAGAGGCAGAAGATCGACCTTTGCATGTCCTCGTAGTAGGTGGCCGGGTGCTCCGTTGAGATGTCGAACAACGGATTGTTCTTGAAGTTCTCCCATATCGAAGCCCGAGCACCTCTATACCATTAATCAGGGACGGAGCTAGGAAATTAGAACTAGTTGATCGAGATTAAGTAAAATGTAAATTGAATTGGACAAGACTACATATGTATATAAAAAAATTAAATTTAAAAACCAAAATGCTTGAATTGACAAAAGAAAGATCGATTTTAGTACACTGATAGTTGGGACAGAGAATACCATCTAACATACCTGGCGTAGTAACCGCCTTCGGGATCATTATCCGTATCATAAAAGAGACCACGAAAGTACACGAAGATGGACCTTGGCGTCTCCGGAGGGATCAGTCGAGACACGATCCTCTCCGGAGGCGCATACGGAGGTATCGTGATCGAGCCCTCGTTTAAGCAAACATGGTACCGTTGTCCGAACGTCTGCACCAACGTCGCCCGCCTCAACACCGGCAAAATGCCTCTCGCTATAGCCGTCTCCTCCTACATTATTCCCCACAACACAAACCTCAACCTCATCAAAAACCTCAAAACACACACACACGTCATCATCCTCAATTACCTGGTAATGGAAGCAGGCGCCGAAATCATGAGGAACGATGAAGAAGTGATCGGCCCCCTCCGTCCGGTTCCAATAAGGCCAGTTGGCGGCGACGAACTGGATGGCGCTCCTCATCATCCTCGGGGACTTGACCGTCATCGGCAGCCCGTTTTGCGCGAGGTCGCAGGTCTGGTAGACCGGGGTGTAGAACCAATCAGCCTCGTCCGGATCAAGGGTCCGGACGAGGCTGTTAAGGAGAAACTGGTGCATGAAGATCTCCGCTGCGAACATGTGCGTTAAGCAGCGGGGATCTTTCTGCACCAGTTTCTTGTTGTACTTGCTCGGGAGCTCGTACACGTACACCTTCAGTCTCCCCACCGGATTGTCGTCAAGGACGTCGCCGGCACTGCCTGAAATTCTCTCCGTACGGGCAGAGCCGCGGTCGGCGGCTCCGGCGCTGCCCGTGATCAGAGCTAGAAGACAAAAGGCCAACATGTTTGAAGGTAAGAGATTAATGTTAAGAGATTAGTATGTATTTGAAGGATTATTAAGTGATTGTTTACCTTTTCTCCTTTTTCTTCACTTTCCTCGCCATTAATTTGTTGACAGAAATGAAAATTTGCAGGGAAAGATTGGTAATTTCAAATTGCACGTGCTCGATCTTATTCATAAACAACATGCTTAATTTTGTGTTTCATTCTCGAATGGAAAATACTATAATCATTTTTCATATAGAATAAATCAAGATAATAAAACTATATATAAAAGGTAGAAGCTAGCAAAAGTATAAGTAAAGTTTTTAATAACGAAAGCAAATCGTATGAATGATTAATAATATGAAGTGGAATAAGGAAAGTGAATATGCAGGATTTAATTCCGAATTCTCCCACCTTCATTAAAATTTTATTTCTAATCTAATTATTTGTGATGATTATTAAAATTAACTTCTCTTTCTAATTTCCATACACAAACTGAAATTTAAAAATAAAAAATAAAAAATTGACTTGGTTTCAATTAATTTGCAGTTAGTTTCCACTAGTATATGTACCGTATAATTAATCAAATAAATAACTAATTAGAGATCTGTTATCTGGACTCTGGAATCTGAAGAAAAAAAAAAGCACATAAGCTATACCAAAGGCTTTGCTCTTCACACACACACGCTGAGAGAGAGAGAGAGAGAGAGAGAGAGAGAGAGAGAGAGAGAGAGATCATTAGGAATTGTCAAAGAGAGACTTACAGGGCTAGTTTGGGAAGCTGGCCACCTCCACAACTCTGATGAGATGGAAGTTTTGTTTGATATTAATGTTATATTCGATGAAAACATTAATTTATAATCTAGAATTTAGACGTATACATAGAAAATAAAATACCAGTTGCATGAAATAATCAGCTGCAGCTCACTGATACATGGAGGTGGACAGAATGCCAAAATAGCTCTGCGAATCTACTCTTGACAATTCCTTCAGATACATATGTGAGAGAGAGAGAGAGAGAAGTGGAACAAGGATTGGGAGATAGTATATATGCTACATATATATAGTGTGTGTGTGTGTGTGTGTGAGAGAGAGAGAGAGAGGGATAAATACAGTCTTAGAAGAGGCTAGCTAGCTGGTGTTTGTCGACATTGCATTATTTACCCTAATTATAATGTTTTCAAAAACCAAATAATTATCTGACCCCAATAATAATAATAATAATCCACAAAAATCCTTAACTACAAAAACCTCAATCCATCAAATAATTTAGCTAGGGTCAACATCAATGAACGAGGAGGGGTATGTATCTTATACTACAATATACACTCGATCAAAACTTAAGATGATCAATGAAGATTTTGCTGTAGGAGTGGTATATGTGTAGGTATGGAAAGAGATCGATGAAGAAAGTGCTATGAATGAATAAAGGAGAGTGTGTGTTGTTGGAAGAAAGAGTTTTAGTGCTGACTTTTGGGAGAACAGTAAAAATAGTGGTGCCCTTTTCCCCTTTTAATTGTTGAGAGACACAAAGAAAAGGGTGCATGAGCGTGCATGGTGTTTGTACGATGGGCATGGGTGGGGGCTAACGTGGCCGTTTCTTTTTTCATTTCCCCCTTCTTTCAATCATTCCTTTTCCATGTTACCCTAACTAATTAACCAATTACCCTAATTACTCAGGTAACTGAATATATATAGTGATTGGTACACCCTACCCCCTATTCTTCCATTTCTAAAGTGTCGATCGAGGTACAATCCAAACATGCGAGCACGACTGATGATGTTTTTTTGTACGTAAGATAGATAGATCTCGTGCATTCCGAACTTTCGTGCTTAAAACTCTTGTACAAATCAATGAAGTTGAAGAAGTGTGTCTGAGGCAATGTGGAGGCTAACTAATTAATTAAGAGAATGTTATAATGTGAATTAAGAAGGGAGGGATTAACAGTAAGGTGGTTACTTAGTTTGACTGAGGATGCTTATCTGCTTTATTGACTTGTTGCAAAAGTAGAGAGAGAGTGCACAATGGAATGCTCTTGTCTCCCACTTACTAGGTTTTCAATGTCAACTTCATTATTATTAATTCTCATTATACTATATTACTGTTGCTAATTCGCTTCCACTACACTCGCGTCATCTTACTCTGTAATAATTCTTATTACTGCATTTTTATTTCTTTTCTTTTCATTTTAGAACACTACTTTTCCAGCAGCAGCAGAAGAGCACTTGTAATGAGAAAAAGAGAAAGGAGAAGTTAAGAAACTGTCTCTATTGACTAAGACATCTAAGTATATATCAATATCAACCTTTTTGGTTGGATATGTACATTGCTATACTCACTCTCTTATTCTCCTTTTCTCCCTTTTCTTTTTGCAACTGTTATCATTTTCAATCTGTTCTTTTTCTTCACATCTAGCTGTTAAATTTAATTATATGTCAAAATATTTTCAATGATCCGTTGTCGTCCAGCGGTTAGGATATCTGGCTTTCACCCAGGAGACCCGGGTTCGATTCCCGGCAACGGAACCTTTTTTGTCTTTTTTTTTTTTTTTTGCAATTTCTCCTCCTTCGATAACGGATAGAGGACGGCGTTAATGGCGATCATCCATCGCTCGTCTACTTCTCTCCTCCACGCTTCCACTCCTTTACACTCTGCACCTTTATTCTCTCCGATTAGCCTTCATTATTTTTGCCGTTCAAATCAACGCCGCCGCGAGTCTTCACTTCGAAGTCGGAGTCCAGTTGAATCACCCGTATCCGACAAATGGAGAATCGGAGTTTCTTCCCTTTTCGCCCCCTTTTCGGACAAAAGCAACCAAATCGAGAGCCTGAAGCAGCAGCTTCTCGATGCGATTGCGCCGCTCGACCGCGGCGCCGCCGCCACACCGGAGGACCAGCAGCTCGTTGAACGGGTGAGCTGCTTTATTGCTCGATTTGGCTCTTTCCACTCATCACCTGTTTCATCGCATTCTGTTGTATTTAATTCGAATTGGTGCTGTATGAAGATGTGATGTGATTTGAAGCATGCCGATTCTGTGATTATGTTTGGTGAAATTGTGAAAAATCAGTGAAGGTTTGTGATTTATGCAGGAGTAGTCAGTTTGTTTGGTTTCTTGAATTCAGGTGTAATAGTTTTTGGATTTCCCCCCTTTTTTCCAGATAGCAAGCAAACTTGAGGCAATGAACAAGGTGAAGGAACCACTGAAATCGAATCTTCTGAATGGGAAATGGGAGCTCTTGTATACAACATCAATGTCCATTCTTCAGAGTGAGGTTCATTGCATCCTCTTCCTCTTTGCTGATTTCTGTTACTAAAACGACTGAATGTTCGATGTAAAAAAGCTACCTTTCGTCTAATTCAACCTGTTAAATGTAAGTTTAATTCGAAAAAGCACAAGAATTGATGCTATGCGTTGAGCTAACTTGGTCCGGCTTTAGTATGTAGTATAGAAAGTAGTATGTCTCTAGCAATCGGAGATTTAGAAACTTTTGAAGAAAGAAACATGCTTTAGGGAGAGGCAGTTTTGCTTGAAGTTGTCTGAGTTTGGACATTGCTTCACACATGTTATAGAATCCTTTAAAAGCCTATCTTTTGTTTTAAAATTGTTGCAGAGACCGAGGATCTTCAGACCAAATGGAAAAATTTACCAAGCAATCAACTTGGATACGTTGAGGGCCCAAAATATCGAAACTTGGCCATTCTTCAATCAGGTAAACACAATTTTGTATGAGCAGCAACCGAGCCCCCCTTTGAGCATCTTATTCTGATGTAAATGGCTGTTCTTCCATTTAACCGAAAGAGTTGATGAGAAGGTAAAAGAATTGCACGGGTATATGTTTCTACTGCCTTTTCTGATTGGATTATCTCAACTCAACACCAACACCAACACCAACACCGGCTATACCTTAACATCATGATTTAGCTATAAGAGCAATAGATAAAGAATGAAATGTCTCTCAGAAGCTGCTTATCACCATGGATGTAATCATTTTGTAGAAGTATTATGTAAAGTTCCCTTTTTTAAAACAAATTTCTAGCTATTTTATCTCGTTCTGTTAATATCGTTGTAGGCTACAGCCAATTTGGTTCCGATAAATCAGAGAAGAGTTGCTGTCAAGTTTGACAAGTTTAAGATTGCTGGTGTGGTAGGTGAATCTCTTCTTGTCTAATCCTTCAACCATTCGTGAACTCTTTTCTGCCGTGCAACACTGAAACTTAATTATCGTCCTCGGTCCTCCTCTAACAAACCGTCCAGCATACTAGTTTCACCCTAGTTCTCATTAGCATTAGGTGGAATCAATATAGATTCAGCCTCTACACGAACACGTATATGGTCTAATTGTTTCTTTTCCCCCATAATGTCGTAGATACCTATTAATGCGCTTGGAAGTGGCCGTGGTCAGCTTGAAATAACATACTTGGATGAAGAGCTGCGGTAATAAACACGTGACCCTGCTATATAGTTGGTTTATCGTACTTCTGATGTCGTGGTTCGTTTATCTAGCTAACTCGACTGAGCTTGAAGTTTGCTATCTCTTCTTGTTCACATTGTGCTTGCAGAATATCAAGAGGAAATCAAGGGAACTTGTTTGTACTTAAAATGGTGGATCCCTTTTACAGAGTACCTGTGTAGATAGTTCACTATTGTAATAATGTTTAGATAACGATACTTTGAGTGTGTTGAAAACAAAATAATTAGCAGTTATTAGGGAAGTTATTTCTATCAACTACTTAACAATAATGTATGTACTCATGCCAATTAATTCACAGCTAAATTCTTCCTACCTGCTTCACACATTATTCATGGCTAGACATAGAAAGATCATTAGAATTGAGTCAAAAAGAAGGGTCGGTAGTATTTTTTTTCGTCACGATAATTAAAGAAAACGTTTTTATTTTTTCAGAAAAGAATATGACAACTGTTTTAATTTCTCTTTCAAAAAATCTGACAGTTATGGTTGGGAAGATTCCAACCTCTCAGATTCTAAACCAACTAAAATTTCCAAATTATTCCAAGAAAGGGAAAAAAAAAAAAAAAAAAAAAAAAAAAAATTTACTGCAACAATAGAAATGAGCCTTCTGCAACCAGAATTTTGGGAGCAAAAGACAAAGTTGAAAGCGAAAGTAAAGGGAAAAAGAAAAAAGAAATGAAGGAAAAAGATCCCTTAATTGCAAGATTATTAGGCGAATTATAAATGATGACACCGACCTTAACTTCCATTTTCTTGAGGCGACGTTTCCCAAACGAGCCCACCCGCTACCCAACAATGGTCTCCTCTCTCGTATTCCATCCCTCCGGCGCCGCCGCGGCGGCGGCGGCGGGCCCTTTTCGTAGCCTCGCTTTCTCGACCAAGGCCACGCCGCCGCAGCACCAGAGCGTCAGGCCGCCGCCGGACCAGGAGAAGAAGTCGTTCGCCGTCGCCACGGGCGAGCTGTTCCTCGGCATCGCGGCGCGGATTCTGAAGAGGAGCGGGACGAGCGTGGGCGGCGGAGGGGAGGGTGGGGTGGCGAAGGAGCCGGAGATGTTCGTTGGGGGTGAGAGGGAGAGGGAGTGGTGGTGGAGGCGGAGGAGGGAGGAGGGGGTTGGTGCAGTGGTGGAGGACCCGGTTGAGCCCGGGGTGGTGTGGGAGCAAGGGGAGAAGGATGTGGACGCGGAGCGGCGGCGGAAGGCGGTCACCAGCCCTGGGTTTAGCTTCTCCGCCGCGGGGCTATTGTTCCCCTACCATCTTGGGGCGGCGCAGTTCCTCATCGAGAAGGGTTATATCAAGGTTCTCCGTCCGTAAGGATTCAATTCACATTCTTCACTGTCGATTCACCTAATTTTCGATGCGAAATTCGTTTATTTTGATTGATGATGATGATGATGTTAGTTTGAAGTTGCGTTGATTGAAGATCAGATTATATTTTCCCATTGAATTGATATTTTGCTTAGATTGTTGGTAGTAATGTTTACTTGCTCGATGTTCGATTTCGTTCTTCGTGATTTACATGTTTTGATTCGAGATCACTTGCTGTGTGTCTGCTATATTCATCTTCGACCGTCCCTCAAGTTATTAGCAATGTGAACAGGAAACGACGCCATTGGCTGGTTCGTCTGCCGGTGCCATTGTGTGTGCAGTAATTGCCTCTGGATCCAGCATGCAGGAAGCACTCAGAGCTACCAAGATACTGGCTGAAGATTGCAGGCTTCGAGGAACGGCTTTCCGTCTAGGGGTATGATTGTTACGCCTTTGTACAAGATTAGGTTTTGTTGTATTGACAATTCGAATGTGTCGTGTGTGTGGATGATAACTAAAACGAAGAATCTTGCTTTAACAACTCTTAAAATGACTACCAAGCTCTGCTGCCTGATCTGAAATAAAGAGTAGTGAAGATGACAAAAAAACGAAACTTTAATCCTTTTCCCCTTCGTGCTTCGATTTTGAGACTTTCTTTATAAGTAGTTTAATCAATGTTGTGCTAACAAGCTTCTCACCTGTGATTGTACTGATTAAATCAAGTGTTTTTTCGGTTTGTTTGTTCAGGCTGTTCTGAGAGACCTCCTCGACCAGTTTCTGCCGGCTGATGCTCATATAAGATCCAACGGAAGAGTTCGTGGTAGGTATACTTAATCTTTTCCAGCACCTTATGTAGTTCAGTCAAGAAGAAAACACCTCCAAATCTAACTTCATCTCATTAAAATTAGTTGTACTAGAATGGGATAGAGAGGTAATATAGGTAATTAACCGTGTAGCATCTAGATTCTTGAAGCAGAATTTTGATAGAACGACGTCACTGTTTTATGTCAGTCGCTGTAACGGAGATTCTGTGGAGGCCGAGGGGTTTACTCGTCGACCAATTTGATTCTAAAGAAGATCTCATCAATGCAGTTTTCACCTCCTCTTTCATCCCTGGGTAACACATCATCCTATCTCCCCTCCTGTTCAAACAATTTCTTTTTAACTAAAAATGTAATCTTGATGCAGATATCTTGCTCCGAGGCCAGCAACAATGTTCCGCAATCGTTTATGCATAGACGGAGGTCTCACATTGTTCATGCCACCAACTTCTGCTGCTCAAACCGTGAGTCTTCGAGAGAATTTTCTCAAACCGTGCATGTTTTATCAAATGTATAACCCGTAACTGAAGATGCGATTTTGAAATGTTTCAGATACGCGTTTGTGCATTCCCAGCTGGTAGATTGGGATTGCAAGGAATCGGGATCAGCCCAGATTGCAACCCCGAAAACAGGGCTACCGCCCGAGAGGTGACAATTTGCAGTCCATGACCCTCAAATTTACAATGTTCAAACTAAACTTGACAGATCCATTTTTGCTCGGTTTTAGCTTTTCAACTGGGCACTCGAGCCAGCTGCAGACGACGTTCTTGATAGGCTTTTTGAGCTTGGATACCTTGACGCGGCTGTGTGGGCCAAGGAGAATCCGGTAGAAGAAACAGTCCGAGAAGAAAACCCTGATCGCGATACCAGCCCAACTACGAAGTGAATCGAAGAATCGTTCGAATTCTCGACAGGGATACTCGTTTCCTTTCGGGTCGAAACGGTCGTCCCCGTTGTGTTATACTATAGAGGTAGTCTAGTGTAGAATATATAGATTATAAGAAACTCAAAACTGTGATGGGAAAGTGGTTGAAGGGGCAAGTTTTCTGGGGATCTTCTTTTCCCCACCTTGTATTTTTTCGTTTTATTTTAGTTTTTGAGGTTGCCCTTATATAGAGATGTATATTTATAAGAAACAGATTGAATTTATATACACATAAATAAAATTTATAGTAAATTTATATTCTTTTACTCAATATCTGATTTGTACCACTGAACTATTGAACATGTGATGTGTGGAAGAGCGTGTTTCTTCCACCCGCACAATTTGTCCCACATCGGTTTCGGAAGGAAACTTAGCTTCCAACTCGAGGTATAAAAGAGAGAGGCCCGTCATCACTCAAGCTCATACCTTTCTCGGCCTTTTGGCTAAGATCAAGTGTAGTATCTGTTCTTATCAGTTTAATATCTGATATGTGGGCCAATGGCCCACACGATATTAAATTTATTTTTTGAGGGGGAAAGCCCACCAAGGTAGCTTGCTACCTGGGCCTTCGCGCGTCGCCCATGCGTTGCACTACTGCACGGGTCTGGCGCACCCCACCAATCCCAGTTTAATTTTTTATTTTTAACCCTAATAATAAATTAATAATGAACAATATTTCTCGAAATTCAATTCTGTAAATACACATGAAATATATAATTAAAAGGTTGAAAAATTGTATCTGTGTGTTTCATACATACAAAACTATTCCTGTGGTGCCATCAATGCAATTTGTTTCCAGTTGAATTGAATGTGTAAATGCCTTCATTTTTTAGCAGGTATCCTGTAGGAAGGATCGACCATTTTCAAGATGAAGAGATTGCCTTTGTCACCTCTTGAAACTCTGTCACAACAACAAAATGCAAACAATTACTCTTTCTTCTAAGCACAATCCAATGTATAAATTATAACGACGTTGTCTCGTTTCGATCTTAATTAAGTACTTAGGTACAAGATGATGTAGGAGCACATTGTTAGAGATGGTTTTTACCTCAATTCTTCATCCAAGTAGGTGATCTCGAGCTCTCCTACAGCGGTTTCTGGAGCTTTAACCGGTATCTGCAAAGCAAATATACACCAACTCTAAATCATTCGTTCTAGTAATAATTTATGCATTTCTCTACTTTGGGATTCTGGTCAGTTTACTCGGCCATGTCTATCTTTCCTTGAAAGCGTCATCTGAAATATAGAATTGTCATTTTCGATTGCATAGATGGGGGATTCTCGACTTACCAAACCTCCGATCTTGAAGTAGTCGAATTTCACAGCCACCTTCCTTGCATTCAGAGGTGTCAAATCTGCAGTAACCTGGACAAGGACAACATTTATATGCAATGAAGACGGATTCAAGAAAACAATTCCGTTAATAGAGTGAACCAAAGAGGTGACCAAAACAATAAAAGTTTCTCAATCTTGAAACCAAACTGATGAAAAAGCGAAGATTAAGGACCAGGGCTTGCCTGATTAAAGAAGCCCCCTGATTCGATATTTTGAGCTCGGAGGGTATCCGCATTGATTGCTTGATAGTTGATTTTACTTCTCAAGAACTTAGGCCTCTGCCAGAACATAAGAACGTGATATGAACATAGCATCATTAGATCAAAACAATCTTCATCATGAAACTAGTATACATTTGCATACGCACTCTACAACGATGTAAAGTAGAAACAATGCTCATACAAAGCCACAAGAAACACTATCCTGCTCAAAATTGAAACCTCTCCAAAATGAAAGCTTACTGTAAAACACTAAAACAAGATTCACAATGATGCTAACAAGTAGCCATACCGAGGTCTGCAGAATAGATTGTGAAGTAGTGTAAATAAGCTCCCACTTCCCATTAAGCAGCTCGGACTTGAGCGGCTCTTTCGTCGGATTCACTGCTTCAAGCTTCCGAGCTATCTAAGGAAGACGACGAAATTAAAAATGGAGAGAACCTAACTGAGCTCCAATCGAAGCTCAATTCCTGTGCAATAAGTAAATTCTGTTGCATTTTCACATTCTGATAACATCAACATTTAGATCTATCACACACACAGCATATATAGGTCACTCAAAATTAATGAATAACTGGAAATTTCCTGCACATAATCGTTTGAAACACACAAAAACACAATTTATCTACGAAATTGAGGGGGAAACTGTAATTTACGAGAGCAGAGAATTGCGTTAAACTAACAATTAGCGAGAAATTGGGGAAAGTAAAGAAGGGGAATTAGAGGAGGGCGCATATACCTTGTCGATCAATTCCTGATCTTCGGGGGTGGCTTCGGCGCCGCGATCGAGGGGATCAATGGCTTCGAGGAGCTGTTCCTTGATGGCTTCTGCGGTCTTGGACTTGTTGCTGTTGAGTAAACCAGTGAAGAAGGAGACATTTGCCCTCCATTTATGCGGAGCTGCTGCTGCTGGAGCAGCGGTCGAGAGAGAGCCGTAGTGGTTGCTGGCGGGGAAAGGAGCGGCGGCGGAGTGGTGGAGGAGCTTGGGGAGTAAGGAGGCGGCGGCGGAGGAGTGAGCGGTGAATGGTGGGTGTGACGAGCGCGGCGAGAGAGTGGATAACGCCATGGGAGTGGAAGGCGTGGTTCCAGTGAGAGTGAGAGAGAGAGAGAGCGATGAGACATAAATTATTGGTGAATTTGGTCCCGCCATAAAATATCCATTTCTCTTTTTTATTTTTATTTTATTTTTCATAATCTGTTTTCTTTTTTGGCCTTTTTTTTTTTTTTTTTTTAATTTTAAACTTATGCTCTAGAAATTGCCATTTTATTTTGCAGTCACCAATTTTGCTACATCTTTAGAGGTCGGCCTAACATAAGACAAAAAGGAAACTGAACAATTCTACAATTTACTCTATTCGTCCCATTTAAACGATACCTTATTACGATAATATAATTCACACCCGAACATGTTAAGAAACGTAACGTCTTAAACGGGACGGAATGAGTAGTACGGAGTAATATTTATATCTATTAGAAGTGAGAAAAAATTTGTTCTACAATAATTTTTTAAGCTTCTTCGCGGTAAAAAAATGTATTGTCTGAGAAGAAATAACCGAAAAATCTGAACTTTTAATGAATCGTAATTCTTTTTCAACCGTACAAATTGGTCCTACGTTTTTGCTGCTTACCAATCCAAGCTCAAGCTGCATTACTTATTGTCTGCTTCCTCTAATTTCCTTTTTCCTTTTCTAGTACCAATTTAATACTCTTTTTCCATCGATTTTGTCCTTTTTTAACCAGTGTTTATCTCGTTCTCTGCATAATCTTGAATTGGGAGTCTGAGGAAAAAATGAATCTTGAAAAGTTTTGATTAAAAAAAAATGCAAGCTTGAGATCATGAAATTTTCTTGAGTCTTCTTTACTCCGAAAACATGCTCTCGAAATTTGCAGTTGAAACGCCCCGCGTATGGGCAACCCCTAAATCTTCTGCAACTTCGCTTCGCAAGCAGAATCAGTTTTCGAAGGTTGTTTGCTGTGAGAAGAATGGTTCCTCGGACTCTCCGAGTTCATCTTCTTCGAGCCCGGATAACAAATTTGGGTTCAAGAAGGTGGGACGGTCTATTGTTGATATGAATCGGAAGTTCAATGATATTGATGCCAGTGAGCTCTCTCTCTCTCTCTCTCTCTCTCTCTCTCTCTCTCTCTCTCTCTCTTGCCCTGTATTTCATTGATTTCTTGTTTGTTTGTGTGTGTGTGTCTTTATTGATGAGCTTGATTTTGCTGTTCATGGGCTTTGGAGCTATGGAAACTAGTTCATGATTTAGGTTGAGTGCAGTTGTTTATTTGATCTTTTGTCAGCGTAAAAGTTTCTATGGATCATGAAGTATGCTTTTTTTCGATCTCGAGAAACAATTATATGGAGCAAAAGTGTGTTCCAATTCTGGGTTGTTTTTCAGTTATATGTTCCAAATATTTTACAATAACAAGTTATTTTGGTGGCAGGTGCAATGCAAGAATCAGTGAACCATTGGCTATCAAAGACCCAAAGCTTTTTCTATGAGGTAACTTCTCCACTGGTGAAGTCTTTCGACGAAAGAAAGCCGAATCCTCAGAATGAGAGTGAAGATGTGGATGAGATATTGATTATTGAGCCGACGATTGATTCAAGAACTCCTAGGGGAGAGCTTTCTGAAGCTGCTATTGTTTCCATAGAACAGTTTAGCCGGTAAAGTTGCTATTTTTCTAAAAAATTTCCTTCAAACTTCCATTGGGCATCTATTTTATTACCTGTTAATGTAAGTTTAGTCGTACTCATAATGTCAGATAGTTCGTATGCAGTTCGTATTATGTTCTTTCCAGGCTTAGAAATAGTTGCTTGTAAAACTGATAAAGATATAGGAACTGAGTTTTTTTTCTTGAGCTTTAGAACTTCTATAGCATGACTGAGTGCACGGTTCTGTTTAATGATTTGTGTACTAGACAAGTTTAAAATTGGTTCAATATAATCCAGCTGGTATGAGGGAATTAATTTTTAACCTTTTCCACGTCTAAGATATGCAGGATGAATGGGTTGACTGGGCAGAAAATGCAGAAAATATTCAAAGCACTTGTACCCGAATCAGTTTATAATGATCCACGTTATTTGGTGGAGTATTGCTGCTTCAGGTTTTTGTCAAGAAATGGTGTTGAATTTCATCCTAGCCTCAAGGTCAGTCCAGTTGCTGCACAATTGTATTAGATTAATTACCGACCACAATTATACGATGTAGGGATCTGTTCTTGTACGTGATGAAAAATATTCTGAAAAAAATAGCTGTTTTTGCAGAGGATATACGTAATTTTGCAGACACTGTTATTTATGTTGTATATTTAAGTATCGTTATTCCATACAAGTATGTGGCATTTACTGATAAGTGATATTCCTGCCTCCGATACCAGGAACCTGCATTTCAGAGACTAATTTTTATAACTATGCTTGCGTGGGAGAATCCTCTACGAAAAGGGAAGGGTAACCGAACTAAATTATTCAAAGGAAGTAATTTTCAGGTATTTGCCAATTTGTCGGGTCTTTCAAGTATGAACATTTTCATCTCCATTTCTGCTATATTGTCGTAATTGTTGTGCATTTCATTGAATGCTACTCAAATTTACTACTATATCATATCAGAGGCAGATCATAAAATTAGCTCGTTAAAGTGAGAATTTTGAAATATTTTCAGGCGTGGTTTGTCTAATCGGTTTTCCATGTATTTCCATTTGAGAAATGCTTGTCAAATTTATTATACGTTGCTGGAGGCAAATTATTTTGGCGTGCAAATCATTCTCCTAAAAATGGATTGTGTGATAGTCTCCTACACAAGATGTATACACTCACAGATGTAGAGATGTTCTGACAAAAAATCTGTTTTCAAACGTGAAGAAGAAGCTCGTGGGAGAAGAAGCTTTTGTTCGCATTGCTCCTGCTGTTGCTGGTGTAGCTGATTGTCCCACTGCACATAATCTTTTCAAAGCTTTAGCTGGGGAAGATAAGGGCATCTCGTTCAGCATATGGTCAACATATATTAATGAACTTCTCAAGTGAGCCTTTTTCTCGACTTTGGTACTGATGCTTATGTTCCATGAACATTATATTATCTATACTCTTCATGACTAATAAAGAATGTGATGAACCTTCTTTCTTCCACCCTTAGGTCTGCAATTTATTATGTAAAGAGGATACTTTTGAATTCGTCTTTGGATCAAGAACTTACGTGCTAACAATTTTATTTTTCTTCGTAATTTATAGAGTGCATGAAGGCCGAAAGTCGTATCAAATTCAGGACATATCTCAATTTTCTGAGGAAAAAATCCTTTGCCTTGGTTCTAGCCGAAAGCAACCGGTTCTTAAATGGAAAAATGACTTGGCATGGCCAGGAAAAGTCACTCTGACTGACAAGGCACTTTACTTTGAGGTATTGTCACTGAGTGAGTTGAATAATTCGAGGCTAATTCGTTTTCAAAAGCTACGAATTTTCGTAAGTTGTGTTTATGTAAATCGTATCATAACTTTTTAAAGACTACCTGCCATATGAAGACTGATAAATAACTTGTAATGTTAGATGCTATTTTGTTCGTGTGAGACAGTTCCATTCTCTGATGGGGTTTTCGATGATGTTTTACGCATATGCTGGATGGCATTTACCTGATAACCCAGAATTGAAATTTCATGTAGCTACGGCTACTTCCATATGCGATTTAAAGTGTAAATCACGAACAATTTATACCTGTCTTCACAAATGGTTTTCTTCTCAGCCAGCTAGCCTCGGAGAGAGTGATGCTGTAAGGCTGGATCTTACTCATATTGATTCGAGAGTGGAAAAAACACGGGTGGGACCCTTAGGTTCAAATCTGTTCGACTCTGCCATCTCCGTCAGCTCTGGTCCGGAGTGAGTAAGCTTCTCCAACCTTCTTCGCAGTCAAAAAATTATGCATCAGAGTTTGTTTCTTATCTACATGCACTTCAAAAGTAGTGCCTGAATGAAATAAATGTTTTATCACTAATAAGAATCGAGCCCAATTGTACTTGCAGGTCTGAGGCATTGGTACTTGAATTTGTCGACTTAGGTGGTGAAATGAGAAGGGATGTGTGGTATGCATTTGTAAGCGAGGTTATCGGACTATACAAATTTATACGTGAATATGGACCCAAGGATAATGATCAGTCGGTGTATGACGTGTACGGAGCTCACAAAGGGAAGGACAGGGCAACTTCTCATGCCGTAAATGCCACTGCTCGGCTTCAAGCTCTCCAGTTTATGAAGAGGACGTTTGACGAACCAACCAAACTTGTTCAGTTTTCATACTTACATAATGCACCATACGGAGAAGTTGTTCTTCAAGCGCTCGCTGTAAATATCTGGGGCGGGACCATAATCAAGAAACTGGCAGAAGATAGTGAACTGAAGCCGCAGGCAAATGGCGAGGCTCCTGAAAGGAGTAATCATGTTTTTGACATAGATGGAAGTGTCTACTTAGGGAAATGGAGGAGATCGGCTTCTTGGGGAAGTAGTGCTTCGTTAGCTTTCTGGAGGAATGCACCACTTAGAAACGGAGTTCGGCTTAATAAGAACCTCGTTGTGGCTGAGATGAGTTTGGTGGAGAAGGCATCGGTTACGTGCAGAGATAAGTCCAAGGTAGTTGAGAAAACTCAAGCAACTATTGATGCTGCAATGATTGAAGGGATTCCTAGTAACATCGACCTTTTTAAGGTTAGGTTCAACTATTTTTGTATCATAATTTTTTGCAGAATAGCAACTCCGTAAAAGTTCTGTTTCTCTTCTTGAAGTTGCGATTGCTTTTACCTTGCAGGAACTCGTACTTCCTCTAACTCTCGCTGCTAGGAATTTCGAAGGACTTAGGCGCTGGGAAGATCCCCTTGTAACAGCTACGTTTCTTGGACTTGTATATACAGTTATTTTCAGGTAATCTTCAATCTCTTCCTTACTTCCACAAGTTTATCAACTTTTAATGATAATTTTTCGATTTTCGTTGACAAATTCTCATGTGGTTGTGTATCAGAAATCTGATGTCTTATATATTCCCGGTGACGTTGATGATCTTCGCTGCTGGGATGTTAGTACTAAAGGGGCTGAAAGAGCAAGGTCGACTAGGGAGGTTTTTCGGAAAAGTTACCATTTACGATCAGCCTCCTTCAAACACGATTCAAAAGATCATTGCTGTGAAGGACGCCATGCGAGAAGTAGAAAAGTCCCTCCAGAATGTAAATGTCGTACTGCTTAAGATACGTTCGATTATCCTTGCAGGTCACCCTCAGGTACTTCCTCTCATTCCCTCTTCAAATGAAAATGAATTTTCCAGTTCTTAGATAACATAATCGATAAACAAACTCATGCAGGTGACGATGGAGATTGCTCTCTCGCTACTACTTGGTTCGACTATCCTTCTCCTAGTCCCATTCAAGTACGTGCTCGCATTCCTGATATTCGATCTTTTCACGAGGGAGCTCGAGTTCCGGAGGGAAATGGTGGAGGCGTTCACGAAATTCTTGAAAGAGCGATGGGAAGCTGTACCTGCAGCTCCCGTTGTTGTACTTCCTTTCGACGAGGAGAAGGAGAAGAAGGAGAAGGAGAAGGAGAAGGAGAAGGAGGTGGGCATTGTGCAGAAGAAACAAGTGGATAAGCTAAAACAAGAAAGAAGTTAGCATAGGATGGATTCATGGTTTCTTTTCCTTTCTTCGGACTAATTGATTGATTGATTATGCCATGGGATTTTCTTGAAAAAGGAAAGGGTTATATTTGTAATTTTGAAGGCAAAAGAGTAAATCATAGATAAGCAATTTTGCTCAAATTTGGTTGTATTGTATTGAAATATTTGCCAAAATGTTGATAATAAAAGATAAATAGTTATTGAAGTATAGTCTATGTGAGAAATGTGGAAGGTTACAAGTGGCAAATTCGTCTCGGTCCTAGTGCACAAAGCTTTCGAGACAAGTTTACGACATTCGACCCATTCAGTACTCGTCCCGTCTACTGAATGTGCATAAAGATGAGTATAACTTTATGCAATTTTACGAAGCATTATAATTGGAAACGAACGTACTAACAAACAAAATATCCTTCCCTTTTGTTAATAATTGAATCCAATTTCCCTTTAGAAAGAAAGAAGCAATTTTGAAATTTGAAAAAGGTTTGCATAAACAAACGGTCGAAATATTTTAAAACAAAGGGGTACAAAAACAAGGCGGGTTTTGATATTTCGCCTGACACCCTATTTTTTTTTTATTAAAAAAATTAAAATAAAATAAAATCCCTCCATTCCTCTCCACGCCCTTCGTTTCAAATTTTGAAAAATCCCCCCTTTCGTACTTTTTCGCCCGCGCCCCTTCCATTTCTATTCACGAATCTACTGTATATATATAAAGATAATATGGAAACACGCATTCACATTTTTGTGTGTGTATTTTCACTCCCAGATTATACAGAGCGAGGGTTCTGAAAAAAGATTCAAGCTTGAGTAGATCCCACCATTCTTTCTGGGCACGGTCGTCAAGAATTTTGTGGGTGAGCTTGTTTTTTTCCTAATATTTTATGCTTGCTTTTTATTTTTTATGGTTGGGCGCATTTGAATGTTGATGTGAGACAATAGTGTGCTGGTGTGGAGTTTTTTTTTACATGGTTTATGTGTTTGTGGAATGAATTTCGATATGGGGTTTTCTTTGAATTGTGTTATTATCTGAGCAAATCTATTGATCTTGAAATTTGCGGCAGTGTAATTAAGAATCAAGAAGGGTTTATGCATATTGAATGATGCTATGGTAATGGGTTTGATTCGATCATGATTTTGTTTAATGAGGTTGGTTTTAGACTTGATTGATGTTCACTGAATGCTAGATTCAGCTAAATCTGGGTGTTTGATTTGCTCATGAGTTTCGTGTATTCATTGATTTGATTGCATCGAAGGTTAGATAATGGATTTCTGGTAATAATACTGGGGTGAATTGCTGTGCATTGCGGTTTTTGAGATTGCACGCTAAGTGTTTGATTATATTCTTCAGATAATGGAGTCACTACCAGATGCCTTAGTCCAGTCGATTTTGTCCTTGATGTGTAATGCCAAAGATGTGGCGTCGTGCAATCTAGTCTCCAAGAGATGGAAAGAGTCGATGCCTTATCTCAGGAGCCTATTCTTTTCTCGAAACATTTTTGATAACCTCACTAATGGGAACACTCCGGATGCTATTGTGTTGCAAATGGTTTCTTCGATTGTTAAACTCGAGGAGCTTGTTGTTTACTGCCCTTTTTCAGGCTCTGGCCTTGCATCCTGGCTTTCCATGGCAGGATCTTCTCTGAGGAACCTTGAGCTGAGGTTGGATAACATAACTGAGCACGACACTTGCCCCGAAATACCCTCAAAGTTGGATTGCATTAGGGCTGCATCAAATTTGGAGTCCCTGAAGCTCTGGGGAGTGCTGATGGTGTATTCTCCGAAATGGGATGTTTTCCATAGGCTCAAAAATCTTGAAATAGTTGGTGCTCGGTTGGAGGAGCATGCCCTGTCTGATGCTCTTCGTGCTTGTCCAAATTTAACCCATCTTCTGATTCTCGGGTGCGAAGGGTTGAGGTCTATCTCGATTCAGAATCCTTATCTCGAGCAGTGCAAGCTGGACTTTTTCGGGATTGGAAATTGCTTCCTCACTGTCACTTCAACAAAGCTTCAATCTCTTGAAGTTCAAGGTTGTAGCTTCATCAGGGTTTGTGAAACCGGGTGCTTGAAAAATCTCTCCATCTCCAACAATGCAGGTATATATACACAGTTATACGAATGCGATTCGGTCCTTGATATTCATAAACCCCTGCATTTTCTGAACATTATGTTGCCTTGTAGGGCGAGTTTATATGGTTGAATTCGGAAAACTCGTGGCGTTGGAATCACTCTCCATCCGAGGAGTCCAATGGTGCTGGGATGCTATAAGCAAATTGCTTCAGATGGCCAGTGAAGTCAAGCATCTCTACATGAAGGTGGAATTCACTGGGGATTCCGAGACTCTTTTACCCTTCCCAGAAATTGATTTTGTCGACTTCTTCAACAGTCATCCGAAGCTGGAAACCTTCGACATCCATGGTGCAATGTTTGCCGCCATCTGTCAAAAGAACAGCTTGAAAAATGTGAGTACTGTCGTACAAGGCAACTGAGTCGTGATATGTTTTCTAATAGCTAGGAATAACCGGATTCTTGCATCTGCAGGTGGACTCGATGTTCCTGATCCCTTGCCTTGAGAAGGTTGTTGTAACGGTAAGATCTCCGTTGAATGCTGAACAGAAGATGAGTACCTTGGATTCGTTGGTCAAATACGCAACGAATTTGAGGAAGATGACTATAAAGATTCTGCAGATGAAGAGCAGCCATAGCAGTGCTGATGATTTCTTCGAAGACATCTGCAAGTTTTGCTGCATGAATCGCAAGATCGTCTCGATAGAATAGAGCAATCTTTTTTGCATTGAACCTATTGTTTTTGCTGACTATTGTTTCTTGACATTGTTACATCAAGTTTTTCCTTTTTTGACAAATGTGTACTCTGCTGAGATAATTCAAAATGAAATGTATGCTCAATTAAAATTTCGAACCAAAGAATTACAATAATCCAGTGATAATTTCCCTAATCAAAATTTCCTAAACTGAAAAAAAAATGAAGAAGATTGAATTAGCTAATCATCTAAATCAACTTTTTCTTTTGGAAATATCTCTTTAAATACAGAATCTGGAGTCCTGAAACAATGATGCAGATGGTCAATGACATGAGACTGTACAAGGCAACTCGATAATTCGTAGCTTCATTCGTCGTCCTCATCTCTGCTTCTCTGCAACAACACACACACGATCCGTAATTGTAACTATCAAGAAGAAGCAGCTGAGCTTGGCTCAGATTAAGAAAGAAAAGAAAGAACCTGCTCTTTAGGTAGAGAAGATTTTCATGAACTGTCTCCACAGCTTCTTCAAGTTTTCTTAGCTCCAGCTCGACACCCTACTAGAGATACGAACTGAGTAAAGATCGTTTCCAAATACAAGCAGTCAACAATGCAAAACTCATGCAAAGTTAAGGGCTCAATGAGGCTGATGATGGATGACACCATTTGCTCCAAGACTCACCTCGATTTTTTCCTTTCGTGCAACTGATTCCCAGTCCTTAGCTGCAATGCCGGTTTTCCACTCCATGTTGATGCTCAATCCTCCCACGCCCGTGTAATTGCCATCAACCCAGAAACAAGCCAAGTAGCTTCCAGCCTCAGTAGTCGTAAATGCAAACTGACCATGCGTGACATTCTCTTGGCGGTACAGAGTGTTTCCATATGGAGACGTCACCTGCACCAAAAGCTCCGATTCGTTGCAGCACGTTTTACGTAATAATCCTGGATCATCTTAACATGAATCATACAGCAGCCAATGATATGATCAACAAGCAATGTTGAAAACAGTTGATAAGCCTTTGCTCATATCTAATCCCACATTAATGCACAAGCTCTTAATCAAATCGATGAAACACTAACTGCACTCAATCTTAATCATCTCTATCAATAATTATGCCATGATCAATGTTTTTTCCCACTTGTCACCCATATAATAAACAAACGAGCAACGTTGGAAGAAACGGAGGGAGTACTAAATCAATCATAAATCTAACCTAGAAATTGATTGATTCTTCTTTACATACTGCACTCGATTTCACCATTAAAGGAGTATAATTGAATAAATTCGATGTCTAAACAGCAATTGCGAGGATGAAAGGGATTAATGAATTAAGAAACCTTGGCGGAGATGGTGGGAGTGGGGTGGACGTGATCGTCGGAGATGACGACGTAGTCGGCCAAAACGACGACGTTGTTGTGAATCTCGTCGGAGACGCATTTAGTGCCGGTCGCCGGCAGATTCAGCCATATGGCCCCGCTCCTCCGCGCTAAGGACAGCACCAAGGCTAGCACCACCCACACGCGCACGTTAGCACCCGCCGCCACCATAATTACTCTCCGATCTACCTCGATCACTCCAAAAACGGTGGAGGAAATTTTTTTCTTTTTTCTGTCGTAAAATACTATAATTTGAAGAAATAAAATTAATGTATATTTTAATTCGTAGATATATATCTTCGTATATTATTACAATTGTACTATATAAATAATTTCACCAAAATTTTATTCAATTTTGCAATTACAAATAAGAAAAACATATTTTTCTCACGTAAAATCGGAAAGGAAAAGATTGACGCCAAATTTTGTAATGACGAAATCTCGTTAGAGCTTTCGTCCCAAACGAAACACCATCCTTTTTTAAACGTTTTACAAAAATTCGATATGTGATTACGAAATTAAGGGATCGATGCTCAACTAAAGTACTGCTGTATCTCAACTCGAAATGCAACTCATTACTCATGCAACAACTTTTTTGAGAAGAATATCTAATAATAATGCTACAGTTACTACTGAATTATAGTAACAAATGTTGTTTGCATCAGTAGAGGGTAGTTTCAGGCAGCATAACTCTGAATACAGCATAGTGATGATTCAAGCTTCTCTCCCCTTGCAATCTGTGGACGCTTCCCAAGGCTCCGTCGTTTGGATTTGGGAACGCGTAGAACACTCGCCTGATTCTCTGGTGCACAATTGCCATTGAACACCTGGATTTCGAGAGAATGGCAAAAGAACTAATAAGATCTCACAGAGAGATAGAGGGAGAGGATTGATGTAAACGGTGTATGTAAAATAGCAAGTAGAGTACTCACATAGCACAAGGCTCCCACACGAAGTAGATGTCGTAGCCAGTACACAGGTAAGGTCTAGTCGAGTCATGTTTGGAACCATTTTTAACACAATCTAGTCCCTCATCATTCTTTACCTGAAAGAAGCGAAATCAAGAACTTTTGTTTGAAGTAAGAGCTGTTATAAACATAACAGATGTTCCACTTATATCTATTCTTAGAGCTTCAAAACTATGCTAAGTTTCTTGGCTATATACTTCACCACCACAGATTCTAGGAACTTCGATGCTTGGAAGGAGATGTTTAAATATGTCTTAACCTTTTGCCTTTTCGAGGGAGAGTCTGCAGGGGTAGGCAATTCTTGATCTTCTTGAACAGAATCTGCACCTTGCGCATTCATAGGAAAAAGATGCCTATCCCTTGCAGCAGATTTTTCAATTGCTACAATGGCTGCATGCCGTAAAGGATGCAGATAGTCAGAACTTGAAAGCAATCGTTGATCGAGCCATCCCCATGGATGCAAACAAGAAACTTCTGCATAAGATTGCTCTGCTTCATCGGATTTCAAATCCTTTTCTTTTTCATCAGCATCGCCTCTGATAGTTGTCTCAGAATCTTTAATACAGCATGATTCCCTGCTAGTACTGTTAGTTAGAGCATCGCGATATAAGACCTCATCGCATGAGCTGGCAATAATTTCTCCAGATGATGGATCCACTATAACAGCAGCATTGACAAGCTGCTAAGAAAATCCAGCTGAAATTGATTAGCACTAGTGCCATAAGGGAAAGCTACGTACATACAAAATGGAGGATATGCTTCAGTCTTCAGATGCAAAACACCGGAGCATTTCAGAGCTATATCATGTAATTAATATCAAGACAATGCTTTCCAACTGAAATACTTTCAACTACTCGCAATTCACAATTAAAACTGGATAAAGAAAAGCACCCAGAATACCATTACAAAACAGAACTCACCGAATCACCAGATTTTGCCATACGAACTGCATGCTTCATAAAGTTGAGAACTGATAATGAATCCTTTTCGTTAAATCCAGTTATGCCATCAATATTGCTGTTATAAGAAGAAACTTAGAACTTTAAAGTCTATCTAAAACACTAACAATTACATCATCAATAACTCACAAAGTGGGTGGATGGAAGGAAGTTGGCCACAACTTGCATTGTTCTTCCCATTCTTCCTTTGTTGTTGCCGCATACTTGCATACCTAAACCAAATAGGATTCAGAGAGGAATGCACATAAACAAAGATGAAAAAACAATGACCCACTTTTGTGGTGAATGTAATCAATTGGTACGTATTGATAATCCCCAGGACATCCTCCGGTATATTGTTGGACTCTCCATTACTCCCAGACGCCATGCATAATACCAAGGATAACTGACTCTTTCCTATTAGAGAAATGAGCTGTCACAGACAAAATTTAAAAATATGATCAAGTAGAAAACACTAAAAGCTATGCATAGGAAGTAAGAAAGCATGCCTAGTCTATGTCGAGATTAAGTTTTCCTTATACTCCCGAATGAAACCGGACTTGGATTATAGGCTCCTTCTCTTTTCACGACTACCATCATGAATAGAATCGGAAAAGGTTCCACGTCAGCTAATTTTATGTCTAACTTGAGGAGCCAAATCATTTCTTCATTGGCTATTCAATTCTCAAAAGGTCCAGTTCAATTACATCAATATTTAACGAACTTATGGTAAAACAGCTGCTTTGACAAAGCCAAGTGCTACTCATCCCCAAAATAAAAGAACACCACAAATCGAAAATGCAGATCAAGTAATACATAGAACCAGCAACTACCTCCATCAAGAGAGGTCTTTTTAATGCGCTTCACATGGCGAAGGCCTTCCAGAGGTGCTACATGGTTTAGTTTTCTAAAACACAAAGTTACAACAAAATTAACAAACATTTAAATCTAGGAATAATTTGTCAAGATAACTAATGCATAAACGGAACGCAGCACACCTGACTAAAGTATGAGCATGCTTAGCATCGATTGCAGCAGCAAGTACATCCACTGCATATGGATAACAAGAACAATGACACAAGCGAATAAAGCTGATCATCATTACGAATACTCGAAAGACGAAAAAGAACCCAAAATCAATACCAGTAGGCTGCAGCTGGGGACAAACAGGAGGTCTTTCAGGAATGTGAACAATTTCCCAGCAGCCTAAACTATTTTCATCAGCATTGCCCTCCATCCTTCTGCAATGGAAGCTTCAGAATTCTCTAAACGTAATCTACTGAAAGCTAAAGCAGCCAGCAACTGGTAAGAGAGGTCGATAGTTAGTCTCAGCCATTGGAAAACAACCCTAATTTGCAGGTCTAAAATACATGAACGAAATCTGCATCTACAACTCCAAAACATCACAATTTGGTATAAACAGATACAATACACAAAACCCTAACAATCATATCTATCTGCAACTAAATCAGTACGCAGCTAGTCAAATTTCACTAAAAAAAAACAAAGATTAAGAGAAGAAATGGTGAAACTGCAGACTCAGAAGAAACATACCGCGAAAGAAATGGTTGAGTCGCTCACTCCTTCAAATCTTCGATCAATTTAAGAACAAGGCAGGATGAACAACACAGAGTAGAGAGGGAGAGAGAAAGAGAGAGAGCAGAGATCGAATTTCGCCGCCGCTTCAGATTTAAATTATTTCTTTATATATTATGCAGAAAACCTCTTAATTCATTGAAATTATAAAATAATTACGCTAATTTAATTACTCAAATTTTATCATGAGTTTCTAAAATTATACTTTGGTATATACTTTATTTTATACAATAATTTATTTTATTTAGTTGGAATGAATATAAAATTTAAATAGTTAAAGGCTTGAAGAAAGAAAAATGATTAGTCGAAGCCCAAAATCTGTTAAGCCCAAATTCCAGAGTCCAAATCGGGTAAATCTGCGCCATTCAATTTTGGAGGCGATGAGGATTAAGCTGGCCCACTCTTTCTAGTTCTTTCACCTCTATACTCTACCCTTCTCCCCCAATATACCAAAACCTTACCCCTCCTCTCTCTCTCTCTCTCTCTCTCTCTCTCTCTCCATTTCTATCTCTTCTAAATCTCCGTCTCTCGCCTCGGAAGCCATCCGCCTTCAATCATGTCTGAGGTACTGCTGTTGAATCTTCGTTCGATTTTATCGATTTCTTGCAACTTTTTTGATCGGTGCTAGATCGTTCGTTCTTCTACTATGTTGACTCTTAATTTGACCTTGATTGCTTATCTGTTCTGAAACTTTTGATTTGTTTGATTTGATTTGTGTAATTCTGCAATTCGGTTACTGATCCTCTTAGTTTAACTCTATTGACGAGTTTTTGGCGGTTCGTTGCAGGCTGTGAAAACCCCTCCTGCTACTAAAGAAGGTTAGCTCGATTTTCTGGATGGACTTTTATTTTTGCGAGTGGGAGAGCGTTGCCGGTTTTAGTAATTTAAGTAGTCGGTGATGAACTGGTTCTGTTGCTTGGAGTGATTAGTGGATAGCTTTGATTTTATTTAATTTTAAATTGTCGATCAATATCCTTTGTGTTGGTTGTTTATTCAGCATCCAGTTGATGATAGTCTCGATTGGAGTTTAATAGTGTGATTCACTTTTCGTTGTTCTGTATGTGAGAATTTTTACTTAGGGGCGATTCGTGTGTCGAAAACTTGGTGGGCAATATGATGTTGATGAGAATCAAATGAAAGATTTGCCCGATGATTTATTAGATTGTTATTTCTAGAATAAAAACATTCCTTACAAGTTTACTCCTGTATTGATTGTGATAATTCTTGACGTGTGTGTGAAGTTTTGTCTTCTAGTTTTTTCACTTGTTAGTTTAACGATGTTTGATTCCGATTTTCTACCCTCAGAAGAGCAAACCGATGTAGCCGCAAGCAAAGCTCCTGCCGAGTCAGCCTCGGCTGCTAGCAAAGCTCCTGCCGAGTCAGCCTCGGCTGCTAGCAAAGCTCCTGCTGAGTCAGCCGAAGCTGCAAGCAAAGCTCCGGCTACTTCAGAAGCATCATCCGGACAGAGAACAGCAATCCCACCTCCAGTTGGTGGAATGCCAACTCCGTTTGACTTCTCAGCTATGTCTGGATTGCTCAATGTATGTGAATATAAACTCTTCTCTTAGAGTAGTCTTAGCCTGGAATACAGTTATTACTTAGTCATCAAAATATGTTTTCCTCAGGATAATTTGCTCTCTCACCAGCACTGATTGGTCGCTCTGTTTTTTTTCCTTGTGTCTGTAGGATCCAAGCATTAAGGAATTAGCTGAACAAATTGCAAAGGATCCTTCATTCAATCAGATGGCCGAACAACTTCAGAAAACCTTTCAAGCTCCTGCAGTTGAAGAAACTGTCCCCAACTTTGATCCGGAACAGTATTATTCGACAATGCAACAAGTGATGCAAAATCCACAATTCATGACAATGGCTGAAAGACTGGGGAATGCGTTGATGCAGGTATATTTGTTGGTTTGTCATTCCTACCTTTCTAATATAAATCTGTGTTGTTAGTTGTGTCTAATGAGTGTGTATAATTTTCTACAGGACCCAGCGATGTCTGGCATGCTTGAGAGTTTAACTAATCCAACTAACAAAGCCCAGCTTGACGAACGAATGACTCGCATCAAAGATGATCCATCGTTGAAGCCTATTTTGGACGAGATCGAGAATGGTGGCCCTGCTGCTATGATGAGGTCTTGTTTTTTTCCATAAGATTCTTTTAATTTAACTTGGAAATTACTGACTATCATACCGTTCATAAGATGAAAAGTTGTTTGTGGTGTGTTGGCCTAGCGGGAGTGGAATTCATGTTTAATATCAAAGGTCTCAGTTTCAAGTCTATGGAACAGTCTTTATAATTTATTGTTAAGATTGTTCAAAAACAAAAACAAAAAAGTTAAGTGTGTGATTGAAGCTACAACCCAGATATCTCTGACTTGCAATGGTGTTATATGGACTGTACAAAATGACTTAAGTTTCTTATAAGTATGCAAATGAATTTAATCTTGATACGATGTTCTCTACAACTAGGTTATGCTGAAAATTTCAGAACCTAAAAACGCTGTAGCTTTGATTTGCTTTGAATTAGAATAAATGTAAAGGTTTCTGGGTGCTGCCATAGATGACAGAAAACTTCATAGTGGGTTTCTTATAGCCATGTCACGGGATCAAGTGATACCTCAGATTCAGCTCTAAAACTTTAGGAGTTCATCAAGCCTGGCAAAACATCTACAGATGAGGGTACTTAGCATTAGCAGTCCTATTGATAGGCTTTTAATAATATCTTACTGGTTTAATTGTCTGAGTCATGTTGCCTGATCCTAACCGGCAGTTCAAATAAAACAGTATGTATATTTATTCCATCCTTTGGTACTCCTGGGAGCGTATCACTTGTTTGTCTTATACATCCTCACTGACAGAAAATATAATGATCAGGTATTGGAATGACAAAGATGTTCTCCAAAAATTGGGTGAAGCCATGGGATTTGCTACTGGCGCAGAAGGCGGTGCTCCATCTGGTGTTGATCCTGCAGCTGCTGAAGACGAGGAGGAAGGAAATGATGATGAGTCTATTGTTCACCAGACTGCTAGTGTTGGTGATGCAGAGGTATGTGCCATAGTACTATGTGATGAAAAGTTGTGGTCAACAAACATGTTGTGGGATTCATATATTGCTGTTCCTCAATGCTGCAATTTTTTTTCTGACATTGATAGTCAATTTTCAGCAATCACAAACTAGGCTTTCTCAGCCTGTATTACTACATGAATGTTATTGAGCCTATTCTCTGTTAATATTCACAACTCATGTACTTGACTTGTTTTTATGGAAAAAAATCAGGGGTTGAAGACTGCTCTAGCTGGTGGTGCTGATAAGGATGAAGAAGATTCCGAGGGAAGAACAGCCTTGCATTTTGCTTGTGGATATGGCGAGGTATTGAACTTCATTGCCTTTTTATTCTTCTGCATTGAATTTGAAACTCAACATCTCAGTATCTTTCTTATTCTTCTTTCAGTTGATAATATCTTGTTCATTTTCAGGTGAAGTGCGCCCAACTTCTTCTCGAGGCATATGCAAAGGTGGACGCTTTGGATAAGAACAAGAACACTCCTCTTCATTATGCTGCTGGATATGGCAGAAAGGAGTGCGTGGAGCTTCTATTGAAAAACGGCGCTGCTGTGTAAGCCCCCATCTCTCATATTCAATCCCCCCTCCCACATTTATTTTCTTTCTATTTTTTTCTCGAATTGAATTCCTACGGTTTTTGTCATGTACACAGCACGCTCCAGAACTTGGACGGGAAGACACCCATCGATGTTGCTAAGCTGAATAACCAGAACGAGGTTCTAGCCTTGCTCGAGAAAGATGCCTTTCTATAAGCTGAGCTGCTTCAAAGCAACTGCTCCATTACATCATCCTGAGGCGGTATCCGGTAGTGATGTGATTTCTTCTTCGTCGATATTTCAGGGTTCTTTAATTTGTTTTGCATCAAACTGTTTTACAGAGTTGATATCAGCAACCTAGTTTTGGGTGAAAATCTGTTGTTGATGTATTCACTGCGCCATTTCAAGCGGTGATTTTAGAAGCTGTGTGCTCTGCTATCATTCGTGCAACCTTGAAATGTTTCCCGTTACCCAGTTTCTCTAATTCATAGTTGCTTTTTCACATGATGATATTTTCCAGCTTGCCTATTACTCCCTCCGTCCCTTTAGAGAGTGATACGTTAGAGCATATAAAATAATGAAACGTATCATTTCTAAACGGACATTTCACTGTTTAAAAGTCAAACCATTCTCCCCCTGATATTTTTATATTTTAACTTGCTTTAATGCGAGGCCCAATGGGCCTTTTCTTTTATTGAATTTCTTATTCTAGTGAATTTTCTTTAGCATGATATGTGTGGCCCAATGGGCCTTCTCTTAGTTTGTTGGGCTTTCTCAAAGCCCAATAAGGACAGTTCTATTCCAGCTTAATATTCGAATATTGCTATCTTCTTATATCGATATACTACCTCCATCTCATCTAATTAGCCCCAAAGGAATAGTAATTTTTTGGGCACGCATTTTCACCGAAACCTAGTACGGATTTAACGATATAATATTAAAATATTATTTCTTTTACGGGATACTACGAGTGTCGGACTATCCCGTAAAAGTAATAATATTTCAAAATTATATCGTAAAACTCATACTAGGTTTCGGTGGAGATGCGTGCACGTCACATCAATAAAGTTTTGGGGCTAATTAGATGAGATAGAGGTAGTATTACGGTTCTTTTTCTTCTTTTGTTAATCAAAGGGAGCCCTTTTAAGTTTAAAATATTAGGTTTTATAAATGTTAGTGCAGTTATAGGTTAGGTCTATATTGTTAACATTTGATAGTACTTGTAATAATAAAAACATGAAGGGGGGAGTGAGTGTGTTGGTATTAATGATAATTATAACGACACACTGTTTTGAAAATTAAAGAGGTGAATGTCGAGTTATAAATGCGGGTGAGAGAAGTGAAGAAGCATCATTGGCAAGGTGGGTGAAACTAGGATTCTTGGATTCCTCTCTATCTCACTATACTACTATATTCAAGATGCCTCTCATGCTCATATGATAGTTTATCATTTCTGATACACACTTACGCACCTAATATGACTCGAGCCTCGACTTATTTCATCGGAGACGAAACGTCTTGCCACCAGATTGCCGCTAAAGCAAATTTTGCTACTCCCTCCGTCCTCTATTTATTGACGGAGGGAATATGGGCACGGGTTTTTTCGCATTTTATGATATAATAATAAATTAATGTGTTAAAATGTTAAAGTGAAATAATTGTGGGTCCATTTGAATTGTTTAATAGTATTAAAATGATAAAATAATAAAAAGTAGATGTATAAAGTGTTAAAGTGTTAAAATGATTGTGGGGTCTACGTCCTAAAACGGAAATTGTCAGTAAATGGAGGACGTCCCAATATAGTATTAACGTCACTAAATGGAGGACGGAGGGAGTATAAAATTTGTAACGGATATGAATATTTAATGAGGGAAAAGAAAATGACACAACAGCACTCCTATCATTAAGACATGATTACATTGGAAGGGGCCCACGTCATCAGTGTGTTGTCCGACTGAAGCGGGGGGTGGGGCCCAGTCGACAGGTGAGTTTGTTGGTGTGTGTACAACTCCGCATTTACTCCTCCCTCCATCCTCCACCGTCCGATGCGCCTGGGTGTGGATCTCATCAGCGCCCTTTGACCACCTCTCTTTTCCCTCGCTGACGCAGTTATTGCTGGCGATTCCTCCCGCACGCGCGGCCGGAGCGAGTGGACAGCTTCGACAGCCTTGGTTAGTTCGGAAGCAGGTAGCGGTTGGGAAGCACGCGCGGGGGGAAGGTGAATCTGTGGGTTTTGTCGTTAATTCGGGTTAATGGATTTGTTTCCCGGATCCTCCGTTGGCGCGGGAAATTACCGATTTGGTAAATAAATATATATATATATTTGGTATCACGAGTACTGAATTGTTACATTACATTTATTTAAAATAATAATCTTTATATTATTTTATTTTATTATTTGTAATAATAGATGGTTATTTTACACATTTAATCTGATTGTAGAAGACATTTTTGGAATTTGAATTGACAAACACAAATTCACCATCACTCTTTAAGTAGCATTGGGAAGGAGAGATGTATAATTACTTTGTTTTAAGAAATTTTGGTTTGGTTTGACCAAATTAATGGTACATGCATGCATGGAATTATACAATTAAGTTGCTAATTAATAATCGAGCGTTCTATTTTCAATAGATATACTGATATACAACAACAAAAAAATTCGAACAAATTTTTTTTATGATTAATTGGTAATATGGTGTATATCAAATGAAGGTTCATGATTATTGTATATATTATGAATTTCCATAATAATATGTAGATATTCGCTCTGCAGCTTATTTACACATTATATATAGTCTAATAAAAATGATACAAAAACATCATGAATTATAATTGCAAACTCATTTTCATAGTAATAAATATTTTTTTTTTAAAAAGGAAAAAGGAAAAGAAAAGGTGGGATTGGGAATGAATAGAGAGAGAGAGAGAAGCAGTGGGTTTTGGGGTCCTATAAATGAGGTAGTGTTTGCCCTAGGTTTTGCAGTAAGCCCATACGGTTTTCTATTTCAAACCCTCCTCCCTTCTCTTCTCTTCTCTTCTCTTCTCTTCTCCTCCTCCCTCCTCCGCCACCCCACCGCCTCTCTTCTCTATTTCCACACACACAACACACAGAGAGAGAAAGGAAGAAGAAGAAGAATGAAACGTGAGTTTGTGGGGAATGTTGGCTGGCTCGACGCAGTCACATAATTAGTTAATCTCATAATTATATATGTGAAGGCATCGGACCAGGCTTCATTCCTCCCAAACCTCTTTCTACATCAACATGAGTTGATGCTGTTGTTGCTTTCTTGAGTTATAACTTTGCACTTAATTAAGGGTTTTCTTTAATTCTGGTACCAAGACACAAAGTATATATATATAAACCCTACCCTAATTCTGTTGTAATAATCAATCTTCTGAACAAATTCACTTCATATTAATTAGTTGTGAGCTTGAACTTAATTCTGTTCTGTGTGTTTTCTTCAAACAGTTGGTGGTGGTGGTGGATTCCAAGGCTATGCATATATATTTATATATGAGGAAGCTCTGGGTGTTTTCTTCTCAACGTTGCTGTTCTTTTTTGTTCTATTTGTGTACACAGTATGTACCTTTACCTTGTTTCATGATATGTACGTATAACAATTCTAACAATTCTGTGATATGGTTTCATCTGAATTTTGGTTACAGATGAGATTATTAACATATACCACATCACTTCCAACCTAATTATATACTACACTATGATTTTGTAATTTTGAAATTGAAGAATATTTCCTTGCTTGCTTCATCTAATATGTTAATAAGCCTTTGATGATTTGGTTTAAATCAGCTGCAACATCGAAAAAACTTCTCCCACAATTATAAACTTCCAAGATTCTTACTCAAAAACACAAACACAAAATTGAGTTAGATCTCGATTGAAACATATAAAATAACGATGTTTTTTCCCCCTTTGTTCATGTAAAGTATTATCAAGGAAGTGATGAGCTATGTATATATATTTAAAGAATCACCTTTTCATTCATCTTTAAATTAAGAACTTTGAACTGTAAGTTGAAGTATAAATAAAACCTGGGTTGAAGATATAAATAAACATAAAAGTCACTGAAATTTTGAAATAAATAATGATGAAGAAATAATGGGTGAGTGGAAGTATCTGACCATAAATTGGCAGAGACATATTTATTGATTGCAGCCAAACCCAAAGCCAAAGGCATGCATGCACACACACACACTCCCATACATTATTACTAACCCTCTTAAATCAGAATAATTAATCCACTAATTATCAATGTATTCGCAATTAGAAAATACTTATTTCTTTAATCACTAAATGTATCAAAAAAATTTGTAAAGAATTGCATGAATTAATAATTTTCAAAATTCATGATAAAACTAAAAATGAATTTTTATGGTTCTTGGGGGCAAAAAAAAAAAAAAAAAAAAAGGTTTACAAAAGTCCAGTCCAAACGAAAGGAAAAGGGTCCATCACATATTAAAAGCCCAATTCTATCATTAGCCTAAGATCTCAAAATTCAAATATTGCTTGGGGTATTTATGTGTGCATGTGTGCGGGTTTTGTACTTTTTGTTACTGTTAATTAATTAATTAATTAATTAATTAATCAATTAATCAATTAATCAATTAACTATTAGTACTATGATAAGTGGGCGTTAATTACGTGAAAAACATGTTATTACTGCTCCCTTTTATTTTTAATATTCACTATTTTAACTAAGGTTACAAACATACACTTGACTTTCTGTATATACTATATATGAACATGCACCACTTGCAAATTAATACTGTCACTCCACCATCTGATTATAAACTATTAGGAAGAATAATTGTATTATTAAGTCAAAGGATTTTTCTATAACTATCATATTTCTTTCGTTCCATTTCAATAAAACTAACATAATAGATCAGATCGTATTAAAACTGGGATGAAGGGATTAGATACTTGCATAGTAGTGTGTGCTTGATTCCAAGAATAAAAGTCAAAATTGGAAAGCCCATTTTGAAATGGACCAATTTACCTATACTCCCAATCTTAATCTTCCAAAGCGGCCGTCCTTTCTCTTACATGATTCCATTTTCAATTTTAAACAAATTTTATTACAAACCCAAATCTTTGACTAAATTTACCTCATCTTTTTCTCTGATTAATTCCATTCCATTTCATCTTCTCTTCTTTTCCTCCTCAAAAACTCAGCTCCATTTCCTCGCATTTTCCTCAGGTTCATGCATCGCTACCGACAGAGCAACCGTTTTCCTCCTCCTTTCCCAGTTGAGTTCATATCCCACTACAACTCTACATTGATTATCAGACCTCCATCAATCCTAGAGAGGGAGATAGCAAACATACTGTAGCTTGCTGGGTTTCTTGAAGATGAAGATGAAGCTGACTTTCTTGATTTCCGCTCTGATTCTTTCCCTTCTCGCCTCCGTTTCTTCAGCTCAATCTCCCACAAACTCCACCTCAAAATGCCCCATGGATTTCGATTACGTTCGGACAATCCCATGGGACGTTGCCGAGTGCAAGGACCATCTCTCCCCCAACAGCACCCGCTGCTGCCAAGCCCTCCTCTCTCTCTTCGGCGTAGCCCTCGCCGAGAATCTCAAAAAGACTTCCTTTTTCCACCTCCACGATCTGCCCACCTCGCTTTCTTGCGTCCAAGATTTTCAGGCACAGCTGACCTCTCTCTCTCTACCTTCTAATCTCACATCCGTCTGTTTCGATCCTCAGCAATTCGTCATCGCCCCGAACGCATGCGCCTCGATTCAGACCGCTCAAGATTGGGTTGGGAAGCTCGGGAACTCGACCGAATTGGACTCTGCTTGCAAGCCGGACCTCACCGATCTCACCGCCTGCGATTCTTGCGTCGCCGCCGGTTTTAGGGTTCAGGCGAGCTTGATCGCGATCGATGGTAATAAGTCTCATTCCACTGATTGCTTTTACTTTGCTGTTTTGTATGCTGCTGGGATTGTGAATCAGTTTGGCCCTCAAAGCATTGGTGCTGTTTCTTGTATTTTTGGCCTATCGATTCTTCCTAGTAAGGGTGGTTCTTCGAAGAGGCGTTCGGGTTTGATCTATGGAGTTGCTGGAGCTGGTGTGGCTGTAGTCTTGATGTCTGGTTTGTTGGGGTTGTATATTTGGTGGGGAAGGAAGTCTAGAGAGAGAGGTGATGAGGGAGAGGAGGAATTAGGGTCTAGGCCAAGAAGGCCTACTACGGTTTCTATATGGTTTCAGATTCAAGAACTCGAGAAGGCAACCGATTGCTTCTCGACTAAGAACTTTGTCGGGAGGGGAGGTTTTGGGATGGTGTATAGAGGGACTTTGAGTGATGGAAGTGTTGTTGCGGTTAAGAAGATCATAGAATCTGATATCGAAGGGAATGCCGAATTCTGCAATGAGGTTGAGATCATCAGTAACTTGAAGCATAGGAATCTGCTTCCTCTTAGAGGGTGTTGTGTGGCGGAGAATGGTCCCAACGCGAGTGAACGGTATCTTGTTTACGATTACATGCCTAATGGGAACCTTGATGATCACTTGTTTAACAATGGTGGGAATGCTCCTCTCTCGTGGCCTCGTAGGAAGAGTATAATCATGGATGTGGCGAAGGGGTTGGCTTATCTTCACTACGGAGTTAAGCCAGCTATCTATCATAGAGATATAAAGGGTACCAATATCTTGTTAGATGCTGAGATGAGGGCGAGGGTTGCGGATTTTGGATTGGCGAAGCAGAGCAGAGAAGGGCAATCCCACCTCACGACTCGAGTTGCTGGAACTCATGGGTACTTAGCACCCGAATACGCCCTTTACGGGCAGTTGACAGAGAAGAGTGATGTGTACAGTTTTGGAGTGGTTGTTCTGGAGATTATGTGCGGGAGGAAGGCTCTTGATTTGTCCGGGGGGTCGCCTCGGGCGTTTCTGATCACGGATTGGGCTTGGTCCCTCGTGAAAAATGGGAAGCTGGAGAAGGTTCTGGATCCTTCTCTGTTGAATGATGGAGACTCGCATAGTGCAAATCCGAAAGGAGTGATGGAGAGATTCGTGCTCGTCGGAATCCTGTGTGCTCATGTTATGGTGGCCTTGAGGCCTACCATTGAAGAAGCTCTGAAGATGTTGGAAGGTGATATCGAGGTCCCTACGATTCCGGATAGGCCTACGCCTCTTGGCCATCCTTCGTTCCAAAGAGGGGAGAACAGTTTCAGCATCTCTCCTGCATTGAGCGCGTTAAACCTCAATTCTGGAGATATGCTTAGGTGAAGAAAACGGAACAAGATCCCGATTTACGTGTGCATATTTTGTCGAAGCAATGGCAGTTCTTGAACATCATTCCAACTGAAATTCGATTTGTTCTTGAATCTTTACTAGCTGTACAGAAAATGTATACATCATGTTGAAACGATTCGTGTAAATAGATAGCAATTTCTGAATCCAATCTCTTGCTCGAGTTTTTGAAATGCAAAACTTGAGATTCGAAATACTTGAACTTCCTTTTTCCGAGTGATGACCAGTTATGCAAATCAACGAGTGATCCTCGTACTATGTTGAACAACTAAGACCGCGTCACTGAGACTAAAAGGGAGAAGGAAAAGAGTCGAAAAGGGTGCGTGCGCGCATGCGTGAATGGAAGATGGAATCCTAGTAATGGTGGCCATGGAAGTATCACTTTGGTTGGTTTAGAATGTGACTGATAGCCTGCATTTCAACATTTGCTTCCTTCTTATGGTGTCCAATCTTTCCTATGTTGTCAACTACTCTCTCTCTCTCTCTCTCTCTCTTGCTTTCTTTTTAGTTTTTGAAATGATTACATAATATACATTGGTGCTTTGTTTCCCCAGAAACAGGATCTCCTTTCTTCTACCTGGGATGGGACCCCTAACCCTAGCCCCTTTTGCCATTCTGCAACTAATCTCTCTCTCTCTCTCTCTCTCTCTCTCTACAAGTTGAGTGCACACTCCACAATCCATAAGGCTAGAGCAACTGTCATCCCTCAATTGGGAGAAGCACACATACATCCATCTCAAATTACATACATTAAAAAAAGAAAAGAAAAACTCAATTGAATTCCAAATTGCCATTTTGTTGCAAGAGAAAACATAAGCAAAAGAATTAGCAGAAAAATAGGTAGAGAATCTTTCCTCCCAGGGGCGAAGCCAGAGATCGTCAATGGGGTGGGCTGAAAAGTTAATTTTTTTTGACGTACTAATATACATACTAAAATTTTTAACACTTAAATGTTTACTCAATTTGTGTGCTACAAGACGTTAATACATAAAGCTCCATAAATAATTTTTTCGATGCCCATTTCTTTAGCGAAATACTCTTGCTCTCCTTTTCCTTTTTTCCCCCTAACCTTTCTAATTCATTTCAAGCAAATGTAACTTATAAATTCTAAACATGAAGCATGTATATATCTTTCCTAAAATAAATAATACTCCCTCTATCTCACTTTATTGTTCTCAAATAATATTTTTTAATACCTTACATATATTTACCTTTATAGACAATTTATGTGTTATTGAGGGAATACTAGTTAATTTATTAATACAAAAGCATTCATGAGTTACTATGTTAGGTTTTGGTTATACATGGATTGACAGAGCAAATGCATAATATAATAATGTATTGAAATGTGAAAATTCTTTCAAAAACAATTAATAGAAAAGATATAAAATTCAGGCAGTTATAAAATTTCAAAGTAAAGGGAAAATGCATATAAAAAATAATCTTAGGATTTGATATTCACAAATTTATGCCTCGTAATCTGTATACGGCCTAAACTACAGTGAATACACAATAAAAATTAGTAAAATATATAACTTTTTGGGCTCTGTATTTAATTTGATAAAAATTAGTAAAATATATAACTTTTTGGGCTCTGTATTTAATTTGAACTGGGCTAATATTAAGTTGAGACATGTACATAATATATATAGAAGGGTAAAATTTTGGGCTTGCACCGGGCTGAAGCCCAGTGCAGCCCTAAGGTAGAATCGCCCATGTTTCCTCCCCATCAGAAAAGAAGAGGTATCCAAATCTGAGATAAGCAGTCAGAAACTCTGAAATGATCCATGTTGGGTGGATTTCTAAAGTGTTTATGCTCATCTCCTCAAAAAAAAAAAAAAAACTTTCTTTCCCTTTTCCCTTAAAAGATATAGGAAAACTCCATCAAATTCAAAATGTGTCTGCCCATCTTCTTCTCTCTCTCTCTCTCTCTCTCTCTCTCTCCTCAAGAGAAATTGACATTCTTCATGATGTGTTTATCTTTGTCAAGATTTGATGATACAATCTTGATGCAGAAGAACCCCATCATGTCCAATTTGTTTCCTTAAATAACCAAACTGGGATTGAATTCTTGAAAGGATTAAACACCCAAAAGGAGGAGAAGTGCACTCAACCAAATCAAGATTGGGAGGAGAAGAAGAAAAAAGGTTTCTTTAGTTAAAGTTGCTAACTTTTGCTTCCAATTCCATGTAATGAAGGATTGAATAAAAGGGTGAAAACATTCATATATTTGCATTCAAGGACTAATGCAAGAGGTGTATAAACTATGATTATGTGCAAACAAAGGTGAAAGATAGGAGGAAAAGTTGATGATTAGCCCACTAAAGAAAAGATAAGCAAAGACTAATGAGAAGACTACATAACTATATTCCCCTCTCTCTCTCTCTCTCTCTAGTGATTCTCATTAATCCATAATTGCTCCCAACAAACAAATCCTCTTTATGCAACTAGAAATCAGTGCTTCTTGATATATACTCACTTTGTTCACTATAAAAACCCAAAGAATCTCATCTCTCCATTCCTTCTCCATTCTTCATCACCCTTCTCCTCCAAACACCTCTCTCTCTCTCTCTCATGATGAGCCATTCTAGTCCCTCCGCCTCGGTGGCCGGCTTCCTCAACTTCCTCGCCCTCGAGCTCGACAGCCTCGATCACCTCTTCCTCTCCCACAACTTCATGTCGGTTAACTTCCTCCAACACGTCCTCTCTTCGCTCCGATCCTCGCACTCCCACCTCACCTCATTAGTCCAGAAGCTGCAGCTTCCACTTGGAGAGAAGTGGCTCGATGAGTACATGGACGAAACCTCCCGCCTCTGGGAGGCCTGCCACGTCATCAAATCAGGTGTTTCATCCATGGAAAGCTACTACTCCTCTGCCTCAACCATCCCCTCTCTGCTCCATGATCACCTCCCTCTAAGCTCCCACCTCTGCACACAGGTTTGCACTCTCATTCCTCCATTCATTCTGCCTCTAAGCTTCGCCTCGAATGATCGAAGGCTTCTTCGACTGCAGGTTATAAGGGCGATCAACGGATGCCAGAGGGAGATGATGGCTCTGCAGCAAGAGAACAGGAGCGTAGCAGAGATCAAGGTTCAGACATTATCTCTGAGGTTTAAGGAAAATGTGCTGCCCGAGTCGAGGTTCAATAGGTACAATGGATTCAGAGAAGTTCTTTATGCTATGAGGTATGTAAGCACATTGCTTCTGGTCATTTTGGTGAGTGGATTCGTCTACTTCTGCCCCGAGACGAGCTTCAGTCGAGGCGAGGAGGACGAAGCTGCCTCGACTTCCGGCTCCGCCCTCGTGGCCTCGAGTGCTAACCTGCACCGGAGGATCGGGAGTGCATTAGGCCATCTTCGGCCGCAGCCGGGGATCCTTCTCTACGAGCTGCAGCGGTCGACTTTCGCCATGGATGAGCTGAAAATGGAGATGGAGGGGGTGATCGAGTATGGAGGGGAGGCTGATGTTCATGAGAAAGTTGAGAGGTTGAAGAGCTGCCTTGAAGCTTTGCAATGTGGGGCCGGGGGCATAATAGTACAACTCGATGATTTCTTCGATGAGATAGTTGAAGGGAGGAAGAAGCTTTTGAACATGTGCTCCCATAGATAGAGATGGAGAGAGAGAGAGAGAGAGAGAGAGAGAGAGGAGAAGTGAGGTGTAAGAAATGGAGAAAGGTGCATGGATTAGTTTGAAGAATTCTTGTAATGATGATTAATAGTACTACTATTCTTGTTCTGTTTTTTGCTGTGAAAATTAAGCTTTTTTTAATGAAGCTTTGAGAAGAAGTATTCTTAACAGATCAAAAGGAAGGAGAAATCTTGAAGGAAAAGAATGGGATTCTTTCTTTCAATTATAAAAAAATGAAACAGAAAATAAAGCAGCATTTTGCCTAATTGAGGAGGGAAGAAACAGCAAGAATATGTTAAGACAATGATATCTTAAAACAGAAAGCCAAATATCGAGAATTGATTCTCTCAACATCGCCTAGAAAAAGAAAGCTCATTTTGTTTTTTTAACAAGATCAAAAGTAGCTACAGGAGGAGGAGGAGGAGAGCATCCGCCGTACCTCGAATAAAAGACGAGGAGAAACAATGTACTAATGTAGAAAGAAAGAAAGAATTGGTTTTGGTTGAGATTGAGATTGAGATTGAGTACAAAAGTCACAAGCAAACTTCATTAGTGCAATGAAAAGGAGTACCAAAATGTATAAACCCAAGATTCTGTAAGTTGTGATAGTAAAATGACTTATCATTCCACTTGTGAAACAATGTGGGAAGTGGAATAAGGACTCTCCATCTAGAGAGAGAGAGAGAGAGAGAGAGAGATTGTAAGATGATTCAAAAGGCATGGGCTTTTTAATGATGAAAGTATCTAAATTTCGCCTAACTAATAATGGAGAGAGAAGAGAAGGGTGTCATGTCTAAATACAGGAATGTTTTTAACATTACAAAATTCTCTGTGTTTTTTCAAATAATTATAAATATAGATATACCACCAAACGTTACACTTTGAAACTTTGTAATTAAATTGTAATAATAGGGGATTTAATAAGCAATCCAAATCGTGGGAAACAAATTTGGTCGACGTTTATATGAAGTAATAGTAGTAGTAGGTAGATATACGTAGGAAGGAAGGAAGTATATGAATCTAAACAAAGAAAGACTTTACACAAGATATCAACCCTGAGTTACCAGGACAAAACAATAGACCAGATGACTGAGGTTCCGACGAATCCCGAAATTCACCTCCAAAATGTGCGTCTGGTTGACGCAAAGGAACCTTGTTTCCACCGAGCATCGAGAGTATGTAGAATCAAGTGTGGACGAGACTTTTACCATTTACAGAGAGCAACCAAATTATAAATCAAATCCAGGCATGGCGAATTGGGAGGCAAAACTCTCTGCTCGTGTTCGGAGCTCAACGATTTCCTTATTGTTTTCAAGCCCCTTCAGGAAAGATTTTGGTAGTTTCCCGTGGTCTCTTTGCACTGAGCTAGTGATATGTACGGCTCTGAGGAGAAAGTCGGCCATAACCTCGAAATCAGGCTCGAGACAGCCTCTTGAAGTCATTGCAGGAGTTCCTATGGGAATATAAATGTCAGATTTCTCAGTCGGGGATGAACCATTTTCAGAAGTTAAAAAGGATCCATTTCACTGCACTTTGAGTGAACTTACCGATTCTTACACCTCCTGGGGTGATATTGCCATTGTCATCAAAGATTGTGACTTTATTGAGTGTAATGTGACACAGCTCGCAGATCTTCTCAAGAATATATCCTACAGAACACCAATTTAAAGAAATGGTTACAGCGTGCTTACACCAGGAGATAGTTTTAACAAACTCAATTCTACTAGAAACACGAATCAATTCAACAATAACTCGTGTAGTTATGTTTTCACATAATGCAGAAAAACTGGAGCACCGGACACATTTAAGACAAGTAGAAGAAACAAACAGTATATAAGGCATACACAAGTTCATATATAGTAAAAGTCGTTCGAATTGATTTTTGCCCTCTGAAAATGTGTGTGCTAGCAAGCAAAGCCTTCTTCAGACAAAGAAGTAGTAATTATTTGGAATGATGTCACTCAGCAGACACAACTCCGGATTTCATCAAAGGTTCAAGGTACAAGGAATGATCAAGGAATGGTTATTCTTATACAGGCAGTCCAAAATTTACTTCTCCCCTCCTACATGCATTTCTTCAGATAATAAATGGTAATACTAGAATAATTGCTAACACCACAGCAGAATTTTTCTGTAAAGTTATAAGAGTCATATGTAGAAGTCATACCTGTCACTCCAAAATTCCTTAGATCCCATATGAGCATATGATTATCAGTGCCTCCAGTTACAATTTTACAGTTCCGTTTCGACAAAGCTGATGCTAAGGCCTGAGCATTTTTCTTCACTTGCTGCATGTACTTCTTATACTCAGGAGTAGCCACTTGTTTCAAAGCTATTGCAAGGGCTGCAATGTGGTTATTATGTGGTCCACCTTGCATTGCGGGGAAAACAGCAAAGTTTATCTTTTCCTCGAAATCATATCTATCACCGCCATCACCTTGATTCAAATGCACCGCTCGTTTCCTAAGTTTAGGACCGTTTCTGTAGAAAATAATTCCTCCTCTAGGACCTCTAAGACTTTTGTGAGTTGTAGAGGTTACAATATCACAAAATTCAAAAGGACTTGCACATTCCTGCATACCAAAACAATCATATTAAGTGCTAAATTGTATCATCAAGATATCGAAGAAGGTAAAAAGCATCTAATCAAAACTAGGAAGCAACTCTTGGCATTCTAAGAGAATTGGATCAGATACTACAAGACCAGAGAAATACACAAGCACACGAAGTTCTTCACATATAAACAGTGAATCATCACCTTCTACCAAATTGTGATCTAAAGACACCCACATCCACCAAGCCAACCATTGTTATGCAAAACCAATGCCTATAGCATGTATAGATGAAATTCAATTTATCCGACATCATTTTGAGTAAGCCATGCCATTTTCCAGGGAAACAACCAATTACTACTTGTCATGAAATTGCAGTGGTAATGTTTTTAATCCAACTTGCACAATCAATACTTCAGAATTTCAGAATGTATAAAGCTAAAGCAATTTCTCAGACCAAATGGACTTCAATAAAAACATAGTAAGGGAAAAAAATCACCTTAGCAGCTATAAGGCCACTAATCTGAGCCATGTCACACAGTAATACAGCACCACATTTATCTGCTATCTTCCTCAACCTTGGATACTCCCACTCCCGAGGATACGAACTTCCACCACAAATCAATATCTTGGGACGAAAATCCAATGCCTTCTCCTCAAGCTTATCATAGTCGATATAGCCTGTTTTCGGGTCAATCTTATAAGGCAAACTTTCAAAAAAGATCGAGGCCCCAGACATTTTCCTTCCATTTGGTAAATAGCACCCATGGCTCGTGTTCCCCCCGGAAGGCGTGTCCAACCCCATTATCCTATCACCCGGTAGCAAAAGCCCAGTATACACTGCAAAATTTGCAGATGTACATGAATAAGGCTGTACATTTACACCCCAACTCTCGGAATCCAGGCCAAAAGCAGTCAAGGCACGCTCACAACACAAGGTTTCGATCTCATCAATGTACTGATTCCCGCCATAGTACCGCGCACCAGGCATCCCTTCAGAGTACTTATTGGTAAGGAAGCTGCCCAGCGCCTCCATTACAGCTTTGCACACAAAATTCTCAGAGGCAATCAGCTCAATCCCCTTGAATTGCCTCCCTTTCTCCTTCTCCATTATCTCAAAGATATCTGGGTCAGCTTCCTGCAAGCTTTGATTCCCCCACGCACGGACAGCGCTCCTCCGCGACTCCATATCACTGTTCGACGAAACCCTAACTCCCTTCGATGACGAAGGCGGCGACGCCGACGACCACCCTGACTCGCAATCGCGCTTCCTCTTCAGAGTCATAGAGTGACCCAGAATACGAAACTCCTCCAACTTCTCCTCATCCTCCTCCTCCTCCTCAGCGTCCCCCAATTCATTCAAGTTGCTCACCCCCTGCACATAATTGCGGTGATTCTCCTTCTGCTGGTCCATCAATTGAAGCGGCACAGGCGGGTGCGTAGGGTCCCTAACCCGCGACTCGATCTGGAACGAAATCGAATCGTCGGGGATTTTAGGGCTAGGGTTCCGGTTGTTTCTCACCGACTGGATCGTATCCGATGCGTGGGATAAAAACCCTAGCGAGAGACCGCTGTTCGCCGGCGGCTGCGTCAAATCCATCGACAACTGAAAAACCTAATACCAAACACCAGGACTGAGCGTAGTAACTCTCTATTGAAATCGGAACCACACCACTCAGAATCAACACAGCAGGCAGCATGTACAGTTACAGGAAAAGCGGCGATGGCAACGAACGGCGGCGACTGCGACGGCGGGCAAGAACGGCGAAACTTCCATAAAAGGAAAAAATTGAAAAAATCCAAAATTTGGTGTAGATTTCGAGGAAATAGTGAAAAGGGAAAATGATGATGAAAGAAGGCGGAGATTAATTTAGAGGGAGGAGGAAGGAGGAGGAGGACTGGAGGAGGAGGAAAAGCGTGGGTTTGACGAAGAAGAGAGAGAGAGAGGGAGGGAGGGATGAATCTGGACGGTTTTGTGTAGGGATGAGATTCCGGTGTGACTTTTGGTATCAGTTGAAATGGCTGTAGAGAGAGAGCAGCAATCGCCTGCGACGCTCTTATTTTATGGCCCATTGGGCTTCAAATGCAGCAGTATTGGGCTTCTAGAAGGCCCATTAAGGCTTTCTATTTGTGGGCCAGTCAGTGACTATATGATCCAATTATATTTAGGAACATAAAATAATCGATAATTAACAATAATAATACTATTATAAAATTAAATCAATAATACTATCAAATAATTCGTGCTATATGCATCTTAAGTCTTTTGTCTATGTCACTGTTGATTACAATTAGCCCAAATAAAACCAAGCAAGCAATCACACTATGTGCTACTGTTATGAATTATCGTTAAAGAGTATCGTCGAGTAGAAGTACTGTACGAAATATCGTAAAAATCGATTGAAATGAGCTATGATCGATTAGTTTCTTATCTGTTTTTTTGACTTTGACGTCAAAGTTTTGAAACTAAAAGTACGGTAAATTGCCAAATAGCACATCACATTCATTAATGAACTTAGACGGTAAACGAAAGCCAATACATAGTGTTTGAACTTGGACGATGGAAGAAGACAAATTCAAATAGGTATGAAATTACACTTTTTCCTCTTAAATCCAATACTACTAATTGTTGACGAAATATCCCCTCATTCCTTTTATAGCGAGCTAATCAAATATTAGGACGAACTTTACTATAGCGTTCAGTAAGGTCATTTTCAACAAGACGGAGGTAGTTATTTTGAATTTCTAATTTTTCGAGAACATATTTAAAATTAGAATTCGAGTCGCGATAAAATCTCGAATCCAATATACACTACTACCTTTGGCAATAATCTATTTCAAGCTTCAAAGTAAAGCATACAAAAAGAAAAAGAAAAGCGTGAAAGTTTTGTTTGCGTCAAAAAATACGCTACACAAATTAATAAAGATTCTCCAAGCTTTTATAATACTCCCTCCGTCCACCTATTTCTGACACGTTTGCTTTTTGCACGGGATTTAAGACGGAAGTGATTAGTGTGTAAAGTGTATTGTGTTTATGGATGTAGTGTATAAAGTGTATTTTGTAGGGAATAAACATATTTTAGAAACAGAGCATCATATATGCATAAAAACATGTTCTTGTCTGATCTTAAATGAAAGATCGTATAAAGACCTTTAATTTGATATAAAAATCATAAAAATCCGATAACAAACGAGCAAGTTATAATAATTTAAACTTTCGAAATTTAATTATATTGAACTACGTGCAGAAAAATGAGTGGATGAGATTTAAGTATGGAATGTTAAGTGTAATAAGGGATTTACTAATCAACCTACTTAGTGGCTAATTCTTTCCGAATAAGGAAACGGTGTCAGAAATAGGGGGACGGCCCAAAAAGGAAAGCGTGTCAGAAATAGGTGGACGGAGGGAGTATTATTTTTCGTGGTCGATGACGAATTTTGAGTTCGTCGATTTTGAGCCACTATACTTAACAATAACATTAAAGTTTGGAGGAAATAAATTTACAATAATGCTATTTGGCCATAATGTGATGTGCTATTTGGAGGAAATAAATTCTTTAAAATAGTAAAAATTATCAAATAATTAAAGGGTTAATTTTAAAAAATACGTAAAAAATACGGGGTATCGCTTTTTGAGTTTTTTATAATCTAAAAAAATTTGACATAAATATATAAATTATTTGATACTAAAAAAAATTAAAAAGTTAAATTATGGCCGGCCACATTATGGCCGAATAGCATCACTCATTTACAATAATGTTATTTGGCCATAATGTGGCCGTCCACACAACAACATTTTTCATAGTATATGTAATTTTAAATATAGTAAATAATAACTATAATTTATTACTTTTATATTTTAATTTAAAAATATTTTTCCCCCCAAAATTACATATTTTTCTAATTTTTTTTAGATAAAAAGGTAAAAAATTCTTTAAAATAGTAAAAATTATCAAATAATTAAAGGGTTAATTTTAAAAAATACGTAAAAAATACGGGGTATCGTTTTTTGAGTTTTTTATAATCTAAAAAAATTTGACATAAATATATAAATTATTTGATACTAAAAAAAATTTAAAAAGTTAAATTATGGCCGGCCACATTATGGCCGAATATCATCACTCATTTACAATAATGCTATTTGGACATAATGTGGCCGTCCACACAACAACATTTTTCATAATATATGTAATTTTAAATATAGTAAATAATAACTATAATTTATTACTTTTTTAATTTAAAAATATTTTTCCCCCCAAAATTACATATTTTTCTATTTTTTTTAGATAAAAAGGTAAAAAATTCTTTAAAATAGTAAAAATTATCAAATAATTAAAGGGTTAATTTTAAAAAATACGTAAAAAATACGGGGTATCGCTTTTTGAGTTTTTTATAATCTAAAAAAATTTGACATAAATATATAAATTATTTGATACTAAAAAAATTTAAAAAGTTAAATTATGGCCGGCCACATTATGGCCGAATAGCATCACTCATAAATTTATACATGTAGTGGAAATACAAACATTTTTATGTGTTGATTAAAAATATAATTTTCATTAAAAACTAGGAGAAAAGTGGATACGTGCATGTTTATTTATTTGAATAATTGGTATCTCTAACTTTATGCGTGTAATTTTTAAAGTACTTATATTGAAAGATACTCCTAACTCCTAAGCCTCAACTTTCTCTAAAAAGGAAACAATTAGAGACCCTAACCCTAAGTTTCATAAGCTACGACTTTTAATTTGCAAATTCAAGTGTGGAACATCCCATCTAATGCAACCGCCGCCTAATTACCCGTAGATTTCGAAAATATTTGCAGAACGCACCGATTTTATTATAGTTATAGCTTCGAGACATTCTCAACGTTTGTTTAATTATAATAATAAAAAATTGAATACAAATTCACGAGAAGTCAACTTCTGTTTTAGTCCTTCGTCGCATGCCATTACGTATGCATTATGATCGATTGTGGTGGATTCAACTATATAGTATTAAATATTTAGCTAGAAATAAAATATGTAAAGTTAATGGAAATCGGATTCTTTAAAGTGCTAGGTGTATGACAAAGACCCAAATTTTGGGCCTTAAATTAAGGTTTCATCCCATATGGAAATGGACCATTGTCATAAATTAATAAATAGTGACAATTAAAAAAAGACGTCAAGAATCATATTCCCTTTCCACCACACGTTATACACGAATAAAAGGCAAAATACATGCATTCTTATGTTATAAAATACTATAGTATATAAATTATTTGTATACTTCATCGTTCTTATCACTTGTTCCTCTCCCTTATCGCCCCTCTCCCTTTCCATGGCGATCAAAAACTTGTGTTTTCCACTTGTGTATGGCTCATACTCACGGTTGGCAATCTTTGGATTGTATCGAGCCAAATTTACAAGCTGTTCGTATTTTGATATTACCGATTATAACGACGGAAAAACGTTCTCCTTAATGAGTTCGAGATTCAAATCAGATACGTGTGTGTTAGACTCGACGGGGAGGCATAATCGGCAAAAATATTACTCTTCACATATGGTTCCGGTGACTATTACTTTGAATACAAATCATTCAGTATGCAGATAACATCGTATTTTAAACATGGCGGGGAAAGTACTATTGGATAGAAAAGTGAATACCAATGAGAATCCATTGGCATGAATAATTAACCATGTAAACTTAACTCCACCAACTAAAATGCTTAAGTAAAAGCAACCAATTAGTAATCATTATTAATAATTGAATAATTAGGTTAATTATTCAAAAAGAAAACAATTTTAAAAAAGAAAAAGAAAAGGGAAATGGATCACATGGAGGTCCATGAATGGAAGGCCCATATCCATTCACTTTATTTTCAATAGTGGGCCCCCACCACAGCCGGAAAATTTTCTTACATGGTTGAAATCCGCCGCACGTAACTATCGATTCGTGGCGAGTGGCGAGGAATTCTGTACTCGCAGCCGTGGCGGTGATGGGGCTGATGGCGCGTGGCTTCCCTAAGGTGTAGAGTAGCTTTGCAAATTGAGGGGGCGAAATTACGAGAATACCCTCTGTATTTACTTCAAAGTTGAATTATCGATTGTGGAATTTCGGAGTATTAATTAATTTATTAATGGTGCTACGAAAGGGACAATTTTGACTAATCTTTAATTTTAATTATTCGTTTGAGACTTTATTGTCAACTTATTAAAGTAGTAACAAGTTTTTTCAATTGTTTTGAAGAATATAATCTCCCATTTTATATCATTGTTTTTATTTTATTTTACTTTTCGTGAATAAGGATCCTTTTTATTTTATTTTACTTTTCGTCAACGGAGCGCAGTGTAGTGGTAAGACGCTCCGCCTCCAAACCAATAGGTCGGGGGTTCGAGACACACTAAGGGGGGAAATGGGGAACCATTATTGATCCTCTTTAAAAAAAAAAAAAAAAAAAAAAAAAAAAAAAAAAAAAAAAAAAAAACATAGGGATGAAAATTCGGGTTCGGGATTTCGGGTAGATACTAAATTCCCGAACCCGATCGAAATTTCGGATACCCGAACACGAAAAATTTGGGTCCGAATTCGGGATCGGGAATAGAATTTTGAAAATTTTGGGTTTCGGGAATTCCCGAACCCGAAATAATATTTCCCGAATACCCGAAAATAATAATAATAATAATAATAATAATAATAATAATAATAATAATAATAATAATAATAATAATAATAATAATAATAATAATAATAATAATAATAATAATTGTGAGCCATAAGGCAATTTTATTTGTGTTACTGCACATTGCATTGGAAAATATTGGAGATTGCACAAGAAGATCATAAGTTTTTCTAAAATTGTGAACCATAAGGCGGCTGACATTGGTGCATCGGTTGTCACCGTCTTGGAGGGAATAAAAGGAATTTGCTTATTTGTGTTTATTAAGCTTTGATTCGTGGTAGTGAATGTTTTTGCATTTTACACTTTGATTTTTGAATTCGTAGTTTTTGTTGTTTTGAACTTTTTGAATTGTGACTATTTGTTTCCAAAGTTTATATATCTTGACATTTGGCGAAATTTTTGTGCAATTTTTCTTTAATGTTGAATGAATCGAAAATTTTATTTCAGAATAAAAATCGGGATTTTTTAGGGTACCCGAATACCCGAACGGGATACCCAAACGGGTATTCAGATACCCGAAAATATTTTCGGGTCTGGGAACGGAAAGTGAATTCATGAAATTTCGGATTCGGGTACCCGAAAATTTCGGGAAGGGTACCCGACCTGTCCCGAATTTCCATCCCTAAGATTTTAACATAAATCTAGAATTCTTAATCACTAAGATTCCATCCTCTTGTAATGGCAATCCTCATTAATTAGTGTCTAAAATCTCTTGGCACTTGGTCCTAATCAATTAATTAAATTCGACGCAAATGAAATATATTCTTATTAGATGCGTCACTTTTTGTGAAACGTGTATTGGTAATTTTTTTAGTGGGAGGAGCCTAGAAATTCAGTCACAGGGGGTTTGATCAGTCAGTGATATGAATAAGATAAGAGTTACTCGTTTTTCTTCACTGTCGGTATGAGCTTACTATGAATAAAAATATAATTGGAATGACGCCAGTGTAACATGCATCTGCCACTGTCTCTTTTATCGAGTCTAATCCTTTTTAACATCTTCCAAAAGTTGTGGACTCAACCGTTTTTTCGCCTTCTTTATAATTAGTGTGGCGAAAGATAAATAAACGCTTCGAACGAGACGAATAATGAGTAAACGGTAAAGAAAAACGAAATAAATAATGAAAATATACACTACATTGTTCAAGCATGGGTAAAGTGGTAAAAGCGCATTAGTAGGGACGAGCGAAGTCAAAAACAAAAACGTGCAACCTTTAATTGAATTCCAAACAATTAAAACAGCAACTTACCTTTGAGATGGATGACGTGGCGAGCATCCATGGACCGAGCGAGATAAACTACGCCATCACACTACACGCGTTCTTCTAGCAGCCTCAGCACGCTTCTTTCCCACATGAAAACGCGACTTTAATACAAAAGCAGAAAGGCCAATAAATATATACTCTTTCCCCTTCTCTTCGCATTAAACGACATTCATTCCGTTCATCTCAATTTCTCAATCGTCGTCACCACTCTTCCAACTCTCTCTCTCTCCTCTCTCTCTCTAGCCTATCGGTACAGTCGCGGGCTCGCGCGCTAGGCTTCGTGTTCTGATTTCGGAGAATTTTAGCATCGGTTTCGGCTGTGGATTTCGGACTGTCAGTGGTTTTTGTTTGTGGATTGCTGTGGTTTAGAAGGCTGATTTTTGGGGGTTTGTTAAATCATTGATTTGATCGTCGAGTGATGGAGTCGCCGGAGAGGGGGAGACCGGTGGCCGGAATAGCGCTGGAGTTTCCGGTGAGCGACGGGGTTCTGTCGTGCTCGCCGCCGACTATTCCGACGTGGCTCCGGAGGCGCCTTTCGGAGCCGAAAACGCCTGCGCCTTCTACTGTTGAGGAAATTCAAGCTAAACTTCGTGAGGCTGATCTTCGACGACAGGTCTTCTTTTTCCTTTTCTTTTCTTGATTTTGAATCTTTGATCAGACTTTTCTTTTCTTATGTCTACTTTTTGTAATATAACAATAACAATAATTCCACGACTGCTTCAGTTTTGATAATTATGGAAAGGATCGGTTAATTTAGATAAATTTAATTCTGTTTTAACTAGTTCGTTTTCGTGCTTGAAGCTGATTCTGGTTGGAAATAATTTATTCATAACATGTAGTCATCTTGTATTCTAGGAAAGTTTTGGCTGCCTTCATATACTCAGTTTGGAGACTTTTACTTGTTTTTGTTATTCTGTTGACACCTATCCTATTCTTCCCGGTGAAGGTTTGGTTATTTCGTTGTGTGTTAGGTAAAAGTTGGGTGACGAGCACGTTAAAATTCAGTTCTTCATCCCTCCCTTTCTGGATTTAAAAAATACGAACCACGCCCACCTACCATTGATGAAGAAATTAAAAGAAAAAAGGAAAGGTAGAAAGGAAAATACACTCACACATATCATTCGGAACCTTTTCTAGGAGTGCTTCTCCCTTAGAGTTTCTCATACTCTTCATTTGCTCTCATGAACGCCTTTTCGTGTTAAGACCGGTTGATTGATGTTTGGTTTTAAAAGCGTGTCATGCTTGTTGGCATTTTTATTGTAACTTGTAAATTATAGTATGGGATTTGGGTCTCTTTATGTCTGTATCTTGTTGTGTTAACTTAACTTGTATAGAGTTAGCATGCTAATAATGTATGTAATGAACTGCAGAAGTTCTATGAGAGCTTATCGAGTAAAGCTAGGCCAAAGGTTCGTAGCCCTTCACGATCGTCCTCTTCTGAAGAAGATCTTGGGCAGCGGCTCGAGGCTAAGTTGCTAGCTGCTGAAGAAAAAAGGTAGACTTTTTTGCTTTTTTGCTTTTTCCTGCCAATATAGTGCCTGCCTCCTTATGTCCTCAGTCTTTACGACGTCCTACCTTACTTTCCTTATGTTTCCATGGAGCCTCTTTGTTTTTATGTTTCTGCGGCTGCATATTGATGGTTGAATTTGAGTTTGTAGGTTGAGCATCCTTGCAAATGCTCGGAAGCGCCTGGCAAAACTCGATGAATTGAGGCAAGCTGCTAAAAGTCAGGTGGAAATGCGCTTCCAGAAAGAACGTGCTGAGTTGGGTACGAAGGTTGAAAAACGTGTTCAACAAGCAGAGGCCAATAGACTGCATATCCTTCGTGCTAACCGGCAGAGGAGGGCCACCCTGAGGGAGAGGACTTCTCAGTCTTTAATGAGGCGAATGTCTCGGGAGAGCAAGTATAAAGAACGAGTCCGTGCTACAATATGCCAAAAGCGTGCAGATGCTGAGAAAAAGCGACTGAGTATACTAGAAGCTGAGAAGAGGCGAGCCCATGCTAGGGGCTTGAAGGTGCAAACAGTGGCTAGCTCTGTTTCTCAACAGCGAGAGATTGAGAGAAGTGAATTGAAGAATAAGCTGGAAGATAGATTGCAAAAGGTATTTTATATATTATGTTTATGACCATACTGTTCATATGATGTTTCTTCTGTCCTCAGCCTTACTTATGAAGATGTTTGAGACTGTCCTTTGTATAGGCAAGGAGATTGAGAGCGGAGTATCTAAAGCAGAGAGGAAGACAATATGAGGCTGTTCTTAGTAGTTGGGAAAACATGCATGAACAGGCTGACATCCTCGCCACAAAATTACCTAGGTACTTGTATGTGATAATCTCACATATAAACTTAATGCAACTGTTACTAGTTTCTGTTGACGGATTTCCTCTTCGGATATTCTTTCTACCTCTCAGAGTTTAGAGAAACTCTTATGTCTCTTATTAATATTCTTGAGGCCCTGACAAATATTTCTCCTATTTCCCTGTGGCAGGTGCTGGAGAAATTTCAAGAAGCTGAGGAAGACGACAGCGTATCTTTCCAAAGTTTATAATGACTTGGATATTAATGAGAGATCAGTAAAGTCTTTGCCATTTGAGCAGTTTGCGCTTCTAATTCAGTCACCTGAGACTCTTCATAAAGCTAAAGCTTTGCTAGATCGTCTTGAGATTCGCCATAGATTATCTCAAATCTCTGCTAACCTATCTGGGCTGGACGACATTGATCACCTGCTCAAGCGGGTTGCTTCACCCAAAAGGAAACAACCGTATAGAAAAGCTGTCCCGAGCAGAAAGCAAAAGGAAAGTGCTAGAACTACTCCTCACTTGTCAAGGTACCAAGTAAGAATTGTTCTCTGTGCCTACATGATACTAGGGCATCCAGACGCTGTCATTAGTGGTCGAGGAGAGCGTGAGACAGCTTTGGTCAACTCTGCTGTAATATTTGTGGAGGAGTTTGATTTGCTGATCAAGATACTGCTTAATGGGCCATTGCAGGTTCCTAATAGGGAATCTGACAATTTAGCATTGACACGCAGAACTTTCAGATCGCAGCTTGCTGCCTTTGATTCGGCGTGGTGTTCCTTTTTGAATAGCTTTGTGGTATGGAAGGTCAAGGATGCAAGGTCACTAGAGGAGGATTTGGTGAGGGCCGCTTGTCGTCTTGAACTTTCTATGATTCAGACTTGTAAGATGACCCCTGAAGGGGACAGCGCTCCTCTCACACATGACATGAAAGCAATCCAGAAACAGGTTGGTTATCACCTATTTTAATTATGGATTTGGCATTAGCTGTGTTGTTCTTGTAGCTATAAGTCAATATTTAGATACAATAAACTATTTCTCAGATTATCGTATCATACCATGCAGGTATCGGAAGATCAGAAACTTTTGAGAGAGAAAGTGCAACACCTGAGTGGAGATGCTGGTATTGAGCGCATGGAAAGTGCAATTTCTGAGACACGAACCAAATATTTTGAAGCAAGGGAAAATCGGAGCCCAAATGTTCCAATGACTCCAATCATGTTATCCCCAACCCCAGCTTCCTCCTCTTCCCTCGACAGCTTAAATGAAGCTAGTAATTTGACTGTGGCCCCTCATAAGGAAAGCTCTGTGGTGCGATCTTTGTTCAAGGATGAAGTTGGTACCAAGGACGTTAGTTCCTCTTTGTTGAGCAATAGAACATTGCCAATTTCGAAAAGGAGTGTTGATATGGAGAATGCAAGGATTGTGAATGAATATGTTCATGGGGCGCATCTTGCTTTCACTGATAGCTTCACTGATGCTGGTGAAGATTCAATCATGGTCTGTGACTTTGCCTTGTGTGATATTTTACATCATGGTACTAACTATACAACCTGCTAATTTTTCATTTTCCCTGAATATCTTTTCATCATCAGGCGAATATAAAAGAGACAATGGAGAAGGTCTTCTGGGATGGCATCATCGAATCAGTGAGACAGGAAGAACCTAACTATAGCCGTGTTGTAGAATTGATGGGAGAGGTGAGGGATGAGATTTGCGCTATGGCCCCTCATACATGGAGACAGGAAATTATGGAGGTTATTGACCTGGATATTCTTACTCAGGTAGTTGCTTAATCAATGACTTTCGAATTATCCCCCCCTCGAGCCCTAGCTCCTTCCACGTCGACTAATATGTAGGGTGTTTTTGTTTCCAGGTGCTTAGTTCAGGGAAATTAGACATCAGCTATTTTGGGAAGATCCTGGACTATGCACTGATCACCCTTCGAAAACTATCTGCTCCAGCATATGAAGATGAACTGAACAAGAAGCACCAGAAATTTATGAAAGATCTGGCTGATACATTTTGGGCTGGAAAGAGCTCAGAGAACTCACATATCGTTGCCTTAGTTAAGGGCTTGCGATTTGCCTTGGAACAGATAAAGGTCTTGATTCTGCTTTAGTAATCTTCTTTACAACAATGTAGGGTGTTCTTGTTATGTCCATCACAATGAGAGAATTAAATATGTCCATTTTACCACAGGAACTCAAGCAAGAAATCAGCAAAGCACGCATCCGAATGTTGGAGCCGGTCCTGCAGGGACCTGAAGCTTTGTATTATATTGGAAGAGCTTTCACCAATCGTTATGGTCATCCTTCCAATGCTAAGACTGTTTTTCCCTTGACTGAGAAATGGCTTTCATCTGCACGAGAAGGTAAAGACGAGGAGTGGGATGAGCACAAAAGTCTAGTCTTGGAATTGACGAGACGCGAAGTATCACCAAGCTATCTTCCTTCAACAGCTCTTCGTACAGGAGGAAGTTCTTTAATTAAAGGAGGAGGAAATCAAGCAGATAAATCTTCAACCTCAACCATAAATTCTACCTCATATATCGGTTAGTATTTGCAATAGAACTCATCATTCTTCTATTTGTCGTAGAGTAGCTCCACATCTAACACATGGTATTTCTGATCCAGAGACCATTGATCCCAATCTAGAATGCAAAGGAGAGGAGATTGATTTGATGGTGAGATTAGGCTTGTTGAAGCTGGTAAGCAAGATCCCGGGTCTGACCGAAGGAGAGCTACCAGAAACCATGAGCCTTAACTTTTCCAGACTGAGAAGTGTGCAGTCCCAGGTTCAAAAATTTATCGTGATGGCTACAAGGTAGGTTTCACAAGCCATGTTCATCACCTTGAAGGGTTAATTACACACACTATTCACCAATTTAACACATCTCCTCATTTTGCAGCCTTCTAGTCTTGAGGCAGACTCTTTTGACTCAACAAATCGTCAGCAGTCAGACACAAATGGATACCTTACTTTCCAGCTGCGTCAAACGCCTCTCTCAGTGTCTCGACACCATAGCAGATGCCGGTATCCAAGAAATAGTCGAGATACTCGGCTCTGCTGTAGAGGAAGATAACAAATCGGCTGAACTGAAGCAGATAATGGCAAGGATGTTGAGCAAGAGTCTGCAAGAAGGAGATGCCATCTTCACCAAAGTCTCACGAGCTGTATATCTAGCTTTCAGAGGAGTCGTCCTCGGTGGAAACGGAAAATCAGGAAGAGAATTAGCAGAGATGGCATTACAGAAGGTCGGGGCATCTCTGCTTCTGGAAGACGTCGTGCAAGCATCATTGGTGCTGGTGGTGGCGGCCAAAGTTTCGGTTATTGTCCATGGCCCTTGGTATGCAAATTTGACACAAGAGTGAAGATGATGGCTATATCATGTGGTGTGTATATTAGTATTGTATCTTATGTACAGGTTAAAAGGCCTCTTTAGGCTTAGTGAGGCTGGGTTAGTGCAATTTGTATAAACAGGGATTGAAGAATTTGTCTGTGTAGAAAACTTCATGGTTGATTCAAGACTGCAGAAATGTATAGTATTGTTGTATGTATATAAATGGTTGATCATGAATGAATAACAAGGCACTCTGTTTGATGCTATTTGCATACATGTATTTCTGTATTTTTATTTTCATTTTTTTCGAAAAAATAGTACTCTCTCCGTTCCACTTCAGTTATCCTGATTATTAATCAAGTCATCCCATATAAATTGTCGAATCGTACCATTTCAGTTGTCCTGATTTCCTAATCGGGTCATCCTATATAAATTGTCGAATTGGGACAAAGGAAGTATTGTATGCATGTGATGAAATAAATTTGAATTCAAAATCACTTCGAAGTGGGATAAAGGAAGTTGTCCTGATTTCCTAATCGGATCATCCTACATAAATTGTCGAAGTGAGACAAAGGAAGTATTGTTTGCGTGTGATGAAATAAATTTGAATTTCAAAATCACAAAAGTAGAAAGCAAGTATCAATTTAGAAACTTGAAACAAAACTACAAGGCAATACAAAGTTCTTCATCAATAACATAACTGCTAAATTACAATGGCAAACCAAAATGCAGAATGTTTTGGTAAAAAAAGGGAAGAAAAAAGCTGAAATATGAACCACACCTAAAAAGCAAGCTCAAAACACACAGAATAACTGTTCTATGCAGACACACACTGAAGTCTTCTTCTCTCAATGCAATTTACAATACCCACAGTATGATAAAATGCAAGACTCCCCAGAGTGCAGAAATACTAAAAATATACAAACTTATTTTCGACACCGTCTCTAGCAGATGAAGCCATTGACAGCCATGAAAGAAGCATTGCAAGTTTCTGAGCTAAGTATACTGTCTACACCAGGCCTCTTAAGTGAGACGAACTTCTCCGCTTGCATGGGCAGCCTTCACTTGCTTCTCATATTCATCTTCGTCCTCCTCTTCTTCTACTTCTTCATCCAGATCTTCTGCCTTTTCTTCATCCTCGTCGCCTCCTCCCCAGCCAAAGCCTCCAATTGAACGAGATGCTGGAGGCGGGGCTTTAGCCTCTTCCACAATTTTCATGATATCCTCTACAGACTGAAGAGAGAAGGTAGGGTTTTCTCTGCGATAGTACACAGCTTGTGCTGCATCTGTTAATTCCCTAGGTAGATTCTTCAGGAACCATGGGTGTGACTTGATGTCTTTGATAGAAATTCTCTGCACGGGTATATAAATCATTTTATCAAATACATGATATGGGAGGCTATAGCACATAGGTTGAATCGAGAAAGTTCAGGTCAGTCACAAATGTTCAACTGTAACTATAAAGATCACTAACCCTAACGGAGAACATTAATATGATGACAGTAATGCTAAATCCATCACGTTGCATTTAGAATAAGGAAGCAATGCCTATTATTAACTCATAAGGAAAATAACAGAGTAAATGATACAGAGCTATCAGAACTTAGAGGTGCTATGCTAGTCTGATAGTTTGGGTGCCACCAAATACAAGGAAAATGAAAATACTTACCCTAGTTGAGTTAGCAACGAAAATGCGAGACAGGAGATGCCTACAATCTTGTGATACATGGACATAGTCTGGGATCTTGTACTGAACAGCCATTATCCTCTGGACAAGAGTATTGATACATTAGAACAATCATACAGTTGCAAAGAAATATAAGAAAAGGAGGTAATAAAACATCCAAAGTGAGTGTACTTGAATAGTTTTCCTGAAGTTCTTTGGATCTTCTTGATCTTCAAAAGGGTACGCTCCAACCAGCATAACATAAAGTGTCACACCACATGACCACACATCAGCCAACTGGAAAGGAAACAAAGAGTGTCAGCTGGAAACACAAATTAGGACCAAATTCAAATTCTTGATGCAGGCAAATGGAAGGTTGAGGAGGAGATGATGACTGCAACCAAATGTAGTTGGCATATTTTCACATAAATAGCTATGCCACCATCTTAATATATTATTTTTCCAGCGGTGTGCTTGGACATAATGAAATGAAGCAAGATATTCTTTTTGCTAGACAGTTCTTTTTAAGAATATTAGACAACCAAAAAGATCCAGCAGATGAACAATGAGCCACGAACAGACAACAAATGCACCAATTGAATAAAGCAAAGAACGAAAAGATTCCTGACCTTCCCATCATATTCTCTTCTAGATAGAACCTCTGGAGCTATGTAAGCAGGAGTTCCAACAGTCGATTTGGGCCTTGAATGAAGCAGAGATGACTAATCAACACAAAAAGAACACAGACACAGTCAATACAATGGCTAATAAATCTCAACAGTATAAATAAACAATAAACAATCGTACGCGAATCATTACCTTCGAGTAACCAAAATCACAGATCTTTAGCCGTGGAGCAGGGCTTCCATCAAGAAGGGTGTTCTCCAACTTCAAATCCCGATGGCATATTTGCTAGAATCATAGAGTATATCAACTCAACATAATTACCAAATGCCCCAAGAGTTGTATATTACAACTTCACACCACAATATATCAGAGAACTTGTATGCTAAATTTCTCACCATAGCATGACAGTAATTAACTCCTGAAATAAGCTGCTGAAAGAAGTACCTAGCCTGAAACATAAGAAATATTCAAGATGCGGAAACCATTCCTCATCTTCAGTATAGGGAAACGACCAATGTTATATGAGGAATTTGACGCTAAAATACCTCATCTTCACTGAATCGACCAGCATTGCAGATTCTCTCAAAGAGCTCTCCACCTGCAGCATACTCCATGACAATGGCAAGATGAGTGGGAGTCAAAACCACCTGCTCATCACAAAACCAAAATTCAGCTATACGAACTTCATTCTCAGAGAACATACATAGACTTCAACAAAAACAAAAAGGTTCCCTCACCTCCTTAAATCTGATAATGTTAGGGTGCCGAAGAGATCTATGATTAATAATCTCACGTGCAACATTCTCATCAATCTACATCCAAATCCTTGACAAAATTAGTGTGGATTCAACCATCATCAATTCTAATCAACCAAACCAATCACATAAACAAAATGTAAAAGCTGAAAACCAAAGATCAGGCCACCAACCAAAACAAAACGAATTAAACGAATGGCAATCCCTGCACAACAAAATGTAGAACGCAAACCTTATGCCCTCTCTCTATGTATTTCATCGCCACGAGCTCTTTCGTCTCCTTGTTCCTCATAAGCCTTGCCACGCCAAAATTTCCAGACCCTAAATCCTTCACGAGCTCATACTTCTCCATGGCGCTTCTTCCCTCGCCGCTTCTTTATCTTTTACAAATTTCCAGAAATCAGCCACCAAAACAAAGGAAAAACCAACCTTCACCCGCACCCTACAAGCTAAATCACGCTAATTGCAGCTCCAGAAACCAAAAGCTAAATTCAGAAACTTTTGAGATTCAATTGGCTGGGAAAACACGAAGATTCTCGGCCAAAATCGACAACCCTAAAGCTCGATGACGCTAATTTTAAGCTTGATATCAAGTAATCCGAACCGAAAAGGGAAAATCGATGAATCGCGCAATTAATATTTTGGGGATTTAAAACAGGGCCGACATTCCTTGACTAATTAGGGTTTCTGATCCTCAGAGATTGAGAAAATGAAATGCAATTTGGGTGGGAAAGGGGCAAAAAAGCTTCGATTTTGTTTGCTGGGATTCGAAGAAAGGCAAAGAACGTGAAGTGCAGTGATATGAAATCGATTCTCTCTCTCTCTCCTCTCTCTCTCTCTCTCTCTGGACATGAAATAATATTATTTTCTATAAATATACAATTATGCACACAGATATATATTAAGGGCTAGTTTGATAGACAAGATTAGGTAAGTTAGACAATTTTAGTATGCCCATAACTTATGTTTGGTAGCTTTTTTGATTAATCCTTCGGCCCGCCAGAGCCCGGTTTAAAAGTAAAGCCCGTTTTATTTTTACTATTACACCATGTTTTTCTAACCCACCAAAATGGTGGGTTATAATTTATGAAGATTGAACAGTGTCCATGTGCTTTATTTTATTCCAAAATTACCCCACCCACAACTATTCATCATCTTCCACAAACTCATTCATCCCCTTCTCCGACCAGAAACAATCTCCACCTCTCCGACCAGAAACGACCTCCCCCCCTCCGACGAACTCAGCGGCGGCGCAACAACAACTCAGATGACCCAGCGCCGCCCAAGCCTCCCTCATCTCCACCGCCTGCCGCCCTCCACCTCACTGACGAACTTCTTGTTCTTCTTCTTAGTCGAAATCTTTTGTGTTTTTCCCAATAGAATATCAAGAATTTTGATAAAGGGTGGCATGTGACTTTGTGAGAGGTAGATAGCCACCCACCTCATTCCTTTCACTTTCTGTGAGTAGAGAGAGAGAGAGAGCAAAGAAGAAACTATACATGTTCTTGATGATGGACACAGAAGGATCTGCACCATCAATAACTCCCTCCTCATCAACTTAAACTACACTCTCTAGTGCGTGTACTGTGTGTGTGCGTTCTTCTTCTCCTCCATCCGTCTCTCTCTCTCTTTATCTGAAAGGGATTTGGACTTTGGGGTTGGGTTGTTTCTATTCTTGCTAAATTGTGCTCCCAAATTCTCCCTTTCTCTCTCTACTGTGTACTGCCATTACTGGCATGGGAAGCTCACAGTAGCAGTAAGTAGCAGTCACTTATGGAGTAGAAGCTCAGCGGAAAAGGAGGAGTACTAGGGAGGGATAATTGAGTAATTTTGATGACTTATCTAGGGAATCTGAAAGGTCTACCAAACACCCTTTTATTTTATTCTGGGTTTTTATGTATGGTACCAAACGAGAGATACCATATCATGTTTTATTTTATCCGGCTAATGTTGTTTATTTTAATCTAACTTGCCATATCTTAACTATCCTACCAAACTAGCCCTTAAGAAAAAAAGCATATTCGGCTGTGTGTATCTTATCTTATACGAGTAGTATTTTTGTATTATTTCCAAAATTATGTTTTATGCTTATACTTCTATTTTAGTTTCTTTTATAACCTTTTACTGTATTTTTTAATTCCAACTTGTATTCTGTGCAAGTATTATAATACAGTTTTTATACTTCCGAGTTCCGACCGACTCAATTTTATTACGTTAATAATTTATTTCATCGATATTTGAACACGAACGGGAGAATGTTTTTTTCTTACATTCGAACTCGAGGTTTTTGACTCCGACTCTCAATCATATATAATAACGGGCCGTTAGTGAGACCACGCCCTATCAACGATTATTATTATAGGGCGGTTTAGATAGTTACATGTTCATAAAATTAGTTGCACAAACGACCATTAAACGCATTTAAATTATTTTATTAATCCGTTTAGTACATTACGATAGTTTGGTCCAAAGTGCAATTATTTTATTTAATTCAAATGTGACGTAATGTTTGATTTAAATGACGTTTTTACCCTCACCGAAATGTGTATAATAAGGAAGGCCCAACAACTTTGAAGCCTTTCTAGAAAATGGGCCAACATAGATCCGGCCCAATACGCGGCCCGGCCCATTTATATATCTGGGCCTTTTAGTCCAAAACAATAAGCCTTAATAATGATTAAATCATGGCTTGTAATATTATACACATTCCAATTTCCAACAACCCAACCAAAAATAAAAATAATACTCCCTCCGTCTTTAAATAAGTGTCCCGAGCCGCCAATTTGAAAAAACCAAGGAGAATGTTAAAATGACACTTATGCCCTTAAAATCCTTGATTATTTATTTATTTATTTTTGTCTTTCTCCCACTTTTAGATTTCCAAGTAGGGTAGTTTGGTACTTTTGTATAATTTTTGCTTGGAAAAATGTGATAGGACACTTATTTAGGGACAAAAATTTTGGCGGCTCGGGGCACTTATTTAAAGACGGAGGGAGTAATAATAAAAGAAATGAAACACGTGGGGCCACGCGCCATCGGCTTCAGCAGCCTCCCTCCACCTACCCACCTCTCACGCACGTGCTCCCAACTAATTCCAATTCCATTTTTCATTTATTTTTATTGGGTCAATTTTTGCTGGGCTCCATTCGGTCACGATCCATATCTTACCTTTAAATATCTTTAATTAAATACTCTCCTCTCTCTCTCTCTCTAGCCCAAAATTCATGTGATGAATTCTAATTTATTGGGTTGTCTAATCACTGAAATTATTAAAAAGCAATTCGTTGTTAAAACAATTTGAAGTTATTGACTTTTTTAACATGCATGATTTCTATCGTGTAACATGTAATTAACTTAGGCCAACTCATCTTTTGCTTGATGTGTGAAGAAGCATGTGTTTTTTATTGGTTCGAGCGCGACTGGATTAATATTTCGTTCATGTGTATATTCAAGAAACGTATCGATTTGAACGTGCAAATAACCGACGATGCAATTAACTTCAACATAGTACAGTAATTAACAAACAATGGCAATGGAAATAAATTTGATAATAACAAAAAAAATAAGAGACATTTCGCCCACTACAATATTAATCACCACCAGCTTAATTTCTTTCCAACTCAAATCCAATGGAACTTCCAATCATTCACTTGTGCTAACGGGAGTGATCAAGGCACTACTCGAGAAGAATGCATCCAAGTTCCCCATCACGATCCTCAACGCGTTCACGAACGCCTCCTCGGTGAAGGCGCCGCGGTGGGGCGACAACACGACGTTGTCAAGTCCGAAGAGCTCCGACGGGACGCGCGGCTCGTTCTCGTACACGTCCATTGCTGCCCCGGCGATCGTGCCCCCGACTAGGTGCTTGACGAGGGATTGCTCGTCGATGATCGGGCCCCGCCCGATGCTGATCAAGACGCCGTCCTTTCCGAGGGCGCTCAAGACGTCGTCGTTTATGATGTGACGCGTCTTCTCGGTCAACGAGCAGCAGATTATTAGGACGTCGGAATGCGAGGCGAGGTCGAGGACGGTCGGGTAGAATTCGTACCGAGCCAATGGCTTCTTGGTTCTTGAATTGTACGACACTTTGCAACCGAATGCTTCGAGCCTCTTAGCCAATTTTGTGCCTATGTTGCCTAATCCCACTATGCCTACCTTCTTGCCTCTTAGCTGAAATAATTGACACAAAATAAATAAATAAATTACTCAATTGTAACATAATTAATCACTAGCAAGGACTATAATGGTATATGCGACACTTTCGTCCTGACTTATAAGAGTCAGTTAAATGTACGTCAATTCAAAGGCTACCGAGGCGGGACGGAAGGAGTAATATATTAATAGTAAGCGACAAGATCCGGACGGAGGGATTCACGCCACATGAGAGGAAAGAGTTTATTTATAGAAAGTCAAGATTTAAATTACCGCGGAGCCGAGCGGGTAGTCGCCGTTGACCGTCCAGGAGCGGCGGCGGACGAAGGAGTCGGCGGCGCTGAGGCGGCGCATGACGCTGATGAGGAGGCCGACGCCGTAGTCGGCGGTGTCCTCGGAGAAGACGTCGCCGGTGTTGGTGACGGAGATCCCGCGGCGGCGGCACTCGGCGAGGTCGATGTGGTTGACGCCGGTGCCGTCGGCGACGACGAGCTCGAGCGCCGGCAGCTGGGCGAGGAGCTCCGCCGTGATGCGGGTGACGATGGCCTCGCAGAGGATGGCCCGCACCGACTGGGCGCGGTCGAGGAGGAACTTGTCGAGCGGCAATGGCGACTCGTAGGCCTTGAGGACGCTGAACTTGGCCTGGAACTCCGGCTCGAACACCTTGAAGAGGAGGCCGGGGCGGAGGACGAGGAGCTCCGGCAGATCGCCGCCGCCGCCGTTGAGGTGGCGGTGCAGGTGGTTGTTTTGGGGGTTGATTTCTTGTCCCATTTTTTCTTCTTTCTTGTTAGGAGGTGTGAGAGAAGGAGAGGTGGCGTTTAGTCGGTTTTTGTAGTTGTTGAGAATCCGATTCCCAACTACTCGTTTTTTCGATTGTTTATATATGTTTTTTTTTTTTTTAAAATTTTCTTTTAATTTTTTACGTGAATAAATTCATTTCGCGGAAATTCAATAGTGGGGGCCCAACGGCGATTTCAAACTTGGAAAAATATTTAAATAGAAATTGTTTTTAATCACGTCTAAAATGTTTTATATTTTTTTATTTAATATACATAAGTGGAAATGCAAGCGGCAAAAATAACTAATTTGATAAGAGCGAGCGAGTGAATCGAGGAATATACCGTTATTGTTTTTATTTTTGTTTTATTTGATCGAGTTTCCTATTATTTACTTTAGAAAAAAGGAAAAAAATAAGCGAGGTAATTTTGTAAATAGTGATCTAGTTAGGGAATTAATAATTTAAATCTAATAGGTAGCTAGCGTGATTGATCATGTGTTACACCCAACTACTCTAAATGTGTGGTTAGATAGTATAGTGATTGCATTTAAAATAATAACAAGAAATCTACTTGACACTACAATCCAACTCCTTGTTATATAACTCAACGTTTCGTATATTTTTTATATTTACACGTGAGATATAAAATAATTAACGGAGTCGTTATAGTTTATCTATGATTTCGGATAAAAACATTTTGTCTCGTAAAATGCAAAACATTTGGAGTTCCACCGCTACACATGTCCATATAAGATACTACTACATTGGATCAATGATTTTGTAAATTACTAGTATAATTAATTCAACACCAAAACATAATGGGTGGGTAGGTGTTGAATCAAGACAAATTTTGGCTCCCACCGCTACCATTCTCATGCATCACACATTAAGTTTTTTGCATTATTATTTGGGCATTTCTGATTTACTCGAACACAAACTCGAAATCTTTAATTCAAGATAACAATTTTTGCCGTTCGACCAAATACACATATAAAGTCATTATTTTGATTTCAATAATATTATACGATGTCGTAGTGTATTAATAAAACTATGATATTTTTAGGAACTCAAATTTGTCATTATAAAATTAGTCTATCCATGATAGTTTGCTTAAAATCAATTTATTAAAATCTTCTTGATGAATGAACCGACTAAAAAAGCCATAGTTTGGGGGTCCAAAAGTTGATTATCATAACAATGAGGGGCAAAACAGTAAATTCCCAGATCATCATGTTGAGAGTAGCTAGCTCAGCTGATTTCCGATCTCTCCCAACTCCCGAAGTCAGACCAAATTTCTGGTAGAATCATTTTCTAACTGCACATTTCAGAAACAAACTAAATTGGGCCTATGAAAAGTGAGTTTGTCTAGCCCAGCCCGGTTTAAAAGCCCAACTGGAGGAACTAAAATCTACTACTCTACTCTCTTCCATGCATTCTAATCCACCTAATTGGCCCGGCCCATCTTCTTTTTTGTAAAATAAAATGGCCCATCTTCACTTTTTCCTTTTTTTTTAAAAAATTAAAAAATGGCCCATCTTCACCAACTTATAATGTGAATAGACTTCATAAAATACCCAAACATTCCCTTGTAATCAATCTATATACTCCCTCCGTCCCGTTGGATATGTTTTCCTTTTGATACGTTCTCAACAAGATGATACATTTTCTTATTTGTTAACAAATACTAAAGAAAAAATACTTTTAATACACGCACTTTTCACTTTAATACACAAACTCGCCAATTTTAAATCTTGTATTAAAAAAAACGTCTTCTCTTACAAGATCCGGAAGGACTATCGAAACACAGTTGATGGCATGGATGGGGGTCTAAAATATAAATATTTTAAAAAGGAGGGGCCAAATAACGAAATTCAGAAACAAACAAAAGGAGTGGAGAGAGCCGATCGAAATACAAAGGTAGCGATTCGAAGCATTAATTGTTTAAAGTATTTTAGTAGTATAATTCTACTCTGCTGTCAACTCCTTTCTCAAATTTCTTCACGGCAACGCAATTAACCCTTGATCAAGAATCTACCGCTGCGATAATTATTGTTGGCGAGGGATCGATCGATCGATTAATCGCACTTCAGAGACTCACCGATTTCGGAGGTTTTGATTCTAGTCTCATTGATCCATTACTTTTTCTTTTACTTTAATATCCTGATTCATCATCGTCTCCATTGACGAGATGTGCGATAATTCTTCTAGTTTACTGCTGTGGTAGGTAGTACGGTTCTCTAATTTTGTCGAAATTGCTTGATGTAGAATGTATTGATTTGACTTAGCGTGTTAGGGTATTTTCCCCCTTTTCTTCGGTTAATCATGATCTGTGAAGCTTGGTGTGATACAGTTTTAAGAATTTAGCTTTTGTAATCTTTGATTTTATTCACATTAATGCATTGATGTTCGATTTGTGGTTTCTATTTCCCGAGAGCTGTGTTGCATGATTGATCTTGTGGGCTGAGTTTGTACCCGATTTTTGAAGTTTTAGGGTTTGGATTCTGTTCTAAGTTGGCGAATTTGCTTCTGTTAATGGTTTTAGGTCGTTAGAGGGCGTTCTTAACCGGACCTATTAGCATTAAGCAATGGTTCCAAAAGGTTTGATCTATAGCTTTGTTGCCAAAGAGACGGTCGTGCTAGCCGAGCACACCTCTTATTCTGGGAACTTCAGCACCCTTGCCATTCAGTGTTTGCAAAAACTTCCTTCCAACACCAGCAAGATCACGTACAAGTGCGACAACCACACTTTCAATTTCCTTTGCGATAGTGGATTCGGTATGTGTTTTTGGTGTTGTACTTAAGCTTACTTGTGTGCTCTATTGCTCAAATTACATTCAGCATTATTCTGTTTTGGTTGCAGTGTTCCAAGTTGTTGCAGATGAGTCGATGGGAAGAAGCATACCTTTTGTATTTTTGGAGAGGGTGAAGGAGGACTTCAAGCAGCGCTATGGCGCGAGCATCAAGAGCGATGATCCGCACCCTTTAGCTGATGAAGAAGACGAAGATGATTTGTTGTTTGAAGACCGGTTTAGCATTGCCTATAATCTTGATAGAGAGTTTGGGTGTGCATCTATATTGTGTTTTCATAGAATGTGTCAACTTTGATGTTACTATCTGTTATGGACTTCATTTTCTTCGTATTTTTTCTTACCAGACCAAAGCTTAAGGAACACATGGACTATTGCATGACTCATCCAGAGGAAATGAACAAGCTGTCCAAACTGAAAGCTCAAATAACAGAGGTCAAAGGGATAATGATGGACAACATCGAGAAGGTATATTTTCTGTCTGTTCTACTCTTAGCAAATGTTAAACTGTGACAGTTAGGGCTCCTAGGAAAAGATACTTATCTTTTCTAAAGTAGCTGGTTATTCTTCTCTTTAGATCGAGTAATTGAATCTGTTCAGAGGAAATTAGTGAGATGTGTATGCGGTTGATGTAGTGGATGCTTAAATCTATTAGCCCATCCCTGGTAAAGAACATTCACCATCCTCTCTTCTGCCGGCAAGTACATGTTGTGGTGGGACTGTCATTTTCGTTGAAGTAGGTCTGCATCTACAAAATCGATGTGTTCATCTTACATCCCGAGGATTTTAGTTTTATCATTTTGTTGAGTGCTTTTATGGCTTGGTGTGCTGCACATTTAATAAGCAAGCATCATATATACAGTATAAATGTGGCGATACTAGATGAAATTTATTATCCGGCCTGCTCATAGTCTCTACTTTGTATGCCATTCCATTCTTACAGAAACATGGAATGCAAAAGTATTTTCCATTGCCTTTAGCAAATGATTCATCATTTTCTTACAGGTTTTGGACCGAGGTGAGAAAATCGAATTACTGGTGGATAAGACTGAAAACCTTCAGTTCCAGGTGAGGAATCTTGATTATCCCTTTGTTTCTGGGAAATTATGAACTTTTATTCCCACTGATGTGTTTATGGAATGTTATTCAGGCTGACAGCTTCCAAAGGCAAGGAAGACAGTTGCGTAGGCAAATGTGGCTGCAAAATCTCCGCATGAAGCTAACGATTGCAGCAGTCATTCTTGTCGTTATCTTCCTTATGTGGCTTATGTTCCGTTGAGATTCGAAGAACTTGGTACTGAAACACGCACCATATTGTCCTCGCTTTTTCTTTCCTCTCACTTTTAATCTTGTCCTACGAAACCGGTAGTTTAGTATGTATATCTTCTGTGCTCTGTACTGATACTCTGGCATTGTGCGTTGTGAATTTGATTAAATTTCTCCAGCTACATATTGTTCTTAATTTCTTGTTTTGGAGGAAAACTTCTCTTCCTAACTTTTTAACACATAGCATTAGAGCATTATTTGGAGTTTATTTGTGAGAACCAAAACTTCAAGTATATAGCAAAACTACCAATAGTCCTTACAAGAGCAAGCTCCATCTCTAAAGTGATGAAATCGACTACAATCCCGTACAACGATGTCCCTCTCGAAGATCTTGGACACCAATTTTATAGCTAAGTGGCAATCTCCACACACCCTCAAGTTCTTCACGATCCTAATCGGAGTCCTCGGTGGTGTATTTATCAGCGCGAATGCTACGGCAATCTTCTCACTGTGATATGACAATGCAGTCTCCTTCTCTTCTTCCTCTATATCAGCAAGCACGTTCGACGTGTGAGGCTCATAGCCTTCCAGTCTCAGCAGCCTCGTCATCTCAGAAAGCATTGCGTGTATAGCCTCCGTTTGAGCATGGGAGGTATCCCCCATTACAAATTCGTGCACGCAGTTGCCTAGCTCGACGAGACTGAAGCCAGGCACTTTCTTGATGCCCTCCTGCAGCATCACCTCCCTCAAGTTATGAACGTCGGACCATCTCTTTTCGGATGCATAGAGGTTGGAAAGAAGAACGTAATCCCCGCAGTGATTAGGATCTAACTTTCTCAGATGATCTTTTGAAATCTCCGCGATTTCAAGATTCCCAGTTATCGTGCAGGCTCCGAGCAGAGTCCTCCAGATTACAGCATTCGGCTGTATAGGCATATTGAGTATATAATCGTATGCCTTTTGCACTAAGCCTGCCCTTCCCATCAGATCGACCATACAACCATAATGTTCGATTTTTGGCACGATGTTGTATTCTCTCGTCATCTTTTCGAAATATGCAGACCCTTCTTCCACCATCCCACAATGACTGCAGGCATACAGCACCCCTATGAACGTGATCTCACTCGGGACCAACCTTCGTTTCTCCATCTCCTTGAAAAGCTCGAGTGCTTCTTCACCGAATCCATTAACAGCCATTCCTACAATCAAACAATTCCATGAAACCACACTCCTCTGCTCCATTGCATCAAACACCTTCCTTGCCTCTTTGATGTTTCCGCATTTAGCATAATGAACAACGAGCGCGTTCAAAGCACGCAGATTCTTATCTAAACCCACCTTCATCATGTAAACATGAGTCCTCCTTCCTAGAGCCAACGCACCAAGTTCCGAGCATGCAGTGAGCAAGCTTACCATAGTGAAACCGTCCGGTTTAACATTCTCCGATCCCATTCTTCCGTATAGCGTCAGGGCCTCGTTGGGCATGCCATTTGCAGCATACATATTAATCACCGAATTCCAAGCTACTAGGTCCCTGACTGGCATGTGATCGAACACCCGGACAGCGCTCTCCGGCCTGTCACAAGAGCCGTAGAGATGAACCAAAGCATTCTGAACATACATCAAGGACGAAAACCCCTCTTTCATGGCTGCGCAATGCACCTTCTCTCCCTCTCTCAGCAACGCCAGCTTCGCCACCGCTTTCAGAAGAAAGGGATACGTATGCGTATCGGGCTGCACCGAGCTCCAGCGCAGCCGCCGGTACATCTCCAGAGCCGGAGATGGATCGTCACTCTCAGCATATCCTCTGATCATCGTGCCCCAAGTGAACACATTTGGTTGCGGAATTTGGTCGAACACTTGGCGGGCATATTGCATCGGCCCCGAAAGAGAGACCAGCTTGAAGATCAAGTGCTTGCCCATCTCGCCGTCGGAAAGGGGGACGCCATGCCTGACGGCGAAGGCATGGAGTTGCCTCAGTTTGGGGAGGGAGGAGGCGCATGAATACAGTAGAGCGATGCATTTCTTCAGAATATAAGTCTTCCTGAATTCGGCAGCGGCGGCGGCGGCAGAAGAGGGAATGTTAGCGGAGGATGTAAATTCCGGCGAGAATCGTTGCTCCGGTAGCATGTCAAAGCATATTGCTCCGGTCCGGTGGTTGCCTAAGCTACTGATTCAGACGGAGCCAAAAATTAATTAAAATTACACCTCAAATATTTGTATAATAAACCTTTAATAATTAATTAATTATGTACAGAAGGTAAAAAGACCATTTAACCCATTAGGGCTCGTTTGGTAGCCCAACTGAGATAGTAGGCCCGAGATTAGAAATCAAGATTATTATCATAGATGGGGAGATAAGGATTCTATATTACTCCCTCCGTCCCACTTCAGTAGTCCTCAATACTATTTTCGTCCGTCCCACTTCACTTGTCCTCTTTCCTTAAAAGGCAAAAATTAACCCTTACTTTTGATGTGGACCCCATACTTTTTCAAATTTAACACTAATCATAAAATCTCGTGCCGAAAAGAAAGAGGACTACTGAAGTGGGACGGAGGGAGTAGTTGTTTGGTAGGTTGGAATAGATTACCCCTTATCTTAGTTTGTGTGTTTGGTACAAGAATTACAACCTTGACAAATTAGCTAAATGGCTAAAATACCCTTTTGTATTGATGCCTTTATTTCCAATAATTCATCCCTCAAAAGAAATTTGTAACATCAAATTAATTGAAAGAAATAAATACTACAACAAAGCTTCAATATTAGAACAAGCAGTTGAAGCTCATATCATCAAATTAATTGAACTGCCATTAGCTATTGGAAAACAGAAGGAAAAAAAAATTACATCTTTATCAACGACAAATCTTCAAGAAAATCGGCACTTTGGAGAACACCAAGTCCCAAATTGAAGAAGAACTACTCAAAAAATCATCACCGCAAATCAGAAATCGAAAAAAGAATCGGAAAAGGTTTGGAGCGAGTCGACGAGTTCCATCTTCGCGAATCGCTACTCGGCCGCAAATCGGGTTGCTGGTAATGACGACGAGTCGACGAGGACGTTATGGAAAATACCCTCCGCCGCGCCGTCTGCAACATCAAACCCGGAGGTGTAGGTCCCACCTGAGGAACCAAACGCTGGTCATCGAATTGAGGCTATGAATTTGGGGATGGGGATCGAGTGACGATGGTTGAGATGCAATTAATTGAACAAAGATGAGGGGCGAAGAAGCGGCAGAGATTATGATAGCTTGGGGAGAAGAGAAGCAGCGGCGGTGGCTTCAATGGGGGTGGAGAGAGTTGAGGAAGGAGGGCAAAATAGAAGAGAAATGACTTTTCATAAGATGGGGATAAATAAGTAATTTTGCATTTTACTCATGGTTACTGTTACCCTATCTGGGCCAAAGAGCCCCGATGGTTTCTCGGGGAAGAACAGTGATTATCTCACGGGCCGTGCCATATTCACGGGCCCCCTTGTTTTTTGTAACATGCGTATCAAACGGGTGATAAGCCCAGATAATAATCCTTATCCGGGCTTATCACCCCTACCAAACGGGACCTTATAATATTCTCTCTATTGGATTAGATGGCCCGTTGTTTTCGAATCATTTCTAATCAATTCCATTAGTTGACTCGATTTCGTGGGATAATCGGGCTCGGCCCAATTATCTATTTATCGAGTCTTTTTATTTTGTAATTCTTTTCGGGTTTTCTTATTGGTTCTTTCCCGAATCGTACGAGTCGAACCAATCAGGGTCCTAGGTTATATATAGTGGAATTAGGGTTCATTATTATTATCAATGAGAAGAAACCCTATTTTCATTCCCGTTTTTTTCTTTCCCGCAATTTATCTTCTCCTTCGTTCTGCGCAACCACTGTCGTTTATCGTGTTTCGGGTGTTCGTTTCGAACGATAGGAGTAGAAGACTCTTATCAACTGGTGCTTTCATTCGACTTCTTCCTTCCGCCATACAATGAATCCGAACCCTAATCGGATTGACAATATTCACACAGCCAATTACTCCCCTTCGTTCGTCCTAATTAAAACGACACATTTTAAGTATAATTTACTATTGGAGTATTGATTACTAGTAACTCAACAAGAGAGGATTGGACCAACTAATCCAAATTGATTTAAAGAAAGTAGTACAATTAAATTGTCCTTATTTACAAGATATTTAATTTCCCCCCCTACTTTCTCAAGATTAGGTTGGGCAAGGTTTCCGTTTTTTTTTCCGGCCCTTTTAAGATATTATAGGCTCTTGAATTCAACGAAAAAAGTCATCTACTATAATTGAAGCACATGCCGTCTAATAAAATATATTCAATGAGATAATAAGTATTTCACTACTAAAAAATAAATTACATTAAATAAGATAATTACTAATTGTCCTTTTCCCTCGGCTTGAAGCAAACATCATTCACACAAAATGATGATGATAAATAGGAACTAAACATTGCTCCAACCATATTATAATTTTCCACCAACAAAATAATTATATAATTTATTTTTTTAAATCATGATTATTTTGTTTTTGATGTTTTTTTGGAGAGTATAAACACGGTTATGAATTAATTGTTTTATTTCTCAATAATGGCATAATGCAATACGCTCCAGTGGGCCCACATCGAAGCGGCCGCCCCCCCAGTTAAAAACTGGGCCGATAGGAGGCCCGGCCCAATAAGGCGGCGCGTCCACATTACAACGGCTAATTATAAAAAAAGATCAATTATTGTTATTTTCATTTTTTTTACAATTACTGGAGTATTATTTTTACCCAAGGATTAAGGTGCAATTAATCATCTAATTACTGGAACTATAATTATTCAGATTAATAAATCGTGTTACACGATCAAGTGATCTATTAATGGTTATCTAAATTAACTGACAAGATTCTTTAATAAAAACATTACTGTAATCTGATTCCATAATAATATATTAAAATCCACAAATAATTAATTATTCCAACTAAATCATTCTAAACATCCTTTAATATTAATCAGATATTTAGATCTAAATTAATTAGATCAACCCGAGACGTGTACGAGCACGTGACCTACCCTTGGATGCTCCCGCCACGGCACGTGAGGGGGGTTTGACTGCGGACATTCACCAAACACTTAGGCTGCGCGCCACCATTTTCCTCCATTACTGAAATTTATACCTCAGCAGTAATTACGAGTAATAATACTACCTAAAAACACCATTAACGTCCTTTTCCACTTTCCTCTCGATCTCTTTCCCTTCTCAATCAAGCAATGTACACATGCACCTATACATACATGTGCTGTATGCATACATACAGTAGTAGTCGCCCTCATTTCTGTTAATCCTTGTGTTTAACCTCTCTCTCTCTTACGCGCTAAGCATCATCAGCTACTTTTTTTTTATCCCTTTTTTGTTTGCCCCCATTTCGGATAGGGACCATAAATCTTGAGAGAGAAATCCCGGTTTTGTAGCCCAGGGGAATCTTGTAGTCTGATTTGGTTAATTTTTGCTGGGTTTTCTTGGGGTGATTTGCTGGGGAAATGGGGAATTGTTTGGGGACCACGAAGAAATCGGCGGCGGAGATCGCGCCGTCGGAGCTGATAAAGCCGCCGCCGGTGATTAAGCTGTACGGGCATCCGGACAGCTTCGCCACCTCCCACATTCGATTAGCCCTCTTGTACAAACCGGTGACGCTGCAGTTCGTGCCTTCCGAGGCCCAAGAAAACCCTACGGTTATATACAAATCCGACGTCGTCACCGGCTCAGTCGAGGAGATTCTCCGCTACCTGGACTCCAAGTTCCCCGACCCGCCGCTGACGGTGACGAACAGCGCCCCCAGTAGCATATGGGGATGGTGCGGGGAGACGACGCCGCCGGTGGTGTGGGTGGTGCTGCTGCAGCACCGGAGCATGAACTGGCATCTGGAGAGGATGATGAAGTGGGCGCAGGACATGGCGGCGCGTGGGGGGAACGCGAGGGGGGATCCGTCGATGGGCAGCCCCCGGATGGAGGTGAAGAAGTTCGCCAAGAGCTACTCGCAGCTGCAGCAGGTGATGTTGGAGCACGCGCAGATGGAGGAGAAGGTTCTGTTTCAGATCCTCGAATCCGCCGATCGAGGTGAATTGATTTTTCCTCTTATTTTTCGTTGTCTTTCTTTCCTTTTTGCGTATGTAGAAAGTTTATTACAGATTGATTAATTGCTTGGATTTGAATGCATATGTGTGAGATCTAAGGTTCAATACAAGACTTCACCTGGTTTGGTTGGATTCAATCTAGTCTCGTTTTCGTAGTTCGGTTGATGTGGATTGTGATTCCTTAAGTGCCTGTTGTTAAATTATGTTTCTTTCGTGCGAGTGAAGGTTTCAATTGCTTATTTTGTGAACTGCATTGTATATTCGGAGTGATTCGTGCATGTAGCTGTAGCTGATAGGTATGGCATTACTCTTATATCACTACAGGAGTAGTTAAAAGAGGAAACTTTTGAGGGGTATTTAGATTTTAATGCTGGAGAGTGGAGAAATATGCAGTAGTAATTTCAGTCTCGAGTTTTTTCTTATGGTTCCGGGAATTTTGTGGGTTTTGAGGTCTTTTCTTGTCTGATGAAAGAATGTGGCTGAAGTGGTGAGTTGTTCTGCATTTGGTGGGAATGTGACTTAGATGTCATAGAAGAAGTTGATTAGCTATCCGAAGATTTGATCTTTGTGATTGAGGCCTAGCTGAAACACCGTTCGTTGAGGAAGATTTAGAATAGGTTGAGGGAATCATGGAATGGAAAAGCTGTTTATTATGGCTTATAGAAGTTTGAGGTTTTATCAACAAAAGTCCAATTTTTTCCGTAAAAATGTTGCTGTAATCAATGTAACACTGCCATTGAGACAAAGCTTGTTTCAAGACTTTAAGCATAATAACAAATATATCTGGTGGAATGCTATGGTGTTTGCATCTATGATCATTTTGTTGTATAAATTCTTTCGATTATGTAGTAGCTCATGGGGGTTACGATTGCTAAGCTCTGATTCTTTTAAGTTCCAATGAGTACCACTTCCAATTTATTGCCTTTTTCACTTTCATGATTTAACATGTGATGTAGGATTGTGCAAATCTGCCAATGAGGATCATGGTAGAGACCTACCCATAATGAATGGTATTAAAGAGGAGATTAAGATCATAGGAGTCATGAACGCCGGAAGCCCCGACTACCAAGAGTCCTTTGATCGCCTTTTGTCTCGACTCAAGAAATTAAAGGTGGGATATATGCTGAATTCTGCTGAGCCCACTTGGCTGTTTATTTTAATATGCATGTTGATGACAATAAATTTGCTGATTATTCTAATTAACCAACAGGATAACTGCAAAAAACACTTTGAAGAAGAGGAACGGGAGCTTTTGCCTCTAATGGAGGCCACGGAGTTGAACAAGCCACAGCAACAGAAAGTACTGCAACAATCCTTAGACGTGATGCGTGAGACGCACTCTCACTTGTTTCGCTTCTTTATGGAAGGCCTAAACCCTCAAGACGCCATGCACTACTTCGGCTTGATTAAGAAATACTGTGACAACGTTCGAGTATCGCTTATGCTGCACATGATGGTTGATTAAAGAGGAGTTGCTTTCGGCTATTGCCATCATCGATCACAATTCTTAGAAGGTAATCAAAAGGTAGATAGAGATGCTTGCAGCTTTTTTCTATTTCTCCACACTAGATGGTCCATGGCTCCCCATCGAAGTTTGAGATCGTGTCGTTAGTGATTTTACTTCTCTTGCTTAGCTCGGGCCAGTATCGAAAAGCATGATTTCGACCTGCCACCAAACATGTTTGTATATCCCCTAAATTCTGGAAGTGTTACTCTGAAACTGTTTCAATGTAGAAGGTTATGTTGATTCACAACTTCCTTTAAGTAGATCCTCTCGTTTTTTTCGTCGTTTCTGGTACTAAAACGGTTCGATACAGGTGTATATATGTATATGAGTTTGTAGACAGTTTTGAGCATCAGATTCCTAGAGGGAGAAGAGAGAGAGATGCCCATCCAACCCTTGTTCTTCTTCTTCTTTAGGTCTCTCCTTTAACTTTTGGGGGCTTTTTCTTTACAACCTCTGCTTTTAAGCAAGTTTGAGGTGTCATGTCCGAATGAAATTTCATGTGTGCCATCTCTGTCTCTCTCTCTCTCTCTCCCCAAGATTGTGGGGCTAATATTATGCTGTTACAAGGGTCTTTTACCCTGGCTCTTAATCCAATCATGTTGTAAATGAGTGTAGGTTTATATCCACTATAATTCTGACTACTTTTCGTACTCATGATTTGTACATGAAACTATAACAAATGACGTGTCAATGGTTGGTTCGATCCTAATAATCGATAGGGAGAGAAATTCTACTACCACTTTTAAAAACATCAATACACAAAATACCCCTCTTTGAAAAAGCATACACAAAATACCCCTTTGTATATTTTAATAGGGTGGGTCCCACTTTTTGTAATTCTTTTAAATCAAAATTGTGTATTTATTATTGGATTTAGTGTGTTGTTGTGCATGGTCCGATTTTTTAGGGAAGAATCTCAATTGTGGGAGAAAAAAAAAACAGCAAAAGGACAAAACATATTTATTCCCTCCCCCCACTCCAACCCTATTATTAATCACGCTGCTCCCTTTTTTTTCTGCACCACTCCCCCATCTCTCTCGCAGCTCTCTCTCTCCCGAAGCTCTCTCTATCTCTCTCCCTTTTCCGGCAGCTCTCTCTCTCTCTCTCCCCATCGGAAGTGAATTGTTACTCCGGCAATTCGCCCTCTCTCCCATCTCTGTCTAGTCTCTCCCATCTGTCTCTCTCTCTCCGGCAAGAAACCACAGCTCCGGCAAGCCTCCCCGTCACCGGAGAATACTCGGATCCCGTCGACAGTAAAAAAAAAATAGGTAATATTATATGAGTACAATAGTTCAAGTTAAAAATAATTTGGGATTTTCTGGCCGATTTCACGCCGGAGTTCGTTTGCCGGAACACATATCACGCCTGTTACATATCACGCCGGCGTGATATGTGTTCCGGCAAACGAACTCCGGCGTGAAATCGGCCAGAAAATCCCAAATTGTTTTTAAAATTTTAACGTATATGTATTATACATGTATAAGTTATGTAGCGTATGTTAGATTCAAGTATTTGATATTAATTTATGAGATTTAAAAAGATTTGTGATTTGAAATTTAAATTCGAACTTTAGAATCAAGAGATTTGAGTGCTAATTAATTCGTTTAAAAATATGATTTATATTTGAGGGCTAATTTCGCCGTTCAATTTTTTTGTAATTGTTTAGGGTGGGAACGTGGCCGGAATTTTTTTGTTTCACACCGGAGTCGAAGTCGGAGAGTACAACAACTCAATTGACTACAAAAAATGGTATTTTTTCATTCTAGTAACTGTAATTTATAATTCACGCCGGAAGGTTGTTGCCGGAAAATAAAACACGCCGGATAAATATCACGCCGGCGTGATTAATTTTCCGGCAACATTTTTCGGGCGTGATTTATGCATACACGTTCGTAATTATTTTTCTTGTGGTTTTGTATGTCTTTTTATTAAATTTGTGTACTTATTAAGTTGTATTATATATTGTTTTAATAATTATTTATTAATAATATTCAATTTCAGTTTATAAATATATGTTTATACACCATTGTTTGAAAAAAAATAATTCAATTTTTATGGTATAAATCACGCCGGAAATACGATGACAGGACACAAATTACGCCGGAAGTGAATTTGTCCGGCGTGATTTGTTCTCCGGCGTGCCTTTTCCGGCGTGAAATACAATTTTGAGCATTTAAAATTCTTAGTTTTATAATTATACTATTAAGTTAGCAAAAAGTGGTTCTATATAGCATGCGTTTATTAAGAGTGTAATGTATATATTATATTAACAATGTTTGATAGGAATATTGCGAAATTTAGTGTAAAATACATGTAAATAATGTTTTTTAATTCTTAAAAAATTAGATAAGTATTTTTTGGAAAATCACGCCGGATAACTTCCCGCCGGACACATATCACGCCGGATATGTTTAACGCCAGCGTGTTTTGTGATCCGTCAGGTCATCTCCGGCGTGAAATTTGTCCGGTTTTATAATTTGGTTTTTTTCACCATTTCCTGTATTTATTTTTTAATTAAAATCTGTTTTTCGTTTTATTTTAATTTATATTCGTATGTTTGTAGTTTTGTGATTTATTCTTATAAATGGTTTATGTTTTTTTTTTGTAGGAATTGAGCGCGAATGTCGTTTCGCTACGTCGCCGGAAGTATTTCAACCGAAAAGTTTTGACGTTGAACCTCTACCATAGAACTCAAATACTGAAGGATGTCGAGAAAGCTTTAACGGAGGCAGGGGGAGATCCGCTGCTCAATCGATTCAGGGATGGGCCTTTTGGGCATTTTGTGGGGTGGCGCCCGGGGCAGTCGAATGCCCAAGTACTGCACAGTATCCTCTGTCGAGCTATTAGTGAGGACGGAGGCATGTTCTTCTATGTAAAAGGAGAACGCATTGAATTCACTGCTCCGGAATTTGCCTTGGTGACCGGATTGAAGTTTGGCGAGAGCTCGTGGGATCCCAACAAGCATTTGAATGCGAATAAGTCTCGACTCCACAAGAGGCTGTGTCGCAAGGATTTGAAATTGGGGAGGGAATTGTTGGGTCTTATCAACACGGATGCCGAACTCTTTAAAAACGATCAGGATACCCTACTATCACTGGTGAATCTGCTGATTGCCAATACTTTCATTCTCGGGCACGATATCAAGAACGCCCCTTTCGCCTGGTTGTGGCGGCTTGCCGATGATCCGGAGGAGTTCAACCGGTTTCCTTGGGGTGCATACAGTTTCCTCACCCTTCGGTATTACGTCGAGCACGCCCTAGACTCCGATGTCTACCACTTTTACGGGCCGGCCTGGGCCTTGTTAGTCTGGGGATATGAGGTGATCGGAGGTATGAGTGCAGTCGCTGGAGTACTTGAAAACGAGCGCGCATACCCGAGGTGTTTGAGATGGAAGTTCAAGAAGAGCCTGCGGGAGGGGACGACTCTAGAAAATTTCTTCCAGATAGTCGACGATCCTCAGTATTTGATGTGTAATATCGCACCGGACCAGTGGGAGGCCGGCCTCGAGTATTTCCTATCGTCCTTGGTCCCGAACCCATGTGACGTATTCTTCTACGTGCCGGTAGCCGTGACCGGCGGGCCTTCTCAGTTTCCGCCAGAGGCGCGTACACGTCGACCGATGCACGACCAGGACGACATACTCGACGGTACCGGAGGACGTACGAGGAGGAGCACCCAGAGCCGAAGCTACATGGGTGAGGAGGAGCAGACTTCCGCCCGGGGATCCAGGAGCAGACGCGATCCCGGGAAGAGGCCGAGGGAGGACACTTCTAGCGGCAGCAGGGGACACGATATCCCCAGCTACGCGACGCCCGAGGACGTTAGGAGGATCATGAAAGAGGAAATAGCAGAGCAGAATGCAGAGATCGACAGGAAGCTTGAAGGCTTCATGGACAAGGTGAAATCAATGTTCGAGGAGGTGAAGGCCTTGTTCAGTTGCAAGTCTTCAAGTATTCCACGGTCGGTCTCACAGCCTCAGCGCGGTCGTGGCGGTCGTGGTGGGCGGCCTCCTATTGTCACTTCGGGGCGGGCTTCTTCAGCACGCCCTTCGGGTGCTGCGACTACCGGAGCAGGAGGTTCTAGAAGCTCCGGGATACAGCACGTGACGGCCGAAGTGGGGGACCGTCGGGACACGACCCTCCCGTTGTACACCGACAGTGGGCCCTCCGAGCCCTCCACTACGCTCGGGACGTACCAGGATGCTTCATACTCTGATGCATGGGCTGCATTTACGGGACAGGTATAATCTGTTCGGGAATAATTTTCACTTCTGAATTCGTGATAGAGAATATTTATTTTGTTATCATTTCTGTACCAGAATAGAATTAAGAAGTAATTTGGAAGTTTAAAATGTTTTTCACGCCGGAGACATGTCATCGGAAAAGATATCACGCCGGTAGGGTTTCACGCCGGCGTGATTTTGTCGCCGACGACTTTTCTCCGGCGTGAAATTAGCTGTAATGTCTCTTTTTATGTTTTAAACCTTATTATATAATCTATTAATTATAATTTGATGTTATCATGCATAATGTTGAATAAAACGTGTGTTTAAGATTACGAATTTGACATACAATTTTATAGACGTCGACGTACATCCCTCCGTTCTCGGCGCAGTACACGCCTCCGGCCACATACCAAGATTATCAGCCGGTCACGTACCAAGATTATCAGCCGGGCCGATTTTCACTTCCGGAGAACATTTCTAGCGCTGATTATTCTACTGCGACGGCGCCAAACGTTACCATCCGTGCTCGAGCTCGTTCATCGACTTCGCAAGTCGAGCGGGGTCAGGTATTCTTCCGAAATTAGCCGTGGTTTTATTGGTCTGTATCGAGCAGGTTAATAAATTTATTTGAACTAGGCATCAGGTTCATCGGAAGTCTCCTTAAAAGCGGTGGGTGTATACACACCGACGTATGAACCAGCATGGCCTTCCTCAAGAGTACAAGAAGACTTCAAAATTTGGATCTCCACGTGTCATTACTCCTATGGGTTGCGGCATGTCCCTGATCAAATCGCCACGGTGAAAGCCGGAGAACTAAAGGCGATGATACGTTCCGAGTTAGAGTGGAGCCCACTGGTCCGTTGTTTTTAATATAATCTTGTCGAGCCATGGTTTTATACTTAATAGACGCTCTGAAATTTTTTACGTTGTTACAGGTGCTTGATATGGCTCTCATGACTCTACGGAAACAACTTCAAGAAGGTGTTCGAGTTCTCCCTCCATACACGGGTGGTGTAGTTATGATATGCAATACGCAAGTTCTGGTATGTTCATCTTTACCCTGATTTGAAATTGTATTTGGTATGGAATTTATAAATTTGAATTAAAAGTCGGATAATACACCCGGTGATTAAAATCACGCCGGAGAATGTTCTTCGGAAGTAAATCACGCCGGCGTGAATGAGTCCCGGCGTGATGTACTTCCCGTGCTTGTTTGTCCGGCGTGATTTTAATTCATAGCCCTATTTTACGATTAAATTATTATTGGCATGTTTTAATTGTGTTTTTAAATGGCATTTAAGGTGGATCTGAAGGCGACCTATGAACGCCTTACGAAACACGTCGAATTCCAGAGACTTGGTGACGATAATGCGGTGAGGTTCCATTGGATATTGCAAAATTGGAAACCGACGGCGTACTTATCCAATTTGATGCAAAACCGGTCACCGACATACGAAACAACTAACTGGTGGCAGACACAAGTGGTATGAACGAAACAATAGTTATAGTACTCTAATTTTCATAAGTGTTTGTTCGTATAATCATTAATGTCTCCTTCTATATTGTTTAGGTTTTTTTGCCTTGGGAGGTTCAAGGTCGTTATGTTGGGGTTCTCCTAAACATACCACACAAGCAGATTGTTGTGCTGGATCGATTGTTCCACAGCTTGGACAATGCTGGGCAGAAACAAATGCAAAAGGATTTAGGTGCATTGATGGTACTCCTACCGTATTGGTTGATGGTAGGCGGTTATTACGAGAATAACGTCTACAACATTAAGGCTCCGGAACCTGACCAGGCGAGATTTAAGCTGGTCTTTAGGTGGAGAGATAAGGTAATTGGGAGTGAGCATTCCAAATGCAGTGCCGTGGTTACGTGCTTGAACATCGAGCATGCATTTAGCGGGAGTCCAGCCGTAGAGGCCGCAACGAACCGTTGTTGCAGCTATAGGAATTTGTATGCGTGTAGAATTTTTGGATATTCTACTGTTTAAAACGACGTGGATTTGACTTCTTTGCAAATGTTTAGAATTCGATTGCACGTTTCGAGCTGAATTATAATTATAATCGTGTAACTCATTTACATTATAATTATAATTATATTACAAGAATACAATAAAAGGGCAAAACAAGAGTGAAAAAAATCACGCCGGACAAAAGCCCCTGGAAATAATATCACGCCGGGATTACATCACGCCGGCGTGTTATGCTTTCCGGCGTGATTTGTCCGGCGTGTTTTGGGTTTGAAATAAATATTGATTTTTTTTGCATAATTATGTTAAATAATAATGTTAATATCACTTAAAAAATTGTCTAAACATTACAACAACGAGTTTTAGAATAAACATTCCACTAATAGGTGCTACTCAATCGTATTGGTTTGCACAAGGTTGCCTTGCACCGTGCTGTTCGCCGCATTGTCGACATCTCCGAGGGGCACGCCTGATTGTCCTTTCTCGTGCCCCCCTCCGTCTACGTTCCGGTGGTCTCCCCGGTTGACGTTCGTAAGGATTGGGTAGAATTTGTACACCGAGGTAGGCACTCGGCACCGTCCACTCTTCTTTTTTAGGAACTGGAAATATTCGACGGTTGTAAATCTTGCAATAGGTATCCCTCCTGTAGTAGTGGGCAATGTACTGATCTACCGCCTGGCCATTTTCCCTGTTGAAATAAATAAATGTCATTCCGTACACAAAATATTCAGTAATTGATTGAAAAAAATATTACTTACATCATTGCTGCGATCGAGTGTGCACACGGTATGCAATCGAATTGCCATCTCTTGCAGTCGCACAACATGTTCTTCAAGTCCACGTGGTATACGTTATCTAGTGTCTGCACTCTGAAATGTGGGACGTCGAGGCTGATCCGTGTGACCTTGTACCTATGCGACATTTCCAACTGGACTCCGATTTTTCGCCGCGCCTCTTCACATATGGGGTGGGTGTCGTTTCGACCCTTGAGTCTTCTCTCATCGAACCACTTCTCGATAACGAGCTTCGTAGCATCGAGGCAAGCAACTATAGGCAGTCGACGTGCCCAGAGGAGGGAATTGTTGAAAGACTCTGCGGCGTTCGATGTCATGGTACTGAACCGGCGAACGGGGCACATGCTCCGAGCCCACCTAGCGGGTCCGTTGCCCATAGCCTTCTGGTACGCCTCGGGGTTGGTGTTGAGCATCGATGCCATGATGCTGTGGAATTCTCTCTGATCGTATGTGTACGCAGCTCTCTGGAACATGGCACCGATAACCATGCCGTATGTCATGTGCTGACTCAAGTGGTAGTAACACAACCCATGGTGCGCCTCCGGAAACACTTGAGCTACGGCATACTCTATCGAAACGTGCTGGTCAGAGACAATCAGCACGTCAGTCAAGTTCCCGTAAGCCCTCCTCAGACCCCTCATGAACGAGGTCCATGAATAGTGACTCTCCTTACGCCCTACGCCGTATGCCAAGGGAAATAGCTGTTCGTTCGCATCCTTCGCTACAGCTACGAACATGACGCCGCTGTTCTTGCCCTTCAGGTGAGTGCCGTCGACGGATATCACCGGTCTGATATACCCGTATTTGTACGCCGCAATAGAGGCAGCTAGGGCAACGAACACCTGTCGAAATTTGCACTCGTCATCTATGTCGAGATCGGTGACTGTGCCGGCGTTTGAAGTCTCGAGAGCATGGAGGTAGGCCGGCAGATCTTGGAACGACTCCTTGTGTTTCCCGTAGAGAATCTCCACGGCCTGATTCCTCGCCCTCAAGCAGACGTTGTAGCTCGCCTTAATGCCGAACGACGTGAGCAGCTCGTTCTCAATGATCCTAGGCTTCATAATCGCGGAGTCGCGCAGGATCCTCTTCGCAAAGTACGCCGCAATAACTTTTGATCGGACCTTCTTTCTTTCGACTGTCCCAGTGTTGGGCCCGCATGTGTGTTCGGGTTCAAACACTGAAATGACCCAATTCCCGCCCTCGCTTACAGCACGAATGTTGAAGCGGCATTTTTTGTCCGACGTGCATCTAAAGACCAGCCTCGTCGTATCCGACCACCTGGGGTAGAAATTTTTTCGACTCTCCATCTGCCACAAACCAACGGCAATATACATATCATCCTTGCTTTTGAAATATGAACCATATCGCAAATCGAGGATACTTGCGTCTTCCTCGTTGAACACTGCAGATTCTGTAGCCTGGAGTGGGACCACCGGCACTAACCAGTTCCTCATGTGCTCCGTATCAGTATCCAGAGGTGGTTGGCTCCTACCGTGCAGGTCCGGAAACATCATAGCCAACAGTCGGTTGAACCCGCCTTCTTCAGCTATCCAGGCGGTCCACTCGGCCATTAGGGCCCTAGGAATTTGCCTTCCTTCTCTCAATACGTTCGACTGGTCGCTGTCCTCGGTGGAGACGTCCCGCGACGGCTCATATTCATCCTCGTCGTCATCGTCGTCGCGCAAGACATCATCTTCGTTCGGATCCTCCTGCTCAACCCTTCCTGATGTATGATTCAGGTCGGGTATTTGATCGTCACGAGCATCTTCGGCACGATGAGACGAACTGCCTCCGAGGTTGTGGACTTGATACACCTGTTCATCCCAACGGGTGGAATTGATGTTCTCTACGATATCATCAAGCGTCGAACGCAAGTCCTCCGTGTTGCCATACGTGTTGCCAAATTCGAACGAAGACGGTTCCTGGTACGACGGGTCGAATTGAGGGATATACGAAGAAGATGCACCGACATGTGAAGACGAAGCCCCAACATGTGAAGACGAGCCTCCATTGTTTAGAATCACGTACAATTCTGGGCTAATGTACTTAGTGCATAGCTCAACCACTTGCTGGTCCGACTGCAACTTCGATTTCCTTGTACGTCCAGTGCTCTCGGATAGCGAGAAATAGAACATATCGAAATCACTACCGAGCAGGTTGCAACAGGAAGCTACCATATATCTCAGCCCGTAATATGTGAAATCACTGCACTTGATTACAACCTCGTTGCCACCCTCGTACCTTCTTCTATTCCATTGACCTCCGTAATAAGCTTTTACGTCGACGGAATCCATCTACAATATAAAATGAACTCAACTTAATTCGTATGTCTCAAATAACTCATTAAATGAAAGGTTTTACTATAAAATATGAGACAGAATCTTTTTCATACTAATTTTCCATTTTTCACGCCGGAGATATGTAGCCGGAAAGCATATCACGCCGGCATGATTTACGCCGGCGTGATATACTTTCCGGCAACATATCTCCGGCGTGTAAAGAAAAAATTTTCTTTTTTTATTTTTTTCCTTCATATTATGCTATAGTATGGCTTAATGTACTCACATACAACGTAAAAATATTTAAACGAACTTCTAATACAAATAAAATAATCATTAATTCTCTACAATTAATTCGTATGTCTCAAATAACTCATTAAATGAAAGGTTTTACTACAAATTATGAAACAAAACTATTTTTCCATTCACTATCCATTTTTCACGCCGGAGGTATGTGGCCGGAAAGAATATCACGCCGGCGTGATTTACACCGGCGTGATATTCGTTCCGGCAACATACATCCGGCGTGAAAAATGCCAGTACTCACATTATAAAATTTCATTCAAATTATGCTATAGTATCGTTTTATTTGCACACATACATTGCAAAAATTATAAATTTAACTCTTAATATACATATCAAAAATGTATAATTCATTCACAGATCTCAAATACTTCATGAAATGAAATCATGTAGTATCATACATGAAACATAAATAAAAAATAAAAATAAATGGTGCTTTTCACGCCGGATAATGTTGACCGGAATATATATCACGCCGGCGTGACATGTATCTGGCGTGATATACGTTCCGGCCAACATTTTCCGGCGTGAAAAAGGCCGGAATACTTGTAATAAAATATTCGATCGAATTATTAGTTACAAACCTTTGAGAATTGGATGTTCTTCGCCTTTCGCTTGTATTTTCTCCTTCACGAACTGTTCCAAATTTTTTTTTGAGAGGAATCGAATTGAAGATATTTTTTACGAATGTCATTTGAGCTTCAATGTACAACTATATATTGAATATTTCACATGGGAAACCTTCTTTTACTGTTTATCACTGAACAAAAATGAATGCAGTTCAGTAATAATGCATCAATACAGTGTACCCATTTGCATTTGCATTTGGCGTATGTGAAAACAGAAGAAGATGCTAACATGTCAAGTCTAATCAACCTTTGATTAGACTTGTTGTATTAAAATTAAAGGGAAAATGAATTTATATAAAAAAAAAAATTGTAAAATGGGAATTGGGGTAGTTTGTGTATGCTTTTTGGGGGAGGGGTATTTTGTGAATGGGGGGTTTTAAAAGTGGTAAGCAAAAATATTTCCACTAATCGATAAGTATGGTGTTATAACCGACTCTTAAAGAGTTTCAGCATATATGTATGTCAAAACACTTTTGTGTGTAAACATGAAGAGATAGATGCAATAAAGGTCTCGACTTAGCATCGACAAAACCATAATAATCATGCAATGAAGTATTGCTATTTATGGCCCACAAAACCACAACCCACAACATAAACAAAGTAATATACTATGATCTATATTCTATGAACTCACACACTAGCATATTATAGTAAGATCATCATGTACAAAAAAAGAAAAGAAACAGAATCCCTTCTTGATTCACAAATCTTGATTGTTATTACTAAGTAAAAACCATGCAAATATGGCTACGGCCAAGGCTTCCACTCCTGCTCCGACGCGGTCCCCTCCGCCGTGGTGAGGGTGGTGGTTGTTGTTTCCTCCACCGGCGGCGGCTGCATACAAAGGTGTCATACCACCACCGCCGCCCTGCACATGGGGGCTGTGGGAGCCTTCGTTTCCGTTTCCGCCTCCACCTATACCACGGTGGCTAAACTTGTTGAGGCCGGCTATCACCCCTCCTCGTTCTCCTTCGTTATCAACTCTGCCTGCATAGAATCGAACCCTTTGGAGAATCGAAGAAGAAGAGTATAAAAATATGGATGGGTATAGAAGTAAGCATATATACCTGGTGCAGAAGTTGCATGTAGATGATGGAAGTGAAGGAACAAGAGGGCCATGAACAGAAGCAGGGGTACCCCTTCTTTACTTCTCATTTTCCCTTCTAAGCTTACAAGTTACAACGCATGAAAATGAATAAATACTAACTTCTTATCATTCCTCTCTTTAAGTATTCTTATTCTCTGAGTTGTGTCAACTTTACTAAAGTAACCAAAAAGAAAAGCTCATTTTCTTTGATAATATAATATGATATAATTCTATAGTTATCTTATCCTTTACAATTGATTTGTGACATTTCTCGTACGATCGAATCTCTTGAGTATGATAACTAACTGGAAATAGTAATTTTATAAGGAGGATTAAATTTGGAAATTTATTAGTGGGCCCATCCAATATGCTAAAGCCCAGTGCCATGTAACAAATTTGTAGATCTTGTAGTAAATTCATGCATTATAGTAGTAATAAGAAAAAAGACTTTAGAAAATATCGATGGATTAAGTTTCCAATAATTCCAGTTTCAGAAACAATAAACATATAGTATTATTCAAATAAAGTAGGACGATGATATTATTCATGGCGCAGGAAGAGATTGGTCATCGGCAGCGCAAGCCTTGTAGCAAATGCATTTGCGCCTAAAACCTTGGCATCGCCCATCGCTGAACCCTTCATTCTCGCACGTGTTCAAACAGTTCCGCTCGATTATGCACGGTCCCCTAAACAGCCTGCTCTCGGCCGAACACTCTCCGGCTTCAACATACATCACTGTACAAAGACGAACGCGTTCAATTAAAATGCAACAATACCAAAATTTTCAATATTCGTACTTACTAGAGAGAGAGACGATTAACAGCAGCATCGTCGTAGCCAAGAGCTTCGAAGCCATGGTTGATGTTTTTTGTGTTTCTTGAGGATGGAATGGAATGGTTTGGTTTTGGTGTGTTATTTATAGGAGTAGAACGTTATCTCCTTCTTTAAGGGTGTTTTCCCATTTACTAACCTTTGGGAGGAAGAGATTGTTTCTGATTAATGAGGGATAAACCTCTCATAAAACAAGTTGTTTTGAATTAACACATCTACATTGATATCAAAGGGAATGTAAATAAATTCAAGAGCGGTACCATTCTCAAATCCATAACGTTCTCCAAGAAAGGATGTGAGATTTAACGTGACGAACCGGGGTTATTTTGAATTGTGACCCGAAAACATCGGTCTACATTACAGTTGGTAGTTATTTATCCCTGCAGAAGTGGAGAGGTACGATGGCCATTGCTACACATGTAAAGAATTATAGTACATAATAACAAAACTCGAACTTCTAAGCTGATTTCACCACAGAAGGGAGAGTCCTGATAAGATGCAAAGAAGGTCGACGCAGGGTGTGGTTGAGAAGAATCATTAAGCTTAAAAGAGTTAGAGCCCCGGCTTGATGGGCAGAGCCTAGTGAAACCGGAACGTATGATAGAAGAGTTGAAATCCCCAAGGTAACCTGCAGCAGGGAGATAGATGAAGAAGAGAATAAGTAACTGAACCTTGGTTTGCATCTTTACTGAAGTAGTACCAGAATGGAGAAGATCATGTATAACGGGAGAAAAAAAGACTCGAGTCTCGACAGGGACAAGTAGTACCTGAACAGCGGCCATGCCCATTGTGCTTCCAATCAAAGACCGGATTGCAGGATGTATGTCAAGTTTCCGTGCATACCACCATAACCCACCAATAGCACATAGCGATGCAGTAGCCAGTATCCGATGGTCGAGCTAGCAAATGATAGAAGATGTAAATGATTGACCCTATTTACCGTCTATTTATTTACACATCTATCTCATGCCTCAAAATTCACATGTAATGTTCAACTAGACACTTACTTGCACCGTCGCTGTATTCTCAAAGAAATTCCGTATTAGTGGCTTCAGGACTAATACATCATCAGGAATCCATGTATCCCCCATCTTCGGGAAAGTATTAAAGGCCCGGCCCTGGATAAATATGAAATTTAGCTAATAATTCGCATAGCCTCATCTCAAACAGTAGCTGTTAAACAGTTGAGTGAAAATCTGAACCTTACCGCATCATTACCAGCAACAAATGCTCCTGAGATGGCAGTGATTCCGACAAGAATGCTTACAGGAAGTGCAAGACGCTTGACTTTTGCTGCCCCTTGAACCCACGCTTTAGATTCCATAGGGGGTTCGGGCATAACAACAGAAAGAGCAGTCCAAAGCAGGCCGGTATAAATAGCAAATGCCGATGTCAAATGAGCTGCAAGTCTGTAAGGGCTCACTCTTGGTTCAGCATGCTCAGATGGAGGCTCCTAAGAGAATGAAAAGTTCAACAAATTTGTCCAAACCTCTATTTTAGATATGAAAACTCAGTAATTTGAAAGTCACCTCTAAGCCACTCTTGACCATCCACCACCCGATTAGCCCCTGTCCAGCGCCAAGAGCAAATAGTCCGGAAAGCCTAACTCCGAGCTGGAGCGTTATATATCCTTTACGGAGAAAGTAGGAGAAGGGTAATGCAAACATTATGCCTAATGCTCGTCCCCACATACGATGGGCGTACTCCATCCAATAAATGAACTTAAAATCGTCGAGACTCATCCCTTTGTTTATTCTGGAATTACAGAATTTGTATCAACATGCCAATTCCTAACTAAGCACAACTATCACATAATTAATTCACACACTTCATCAGAAACACATTCCCAACAGATTGTTCATGCCATCATTACTCAATAACCATTCTTCATTACATATAGCATTGAGCACAGAATAAAATTCCAAAAGCATTTGGGAAAGAAACAAGTAGGAAGGGAGTGAATTACCGTAAGTACTCAGGCGATTGCTTGTATTTTTCAAATTCAAGCGACCATTCATCATCCGACATAGGAGGGAGGCCGCCGGTGAATTTCCAGTCAGTCATCGAAAGGCCGGATCTAGTCAGCCGAGTGACACCGCCGAGAATCACCATACTGAAGACCCAAGCAGCAGAGGCGAAAAGCCAAATACCAACTGCCTTCTGAGCTTTGGGTCCAGCAGTGACGAGAAGCTTCACTCCCTCACTACTCCTTGCCGAAAGAGATGCCGAAGTGGAGAAATTTCTGAATACAAGGTTAAGCAAATTCTGGAAAAAAGAGGAGGGAGAAACTATATCATCTTCATCATTGATCAACCGAATAATTGAAAAATAAAAACAAAAATCAACAATACCTTGCTATCATTTTGCAGCAACGATCTGAAACCGCAGCGCGTGACCGGAGCTGATGAAAAAAATCTGGATTGTCGCTCAGCTGAGAACCGAAAATGCGGGGAAACTGCACTGCATCTCGTCGAATTTGACGGAGAAAATTTCGTAGCTAGCGACTTCGATTTCCGCAGCAGGGAAATCAATCGATTTTCGATCATTGTCCGTGGCTTTCCCTCTACTTTCAGTGCCTTCGACGACAAGAAACGGTTCTGAAAATGGGGTTTTAGGGGTTTTTGAGGAAGAAGACGATGGGATTTATCGTTCCACTCTTTTGAGTTCAGAGAACCGGCTTATTTGAACCGGTAGGCCGAAACCGGTTTTTGAATGTGAGGTATTGGTGTGTATTGAGCCACGTCATATTAATTGGGCTGAGGTAGAAGGCCTTATATACAATTTGGGCTCAAAGAAGCCCACGTTCAGGCAAAGGGCCCACTGTAGTATTTGTAGTAAAATACTCCCTCTGTCCCACTCTTAAAGACATAACTTTTTCCCGGCACAAAGAATTAAGACGAGGGTAATAGTGGTGAGTAAAGTAGTGTAATCGAATTTTAGTGAGTTAGATTTTTTCCATTTAAAGTAATATACGTATATGAGTGAGACGGGACGAAAATAGAACTTATCTCGGACGGAGGAAGTACTAACATTGACACAAAAATAAAAATATCAAGAGAGAGGATGTTTCAAATAAATATATGCACTGTGTGTATATTGATTATTGAACCGGAAAGTCGAAACTACAACATTATTGTTATCTAAATTCTAAAATCATAGTATGATGGACAAAGATGCATCAAAAACCAACACTGCGAGGCTTCGGGCGACGCCGTCGCCGCACTGCAGGTGGCGTAACAGAAGCAAGAGCGTTGAGAAGGTGCGGAGAAGGCCGTCTCACGACGTGGTTGAGATAGATCACGAGAGTTACGAGGGTGAGAGCTCCTGCCTGATGAAGGTTGCCCAGTGAGACATCTACGATCGAGAAATCAGAAGCTGTCCCCAAACCAACCTGTGCAAAATATCGAAATAAGATATCTGCTAGCTGCGTTTGGTAAAATGTCTCAGAGAAAGGAGAGACGGAACAGAATGATTTAAACATACACACGAGTTAGATACCGTAATTACTGGGTCGCTCTATGAGGTTAGTACCTGAACTGCAGCAAGGCCAATGTTGCCGACCATTAGATGCTGTAATCCAGGAGGGATATCAAGTTTCCTCGCCACCACCACAACCCAGCGATGGAAAATAAGGATGCGATGCTGAGTACTAGATGGACAAGCTAGTAAAGGATATATAAGAAAAAACGTAAGAACATATCGAGACAATGGATAGATAAGCTTCTGAACTACTAGTATCCAGTGGACAGACTTAAGAGTTGAACATGTTGCGCATCTGACTGAAGTCGGTTCCAAATAAATCAATAATACTATCATTTAGCACTGTTCTAGAAGCACCAACACATCGTGTTTAGCATGAAGCAAGCAACAAATTGTCTTTTGACTAATAAACACTCTCTACTTGATCACACAAGCACCACATTGTAACCACGAATCACAAAGAATAATTAATTCTGTCTTTTCACCTCAAAAGAAGCTGTGATACACCAAAAGGTACCTGTGATGTTGGCATATTCTCAAGTAACTCTTGCAATTGAATCTTCAGAACATTCAGAAAATGTCTATTCCTCGTAGCCCACCCATGTCTCATCCTTGAATAAGTACTCAAGGCAAGGTCCTGGAAATATCAAATGCATATGATATGTAACTACACATAAGTCCACCCCAAAAACATATAACCATGATTTACTAAGAGAAAAGGATTGCTTACGTTTTCAGCCACAAATGCTCCGGAAATAGCAGTGACACCAACAATAAAACTTACAGGGAGCACAAAACGCTTGACCTTTGCTGCCAGTTGAACCCAGGCTACGGATTCCGCAGGGGATTCAGGCATAGTAACAGAAAGAGCCGTCCAAACGAGACCAGAGTAAACAACAAAAGTTGATATCATATGAGCTGCTAGGGGGTAAATACTTACTCTTGGCTCAGCAAACTCAGACTTGGGTTCCTGAGAGAAGGAAATAATTTCTTTTTATATGGAAAAAAAAAAGTATCGTAGTTAAGTAAAGGTAAATATAATGGATGCTTTAGCTTCTACCTCTAAACCACTTTTGGTTGCCAACCACCCTATTAGTCCCTGCCCAGCACCAAGAGCAAATAATCCAGACAGCATAAGTCCAAGGCGGAGTGTGATATATCTTTTCAAAAGAAAATATGAAAAAGGAACTCCAAACATAACACCCAGTGACCTTCCCCACAAAACATGGGCATACTCCATCCAATACATGAACTTAAAATCATCGAGATTCATCTCTTTATTTTCCCTGGAAGAAACAAGCTAAGAGTACATCAAAGCTCATCTCAACATGTACCAAAGACCATTAACAAAACCGTAGTAATCATAGAAACGGTTTAAAATAAACACTCTACTTCCTGTGCTAAGTAAATAATGCAGATCTTGGAGTAAAGAATCCTAAATAATGCTGGGAGCAATGAGTGGCAGACCCATGAAGAATAAATTGAACTCAGTGACTTGATTTACCGTTTGTATTCATCGGATTGCTTGTACTTTTCAAATTCTACCAACCAATCATCATTCGAGAGAGGGAGACTGCCAGTGAATTTCCAGTCAGTCAATGAAAGGCCTGACTTTGTCAACCGTGAGATGCCACCAAGCACCACCATGACGTACACCCAAGCAGCAGAAACATAGAGCCAAACTCCAACTATTTCCTGAGCATGGGGACCAGCAGTGACAAGAAGTTTCAATCCTTCCGTTCCTTTTGCATTTACAGCTGTCGAAGTTGAAAATTTTCTGAATGAGCGAATGTGGAAGTTCTGGAAAGTGAACAAGAATCCTATTAAAAGATTATGGTCTAATCAGAAAATGAAATCAAGAGCAGATTCTGTAAACAGCAGGATAGTTAATTAATACGCAACCAACATATACATTCAGAGCCAAGGGAAAAACAGTAGAAATTGAAACTTCATGGTATATGTTAAAGTTTTAGATTCGAGAACAAGGCAACATCTCAACCTAACACAGAACGATGCATTACTAAAGCTAATACAACCTACTTCATGCTGCTCGTTCAATATTCCAGATCAGCCACGCCATAACAAATTCACGAAATGCACAACTTCAACGCATGCAAAAAATTCAAACCAAACATTGGTGCAACCCACGCAACCTCAAACAAGCTGCAGCACAATAATATCACCCATTTCTTTCAGCTCGTGGACTGATCAGAGATATCACATTTCAGTTCAGTTCTCCAAAACTTTAGCGTCTAGAGCATCGATCGACATAAACGTAGTGCAAAAAACATCAATGAAAAATAATAACACTTTCGACAGAGGAGCTGAAAATCCGATTACCTTCAAATTATATTGAAGCAATGACCTCAAACCGCAGCCACTGACGCTTCCTGCGATTGAGGTTTTCGCAGTAGGAGCAATCGTCGAACAGTAAAATCGTTCCGTTAAAGAATTGGAAGAAGATGACTTCCATTTACCAAAATTTGACGCAGGAAATTTGGGGTTTAGGGTTTTGGTTTTCTTCAGGAGCGAAATCAATCTATTTTCAATCATGGTAGAACTCGGATTTCAGTAATCAAATCAAAGTATCCGTTATAAGAAAAATTAATCGAGACAATAAATAAATGGGTGGTTAATTACTCAAAAGGGCTCAAGAAAAATAGTAATGCCAATTATACCTTTTTTCATGGGCCCAAGAGCCCAAAGTCACGATGAAATTATTGAAAATTGGGCCCATAATCGAGGAAAGCCCAATATTGATTGAAGGGAGAAAAAAATTATTTAATCCTTTTTATTGGTCGGTTTTTTTTTTTTAGTTTTCTACTAGTTTTCACACTATTTTTATTCATCAATGAAATGGTAGTCCCTATAATGTGTCACTTGTAACAACGTGGGTAACTGCTAACAAAAACAATATTAATAGCAGAAGCAACGAATGTGCAGAAGTCGTTAGCTCAGTTTGATGATCAACACACCTACATCTGCGAGATTTCTATAAAACACTATGTATTAATATTGTACGTATAACAAATTGAACAAAATATAATTATAGTTCGATACTTCCTAGAGTCTAAAAATACGCGGAAGATGGGAAGCTAGGCTCAAAATAGGGAAACATTCGATAGTGTTTGACGCGAAGACCGCAAAAGTCAAGCTTGGCTAGGGTTTTCCTCTGCACATTGTAAAGAAACAACTTCTCGTCCTGTCGGAGAACAGCCACAACCTCGGATCTCGATTCTGGAAACAGACATACTAACTCGGCTTGTTTACAAGCAACCACACCCTCCTTCCTCTTCTTCTTCGTAATAATTTTACTAATATCGAAGACGCTAACCTCATGCATCAACTTCCACTCGTGATCACCAATCGGAACGTCTCGTTTGTAACCACCGCATTCTTTAGGCAACATGTAAAACAAAAATCTTCTCCCGAGCTGCACTGCCAACCACAACACGTTGTCGTATGGCGACGACCTTGTAAACTCGAAGCTATCGTGTTTTTCGATGTGAGGCATGTTGATCAATTGTAGGTGCCGGTCACTAGGGTCATAAACGACTATACCGCCACTTACACGCCAGTGGACGATGCCGTTCGCCACCACCGCCGTCTTAAGGTAGAAGGAAACCCGTCTTCCCGTTGGGACCTGCATTATGCTCGCATCAGACCACTCGCCTTTCTTGGAAGAGTAAGAGTCCATATGGATCCTCATCATGGTGTCCTTTGGATATCCATAGCCACATGCTCGGAGTAGAGTGTAAATCGGAACGAGATCATCGGTGTTCTCCTCACATATCAATGTTACTGAGAAGATACCAATCTTACAACTATTCGATAATGAATGGAGACCCATCCTAGGCTGCGGCAGCTCCACGAATTTCCCGGTAAGCGGGTTACCGACGGAGTAGTATGCGACGGTGCGATCGCTGAGGCAACGGCGGCTGCAGAGGATGAGACCGTTGGAGGAGTTTACGAAGTTGCCGACGTGTTTGGGGACACTAATATGATTTTCCAATCTATTACGAACCGGAAGGACGTTGCAACCTGGGACCAACTGCGGCTCCTCCGTGTCACCGTCGGAGAAAGCTGCTATCTGGAAGAATGCTACTAAATTGGCGCCGGCGCAGCCGCGGTGAGCGGCTGAGTAGAGGCGGAGAAAGGGAGGGGAGGAGAGGAGATTTTTCCAGTGGGGTGAGACGGTTTTGAACCTCATTATGGATTTTAGAGGCAGCCATTTCAAGATCTCCATCAACACGTCGTCGTTCGCCAAAATCGCCTCCATAATCGATCAATGTCGAAAATTTCACGATTGCGAGTTTATTCCTACGTAGGGATATTTATATACATATATATGTGCGATCCTTTTCCTTTTCTATTATAATTTATTCCCTTATTCTAATCGGATTTTCAATTGTAACCGACTAGGAAACAAACATATATATGGTAAGTTTCATTAAAAAAAAAAAAAAAGTTTAATCCGCCCACAATTCTCGCCACTTACTCAAAAGGGCTCATGAAAAATAGTTTTTCATGGGCCCATGAGCCCAAAAGTCACGATGAAATTATAGAAACTGGGCCCATAATCGAGGAAAGCCCAATGTTGATTGGAGGGGAAAAAATAATTTAATCTGTTTTTATTGGTCGACATTTTTTTAGTTGTCTAGTTTTCACACTATTTTGATTCATCAAAACCCAAACCACTTTAACATTTAAACACACTACTTTAACACACTATTATTACTCTCGTATAAATTATTATGTCGGGAGAAAAGGTTCCCTTATTAATGTGACGGAGGGAGTAGTTGGTTAAGAAAAGATGAAGAAGAAGAGAAAAAAAGGGTCATATGCCAATTATACCTTTTGATGGGTCCATGAGCCCGAAAGTCACGGTGAAATTATAGCAAGTGGGCCCATCATGGGGGTAAGCCCAATATTGATTGGTGGGGAGAAAATAAATAATCTTTCTTGATTTAAACAAAGAAAATAATCTCAATTAGTGAACATCCATCGAAAAAATGTAAAATAAGCTTAACCGAGAGAGAGAGAGAGAGAAAAAGCAGAGATTAAAGTGGCATAAATCTTGTCAACTTTTTTCAAACATATAAGCAACACTCACTACTACCTCACACTCACAAAGCTTCTTCTGTCTGAAAATGGTAGATTTTCAGACCAAAAAGGCCTCCTTCCTCTCGCTCTTCATCCTTGTTTCCCTCTCCTTCTCTCTCATCCAATCATCCAGCTATGATCGAGAAGAGCTGCAGTGGCTAGACGAAAAGGACGACGAAATCTCCATGGTGCAGAGCAGGCACTCATCCCTCCGTAGCTGCGATTTCAGCAAAGGAAAATGGGTCTACGATCAAACCTACCCTCTCTACACTTCCAACTGCTCCTACCTCAGCACCCCCGTCGCGTGCCGGAAGAACGGACGCCCCGATTCCGACTACGAGAAGTGGAGGTGGAAGCCTCAAGGCTGCTCCATTCCTAGGTACTTACTTGATACTTGTCTATGTATGTATGTTGCATTTGTTTAGTTCAAGAATGTCAAGATTATTAGTTATGATATACTGTGTGTTTGTTGTGATGAAGGTTTGATGCATTGGAATTTCTTGGAAGAATGAGGAGGAAGAGGATCATGCTAGTTGGTGATTCCATCATGAGGAACCAGTGGGAATCTCTCGTTTGCTTGGTCCAATCTGTAGTCCCGACTTCGAGGAAATCGGTGATCTACAACGGCCCTACGATGGCGTTCCTCGCTCTAGTGAGTGTGCAGCATTGGTGGAAGTTGGGAGAATTTTTGAGCTTTTTCCTCGGTTTTTATGCATGATCAAGAATCAATGGCTCTGTTTTTGCAGGATTACGAGATTTCGATTGAGTTCTGTTGGGCGCCGTTCTTGGTGGAGTTGAAGAGAGAGGTTGATAGCAAGAGGGTGTTGCATCTGGATTTGATTGAAGAGAATGCTAAGTATTGGAGAGGTGTGGACACACTTGTGTTCGATTCGGCTCATTGGTGGACTCACTCGGATAAATGGAGCTCGTACGGCTTGATTTTACGCGTTTTTTTGTTTTCGATGAGTTTGATCATTGTGTGGATCATGACTGAGCAATGTTGTTGCAGGTGGGATTTTGTGATGGAGGGGAACAATCTGTACAAGGACATAAATCCATCACTTGCTTATGAGAAAGGGCTAACTACTTGGGCTAAATGGATTGACCTAAATCTTGACCCTAGAAGGACTAAAGTGTTCTTCAGAAGCATGTCACCTAGGCACAATAGGTACTATTTACTTAATCTTGAAGTTTATTAGTACAATACAAGAATCTTGGTTTATGTTTGTTTTTTCCAGAGAGAATGGGTGGAAATGCAATAACCAGAAGGAGCCCTTGAAGTATCTGAGTCGGCCTCGTTCATCGGAGCAGCTGACGATTCTCAAGAAGATTCTGAAGAACATGGAGTTTCCGGTGTTCGTTCAAGATATAATGATGTTGTCAGCTTTGAGACGAGATGGTCATCCCTCGGTCTTTGTGAAGGGGACGGGAGAAAAGAACAACCAGTTGTTGAAGGATCATGGCTCTGATTGTAGCCATTGGTGTCTTCCTGGAGTGCCTGATACTTGGAATGAGATCTTGAATGTTATGCTTTGAACTTGGACTTGTTAAGAAAGGTAGTTGTAGTAGAAGCTTTTGATGAGTTGAGTTTGTGTTTGTGTGGTGGTGTTGTTAGCTTCTAATGCTTAATCTCTTGTAAAAATGTGGTGTTTTAGATGTTATGTTTGTTTGCAAATGCATGCCTTTCGATGTTCATCAACAATGTAACTTATGTGTACACTGATGATGACATCTTATATGCATAGAACACGATGATAGTAAAAAATCACGATGTATAATCTTATTCGAATTGAAGGAAAGAGACAATCTTGTGAAATATCAAAAGGGGAAAGCCAATGCAAAAGCGAAACTAGCCCCAGCTCTATCCAAGGATGAAATGTGAATTGACCAATTTGCCTAAAAAAAAAAAATTGATACAGTACTATATTTATCCTAGAAATAGGAAAATTACAGTGAAAATGAATCATGGTGTCTCGACATTACAAAATGCTTTGCCATGATTATGACAAACTTTCTTTGCACTGCACTATTTCATCATGTTTACCACTTTCTTTTCTTTCAATCTTAGAGTTAGATATTTTAAAAGCGAGTGATCACATCTATTTAAGTAAACTCCATTTATATGAGAAACACTCGACAACTTTTTTTCTATTCTAATACCCGCATTCCACATCTTTTAAGTATTAGCTCCATTGAGATAACATGTCTCCAATATGTTGTCTTATTAAGGATTTGCATCCAAAAGATGCAAGATCCGCACTCAAATTAAGGCTCGTGAGATCATACGATCTCACGTCTCGCTATTCCAACAAAGTTACTATCCATGAATGTGTTTTTCATGATCAAGAGGTAATGTATAATTATGATAGATAACTATTTATATTTTATAGTCTATGATTTTTACATTTCTAACCAAACTTGGCTTTGTTTTATGTAGGGCGACCGGATCCATGCGACGAAGTTTTTAGGAAAAGACACTAATTTGCACCTCAGCATCTGGATTGACTGGACATTTAGTAGGACAAGTGAATTAACCAATGTGTTAAATATTTTAGTAGTTTTCATTTAATAAAAGAAAATTGATTAGGTTTTTATCTCATGTTCAATCAAAATATTGGTAACATATACCCTACCCAATAATGCATTGCCTCGTGGAAGCTTCCAAGCTACACATGGTGCAAAATTCACTCACTATGAGTGAGTGACACATGCCAGTTTTCAATTAATAGTAGTATTATTATTGTGTGGGCTTTTGAACATTAGTGACATCACAAAGAGTAAAAAGGTTTATACATAAAATTTTAAATATCTAATATATTCGTAAATTAAAAGTTTAAAATATCTAAAATATTTTTTAAAATACGTATTAAATATATATTTTTTAAAAAATATTTTAGATATTTTTATACGTTGTTTTAAAAAATTAATTTTCAAATATTTTAGATATTTTAAACTTTTAAAATTTAAAGTTAGTTTCATCTCAAATAGTAGGAGCTAAGTTGCTTGGATCTCTCCCTATAAATATAAGATCATTAAACACATTACTTACAAATTTAACAAAAAATCAGATGTAAAAATTTTCTCTCTATATCATCTCATAAGTCATAGCTATATGTCGAATTTTGAGTCAAATATACAATGCTATATTTTAGTTGAAACGAAGAATATATATATATATATATATATATATATATATATATATATATATATATATATATATATATTTGGTAGTTGTTATTATCATACAATTGATATGTTTTAATTGAAATACATCTAATACTAGTTTATTCAAACAATAAATGCAAAATTCAAAGAATCTCTATCTCTAACCCTAGATCTCGCACAAATTGACAGAATCCCTACCAACAACCGTAGATATCGCTACTTACCGTAAATTCATTTAGGTCGAGGGTTGATCCAATATCGTAAAGTGTCGGGAACATCACCACCGGCCCTAGTGCGCCGGTGGCTTCATGGACGGCGGCCGGGTGCCCGTCGTGGCAGAACCCGATCAGTCGTAACAAAGGGCAATCCCTCATCGCCATGGTTTACTTTTCAGAGATTAGACTGAGTTTATTGGCGCGACACCTATTTAAATTTAAAAGGAAAATGGAATACTTGTCTCCGTTTTGTTCATTTCGTTTAATTTCATGCATTTTTAAAATTGTTTTGTTCTTTTCATTTAATTTCATGCATTTTTTAAAATCGTTTGTGCGACTTATCATATGCTACAATGGTCCACCGGCAAATATGTTGAGTCGATAATTAATTCTACATTATATTCGACAATCTGCCTAAACCTATTTCAATCGAAAGAAATCTTAGAGGTTTGTTATCGAATAAGTGACTTGTTTCTTATAATGCATCTGTAAATAGAAGAATGTCCATTCTTTAAAGAGATTGTTTGAAATGGAACGAAGGGAAGAAGAGATAAACATGTATCACAAACGATTGAACGAGGGAGTTAGTGAGACCAATTTCTATTTATTCTGACAATCTATTTATTTTACATTTTTTTAATTAACAAATCGGTTTAATTGAAAATACAATAGAATTTTTCCTCTCCCAACACTTTGGAAAAATTTCCGAAATTGTATTGTACATGGAAATATACCCAGGGACAAGTGACAAGGTGTATACATGTAAATTGGTGGGTTGGCACTTTGGCAGAAAGGGCGAAGGCAAAAGTGTCTCATAATTTGTTTGGTCTTCCAACTGCTAACCGACTATTTATGAATTCAAGAAACGTCTCATATTCATTGAACACAAATAGTATTAAACTTGACAACTTTAGAACTAAACGGAAATGTAAATACTTCCTAAATTAGGAACCGGTTCACGTAGAAGGGAGGCATTTCATGAGGGGTAGTGTATACGTTACCGTTCAATGTATTAGTGACCGTTCTTAACGTTTAAATTCAAGCGGGGAACTTCATGTATTTACGTCTGCAATTTTTGAGCACTAAATAAACCTGCAATTTCAACACTTTTACACAATAAAAATTATCGGACGAGTCCATACATACACCGTACTTTTAACCCTTTAAGTAATTAACAAGTTATCGTACTATATTAAATATCGTATTCGAAAAAAGTTATTCCCATCATACTATAAAAGTTATTCGAAAAAAGTTATTCCCATTTAATTAATTTTAACACTTTTACACAATAAAATTTATCGTACTATATTAAACTTGACTTCTTGGTAAATGAACATTTCAATTGCAAGAATTCTACACAAACAAATTTCAACTACTATCCAACACTAAAGAACACAACTAAATGATATAGAATTGAAGAACAAACAAGAAAGCTGTTATACCTTAGGAACAACTTTCTTCCTCAACTTAGCCAATTCCTTATCATTCAATCCAAACACTTTCTCCAACAGCTCATCTCTAATGGCTGATCCAAACACAGCAGATGGGATTCTCATCAACCCCGGGTTCTGGCTGTTGAAGCTCCCGACGATCGTGGCTCGACCCTCGCCTACGTTCATCTGAAAATGCATGAGGCCTCTGGGGAAAACCATCACCTCCCCCTTCTCAATAACCTTGGCAAACACGCGGTTCTGTGAATCGACAAAGCCTGAATAGATCTTTCCCTCCAGCACGAACGCGACCTCAGTTGCCCGGGGATGGTAATGCGGCACGTTGATGCCACCGGGCTCGAAATCAGCACGGACGAGTGACATGCCTAGCGTGTTGAGACCGGGGAAAACACTTGCACTGACCGGGATGGATGCGAATCCGGTCTTGGTGGTGTCTGCAGAGGACTTGATGCCTCCGAACACGAAGTCTTCTACCGTGGCAAGGGACGAGTTCATGCAGGAGGTGAAGAGGGATGAGAATTCTGGCCTTGGGATGCAGAAATCTTGCAGGGGGTCTGAATCAGAAGCTGAGATTGATAAGCATGTGTGTAGGAGAAGAAGAACATGTAATGATGTTGCTTTTGACATCATTTTTCAAGAATCAAGATTCTTGAACTTGGAATTCTCAATACCAACTCCATATGCAGAGGGCAGTTTGCATATTTATGGGGCTAACCCAATAACGAAAGTTTCGTAAGGGGACTGGAGCAGGCTACCATGAGACAAAAAATCTTCTTTCTTAGTTAGTTGTTTAGCTCCGACTTCTCGGTCTTTCGGGAGCCGAGTTCAGTTACAAAATGGAATCTTTGCAGGACTTCACCATCGAATTCCTGAACATCCGGGAATCGATGACATTTTCATTTCTTTGGCCCGGAGAAATATTAGTGTGACGGAGGGAGTAGTTAGTTAATAAAAGATGAAGAAGAAGAGAAAAGGGGTCATATGCCAATTATACCTTTTGATGGGCCCATGAGCCCGAAAGTCACGGTGAAATTATAGCAAGTGGGCCCATCATCGGGCTAAGCCCAATATTGATTGGTGGAAAAAAAAAAAAAAAAACTAATCTTTCTTGATTTAAACAAAGAAATTAAGCTCAAATCTCTCACTTAAAAAAGAAATTAATAGAAAGTCGAAGAGTTAGTGAACATCCATCCAAAAATGTAAAATAAGCTTAACCGAGAGAGAGAGAGAGAGAGAGAGAGTGAAGCCAAGATTAAAGTGGCATAAATCTTGTCAACTTTTTCCAAACATATAAGCACACTCACTACCTCACACTCACACACACACACAAAGCTTCTTCTGTCTGAAAATGGTAGATTTTCAGACCAAAAAGGCCCCCTTCCTCTCGCTCTTCATCCTTGTTTCCCTCTCCTTCTCGCTCATCCAATCATCCAGCTATGATCGAGAAGAGCTGCAGTGGCTAGACGAAAAGGACGACGAGATCTCCATGGTCCAGAGCAGGCACTCATCCCTCCGTAGCTGCGATTTCAGCAAAGGAAAATGGGTCTACGATCAAACCTACCCTCTCTACACTTCCAACTGCTCCTACCTCAGCACCCCTGTCGCGTGCCGCAAGAACGGACGCCCCGATTCCGACTACGAGAAGTGGAGGTGGAAGCCTCAAGGCTCTCCATTCCTAGGTACTTAATTACTTGATACTTATCGATGTATGTATGTTGCATTTGATTAGTTCAAGATTATTAGTTATAATATACTAGGTGTTTGTTGTGATGAAGGTTTGATGCATTGGAATTTCTTGGAAGAATGAGGAGGAAGAGGATCATGCTAGTTGGTGATTCCATCATGAGGAACCAGTGGGAATCTCTTGTTTGCTTGGTCCAATCCGTCATTCCGACTTCGAGGAAATCGGTGATCTACAACGGTCCTACGATGGCGTTTCTCGCTCTAGTGAGTGTGCAGCATTGGTGGAAGTTGGGAGAATTTTTGTGCTTTTTTCTCTGTTTTTATGCATGATCAAGAATGAGCGGCTCTGTTTTTGCAGGATTACGAGATGTCGATCGAGTTCTGTTGGGCGCCGTTCCTGGTGGAGTTGAAGAGAGAGGCTGATAGTAAGCGAGTGTTGCATCTGGACTTGATCGAAGAGAATGCCAAGTATTGGAGAGGTGTGGACACACTCGTGTTCGATTCGGCTCATTGGTGGACTCACTCCGATAAATGGAGCTCGTACGACTTCATGTTACGCGTTTTCTGTTCTGTTTTCGATGAGTTTGATCATTGATTGAGCAATGTTGTTGCAGGTGGGATTTTGTGATGGAGGGGAACAATCTGTACAAGAACATAAATCCATCACTTGCTTATGAGAAAGGGATAACTACTTGGGCTAAATGGATTGACCTAAATCTTGACCCTAGAAGGACTAAAGTGTTCTTCAGAAGCATGTCACCTAGGCACAATAGGTACTATTTACTGAATCTTGAAGTCTATTTCGTGACAAAAATCTTTAATTCAAACCTTAAAGTAATCAAGAATCTTGGTTTATGTTTGTTTTTTGCAGAGAGAATGGGTGGAAATGCAATAACCAAAAGGAGCCCTTGAAGTATCTGAGTCGGACTCGTTCTTCGGAGCAGCTGGCGATTCTCCAAAAGGTTTTGAAGAACATGGAGTTTCCGGTGTTCGTTCAGGATATAATGATGTTGTCGGCCTTGAGACGGGACGGTCACCCCTCAGTCTATGCGAGGGGGACGAGTGAAAAGAATAACCAACTGCTGAAGGACCATGGCTCTGATTGTAGCCATTGGTGCCTTCCCGGAGTGCCTGATACTTGGAATGAGATCTTGAATGTTATGCTTTGAGCTTGAACTAGTTAAGAAAGGTAGTTGTAGTGATGAGTTGAGTTTGTGTTTGTGTGGTGTTGTTAGCTTCTAATGCTTAATCTCTTGTAAAATGTGGTGTTTTAGATGTTATGTTTGTTTGCAATGCATGTCTTTCGTTCATTCAACGATGTAACTTATGTGTATACTGATGATGACACCTTATAAAACATGTTGATAGTAAAAAATCACAACGTATAATCTTATTTGAATCCAAGAAAAGAGACAATTTTGTGTAAAATCTAAAGGGGAAAGCAAATGCACAAGCAAAACTAGCCTCACAACTCTATCCAATGATGAAATGTGAATTGACCAATTTGCCTTAAAAAAATTTGATATATTTATCACAAAAATAGGAAAATTACAGTGAAAGTGAAATCATGGTGTCTGGGCATCACAAAATGTTTTGCCATAATTAGGTTGCACTGCACTATTTCATCATGTTCACCACTTTCTTTTCTTTCAATCTTAATTTATTCAAATGTTTCCAATTTTATATTGAATTCCTTCTATTATACTCTTTGATACACATAGTTAAACATATATTCAGATCTCAAGACTAGAGTTGCCCAACCAAATCGAAACGGCCAATTAAAATCGGTAACCGGAACCGGCGGTTCTAAGCCGCCATAAGAATCGGTAGGGGTGAGCATACGGCCGGTTCGGCCGGTTTTCGGCCGAAACTACTATAACCGATAGGCCGAAAAAACTTAGTATTTGTAACCAAACCGGCCAAAGTGAGTGTACTCAACCAGCCAAAAACCGGCCAAAAACCGATAATTGGTTTTGGTTCGGTTTTGGCCAAACCAAATTATTGACGTAGAATGTTTTTTCCCCGATTTTCATCTAATTTTCATATTTCTCATTTATTCACTTACATAAATCGACAAAAAATCTAGTTAATGAATATTCAATCATCATATTTTTGCTCAACAATATAAATTGACTATACAATCCACATGTAATTTTAGTTATAAACTTATAATGATTTTATAATAAAAAATTAAATGGTACTTATTAGATATAGTTCGGTTATTCGGTGGCACCGAAATAATAAACAAATAACCGACAACCGACCGATTTGAAGTTCGGTTTTGCATTCACCAACCAATACCGAACCATTAATATTTTTGGCCGACCAAAACCGGCCGAAACCGCCCGGTTCGGTTCGGTTGTTCGGCTCTGGTTCGGTTATGCTCAGCCCTAAGAATCGGACTAATCAACAATTGAACTATTTGTTTACTGTGTAAGTGAATTCGCATAAGATTGGACTATTTGGTTCTCTAGTATCAAACAATTGTTTTATACACCTCTTATGCTTTCGATCCTATAAAACTTTATAGTACCGGACATCACAAAAATGCTTTGCCATAATTAGGGCAAACTTTGCGCTGCACTATTTCATCATGTTTACCACTTTCTTTTCTTTCAACCTTAATTTATTCAAATGTTTCCAATTTTATAATGAATTCCTTCTATTATACTCTTTGATACACATAGTTAAACATACATTCGGATCTCAAGACTAGAGTTGCCCAATCGAACCGAAACGGCCGGTTAAAACTGGTAATTAGAACCGACGGTTCGAAGCCGCCATAGGATCCGGACTAAGCAACGATTGAACTATTTGTTTATTGTGTAACTTAATTTGCATAACAATCAAAGACGTAACAGTGTCTTTGAACAGGGTGTGCGAGGGACACTGTGCATATAGTTCAAAAACTCACAAGAAGAGCAGACATAATCACAATATGGATATATGTAATATGTGTGTGTGTTTGTGCAGTGTACATCAAGAAGAACAGACATAATCAGAAACCTAACCATTGTAGAAATGGTATTTACAGCTATGGCTCCATCAACAATCCTAACTCTTTCACCAGTAGCTGTAGTCGCCGCTTGCTTCCTGAACGAGCCCATGAAATTCTACACGATTGTCATCTCAGTCAATGCAATGAAAGAAATGAAAGAATGCTGATAATCATAACTACACTATCATACAAACTGATATTGAAACTGAACCAATTTTTGATACACATGCAATAAGATATAATCAAATCTAGCTCATTTTCAGATTTGTGATGAGTAAAAACATTCTTGAAATCCTGTTTATACTACAGTCTCCCTCTACGCATATACATCTAAGGCTCTACTAACAGAACCCTAAATCTCGCTTAAATTCACAGAATCTAGCTGTAAATCTCGCATAAATTCGCGGAATCTAGCCGTCGAATCCATTCCCTTGTGAATCCAGAGATTGAGTCAATTAATTCAAACATGAATCGATCAATAAATTCAAAAATTCATATCTACTAACAGAACCCTAAATCTCGCTTAAATTCACAGAATCTAGCCGTAAATCTCGCATAAATTCGTGGAATCTAGCCGTGAATCTCGCTACTAGGTAAATTAATTCAGACAATAAACGTAGAACGATTCCACTTCCCAATGAATCAGTCAATTCATTCAAACAATAAATGCAAAATTCAAAGAATCATCTACTTACCGTAAACTCATTAACGTCGAGGGTTGGTCCAACATCGTAAAGCGTCAGGAACATCACCACCAGCCCTAGTGCGCCGGTGGCTTCGTGGACGGCGGCTGGGTGCCCGTCGTGGCAGAACCCGGTCAGTCGGTACAACGGGCAGTCCCTCAGTGCCATGTATGGGGATTCGTGTTTGATTCGTGTTTTGGATTTACTCCCTCCGTCCTCTAATAAGTGTCTCGAGCCGTCAAAATGCAATAATCAAGGAATTGTATAAATTTATCATATTAACCCCTAATCATTACATAGAAAATTGAAAAAGTGAAAAAAAAAAATGTAATGATAGCAGGGGTAAAATTGGTAGTTTGGCCAAAATTTTACATTGAAATATGTGATAGGACACTTATTAGGGGATACAAATTTTAGTCTCTCGAGACACTTATCAGGGGACGGAGGGAGTACCTTTTAGAGATTAGGGGTAATTGGTGAATTAAATATCTACTTAAAAGGAAAAAAGATACGAAATGCAATTTCGGTAAAATAAATGAGCGGTAATATTAATTTAAAATAATAAAAAAACTTAATAATCGGATCAATTTTTGATATATATTTTTAATATTAATATTTTTAATATATTGTGTAAAATTATAGTAGTATTAATATTTTTAATATATTTTTTGTAATGGAGTACTCCTATATTATATTTTTCTAAATGTAATTAAACAAGAAAATACCTATATACATTTAATTTTTCTGATTTTAGTAAAAACCTAAAAATGCACCTAAATCTTTAAAAAAAAACTCATTATACTAAAAATTGAAATAAAATGCAAAAATAAGAAAAATAAAAATGTAAGGTGCTGTTGGGAGGTCTCCAACAAGCGCTTGTTCTTTAACGTCGTTAGCTTCGACGATACTTAAATGACCACTTAATGATCATTCTTTCGACGAAAAGGATGACGTAATCTCCATGGTCCAATTGCGAAAATTCTAAACTTGATTTCTTGATAAAGGATGACGAAAAGAATGACATAATATATTGACGTAATCTCCATGGTCCAGTCTCCGACAACTCTTTCGATGAAAAGGATGACGTAATCTCCGACAACTCTTTCGTCGTGTGCTTCTTTAGTCTCGATATGTTCAGTTGCGAAGATTCTAAACTTGATTTCTTGATAAATGAACATTTCAATTGCTAGAATTCTACACAAACAAATTTCAACTACTATCCAACACTAAAGAGCAGAAGCAAAAGAGATGGGAATTGAAGAACAAACAAGAATTAAAGTTGTTATGCCTTAGGAACAGCTTTCTTCCTCAACTTAGCCAATTCCTTATCATTCAATCCAAACACTTTCTCCAACAGCTCATCTCTAATGGTTGATCCAAACACAGCAGATGGGATTCTCATCAACCCCGGGTTCTGGCTGTTGAAGCTCCCGATGATCGTGGCTCGACCCTCGCCTACGTTCATCTGAAAATGCATGAGGCCTCTAGGGAACACCATCACCTCCCCCTTCTCAATAACCTTGGCAAACACGCGGTTCTGTGAATCGACAAAGCCTGAATAGATCTTTCCCTCCAGCACGAACGCGACCTCGGTTGCCCGAGGATGGTAATGCGGCACGTTGATGCCACCGGGCTCGAAATCAGCTCGGACGAGTGACATGCCTAGCGTGTTGAGGCCGGGGAAAACACTTGCACTGACGGGAATGGATGCGAATCCTGTCTTGGTGGTGTCTGCAGCGGACTTGATGCCTCCGAACACGAAGTCTTCTACCGTGGCAAGGGACGAGTTCATGCAGGAGGTGAAGAGGGGTGAGATTTCTGGCCTTGGGATGCAGAAATCTTGCAGGGGGTCTGAATCAGAAGCTGAGATTGATAAGCATGTGTGTAGGAGAAGAAGAACATGTAATGATGTTGCTTTCAACATCATTTTTCAAGATTCTTGAACTTGGAATTCTCAATACCAACTCCATATGCAGAGGGGTAGTTTGCATATTTATGGGGCTAAACTAAGAAAGATGATTTCTTTATTGTGAAGGTATTTGGCTACACTCCAAACAGAAAAGGGTGGATTGAGCTGCCATTAGAGTAGTTTGCTTCATGACAAAGGTACACGTGGCAGCCGCTCTCCTTTTGGCTGGTTGAGTGCCAGATAATTTTCTCTGTTCTAAAGCATAATATTTCTAATCTCTCCCAATGGACCACAACTACTTCATCATCTGAGTGAGAGAGAGAGAGAGAGGGGGAGAGAGAGATCCCTACACTCATCATATTGAAATGATGAATTGGGATTCTTATATTTAAGAGAAAAGAAGTGCCCTGCAAGGTTCAGACTAAAAACAGAATTATACACAGAGAGCAATAGCAAGTAAAGTTATAAGCTGAAGAAGCATTTGGGAAGAGATAGATCAAGTGACAGAAGAACTGTGCATTGATTTCGACGAATTCGAACTTGTTACCTGCATTGCAGGTTTCACATAAGGGTTGCTAATAATATGAAGTTACAGATATTGTTTTGAGGGCAATAAGTCATCTCTTCCTCCTACGAGAATTATGGTAAGTAGCTACGACAGTTCGAATACAACAATCTTTGGAGAAAGAGGTTATAAGGATTGATGATGAGGCCAGAGATTCGTTGTACAAGTGAACAGTAGTTCCCTAGTAGCTGTCATCTTCCGTCTCTGGTGTCCGCAGGTAGTAACGCAGGCAGTTCACGAGAACCTGCAAACGAGAAGCACATATCAGACACAAAGAGTGTGTGTGTGTGTGTGTGAGAGAGAGAGAGAGAGAGAGAGAGAGAGAGAGAGAGAGAGAGAGAGAGAGAGAGAGAGTTCCATTTTACTACAGCAACTCATGGAAGTAAAAGAAAAGGAAAGGTCAAAGCTTGAAACAATCTGTGTTTCATGGCACTCAAAAGTGTTGTTCATCAAGCAACTAGAGGAGAAACGCGCCTTGATCGAATTGGTCAATCAATAAGTTGTACGAAATGGTGTTCTAAGACACAGAATTAACAAGAGAAGAAGAAGAAAATAGGTTTACACTAATAACATAGCAAGACTCGTTCCGGTACCTGAGACAAGGAACTGTTCAATGCAGCGCCTCCATAACTGACGTGAAACTTGTCCTTGGCCACCAGCCCCTATATGGTCGCGCAAATCTTGTTATTTAATGTTGATAACGGAATACATAATAGACATACGCGAGAATGTAAGGAAAGAGAAATTACTTCTGTTTCTATCTCTGCAGATTCAACATTTACGTTGATATCGTGTATGATTTTCATCATCTCTAACAGGAGTCCCGGACGATCTGCCGTCTCCACACAGAGCAAGCTGAAATGGTGACAGGAATAGAGCATGAATTCGGGATCTGAATTACATATTGTAAAACAGAGAATTTTAAAGAAGGACTAATTTTAAAGGATTCGATAATGGGAAATCCGTGACGGGAGAATCTGCAATGCTGATCAGGTAAAGAATAAACCTTCTATGAGGTCCATCATCCTTAAGTTGTATGTGAGTCGAGATATTAACAGCAACCTACACTCAGAAAATAATATATCATTATACACTAGATCCGCCAATCAGTTTCCACGACTGTGAAAAAGCTCATCAATTAGACGACTAATTATTGCATAATGCATGTTGATGGCATAGTATCGAGTGTTTCCATCTTCGTAGTTATTAATCATAAAACATGACAGAACAGAAATCTCATCAATTAGTGAGCAATTCCAGCAGATTTCACAAAGTAAAAACCAAACATCAGGTAGTGAAGTAAGTCACTACATATTATTTAAGTGGATATGTACAATTCGAAAAGCTTGAGAAAAAGATGCATGGTCGATTAAAAAATTACAGAAAAGTATAATTTTCTTTAAGCTCACCCTTTCTTTCGGGGATCCTATTCCAAAAACTTCACCCAAAGCAAGCCGCTCACTGGATTCCTATATAATCACAGTATATGCAAAATTAGGCAGTTGTAGACGCTTGCTTCCAGCCTGAGGTAATTAGCAGATTTTAACACATTTTTCACATTTTTAACGCATAAAAATGTAGGTAAGTTGATACAGTTTGAGCATTCCAAACTCGGCTAGAGCAGAAAATCATGATCAATTATGAGGTTTACTCAGAGGCCGGAACTAATAACAGGTCCATACTTGAGCACGAGAACTACAACAAATTCTTCAAAAACAGAAAGTGAAGGTACAGACTTAACATAGACGGGGATCAACGAGAAAAACATACTGGATGATATTTTAGTAAGTTGTTGATGATTGTGAGACGAATTCCTTCCAGGAGATCGGGGTCTTCAACTTTACGCCCTGTAGCACTGCAAAAAAAGAAAAAAGATTGATTGAATGTGAAATTAAAATCTTATAAATCAAAGTTTAAAATTTCCTATTATTCACTATGTAGTTACCCTATAACTTTCTCACTTATTTAGGAGGGGAATAAAGATTCTCAAAAGCTGAATTCGAAGATGGTCCGAGAAAATGAGAAAAAAGCTCCAATCTTCAAATTCAGACAAGCTTAATAAGTATCGCCATGTGACGTGATTTGTAAGAGAAGGATATTTTTGTAAAGTTGCTTACTTTCTACAGGAAACACGAGATACGAGATATATAGGTCCGATCACTGGATAGCAGTATTTACAGCCCGATAGACAAAAAAATATGCATGCAAGAAATAAGTCCGTTCTCATTTTCTGCAAATCTCATATCATGATGTCATTAGCTAACAAACATAGTATAGCACCAAAGGTGCTGCAAATTTTGGAACCATTAACGACTTAAACGTGATCGTGATTAAAAGTATTTCTTACAACCTTGTGATAAAAAACTTTGTCTGCTTGACCGAGTTCTCTGTAGTAACAGTTCCCTTTATAACTTCCAAGCCCAAGTCTTTTAGTGCCTTCATCTGTAGAATTGAAAGGAATATTTCGGGATAAAGCACCCTCAAATAGGAAAAGAAGCCACACCGTATCAAGTAGCCCAAGTCTTCAAGAGCAAGAAAGGCAGTAACTTTACCGTGTCGAGTAGAGCACCGAGGCGATCTCCAAAGCTGACTTGCACGATAGTTGACTCCGGATGAGAGTCTTGATCTATCAGAACAATAGGCATTGGAACAGAATCACTCTCCTGCACAGATTTCTGCTATAGAAAATTTTAACAGCATTAACAACATAGACATCAAAGCAAGAAACTTAGCAGGTCAAATTCAAGATCTACTCATACTCCAAAATTGAGCTCTAAACAACGGATTCCGTATAAAGATTAGACTTACAAGCGACATCGAACCGAACGAGTCCACTCCATCCACAGAGGCACACATCAACGCCACATTCCTACAGTACAACCCCAACCAGTGCACCACACACCAGCAGCATCAGAACAATTAGCCCAACAAATCAAGAACACCCATTGCAGTAACTCATCAAAGCTCACTTCACAAACCACTTGAACATAATCAAACGAGAATATCATTCACCATCACCCATCAATAACATCTTAACACATCACAACAATCACCATCGACATTGACAAGAATCCACTAAAACCCAGGCATCAGTTCCGAATTTAACATCGTACACGCAGTTAACCGGTATAATACTCCAACGAGCCGTTTTGGGTCGCTAAAAAAACGATTTTTACGGTCGATGCATACAAAAATCAAGAAACCCAGAACCGGAGGATTCAGCCAGAACAAGAAAAGGTGGTTTCTTGGACTTACCTTTTCTTGAACCGATCAATTCGAGGCGCGACTGAATAGCAGAAATTAGAATTTGATGCCGGCGGACAGAGTTTCAGCAAAGAAGCGGAAGAGTCTTGATCTTTCGGCGAAACAGCGGCCACGGAGGAAATGGAGAAAGCGTTTGCGATCGCCATTTTTGTTGCTTGCGAGTGTAGGAGTTGCAGTGGCAACGAGGTGGAATTATTGAAGGGGATTTTTTTGTTTCTAGGCTCTCTTGAGAGTCAATGTTTGGTGATGTTTGGCGTCAGCATCGGAGCCCACCAGAGAGTGGCGATGCCACGTCGGATGGCGACGCAAATCTATTTTATTTCAAGAAGAGTATCGTCACTATCAAAAACTACATGTAGTAGTAGTATGTAAATTTCAATTTATTAGTGTCTCTTTTATTAAATTGTATGAGTACTATTTTATTTCCTACAAAATAAAAAATTATAATCACAGTTTAGGGAAAAAAATTTGATTGAAAAGGAATTTATTTGTCCGAACTCTTGAGTTTTTGCCTTTGTAAATGAGTTAGGACAGTCAAAGAAACGAAATCTAGTGGTTAAACGTTTTCCTCCAATAAAAGTGTGTATGTGATTATATGAGTAGTGTTTACTTGATAAGAAAATGTGATTCAAAATCGAATCATAGCTAGCAAGTTTGAGCTTGTCTCGTGAGACATTCGGTCATAAGATACTTCTCGTAAGTAGAACTCGATTGTATTTTCCGATGAACATTCTAATTTTCTCCGTTTGGACTTGGTTGAAAGCTATTAATCAAACTCAATTTTAAAACGGAGCGTAATATATTTACAAATTTATGTAGTCAACTATCCTAAAGTTCGTTCTAAGCTTGTTTTGTTAACAAGTCTAATTCTAAACGGGTTTCTTTTGGATCGATTACCGGATAACTTGGCTCGTTTACATTCTCGATACTAACCTATGAACACTAGCATCTACATACAAACTAATAAATAAAGATATAAATAAATAAATAAAGTAGTAGAGCAATAGAATAAAAGCCCTAAAATTTAGGGCAAAAAATCTCCTTAATTTTGCCCCCAAAATCCAGCTTAGCAGGCTAAAATATTGAGTGAATCCGAAACGCGGAAGTAAAAGGAAAAGAAAAGGAAAGGAAAAGAAAAAGAAAAAGAAAAAGAAAAAACAAATAAGCGCTCAATTAATTACGGTCGCCGTCTCTCTCTCTCTCTCTCTACTAGCGCCTTTTCTTTCCATCTCTGCGTTTTCCCCCCTTTGCCTCGGCGGTGCAGCAGCTCTTCGATCCCGCTCGATCGATGAATGCAGGTTAGCTTCTACCATCCTCTTGCGATTAGCGCGATTCATTGGTGCTGGGAATTGCTTAATTTACTTGATTTTAGAGGAAATGGGGATTTATGGATAAACCCTAATTTGGACTTGGTCAATTGGGTTTTTAGCGTTTTGGATGAAGAGTTGGAGTGATTTAACATGTAGATTATGAGTTGGGTTGTTCTTCGCTGCCATTTTTATTTCCTTGATTCGAAATTCCAAGTTCAACTTTGGTTTTAGAACTTAGGATGGGAATTCCATGGAATTGGTGGGCAAATAACATTTTTACTTTTGAATATCTGTTGATTGCTTTATTTTTGTGTTCAATGTTATCCATTGTGTGTTAGAACTTTGGTTTCAGCTGCTAAAGAAGTAGTAGATTTTAGAGTGCGTGGTTAACAACGGCGAGTGAATTGAAGGATTTTAAAAGTTTGAATCTTTTTCCCGGGATATTTCACTTGTTTTTTAATAGGTTACTCTGTGTTTGATTGTTCTAGAAGTAAAAACTATCTATAGAAAGTCAGTGGCAATCGAGAAAGTCTAGAAAACTCTGTATATTACCCAATTTCGATTGTGTTTGAGCTCTTTGGTGATTTTCTCTATTTTTGGCTTTTTTTTCAGACTTCTGCTGCCTAGGTAGCTTAAACTTGTATAGAGAAAGGACTTAAAGACATGCGTTATTCATTCTAAGAATGGATGGGAACTCAAGATTTGAGTTGATGTCAGCCAGTCCAGATACTAATTTTGCGGGTAACTACCAGAGTGGCCAGAGGGGATACCCTTCACCCTCTCTGGGTCGGTCCTCTAGTTTCAGAGAAGGCTCAGAAGGTAGGAATGTTAGTTCTGGGAAGATCAATTCTAGGGGCAGTGCAATTTCACCTGGAGAGATGCCCTCATTATCTCAATGCCTGATGTTGGAGCCAATTGTTATGGGCGATCCAAGACATGCTCGGTCCGGTGAGTTGAGGAGAGTTCTGGCTAATTCAGTAGGGAGCAGTTCAGAAGAAAACTCTTATGGATCCGCAAATCTGAGGAGTTCACCTCCAGTAGCCGTTGACGAGCTAAAGCGATTAAGAGCAAGTGTTGCGGATACTTGTTATAAAGCCAGGTTAGATAAGATACTTGTCATGTGCTGGACACTCATAGAGATCAAAATGAATTGGGCTGGTTTCTCAATTTATTTAATTTCCCAGAATCATAGTAATTTATTATAAACTATTTGAAATGTGCCTGATTGTTTGTGATTTTCTATCATCTTTACGTGTTCTGAAACAAATACTGCTCTTTTTGACTAGCGGTCGAGCTAAAAAGTTTGATGAGCATTTAACTAAGTTGACCAAATATGTGGAGGCTTTGCCCTCTAAGAAGCCACAGCAGCAGCGGAATGAGCTGTTGACAAATGAAAGATCTAGTGGTGCAACCTTGAAGATATCTCAGATGCATCGCAACTCTTCAGACCTAGGAAATCAGAAGTTCGAGGACCGGTCTAAAAATGTTGGTCTCAGTAAACGGTCACGTACCTCAACAACTGAACCTCGGGTTTGTTAACTAATTATCTATTAAATGGGTTTGCTTTGTCCTTTGATATATGGTTGCAAATGATTTTTATTCCCACATCTTGTATTATGTTACCAGTATGCCCAATGATATCAGTCTTTCTTTCTCCTTTGGACCTTCTGTAAGAAATTTACTTATAGTGGACCTGCCCCAAAGACAATAGGCAAAGATCAATTATACAACAGCTAATGTTCACTTTAACTTGGTTTACTTGATAGGAGGAGGGGTTTCTGATTATGCATTGAAGTGCTTGTGTGCATTGTAAACTTACACTTATTATTTCTTTTAGTATGCTTACAAGTGGTATAAAATATTAACTGCAAGTTCATAAGAGAGATTAAATAAGTACCTCACATATATATTTTCATAATTCAATGGGCTAAACCTAATTCACAGTTGTGCGTCTTATGTATGTAGTAGTTTATGGATTGCGCTTCATCGATAGTTCTTGTACTTTCTAGTTACTTTCGTTATTGTCTTCCATGTGATGAATAATTGACTGCTTACTTAAAACTCATTTTCAGGCAGAATGCAGGAATAATGCGGTACTGCGGCAGCCTACGACAGTGACAAAAGAAAGAGAAATTATTAAAGATAATGCAGATTCTGAAATGGTCGAGGAAAAAATAAGAAGGCTGCCTGCAGGTGGAGAAGGCTGGGACAAGAAAATGAAAAGAAAACGTTCTGTTGGTGCAGTGTCTTCAAGATCCAATGACAATGATGGTGAAATGAAACGAAACATGAATAATAAGCTGTCTGTGGAGTCTGGCCTGCTCCCTGGTGATTCTTCTCATGGTTTCAGGTTAGCAAGTTTGTTGCCACTATTCACTGAACTATCCAGACATTACTTATTGTTACAACCTTTCTGCTGCTTAATGCTTTCCCTCACATCCTGCTTGATACAATCTATGTGTTTTAGTACCTTTGATCCATATGTGATGCACATTCTCTTCTTTTCTATGACACACCTGAATTTGTTTCTCTAGAGAGTACTTGGCATTGATATCAAACTGGTTGGGGTCCCTTTGTTTAAAATTTCTTATTGAATGACACTTTTGTATGAGAGATCATTCTTAGTTTAATGATATTAAGAAGTTAGTTGTTATCTTGCATAGATGCTGTTTGCTATCCCTTAGTTTTATGTATTTATTCCTGAAAGTTGATAGAACCAAGCTCAATTAGTTTTGCATTGCATTTCAAATAACTTGTTATAAGTTTTGGCCTTTTGTGCATTTCCTGAATTTTTAAAGCAAAAATTGACCTGGAGGTTAGGTGTTTGTTGAATGTTTTAAATTTATGGAATTGGTTAATTCTTTGGCTTTAACATCATCATGTCTTTACTCTTTATATGCTATTTTGGCAGATCAGGACCTTCTGGTGGTAGTAATAAGCTAGAGCCTTTGCCGTCTCTTGCTGGTTCTACTGCCCGCATAACTTTCAAAAGTGAACAAGAAAAATCAGTGCTCTCAAGAGATGTGTCTGTGGGACCTATAAAGGAGCGAACCCTTGGAAAAGTAAATGTTAAGTACGTATTTCTCATTTTATACTTTACAGTATACTCTTTGGATGTTGTTATTGTACGTACATAGCTATAACCTTTATCTCAAACTTGTTCCTACTATGATAGTTACCCTGAATCAAGTTTTACTTGAATATATATATTTTAACCTGAATTGCTGTACATGGGGATGATAGTTCTGCTGGACCTCCTTTTAGGTTGAATAATCGCGAGGAGAACCATGCCATGTCCTCTAGTCCAATTGTAAAAGGGAAGGCATCAAGAGCACCACGTAGTAACTCTATAGCTGCTGCTAATGTTCCTCGCATGACGGGAACTTTGGAGAGCTGGGAACAGGCCCAAGTTGTGACTAAAAACACTTCTGTTAGTGGGCCCAATAATCGCAAGCGTCCCTTGCCGTCAGGGTCATCTTCTCCCCCAATAACTCAATGGGGTGGTCAGAGGCCACAAAAAATATCACGAACAAGGAGAACAAATCTTATTCCAGTATCAAACAATGATGAGGTGCAGATGCAATCCGAAGGGTGTTCCCCTACAGATTTTGGTCCACGGATAAGCATAGGTGGTATCAATGCTTCACTTCTCACCAAGAGCACAGCTAATGGAAGCCAAAACTTCAAAGTAAAACCGGAAAATGTTTCGTCTCCAGCTAGGTTGTCTGAAAGTGAAGAATCTGGTGCTGGTGATAACAGAATAAATGATAAAGGTGTGGGAAGTAGGGATCCGGAAGAAAGGAATGTAAATGCTGGTCAGAGTGTTGGGCCATCATCGATCCCTATAAAAAAGAATAAAATTAGTGCCAATGAAGATATTAATGATGGTGTGAGAAGGCAAGGGCGAAGTGGACGAGTTTCACCGTTTTCTAGGACTAGCATTTCTCCAACAAGAGAAAAAATGGATAATGCGGTGACAACTAAGCCTCTTCGAAATGCAAGATCTAGTTCTGAAAAGAGCGGAAGGTACTTATTTTCTTCTCTAGTTTGGAGGTTACATTGAGTTCTGCTCTTCTCTAGTTTATTTGCTTTGCTCATGCTGTTTGTTGAATAATCTTACAGCAAGTCTGGTCGTCCATTGAAGAAGCTTTCAGATCGCAAAAACTTTTCTCGTCTTGGTCATGCTGGAAATGGGGGATCCCCTGATTGCAGTGGTAAATCCTTCAATTAATCAATAAATATTATGTAGTGGATTGTGACAGTGCAAGATTAGTGCGTGTAGGTTGCTTACTGTACGCTTTGCCTCTTTGGTTAGTGGTAAATGAAAACTGTATGCTGTGAATTTTGACCATTTTCCCTTCACTTCATCAATTAAGTTATTTGATGGTTTGACCATTGGTCCTTTACCACTTCATTAATTGGTTTCAACCTCATTTTTCATTGGATCCGTGAGTTGCTCCCTGTTTGTGTTGATTTATTGGATTGTATAGAGCCTAGAATAGACGAAAGCTCACTTTTATGGCTTTCCATTCTCAGTACCTCGGTGCTATAGTCTAGAATTCGTCCTTGATGTGCTTTATCAGTTAATGAGCTCTTTCCTGCTAAACCAGTTTTACCACCTCACTTTAACCAGTTCTATGTTAAATTGAAAATGAAGTATGATCCTCTTAGCTAAAGAATTGATAAGAACCCAAAGTCTGCGTATGTATCGTAATGTTTTCAACTAATTCATTCTCAGGGGAATCAGATGATGATCGTGAAGAACTCTTGACAGCCGCAAATTTAGCCTCCAGCTTTAGCTGTAAGCACTAGTCATTATTTTTCACGATCTTATTATGAAAGCAGAAAATTATCTTATATGAGTTTGCTGATGATTCTTGTCATATACATGGTGCAGCAAAAGCGTGTTCAACTGCTTTCTGGAAGACATTTGAGGCTTTGTTTGCTTCTATTGGCTCAGATGAAAGGTCATACTTGTCACAACAGGTGAGATTTTTTATGATGGTTACCCAGATTCTCCAAAATTTGTGATCTATCGATACTTAAAAGTTCCGTTATCTTTAATCAGCTGAAGTTGGCTGAAGAATCATGTGCAAGATCATCTCAGTACCGGTTTAATGGAAATCTTGATCAGGTGAGCTTTTTTGTGACCGGGGGATCTCTCTTGATACTGCATACGAGTCCCTTTTCTGCTTGCTTCACAAGATATTATTTATTCTGCATTTCTGCTATTTATTTCATAGTTGAGTTTAAAATATTTTGAGTATAGATTATATTTTTTCTCTTGAGTTTATGTTTTCAAGTGTCTTAGAATGCTATGTCATGTCTCTGATTTTTTGCTGTATCTGATGTTTAATGTGCTTGCTTTCTTTTATCAGGATGATTATCTCCGTGAAGATATCCCAGCATCTGGCTCTGTTTCTTTCAGAAGCAGCAAGTGCTCAAAGTCTTTTGATAGGATGGATTCTGTCGAACAACTTCAGAATTCCTTTGTACATGGGTGCACAGATGCAGAGAAAAGATCTGGCAGAAGTAACCCACTTTATCAGAGGGTACTATCTGCCCTTATTATGGAAGATGAAATTGATGAATTTGAAGAAACTGGATTTGGGAGACCAAGGAATTCAGCTAATAATTCATACTTCCTTTCTAATATGGAAAGTAAGCATATCGACAACTTAGACTTCTGCGAGACTGTAATTGGTACTCAAGCAAGGAAAAATGGTAATGCACATAAGATTTTTCCTTGCAACGGGATGGATGTTGATAGGAGCCCTGTTGCCCTGGACTATTTATGTAACGGTGACCTGACACCTAAAGATGGTTTTATGCACTCAGAAGTTGAAGTGTTGGTTAGGCTTTCAGGATTTGACCATGCTTCACAAAGTCTGATGCCAAATAATAGTGGCATTTCTTCCTTAGATTTTCAATATGAGCAGATGGGTGTTGAAGAAAAGCTTGTACTAGAACTGCAGAGCATTGGCCTGTTCCTGGAAGCTGTGGTAAGTTTCAGATCATAAAGAGACTCAACTGTCCTTCTCTAAGTTGAGCTTAATTTATCTTACTGACATTCCCGAATCTTGATACTGAAGTGCCACTTCTGTGCCAATATGAGATAACCGTTATCTTCTCTAATTTCTTTATGTATTGTTTGGTTCTGCTCGTCTAATCGATTGCTACAATGCAGCCTGCTCTGGATGACAAAGAAGAGGATGGAATCAACCATGAAATTGCTCGGTTGGAAAAGGGACTTTTTGAACAGGTCATCTTTCCGGAAATTATTGATACAAGTTTTTTTGGTTGATGTTTCTCTGTATTCACCCATAAATAGTTCTTTGTTACTCCCCCCTATACTTCCTTTCCCTCTGGAAACATCAACTTAAGGCTGTCTGCATTATTCAGTGTGATTGATACCGTGTCTTTTGCTTAAAATTTAGGTGAGGAAGAAGAAGTCATGTTTGGATAAATTAGATAAGGCTATTCAAGAAAGAAACAACATTGGAAGGTAAACTACCCAATTTTTTTCTCCTGTTCTCGTGTTAATCCTTTGTGATCAAGAAGCGGAAGCATTAACATGATGTGATTTTTTTGTATGTCAGGGGCCCTGAGCAGGTTGCTATGGACAAGCTTGTTGAGTCCGCATTCAGGAAAATTTTGGTGAGTCTTTAATTCTTTTGCGTAACCATTGGAAGCATATCTTGTTGATTTCTCAAGTTCTCAACGATATGTTTCGAGTTGCTTCTGCAACTATCTGTCTAGTAAGAGACTGCACCATTTTCTCTACCATTTTCTGATTTTAATGGTGGATTGTTGTTCGAAATGATTTACAGGCAACAAAAGGAGCCTATGCTTCCAAGCACGGAATTCCTAAGGTGTCAAAACAAGTCGCTTTGGCCTTTTGCAAGAGGACAATTGCTAGGTGCCGCAAATTTGAATCAGGTATCAGTTGTTTTGCTGATCCCGCACTCCGGGAGATCGTTTATGCACCGCCTCCTCAGTTCTCTGAGATGGAGCTACTTTCCGGTGTTAACCCTGCAGCTGCCAATGGTAAAGCTCTTGAATCTTGTTAAACGCAGCTACAAATATCTAGTAATATTCCGGCAATTCTAAAAACGTTCACTGCAATGGTTTGGCAGGTACATTTGGGACTTCAAGTCGTCTATTGGATCATATTGTTGCTAAAAAGGGGCCAGTATCGAATAGAGGGAAGAAAAAGGAACTATCCCTTGACGACGTCGGTGGCTCTGTTTTCAGAGCCGGTGGTGCAAAGGGAAAGAGAAGCGAAAGAGATTCAAGTAAGAACGGACGCTTGTCCATGGGCGGCTCTAAGGGTGAACGAAAAACAAAATCAAAACCGAAACAGAAAACAGCTCAACTTTCCATGTCCGGAGTCAATAAGATCGTTGATACTGGCAGTGAGCCAGCAGTTAACAGGAGAAAAGATGTTCGATTTAAGTCATCCAATACCGCCCCTCCGAATTCATCAAAAGACACGAAGGATCCCCTCGACCTTTCTGGTCTGCCCCTAGACGGAATAGAAGAAGAACTCGATGCTCCTCAGGATCTCAACTCTTGGTTCAATTTCGAAGTGGACTGTCTGCAAGAAGAACAAGACGACGTCATGGGCCTCGAGATACCCATGGACGACCTCTCAGATCTACTGATATTTTGATCTGTGACTCCATTGTTGTACAGCTTGTCTGATTATTGATTTGTTTTAGAGAAGAAAGAATATCGAGTGGCTCATTTTTTCCTTCGTCTTTGGCCTAATTGGCTGTTGTAATTATGCAGTTTTGTTGTATTTCTAGGAAAAATTTACTCAGGAATTCTTCATAGTCACATATATATAATATTTATATTTCAGACTGTGTAACCATTCAACTTTCTGTATCATTCTTTATAAATAGTTTTGGAAGACTAGGCCTTTTCGAATATTCCTTCCGTTCTACTGAATTGTGTGCGTTTTTTTGATATATATGTGGGCTGAATGATGTATGTTTCTATATTTATGTGTCGTATATATTCAAGAAACGTACGTCATTTGGTGGGAACGGGTGAGTAGTATCATAATTCAATTGCCAACACGGTAAGATGCCAATGAAAGGTACAACTACATAATTTAAAATCTGCACAATTTTGAACATTTTGTCTCTTCCTATGTTCCTATGCTTAACCCTGTTGTACCTCAGAGGTACATAAATACAAGCAAATTTCATTCCTCATTCTGGGAAAAAAAAACTGTGAATCATGAAGTACCTCAGGCTGCACAAATGCCAAGATGAGTCAAGCTTCATGGCAGAGGCCGATCGAGGCAGAGACGAAGCTGGAGTCGAAAACAAGAAGGCGAAAAGCCTCATGGAAATCATGCATAGAGTCATTTCATCTCGTGCAATAAAGAGTCGGTCTGCAGAGGCGAAGCTCGAGCTGAAGAGATCTGTGTAATGTGCAGTTTCTTTCAGTTACACTATGAATGTAATGAAGGTAAGAAGCTGGAGGCTGTTTCAGCCAATGTATGAAAAAATCTGGAGTTTCTTTTCTTGATTTTCTTATATTAATGGCTTGAACTGCACACCATCAAAAGTTTTGTGAAGATCATGACATCAAAAGCTAATGAATATAGACTGAACTAAATAGAATCAGAGGCGAAACGCGGAACTAGCTTTCGATTCCTGTTCTAACGGAGCCTGAATAAGCATCAGACAGGAAACGTTCTGTACAGACGTCTCAACGCTTGACTCGAGATCACATTCATCCTATTGAGAGAGTTTGCAAGCTCCATAGCCTCCTCTCTCCACCCTGCAAACCCTATACCCTCGATTAGCAGAACATACGACGTCTCATTAGGAGGGCAACCCTTTGTCACCATCTCGGCCAGTATAGTAATAGCATCATCGATTCTGTGAACTTTGCACAGTCCAAGAATCACAATGTTGTAAGTGACAACAGACGGTATAAACTCACTATTCTTCATATCTCCTAACAACTCCATAGCCTTATCCACCATCCCGTCTCTACACAAACACGATATAAGTGAATTGTAAGTAATCTCATCAGGATCAATCCCTTTACCAATCATTTCATACACGAGACTCAAGGCTCGAGTCCTGTCTCCGGAGTTCCACAGAGCACTCACCATCGTGTTATAAGTGCTCACATCCGGAGGGCAGCAGTTTTCAGCAAGTTTATTGAAAACCTCCATTGCTTCATCAGGATTTCCATTCTTGCACAGTGCCGATAGTATAGTGTTGTAGTTCACTATATCCGGGAAGCAGCCACTCGAGACCATGTAATCAAGAAACGCGATTGCTAAATCCAACCTCCCTTCTTTACAAAAAGCTGAGATCAACGGATCATACGTGTAAGTATCGGGGGTCAATCCCTCCTCCATCATAATCTTTAGCAAGTTAATCGCCTCGTCTAACCTCCCGTCTCTACACAACGCACTCATCAGAATGCTGTAGGTCACCACATTCGGCTCACACCCAGCTTCAAACATACCCTCCATCAATTTCCCTCCTTCCTTCCATCTCCCCCGATTAAGCAAAGTCCGTAACAAGATATTATACGAGATCACATCCGGTTTACAGCCTCTACTCGCCAATCCCCTAACAAACTCAAAGGCATCATCCATCAATCCACCTCTACACAACCCTCTAATAATAGTATTATAAGTAAACATATCCGGCTGCAGCCCTCTAGCCAGCATCGCATCAAAGATCTTCATCGCCTCGCCAATCCCGCCTTCAAGAATCATGGCCTCAATCAAGATAGTGTAAGTGATTACAGTAGGCTGACAGTTATCCTCCTCTATCAAATCCTCCATCATCTTCAAAGCTAAACTAAGCTTCCCTCTATTACAAAGGCTACCTATCATGATATTATAAGTCACAATGTCAGGAGCAAAGCCTCTACCTCTCATCCTACTCAACACCTGGTTAGCCGAATCGATCATGTTCGCCTTACACAGCCCGCTAACGAAGGCGTTGTACGCGTATATATCCGGCTCGCCGTACCTCTCGAGGATCCTCATCGCCTTGGCCGCTTTCTTCACGTTCTTGGAGCTGAAGAAGCCCTTGATGAGCTTGGTGCAGAGGATTACATCAGCTTTGTAGCCCAGATTCACCATACATTGAAGGAAATAGAGGCCCTCGTCGTAGTTCCCCGCCTTGCATGATCGGTGGAGGAGCTTCAAGAAATGAGCTTCCTTAAAATCATGGTAGGTGGGGTGATGATTATTAGGCCTAGCTTCGGTTGAAACCTTAACTCTCTCTGGACTATTTCTGGGGTTTGAAATCTTGGGTTCTTTGCTGCTTCTGCATCTGAAGACGGAGAAGAGGTGAGGCTTTGTACAAGCGCCGAGCTTCTGCCGGGTGAAGATGAGGCCTTGAGGGAAGAATTCTGCACAGAAAGCTGTAGTCATTAGTTCCCTATTCTTCACTGTGTTGAGTTCTCATGGAGCATTATGGAGAGAGAGAGAGAGGGGAGAGAGAGAGGATGTAGTGGAGGTGTTGCCTTTTGTTGTCCATTTCCATAGCCATCATCGGATACAGATTTTCATTAAATTCGGATAAGGGACATAAACGGCAAAGACAATAAAATTGATTAAAGATGGAAACTTTAGTTTATGAATTTTAATCAAAAAGGAAGAAGGAGCGAACTTTATTTAACCATAGATCCCAAACTTCACAAATTCTCACGCCCGGACCAAAACCCATCAAAACCCACAAACCAAATCTTGATTTCTAATTGAATCGATCCTTCTTTCCATCTCTCTCTCTCTCTCTCTCTCTCTCAAATACCCGGTTCTTGATTGTTGGAGGCCTGCAAACTTCTCAAATCTTGCATACGATTGATTGAGGCAGAAAGAAGAGATGGGTGTGGGTTTATCCGTTCTCATAGGCTTAAAGTCTGCAACTTTATTCATCCTCTTCCTCTCCCTTCGAACGTTTCAGTTCTCTCTCCTCTCAATCCCATTCCTCTACGCATCTCTGGTATCTTTCTTGGTCGCCATCGCTTCCCATCCATCGATCAACCTGCCGATTCTTCTGGGCAAAGGGTCAGATGGGAATTTCCCCTTCTGGGCATTGATCATGTTCAGCCCCTACTTGTATTTCGTGAGGGCTTTTTCTTTCCTCAGGAGGTTTACCAGTGGGGAGCCTCCGTACAGTGAGGTTGCTGAGGGGTTGTACGTTGGAGGGTGGCCTTATGCTCCCGAGAAGCTGCCACCTGGCAACCCTGCAGTGATTGATTGTACCTGTGAGCTGCCGAGGAAGAAGGAGCTCACCGGGACGGCGTACCTTTGTGTTCCCACGTGGGATACACGCTCCCCTGAGCCTGGGGAGATTGAGAGTGCTGTGAACTGGGCTTGTAGGAAGAGAGCTCAAGGCGTCCCGGTTTTCGTTCATTGCGCATACGGTACGATTCCTGCCCCCTTTGGAGTTGGATTTTGATGTTCGGAGTTGGATCAGATGATGATTGATGATTGAATGTGTAGATTGCTTAGTAATGTGAGTTGACTTTTGTGAGTTTTCTGGATTTTCTTGAATTCTTGAAGGTATTGATCCATGTACAGCTCTGGATTCCCTATGATGGGATTCTTGGGTTTTGTTCTTTGTGCATATTGTATGATTTCTGCATAGTTGAAATTGGCACCGATGATAACTGATTTCGACGTTTGAGTTCCGGTTATCGTGATTGTTTGTATGCGTTGACAGCATTTTGTAATGCGAGTTGCCTTGGCATGTGATTGTTCTTGATTGGCTGGAATCTAGATGCTTTGGTGTTGGTTGTATTGATGAGGGAGTAATTTGGTGTATTTGGAACTTCCTCACAAGGTCGGATGGTGTTGGCTTGTTCGAGTAATCAATTCATGTAAAGTTCAAATTGCCTATGCTGCGTCTGTTTTTCAAGATTTCGAATTGGTATGCTTCATCTAGTTGATGTATTGGCTAAAGAGAACAAATGTACCTGCATACAGAAAGTAATATGGTTCTAGCACAAAAGTTTTTGTGATATCGTGATATGTTCTCATACGCATCGACTTCTATTGTTCATAATTTGCTTTTCGACTGTAGTCATGTGGCCTCTCTTCTCTTTGAAATGTTAGTTTTGTTAGATTCCTGGACCTGTGTGTTACTTTTTGTGCACGACCTAAGGCTAAGAGCAAAGTCAGTCCCGGAGTTTCTCACCTCTGTATTCGTTTCAGGTCATGGGCGAAGTGTGGCTGTGATGTGTGCGCTCCTGGTTGCTCTTGGCTTGGCAGATGATTGGAAACGCGCAGAAAAGATGATCAAAGAAAAACGGCCTTACATCCGAATGAATGCCCTTCATCGAAAGGCCCTGGAGGAATGGTCGAAGGACAGGCTATCTGCGCCTAAAAGAAGGGGATGATCTGATCCACTTCCTGTAACACTATCTAGTGCCCTCACACACAATCTTGTTGGTGACATTGACATACTTCTATTCTTTGTTTTATAACTGCACTCTGCTGCAAACCTGAATTCCCAAATGCTTATTAAACAGAGTTCATACTTGCCTCTCTCTCTCTCTCTCTCTCTCTCTCTCTCTCAAACACAAACACACACACAGGGCTCCAAATCCAACAGAAAGTTAACACAGAGGCAAATGTAATGAAACAGGCAATGAACATTATCTTCTTTCATAAAAGAGGAGAAACCATTTTCATAACAGCATATGGAGATGGGAAGGGTGTACAACAACATCATCGTCGAAAGATCAAACATTCATCGCAAAGGATGTGCAGCTTACAACATCTGCAGAAAACTAGCATAGCCTATGAACCATCTACTTAGTGTAGTGATGAACTTACAGTTCTTATACAAGTAAAGCTGATACAGTTCAAGTCCCCGATTTACCAGCATCGCCACGTTTAGCTGCTTCGGTGCCACTAATCGTCATGAACGACTCTCCACAACCGCACTGACCAGCTGAATTTGGATTGATGAAGACAAATTCAGATCTGATCAGGGGCAAATTTGAGATATTAGGATAGAACAAAGATATATCAGAAGCTAAAAGAGGGAGAATTTCATTCAGATTATTGAGTGACCTGAGTTTATCATCTACAAAATCCATCTTGGTTCCTATTACATGCATGAGAGCCTTTGGATCGATTAAGATCTTCACCCCTTTGTCCTCAACCAGCTCATCAAATTTCCCCTTCTCATCTGCAGCCATTAGAAAATTTTCATGAAGAATTCATCCACACAAACCCTAACTATCAATCTCAATAGCAGGATCATCGAGTAATTTATGAAGCAAACATCAAACACAACACCTCACAAAATTCGCTCCGGCATCAATCCTTAACGAAACCAACGGAATCGAAAGGATTTTTCAAAACACAGAAAATGATCGCGATCGCCTCCATTCGGCTGAAAATCCGATCGATCGGGGATAGAATTTACCGGCGTAGTTGAGGGTGTAGGACAAGCCGTTGCAGCCGCGAGCCTTGACGCCGAGCTTGAGGAAAGAGCGCTGGCGCTGCTCTAATAGATTTCGCACTCTGGCGGCGGCGACTTCCGTCAACGTCAGCACCTGCTTCCGCATATCGAAAACTCCGATCAGAATCTCTCCGGCGAGCTCTGCACTCCGCCACCGCCTCTATGAAATGAAATATTTTAATACGGAATTTGGGCCTCGAAATCGGAAAATTTCAGGCCCAATGGGCTTTTTAATGTGCAGTCAGTAGTTCCCAATTATTTGGGCCCAGCCCAAATTATGTGGGCTATTATTTTTAAGGCCCAATTTGAAAATTGTCGTCTCCTACCTGGAAGAGACAACATATCAGACTCAGTTAACCTTTGGTGGGACCCAGAGGTCATGACTCATTGAAATCGACCCCTTCTCTCTCTCTCTCTCTCTCTCTCTCTCTCCCCTTCGTTGAACTTCACGATCTTTCCAGTTACTATAAATAGTTGCATGCTGCAATCATCGACTCCATCATTTTCTAGCTAGGAGCCTTCTTCATCACGTACAGCTTCAGCTTCCTCTCCCTCTCCAGAAGCTACTGCATCTCTCTCTCTCTCTCTCTAAATGTCAACCATCACCATCCCTTCATCTTGCCTACTCAAACCATGTCCATCGCCAAAACCCTTCTCCCCCAACCGAACCCCGCCCTCGCTGGCCTCCGCGAGGAGCGTCTCGACGGCGTTCGGCTTGAAATCGGGCGCGTGCTTCAAAACGCGCGCGATGGCTATGTACAAAGTGAAGCTGGTAACTCCGGAAGGCGAGCAGGAGTTCGAGGCCCCCGAAGATCAATACATCCTCGACTCCGCGGAGAGCGAAGGGATCGAGCTCCCTTACTCGTGCAGGGCCGGAACGTGCTCGACCTGCGCCGGGAAGCTGGTCTCGGGCTCGGTCGACCAGTCGGAGGGCTCGTTCCTCACCGACGAGCAGATGGAGAAGGGATACGTCCTTACCTGCGTTTCGTACCCTAAATCGGATTGCGTTGTTCACACTCACATGGAGGAGGAACTCCATTGATGGATTAATTGCTCTTCACTCTTTAGGCCATTTCTTGAGTTTGGTGTTGTGAATTTTATGTAGTGTTGCTTGTTATAACGTAGCAAGTTTATGCGTTTCTTGAATATATTATATGTTTGTGTTTATTCGATAAAAGAGAAGTTGTTACGTATAATTTCTCATAAAATTTAGGTATGGATGGTTATGGTGGTTGTGTTGCTATCAATAGCGGACTCGACTTAAATTTAATGAGACCAGCACAACTGTTTAGAGATTTCGCCGATTATAGTAAGAGATAAGAGAAGTCGAAAACGGGTCGACTCGACTTAATTAAATTTAATTGTCTCTATATCTGGAGACTACCGACTGCATCATTTCCCCACACACCTTGTCCAAAGTTGTCACGAAACAATCCATTATTTGTGGTAGTTTTATTGTAAAGATAGTAGATAAAAAATTAAATGTAATTAGTGGAAAGGATTAAAGGGATTAAAGGCAAAAGAGGGAAATGTGTTGTAATAATTACATTTATTTAATAAAGATTTATAATCTTTAGCAAGTGGTAAACATATCGAGTACACGTACGGATTGTACACTATTTAAACAAAATGTGGGTCTAACTTTTGAGCTACTAGAACAAATTCAAATAGAGTGATGTTATTCGGCCATAATGTGGCTGGCCATAATTTAACTTATTTTTTTTTTAATATCAAATAATTTATATATTTATGCCAAACTTTTTTAGATTATAAAAAACTCAAAAAGCGATACTCCGTATTTTTTACACATTTTTTAAAATTAACCCTTTAATTATTTGATAATTTTTACTATTTTAAAGAACTTTTTACCTTTTTATCTATAAAAAAAGAGAAAAATATGTAATTTTGGGAAAAAAAATATTTTTAAATTAAAATATGAAAGTAATAAATTATAGTTATCATTTAAAATTTTTAAAATTACATATATTATGAAAATTGTTGTTGTGTGGCCGGCCACATTATGGCCAAATAGCATTATTGATTCAAATAAAGAATTGTCAATAATCATCTTATTTCAACTTTATTTTATAACACATTGTATTATTAAACACATATTATGGTGGGTGTATATGTATATAATACGAATTAATGTCACATCGGTTCATTTAGAATATGATCAATCAACTCAAAACCTATTCTTCAACACGAAGAATCTCAAGAACTGTCGAAAAGAACGACGAGACGATTTTACGTTATGTTTGTTATAATAATAAAAAATCATAAAATTGTAAAAGGAAACTATATGTTTATCTAGAATAAATGAAGGGAAAGAGAAATTTGTAATGTATAAATATTAGTACATGAAAAGTGGGGCCCCAAAAACTTATATTTTCATTAATTTACACATAAATTGCCGCTCCCACCATTTGACCACTTACCCGACTCGAACCGCTGCGGAAATCCATCGACCGGTCCGGTCTCGCCTCATCGAACTAAGACGGGGCCAGTTCCTCGCTTCTGCGACCGGCTCCGTGTGGTCCGAGCCCCGAATATAGAGCTGACCAGCCTCGAAAACCCGGTTTTCTTACCGTCCCCGCTCTTCAACCCGACTCTGCCGGTGCATGACACTCTCGGCGAACCCGGGTCGGATGATTGCACCACGGACTTACCGCCCGGTTCAGACCGGCTCCTGAACAACGACCGGCCCGGTTTCCTCTCCGGCGGATTCCCTTCACCTCTACCGATCTTCTGCACCTTCGGAAGCGCGAAAACCGACGGAGCCGATAGCTTCCTGGTTGAGACGACGGTGGAGCGATGCGAGAACGACTTGAAGTTCCGGTTGTAGCCGATTTTCAACGACGATTTTCGCTGCATTACGGCATTCCGGTCGAACCATTCGAACTCGTCGTCGCTCGGGACGAAGAAGGACTCCGGAGGAAGATCGGAGAAGGTCTCCGCAGGTAGATCCACCTTCGACGATTCAGAATCCATTAGAATTGCTTACTCCTCCAATCTCTAGAGAGAGAGAGAGAGAGAAGGGAGGAAATGGGAGGGAGTCTTCGAAGTGGGGAAGATTAAAACAAAGGCATATGCATATGTTCCCCTATAAAAGATAATGACAAAGGATCAATGGTGTTTTTTTTTTAAGCCATGGACGTATCAATTCCTATCTTATAACAAACTATGATTGTTTTCTACATCGTGGCCTTTTTAAAAATTGAATTATTGTAGATTGATAAAATAATGTTGATTTATGTATATTAGTAATATTCATACATATTTATTGCTTACACACATGTATAAAGAAGTAATTCAACTCTTTATTAGGTTCGTCTATAGAGTTCGGACAGTCTATTGCCTATCGGTATGACACTCTCTACTGCATTCGTAGATAATTGACACGTGATATAATTAACATGGATTCGGAAAAGAAGAACATGCGTGTTTGTTATTCGATTGTAATTAAATTTGAAGGGGTAAAGTAATGTCTTATACTATGATGGATTAGGTAACGTTAGTGTTTTTTAATATTTATTTAGAATTGGATTATCGCATTTTATAATTCCATTAGACAAAAAATTAAGAAGCGAGCGTCTTAAGAATTTTAAGATAATAAAAAGAATATGATAGTGGTACAAGAATAAGATTACAAATTTAGAGTCGTGTTTTATTTTTATAAAGAGCGTGTTACACATTAAATAATTAAGAAATTGCAAATGAGATCATCATATTAACTCTATTGTATTAGCTCCTCCTCTTCGCTTCACTTTAATAATTATAACAATGTACGTTATTAAGATGGGATACGTTCGTTAACCTATACGAGACAGAGATAGAAGGAGTATATAATTATTGTCATTGCAAGAGGTTTGAAAAAAATATACATAATTTTCTACGATGAAATAATTGGAAGTTTAAAAAAATTCAAGAATCGCAATTGATTTCCCTATAATTGAGCATAACAAACTCCTCAAATTTCAAGGTTGGTGTTACAATTTTCCAAGTCAACATTCAAAACCGGTATAAGCTGGCATTAATCTCTACTCTATTTTAATTTAATTCACACTTTGATTTCTATTTATTCAAATTCACACAGCCAAGAACAAATTTTAAATATTTAAATTGCAAAATAAATAAAATTAAATAAAAGATAATCACCCCGCAATACACGCTTGAATTAATAAATTGGGAATTTCAAGCTGAAAAACAAAATTGTTATAACAAACAAAATTGCTCATTCAAAAAATGAGAACAAGGAGAAAAGGCCAATGATGTTAACCTGTATTTTCCATTTCTTTCCTCTTTCTTCTTCCATTAGCAGCTTCAGCAGTTGACGAATAGCGTCTGAGTTTCTCGATTATCTTCCTCTCACTGATGCGTAGCATCAAGGAATGATACAGTTTGGGCTCGGATGCAGAGGAGCACCTCTTGTACGATTGCATGTCTTCTTCCAGAGAGTTGGAACCGTAGATACTTTCTCTAGCATCAGCGAGGGAAGAAAGAGCTACGCGGACGCTAGGTGTTAGCAACAGTTTCTTGCTTAGATCAGAGTCTTTGGTGGATAAGACGCTCTCCTTTTCCAAGAACCGGAACTCTGATGATACTTTTATATCTCCGGTGACTGATACAGCTAGATCAAGTCTTTGAAATTCTTCTTCAGGCAATAACATTATGTAGAGCAAAACCAACAGTTCTTCTTGAGGTTCTCCATCAAATGAGATTTCGAAGTATTCAGAATCTTGGCTGATACATCCAGAGAACCCCAGCTTTCTCCAGATTGACAACCTTCTTCTACTTTGACGACATGAAAACAAGGATAAGCTCCACTGGAGTACGATATCTAAGTCGATGTTCAGAATATCAAAAGGATTATCAGCTTCTGTAAATCCATATCTATGTAGAAGGGCTGCATTGCCCAAATGTCCGTATGTGTTGAACACCTGAAATAACAATAGAAAGGGGAACTCCATTCAAAATCAGTCAACAAAATTATGCCACATTGTTATCTTGCGCAGAATACTAGAATTAAACAAGCAGAAATTAAGAGCAAAAGAAATCCTTACCTCAGACCCAGCTTTGGCATCTTTAATCATGATCATATCCAAGAAGGGAGATTCATCCCCTAAACCCGTAGAGACTTCCGTGTCAGTTCCACTTAATTCTCCTCCTTCAGATTCCGAATCAGGATTTACGGGCTCATGATCTTCTTCACTTTCATGGTCAGTATCCTCCTTTTCAGTACTAGTGTCAATGTCATTATCAGATCCTGAATCAACATTTGTGATATGTACATCCTCAGCAGCTGTCTTGTGATTAAACCTAAATTCATAAGAGTTGATGCACTAAGAGATAGGAAATGAAGTATTGTACGGATGATAAAGAAGAAACCAGCAAAATCTTTTTAAATGAGTCCAACAGTTCTAACAGATGGGTTCCCTACATACTTCAACATACAGAACATCAATGATGTTCTTTTCAGCTTTGGAGGATCTTTCAGTAAGAAGAAACAATAGGAATATTCACAAATTGCTCAGGAAAATGAACTGTAACAGCCCAAAATGGATACGACATAATGGGAAATCATCATAGAATAACATAACTAACATATAGAAAGGCCAGCATGGGTTTTGGGATTAAATGAAATCGGCATCTCCATTGCAAGATATATAATCAGTACATAATATTTCAGCTTAAATGACTTCAACAAACAATAAACTGTATCTCCTAGATATTTTGAAGTGGCAAGCAGTATGAGATTTATGTAACTCACAGATCAGCCAAAGGAACCATCCCATAACCATGATATTCATCGATCTGAAATGCCCGGGAAGCAACTAGACTCTTTGCAGCAAAATATTCATCGACAGTGAAAAATTCGGGATTTATATGAAAAGAGGCCAAATCCAGAATGGGTTCAATGCATTCCTTCCAGTCTTGGTATACCAGAGCCTTGTCTTCTTTAACTGTCTGCCTACAAATTGCATTGATCATTCGTGCATAAGCCATAATTCCTATAGATATAGTCATGATCAATCTACAATCATGATAAACAATTTGAATGGAGGCGAAGTAATTATTAGGATTTGATTTTAACTCATGCTCAATCTAAAAACATGATACAATATAGTCATGATCAATCTACAATCATGATAAACAATTCAACTTGTGAAGCCAATTTTAAGCAATTAAGCAGCAATTTGAGACTTTTTTTATTGTTCAAACTAGGGAGGTTGTTCGTTCATTGAGCATTGAGGTTTGAGGCGCATTAATGGAGTGAGTTCGACGAAAGGGCTGACCTTATGCAGTTCCGTGCCGGCGAGCAGAGAGTCGATTTCAGATAGTGACCAGAGCAGCGGAATGGGCTCAGACGCAGGCATCGCCTGCAAGTACTCGAACCACATCGATTCGGCGCCGAGGATCTTCTCATACATTAGGGCAACGCAAAGCCCCAAATTTCCGCCGAGCTCCGCCTCCTCAATAAGTTCACTGGCGGCTGAAGTCCTGACGGTGAGGCAGCTCTTCTTAGGGATCCTCGCCACGACGTCGCCCTCCTTCAAATCGCTCAAAGCCACCACGGAGATTGGCGGCGGTCGCGACGAGTCATCGTCGCCGCCGCCGCCGCCGCTTCCGGTTGCGAAGAGTAGGGCTTCGCTCCATTCCACGCCTTGATCCTTCATCCACCGTTTGAATGCTCGCATATTCCTGAAAATAGTACGGTTCTAGATAAAGTTAGTGCATGACGTCGCGACATTATGCGGCGGCGCCGCCGATAGAGGCGGATTTACCTGGCGGCGGCCATGGCGGCCTCTGTGCAAAGAGGTGACGAGAGTTTTTGGCGCAGAGGTTTAATTACTGTTATGAAATATAAGTTCTATTTACATATTTATTTTTTTATTATTAATTAAATTAAAAATAAGCCGTATAAATTGGAAAGTGCGTAAATTTTAGGAGCCGATTAATTTCTCCCGCTTTCTGTTAAACCCTAAACCCTAAATCCCAGCCCCGACAGAAAGGCGGAGGATGTCGGTGCCGGCGGCCATGTACGACGTCGCAATGAAGCCGAAGTTGCTCCGGTCGCTGCTGAGGGAGTATGTTCCCGATGAGAAGCACCCTTTCACCAACCCCTCGGAGCTTTCGTACGTCGTCTCCACCGTGAAGACTCTTAAATTGCTATCGGAGTCGACGCCGCCGGAGGTCCAGCAGGATTTGGTGGACGCCTGGAAATCGGCTGTTGATTCATGGGTCAATCGATTGCTCGCACTGGCGTCTAGCAATTTGGTACGAATACATTGTATTTTCATGTAGTTAGAATTAGTTGTAGCCTGAGCTGAAAGGTGGAAGGAGTGAGATATGTGCATAGATTGCTGCTATATGTTTAGCTGAATAATGAAATCTTAAAATGCGTGAAAGTTTACTGTTGGTTGGGCATCAGTGTATTGAGTCTGTAAATGTGATGTAGGTATCTCATCAACATTTGTTTCTCACGCTAACCAATATGTTTTTCATCGTTGGGGGATTCGATTGCATGTTTGATATAGTCGCTATATAACGGCAATGAGTACTTATATGTTTCTTTTTCGTCTTTTGTTCGTGGATGCTCTTTTAGCCAGATAAGTCTTGGGCTGGGATATGTTTGCTTGGATTGACCTGTCAAGAATGCAGTTCAGAGCGCTTCTTAACTTCATACGATGTTTGGTTGAATAAGCTTCTATCACATATACAGGTACGACTTCTCAGTGTACTGTTCAGTAAGTTTGATTGTTAAGTCATTAATGTTGTAACCAGGATTAATTTGTTAGTCTGTTCCTCTTCAGGATTGAATGTAAATATTGGTGTTAAGCTACTTTATTATTTATGGTTGTGGTGAATTCTATCGTATTTGAAAATTGAAGTCTCGGCTGCACAACTAATGGATAGAGAGAGAACTCACCTAGGAGATTGAGATCAAACCCTTTTGGAAGTTCCAGATTTATAATATGTGTGTTTGTTTTGCTTACAACTTTCTTTTTTCTTCACGTCCAGTCTTCAGAGTGTTCTCATTTTGTGAAGGCGGCTTCATGTGCCTCTCTATCAGATGCTTTTACAAGGTATGCAGATTTGAACCTGTATCAACATGCAATTTTGAAGTATGGAGATTTGAGACTCTGTTCATCTTAGGAATACTTTACTTTGAAAAATGGACACTTCTACATCGCATGTACTTATGATCAGCATTTATTAATCATTTTGCAATGTAGTACTGAACTTTCGCCGTATCTTGGATTATCTGATCCTATTTTTCTTATGTTAATTAGGTTGGGTGAATGTTCAAATGCCAAAAAGGATGGGACATCACTGGCAACAAAAGTTATTCAGTTGTTACTGAAGCTATTATATGAGGACAGCTCTGCTTTTGTATTGGTTGGTATAGAACAGCATTCTCATACACTAATTTATTAAATGTTTGTGTGTGTGACTGTGTCTAAACTTTGTTGTTTACTGAATCCGATTAAGTTGACTTGTGAAAGATGTGTGTGTGGCACATGTATGGTTAGCTTTTGCATGTATCCCACTACATATATCAAATCTATGTATCTTTAGAATGTGTTAGATTGTTTTCATCAGTACATGTTTACGTCAGACATACACTTCGAAGTAAAAAAACATTTTGTTCTGTAATTCTGGAGTAGGGAACTAAGGTTTGAACTCATTCAAGTGATTTTGAATGCAAAAGTATTCCAACTATTCAGGGGCACGTGAACTCAGCTCTTTATTTGTAGATTTGATTAAGTATCTAAATCTTTATTTGCACTCTTATGATATATGTACACACATATCCAAAAGATATCTAAGATGGATAAAAGCACAAATGAGTAAAGGTCGCTGAACATTTACTGTTAGTCGGGTTACCTTTGTGTTGACCATGACATCTCATCAAATGTTTGTTTGGCAAAGGAGTTTTTGTGGTGCATCTAGTAAATATATTTTAGATGTGGATTCTGATCAACACTGATCAACACTGGTGTGATTGACTTGCAGGAAGAAGCTTTATGCCTCTTATGTACCCTGATTAATTTCTTTCCATCATCAGTCCACCGGCATTATGACAGTGTAAGTGACTATCCTATTAATCTTCAAATGTATGGTAAAAGTTTAACAGTTTGACCTCTTGGCAATCGGCATATATATATATTTATCAGTATAGATTATTATGGGCTGAATCCATGCAAGTGCTCAAGCATATTTGTGTTTGATAGGTCGAGGCTGCTATTGTTTCAAAGCTTATATCTGGCAATTGCTCTCCCAGTGTTTTGGAGGTGAGAGTTCGTGAACTTTTTTATTTGTGGTTGTGTCGGAATACAGTCACGACTTACCAAACTACTGGTATTCACTGATGCAGAAGCTTGGTCGTGGCTTATCATTGCTTCCGAAGTCGAGAGGAGATGAGGCTAGTTGGTCCTTAATGATGAATAAGATTTTACTCTATGCAAGCAGTCAGTTGAATGATGCCTTTCTGGGTCTCGAAGAAGGTACTAAGAAAAATTTCCATTAGCAGTTGCTGGTATGAGTAAAAATTACACAACTTGGTCATTTTATTGCAGAAACTAGGAGTGCTAAAGCAATGAGGGCTCTACTCCCTGCTGGCAATGAACCCCCACCTCCATTAGGAGGCTCAGCAGTGTCTGAACATAATTCAGATACTTCAACCAAGAAACCCGAGCGGCTGTTGGCATCTAAAATTTCTACTCTTCTGCAGTGCTGTTGTGATATGCTTACAACTTCTTACCCTGTTATGGTACCCTCTTATAAATTTGTTTGCATTTGAATGAAAATTTGAGTTCATCTTTTATTGTTTGATTTTCTGCCAAACAGAATACAGAATAACGTTTGTGTGAAATGGCAGGTTCCGGTTCCTATCTGTGGTCTAATAGCCCTTACTGGGAGGGTGCTATCAGTTGATAGTTCTTTGCCTCAGTCCTCGTATTCTTTCATGACCACCCTAAAACAAGAGTTCATCTGTTCAGAAATCCCAAATCTGCAATTCCAGTGTCTGGAGGTCCTCACAGCTGTTGTCAAGGCTTTGGGCAGGTGAAAGTTGATTGAATTGTAGTTTATATGTTGATTGCAAGTCCCTTGAAATTTGTGAAATTACATATTAAAATATAATATGTGTGCAGAAAGGGCAACAATTATCAACATATAACCATTGAAGTTAAAACACTTATTCTCGGCAGCTGCCGTACTAAATTTAGTTTTTGAAGTTCAGAACAAAAACCACTGAGGTTCCTTCACATATTCTTTTTCTTGTTCTATGCTGTGCCTTTCATGTCTATGGAAAGTAATTACTGTCTGTGAAAAATCTTCTGACCGCTTCAACTTTAATCTCATACTTCCTTCTTTTTCCTTTTGCAGCCAAGTATTACCTCATGCTGCAGAAATATTATTGCTGCTGAAAGAATACTTGAAGAGGTGTAAATTCTCTTATCTGAAGATAAAAACATACTCAATTCTGAAAGTCCTGCTGCTGTCATTGGGTGTTGGTATGGAAACATCTTTCAGTTTTTCTTATATCAAGTGCTGATGTTTCCCAATGTTACTCCTGCTGTGCATTTGATTTTCCACTTGTATATTAGAATGACTTTTATAATGTGCATACACATACATACATTTTTTATTTTGTGAAAGAATCTTGGGCTTGCGACCTTGTAGCCTGAAGTCCTACATGAAAACCAGGATAATCTATTCAAATTGTGTTAGACATGTTTTAAGTTTGTTATGCCCTATTACCACCTTTTAGAACCTTGGCCTGTTCAAGTAACTCTATTATTTTGATCTGGTTGTACTTCTTTAACTTGTATACTTTGTGGACGTAGGTATATTTTATTCTTCTCGCATCTAAGTTAAGTTGTGAAATGTTAAATTTGGGGTAGAACATCTGCAGCTTCTCCAAGCATTGAGCTATTTGTATGCACTCACCATTAAGTCCAGCAATCAACTGCAGCCCATTCTATCTCCTGTAGATAATGCATTGCTATCATTTGATACAATAAAGTCATGCAGGGCTATGTGCTTCTGTTTGGCTTGCTGTATGTCTAATTATGAAATTGAAGTGCTCCAAAAAAATGGTCATATTTTGTTTTTGAGATTGAACTGATGCAGAGAAGTTTTTTCTTACTGTTTACATCGAGTTTTATATGCACATGGCAGTTTACTATGTTGTTGCCATTAACATCATTTTTGCTCTTTGGACAGGTTTTGCAGTTCATGTCAGCCAGGATATTGTCAGCAATCTATTTATTGATTTAGATCTCCTTGCCAATGAGGACAGCAGTAGCTCCGGTACAAGCACGAAGGTCCAGCCAGAATTATCAAATGAGTTCCACCACAAGAAAAGGAAGCGTACTAAAAGTTCATTACAAGAGCAGCCTTCTCATGGTAGTGTGGAAGCAGAAACTTCAGATAATTTGATTCCAATATCCGTGAAGATTGCAGCATTGGAGGCACTAGAAGCACTTCTAACTGTGGTATGTTCTTCTTAGATGATAACAAGTATAAGTACCCTAAAATGTTTCACAAAATCTCAATAGAAAACTTATCCTCATAAATGGATGATGTAAAAGTGACTATCAAAGTAGGTGCATCTTTCAAATGTTATACGGCGTTCTATTCCCAATGAGGTTTTCCTATATCAAGAGTCATTCTTTTCAAAACTGCCCCAATCATGTTCTAGGCATACTAACCGATAACCACCATAATGTTCGCTATACTTGAAATTATAGTATTCCATCAAGTTCAATTATCATATGTAAGCTAGGTAGTTGCTGTTTCAGACTTGTAATGTTTGTTAACTTTTGAGCTTCTTAATGCTGCATTCTTTGCATCAAATGACATTACTATCATTCATAGGGTGGTTCGATTAGATCAGAAAACTGGCGAGGAGATGTTGATAAGCTAGTTATAACCGTGGCCACATATGCCTTTAGAGGGGGATGGTCCATGGAGGAGAGGCAGATTCTTGTATCAGGTGATGCTACGCCTACGCGGACTGACTTCCAAATTGCTGCCTTACGTGCACTTTTGGCATCCCTTCTTTCACCAGGCAGAGTACGCCCATCCCATCTGGCGCTTGCTCTAGAGCTTTTTCGTAGAGGTAATCTGTTACGCTACATCATTATTCATTTCTTGAAACTTACTAATGTACAGTTACTTAACACACTTAAGACAGTTCATGAATAATACAATCGTGTCTCTAGAACTGCGTTTATCATTACTGCCCTATACTTTCCATTCAATATAATAAACTGATTCTACAATAAAGAATGTCGGAATGATTTACACCATAGTTTGCTGCTTCTCTCCATTGATTTTGCTATGTATATTTTGTAGGCACGCAAGCAACAGGCACACAGGTTGCTGAGTATTGTGGGCATGCACTACTAGCCTTAGAAGTGCTCATTCACCCTAGGAGCCTTCCATTGTCAGATTTCAATCCTATTGCTGATAACTATCAAATTTCAAATTATCAACCTGATGAGCCCGAATCAGAAGAAGATGACCTAATCGAAAACTGGCTTGGAAAGGACGATGAAATGGAGATTCAAGTCACTAAGGGGCAACATGTTACAGATTCCCCCAAGGAAAATGAGGCTGCAACCTCAGGTAATGACCCTAACAACAAAGGCATGATTCCTAACGATGCTGTACATGGAAATGTCGAGATGGAGCTTGCGAATAAGAAAGCTGCTTCAATGGAGATCGATGGTGCGGTTTATATTGAAAAGCGGACAGAAGCTTCAACTTCAGAACACGCTTCAGAAGCTACAGGCAACAAGAATGCCATACTGGAAAGAATATCTGCCACACTATCGAATATCGACAGAAGTAAAGTGACGATGTTCGAACCAGAAGCGGAGAACGAGGATGGCGATATATTTCCAGACATCGTCGACGGCGATCCAGACTCCGACTAGACTGAAGCTTGATTCCACCTCGGATGTTCGACTCCCAAGTTTTGATGGATGAGTGAGTGGTAAACTGTATTCAGTTATTTTGCTTTTTTTTTTTTTTTTTTTTTTTTTTTTTTTTTTTTTTTTTTTAATATAATTTCAAATTATTAGAATCCTTTGATAACCTGTTTGATTTTCGATTTTGAAAGTTTAATTTATTTAAAATATTTTTGGTTCCATCGTGTCAAAGGTCAACCAATGGTTGCTGACTTGTTGATTTAGTCTATTTATCTGAAATAACGGCTTATAAAACAAAAATTAATAGCACACCAATTTAATCACACCACCTAATTAATATTGTACTATTAAAGTCATTTTAGGCACGCTAGCACATTGTGTACAATTTCAGTGCTCGGCTGTCCACTTTGGACTCTTTTAGGAATAATTCACACTTATAATTAGTGGTGTTACACAATTTTATTTTAATATTTCGAAATCGAAATATGTAATATATTGTCAAACATGCCAGCAGCCTTCCCACCTTACCTACCACCCCACCACCACTTTCAACATTCGATTCCACCTCATTGAGTCATTCATCCGCAGTTTTGTTAGGTGCCTAATAGAATCTCAATGAGCACGATACGATTCTCCACGGTACTGGACGAGCATGACTTCGTTCCACATTAGGGTTGTAAACGAATCGAATCGAGTCGAATATCACGGTATTCGAATCAGATTCGTTAAACTATTAGCGAACTCGAATTCGAATCCGAATAGCATACGAGTATGAAAATCCGATTTGAATTTGTATTCGCGAGTTTGCGAAAGTTTAACGATTCCGAATCGAATACTAATACTCCCTCCGTCCTCCATTTAGTGACGTTAATACTATATTGGGACGTCCTCCATTTACTGACAATTTCCATTTTTGGACGTAGACCCCACAATCACTTTAACACTTTAACACTTTATACATCTACTTTTTATTATTTTAACATTTTAATACTATTAAACAATTCAAATGGACCCACAATTATTCCACTTTAACACTTTAACACATTAATTTATTATTATACCATAAAATGCGAAAAAACGCGTGCCCAAACTCCCTCCGTCACTAAATGGAGGACGGAGGGAGTATTTGTTTCAATCCTTATTATTTTTTTCCATTATATTCTAATTAAACAATATTTTTTTAGTGTTTGATTAAAAAAATGAACCGTATTTAAAATTCTTTGATTGGATTCAATTGTTTAACATAAAATAATTAACCTTATAAAGCATTAATCGAATAATTAACGAATATCGAATCGAAATATCATACATTTAGTATTTGTATTTCATTAAAAATCGAATCATAAATTACATTTTTTATCGAATACGAATTGTAAATTATCGAATACGAATACACCTTAACGAATACGAATCGCGAATCGAATCAAAATTGTTTGATTCGTTTATGACCCTATTCCCCATTATGACTTCAAATTGTAAATTATCGAATACGAATACACCTTAACGAATACGAATCGTGAATCGAATCAAAATTGTTTGATTCGTTTATGACCCTATTCCCCATTATGACTTCAAATTTGACTAATTACAAGCAAAACAGCACAAAGCATATTATTTTTCGAGGGGGACCCACAGGCCTCCAGCCTAGTTTGTAACGAAGAAACTCAACTGTTTTTTAACTTCATTCAACAATGGCGTTCCTATAATTTTCTGACCAATTTGCCCCTTCACACACTCTGCGCATGAGCCCATACATATACGTACAAACTACTGAATCTACGCACTCACACCCCCGCGCACTTGGTTATATACTGCGCCCCCGCCTAAAAGTTGTGAGATCTGATTTGTTCTGAGGTGAGTGCCGCATTCTTTTGATTTAGGGATTTTCGAGACAGGAGATGGCGGCGGAGAGCGGCGAGAAGTGGGTTCTGAGCGTGACGGCGCAGACGCCGACCAACATTGCGGTGATTAAGTACTGGGGGAAGAGGGATGAGGAGCTGATTCTCCCGATCAACGACAGCATCAGTGTGACTCTCGACCCTGGCCACCTCTGCACCACCACCTCCGTTGCTGTTAGCCCCGCCTTCACTCATGATCGTATCTGGCTCAACGGGAAGGTACAATCGATCACTTGTTATTTCCTTTTTTTAAGTTGGTGATGTTAATCAGTCGATGTTAGAAGCTCTCTGTGATGGATGCTTTTGTACTCTGTATAGTACAACTCTGTGTGTGTGTGTGTTAATTCAGGTGTAAATGATGATAGCTGCAGTATATTTTATCTCAATGTACAATATGCCTCTTCGATTTGAGTTGGAGAGGGAGGGTATGTTCGTTTTGAAGAGATTTATGAGTTTGTTCTAGGATTTTTACAGTTTTTAACTATTCTTTTGAATATTGTCATTGTTAATCTTAATTTAACCAGAACATATAATTGATTCTTGTGTTTATTTATGTCTGGCTCTGCTTGATTTGAGTTCTGGTATGGAGATTTTGTTAATTTCGTATTTTCTGATGCTAAGGAGAAAAACTGTTGAAGCACTGGACATTTTGACTAAGTGTACCTGTATATTTCTTGCTTGTGTAGGAGGTATCTCTTTCTGGAGGCCGATTCCAGAACTGCTTGAGAGAGCTTCGTTCGCGTGCTACTGATTATGAGGATGAGAAGAAGGGTATCAAGATCACAAAGAAGGACTGGGAGAAGCTGCGTGTGCACATTGTTTCTTATAACAATTTCCCTACTGCTGCTGGTTTAGCATCATCTGCTGCTGGTTTGGCATGCTTAGGTAATTTGCAATTCACTCGGCTATTTGCTTATAAAATCAAAACATCCCACCTATTATTTCCAGATTGAATGATTATCTTCCAATTTCTTCAAACGAGGAAGCAGTTCTAGACTTAGAGTTGTGTAGATGAACTTCTTGATTAGCTGAATCTGAGTAGTTTCTTGCATCCTTATCGTTGGAACTTGACGATATCATGTTGATTTGAACTGTTTATCACGAATTCTACTTCGGTGTCCATTAGTTGTCAATAAAAGATATTGGTGGCTAATAATTACTATATGCTAATTTGGGGTTATTGAAGTTGTCTTTTGTTTAGAAAAGAGTGACGAAGTATTCAGTCTCCTTTGTATAATAACCAAGACGATTGTTTGTATTTCAGTTTTTTCCCTGGCAAATCTAATGAACGTGAAAGAAGATCACAGCAAACTGTCTGCTATTGCAAGGTAAATACACCAGGTTCATTGATCGCTATAGTTTTGCATCGATATATATCTGAAAACTAAGGCTATATTGTTTTCAAGTAAATGTGGATAGAATTTAGTGCAGGATTAATGATATTTTTTTGTATACATATCAGGCAAGGCTCCGGAAGTGCTTGCCGCAGCTTGTATGGTGGATTTGTCAAGTGGATCATGGGAAAAGTAAATATTTCTGATATATATTTCTGAAACTTTTTATCAAGATTATTGTTATTTTTCTAATTCATTTCCTTGAATGACTGTAGGAAGAAAATGGTAGTGACAGTATAGCTGTGCAACTTGCCGATGAAAAGCACTGGGATGACCTTGTCATCATCATTGCAGTGGTATGTATCCGTATTTCTCATGATACTCCATGGCCATCTTATCTCCTACAGCTCTATTGAATTAGTATTACTAGAAAATTATGTAATCAGTGATCTGGATCTTTGGCTTTTGAGATTAATAACTACTAGCTGTTTGTTATCCATTACACTCGGTATCCATCATGAACGTCTTCCTTTTGCTCTTACTAGTCACGTGATTCTGTTTGGACCCAGCATTTCATATGTTAATAAGTGGTTGTTTGCCTGAATTTCAGGTAAGTTCGAAACAGAAGGAAACCAGTAGCACATCAGGAATGCGTGACACAGTTGAAACCAGTGCTCTTATAAAACACAGAGCAAAGGTACGTCAGTGATGCTCATTGGTCACGCATGAACTTTTTCAACCAGTCACGTCTTAGTTGGTGTTTGCAATTGTTATTCTCTGCCTTACATTTGTGCTGAAATTTCACAGGAAGTAGTACCAAAGCGAATAGTAGAAATGGAAGAAGCTATAGCAAAGCGTGATTTTCCATCTTTTGCTCGTCTAGCTTGTGCTGACAGCAATCAGTTTCATGCAGTTTGCCTAGACACCCTCCCTCCCATATTCTACATGAATGACACATCTCACAGGCAAGCAAGCAGGCACCCTTTTTCAGTTCTAGCAATTGCTTTACTATATATTGAAGTAATTGTTATCACTTGTATTTTCAAATATTTGAGCATCTATCTCTAAATCATTGATTGAATCTCATTGGGTCATATTAATATTTCAGGATTATTAGCTGCGTTGAGAAATGGAATCGTCATGAAGGAACACCCCAGGTTCATATCTCCTTCTCTTGCAACTGTAACTAGTTAAAGGATACCACATATGGAAGCATTTTTACCTCATCTATAGTCAATATGCACCGACATCCTATCCACGATTGAATTGTTTGACATTCAAAATTTTCTAATCTTTTGTAACTCGACATGAGCCAGATATGGCAGATTGTCTTTAGTTTGAAACTCACTAACAGTAAGATAATAACACAGGTGGCATATACCTTTGATGCTGGGCCGAACGCAGTACTAATCTCGAAAGACAGAAAGACTGCAGCCAATCTTTTGCAGAGGCTGCTCTTTCTCTTCCCTCCTCAATCCGATGCTGATCTGAACAGGTATTCTTGAGTTCTAAACTTGTACGAAGATCTTGTTTTCTTGCATATAATCCCAACATGCGTCATCTCATGCAATTTTATACATGTCGGACATTTCCACAGTTATGTCATTGGTGACAAGACAATACTAAAAGATGCTGGCATCGAGGACTTGAAGGATATTGATGCTTTGGTCCCACCTCCCGAAATTAAGGAGAACGCTTCTGTCCAGAGATGTAGAGGAGACGTTAGCTACTTCATTTGCACAAGACCTGGGAGAGGTCCGGTGGTGCTAGCTGATGAAAGCCAGTCTCTAATCAACCCCGACACCGGGCTGCCCAAGTAAACAACGTTTTAGAAGTCGTGATTCTGAGTTGTGAGCCTTTACATTACTTGTTGTAAGGAATATTCTTGTCAAGCCATTTTCCTCTTGTTTTTTACCAAATTGTTGTTAAAAATAAAAAAGAAGTTCGTCGTCTCTTTCTAAATGTAAATGTATTGCTTTCGGTACATGAAATAGCTTTCTTCATGCCATTTAATTTGACTTCATCTTTCACCTACAATTGAAACATGACCAACATTACATGTACTCCATATATTCTAATATTAGTCCATATTTTTTTAGTATATTGTATTTTGATATTTATATAACAATAACATTTTCAATTGAATACATGCATGGAAATACATTAGTTGTTCTTTAATCATTTGGTTATGAACTAAATCAACAAAGATTCTCACAAACATAAGAAAAAGTTACTATTTCGGAATGTCAATTAAAACATAAGAAAAAATTACTATTTCGGAATGTCAATTAAGGTGTAGTGAGATGGGAAATTTAATATAAAATAAAATAATATTAAAAACTTTGTGAAAATTGAATTCAAGAAATGAATGAATATTTGATTTTATTTTTAAAGCATTTAGTAGAAAATATAAAGGCCGTCAATTCGTATAATTTATTAGAAATATGGACACGTGCAAAACTCGTGCATATTTCTAATTTTTGCAAAAGTTATCAAAATCAACTCTTATAGTTACCAAATATATTAGAGATATTCATGCAAAATACGTTGATATTTCTAAAATTTGCAAATGTTATCTAAATCAATTCTTATAATTACAAAATATATTAAAAATATGCCTATTGTTTTGCACGTGCATATTTCTAAATTAACTTGGGTTTGATTATGTTAACTAGCAAGTTTGATATGTACAATAAGTTTGGCAATAGCTTGTTTCCCACCACTATAAAAACGAAGAACGAGAATTGAAAAAGATTACTGCTATAAGCTTAAGATAGCAAAGGACCACATGTAGAGTTCTCAAAACTCGAGCGGTTATAAATATGGTGATAACAACTTAACAGAGAGTGTACACTCAATACTCACAATTGAACTCAAAATTGTTTACTTTGCATTCTGCCATCTTCCATGGCAGCTCGTCTAACTTAATGCGTGACACTTCTAACTCTTGTTTCACCGGTTATGACCATGAGTTGCAACTGTGCTTCTGATCAGGATAAAAAGGTATGTACGTAATGAATTACAACTTGAGTTGTGTTGGATAGTTATATCAAAAGAAGGGAAAGAACGCCGGATTCCCCCTCTCACCAAGACTACAGTGGGCACGAGACGCACACGACATCCACGGCGGCCGGTTGTCCTGTTTCGGGGGCTAGTCTCTACGGGTTTGCTGCAGGAACGGCTAGAGGAGTTCCTTCAGCAAGAGTGGCTGTCTACAAGGTGTGCTGGAGCGATGGTTGTTCCGATGGAGACATCCTAGCTGCTTTCGACGATGCTATCGCTGACGGTGTGGACATCATATCTATATCGGTTGGAGGCCGATTGCCGCCGAATTACTTTGAAGAGCCCATATCTATCGGTGCATTCCATTCCATAAGGAGCGGAGTGCTCACATCAACCTCAACCGGAAACGAGGGCCCGAAGCTCAAATCCGTAACTAACTTCTTCCCTTGGTCCCTCAACGTTGCGGCCAACACCATAGATAGGAAATTCCTCACTAGGGTGCTCTTGGGAAACAATGCAACTTATGTGCTCTTGGGAAATTCCTCACTGGATCGAGTGAAGACAAGAGGACCGTGTTGTATAATGTTGATTCAGGCATGTCAATGTCGTGTCCTCACGCCTCCGCTGCAGCTGCCTGCGCGAAGTCGTTCAATCCGACCTGGTCACCTTCGACTATCAAATATGCCCTCATGCAACAATTTATCTAGCTAGATATTAAAGCATAGATGTTGTCTTACAGTTATTCATATAAACATATAAAATAATAAAATATTTAAATCAAATCTTGCAATTACAAATCATATTATAAATATGCACGAATTTTGCACATGTGTCATTTTGATCATTAAAGCATAAATGTTGCCTTGACCATCATCCACATGCATTCACATATAAATTGATATAAGATCCGAATCAATTCTTATAATTTATTAGAAAGTGCAAAACACGTTCAAATTTCTAATTTTTGCAAAAGTTATCTAAATCAATTTTTATAATTACAAAATATAATAGAAATGTGCATGTGTTTCACACACTACAAGAGATAACTCGACATGTGAAAAATGGCGCTAACATTGGTGTCTAAGACCTCAACTATCCGTGCAAATTTCTAATTTTTGCAAGAGTTATCTAAATCAACTTGTATGATTACAAAATATATTAGAAATATGCATGTGTTTCACACATTACAAGAGATAACTCAACATGTGAAAATGGCGCTAGCATTGGTGTCTACGACCCCAACTATCCGTGCAAATTTCTAATTTTTGCAAATGTTATCTAAATCAACTTTTATAATTACAAAATATATTAGAAATATGCATGTGTTTCACACATTACAAAAGATGACTCGACCTGCGAAGATGGCGCTAGCATTAGTGTCTATGACCTCAACTATCCATCTTTCTCGGTGTCGGGGCATTTATAGTACCTCGGTCAGCACTGTCTTCCGCCGGGCCATCACAAATGTGGGGTCTCCTACATCCACCTACCGGGCGATCATGGTGGCACCAGAGACGATGACCATCTAGGTCAAGCCCAGTTTGCTCTCCTTCACTCTTGTGGGGGAGACGCAGAAGTTCGTGGTGACGGTTAACGCCACAATTTCCGAAGGGCTGGTGTCCGGATCCTTGGTGTGGGATGACGGCAGTTATCAAGTGCGGACTCCCGTGGTTGCCTATTCTGTCTAAGCTAAATCTGTGGTGTAATAATTGTGTTAGGAAGTAACGAGTTTGGAGATTGTGATAGCATTCCCATGTCTTTACAGTATTATGAACATCTAAATAGTAGCGTGATAATCAATATAAGCATCTTGATAAATAAAATATATTGTTTGTACATCTGCACTATAAAATAGAGAACTCAACTCCAATATGAAGTCTCCAAAAGATCGAACACAAATGTATCGAACATTTCTACCATCACTTCTCGTCTACCAAAAGCGTGCTCAAGATTGCATCTTGAGCACTCTCATCACCGTGTGCAAACAAATGTCCAGCATCCGGCACTTCATGGTACTGTATCCACGGAAGCTTCTTAGCAATGTACCTCTGAAGAGTCACGGGCACCAATCTGTCATTGTCACCTTGCCATACATGCACGGACCCTTCTCCTCCAAGAAAGGGATTCTCGAGGTCCATAGGATCAAAATCCCAACTCCCAAACCCAACCCTCAAATCGCAGTGAAGTGACTCGAACAATCCCTGCTGTGTTGAATAGTCCTGCACAAAAGCAAGCATTTTAGGGGAATCCATCTTGAAAGAGTATGAAATCAGTATTCAGTTCTAGTATTTTCAGCAAGGTTACGTTTTATCACAATGATCTCATTTCATGTCATTCTGAACTAGAGAGAAACGAGAGGAAACAAGCACCCTGTTAGCGAGTTTCGTGTGAATTTTGGCCTGCCCAAGTGAAAAGTTGAACGTTTTAGAAGTCTTGGTTTTCACCAAGAAAGATTCGAGTTGTGAGCCTTTACATAATTTGTTGTATGAAATATTCTTATTCTTGTTCACCCATTTTCCTCTTGTTTCTACCAAGTTAATGTTTAATGAAATAAGAACCTTCTCTTTCTTCTCTAATGTAAATCTATTAATTGCTTCCGGTACAGAGATAGATAGCAACATTCTTGTTACTAATTTGATGTTTGTATTGCATCTTGATGTTACATAGGAGTATTAAATTATCGGATACTTTTTATGTGTTAAAAATATATGCAATTGTCATTTTTTGCTTGTAAAAATTATTAGATTGATTTTGAAAACATTTTAAACCACTGACGACAAATAGGTGATGTGTTATTGAAAATGTCACACCAATTTCGCATATTAATGTGTAGGTAACATATACTCCGTATAAAATAAGTTTATCATGATACTATACTATACATGAATCCTTAATTGTTTGTCGGACACAAATTCGGGATCTTTGCTCAAAAGTTAACCCCATGCGAATATATATGTTAACTCATACGTACAAAAGTCTTAGTTAATGTTGGATAATAGTACATGTTAAAAGTAGTAATTATTTGCTTTCAAGCTTCAACATTGACTAACAAAACTGATACACAATGAGCTTTGACAATAAATGATATAAACATTGCTATCACTTTATTTGATGTGCACATGGTTTGTATTTCACTTAAATAGGTCAATTGTTATTTTAAGTCATGCATCCAGTAAAAGATAAAAACTTCCTTTCATATAAAGTTACATAAGAAATTCGATATGTCTATTAAGTCTCGGTGCACCCATCCTTAGCTATAATTTGATGATCATAAATTAGAACCCTGGCCTATATATTAGTTGGAGCGCACCCCTTCTCCCGAAGTTACGGGGCTATTTTGCCGAGCTGAATATTATAATTTCACTTGCCCGGTCCACCGGCTGGAGCACCGATACTAACAGGTCGTCCTCCGTATCTAGGATGGCCGGCATGAATAGTTTGGCTAGGGTGACCGGAACCAATACCAGGGCTGCTTCTTGGCCTACATCCACCACCGAGCGTTACCCTATTAGGAGGAGGTAAACCTTTTGAACAATAAACATCGTCTAAATTGGCGGGATCAAGGATCCGTGCAACGGTGGCGGCGGTGCACACAAGAACTGAGAGTAGAAACATGGAAAGAAACTTGGTAAAGGCAGCCATGTCTAATATTGATTCTTGTAGATATATGAGTTGCTTATTACAGTATTTATATAGAGCTGAGGAAATTAAAACCAACAGTTTAGGCATTAAGTTTGCTTAACTCCGATCCTCATCAATTAATGTTATTAATTAATTAACTTGAAACTGACATATACTATATTCTAAAGAGAATTTTGGCAAGGAATGATCGAGAGCATAGCACATGGCTTGTATTCAGTGAAGATAGAAGTCATTTTTTTCAAACCATAGACTATAATATATTATATACTTTGTTTTTCATATATTCCTCAATAATGTTAACTTACTAAGCTAGTAGTAAATTTGATATGTAAAATAAGTTTCCATATGAAGAACGAAAATTGGAAGAAAATAAAAATAAAAATTACTACTAAAGAAATAAGAAAGCAAAACGATCACGTGGAGTTCTGAAATGGTTATAAATATGGTGATAGCACCTTTTAACAGAGTAGACACACTCAAAACTAATTAGCTCATAAGCTGTTTTTTCGTTTACAATTCACTGCATTCTTCAGATTTCTTCAATGGCAAATCGTTCAGCTTCATATATGGAACTTTTAACTCTTGTTACACTGGCTATGAGCTGCAGCAGCTCAGGGCCGGTCCTGACAAAAGATAGGCCCGGGCGAAATGGTAAATTGGGCCCTATACCGAGGTTTTTTAAAAAAAATTATAAGGAAAAAAATTAATGGGGCCCATGATCACTAAGAAATTATATGAAAAAAATCATAAAATTAATGTATCCAAATAGATTTGAACACAAGTCATCTACAAGTTTAATACAAGGATTAATAGGTTAAGCCAAAACGGATTTGAACACAAGTCATCTACAAGTTTAATTCAAGGATTAACCGGTTTTTAGGCTTTAGACACAAGTCATCTACAAGTTTAATACAAGGATTAACCAGTTAAGATTAACAGGCTAAGCCAAACGGATTTGAACACAAGTCATCTACAATTTTAATACAATGATTAACCGGTAAAAATCATTTACGAGTTTTATACAAGGATTAACCGGTTAAGCCAAAAGGGATTTGAATACAAGTCATGTACAAGTTTAATACAAGGATACCGGTTAAGCCAAAAGGGATTTGAACAAAAGTCGTCTATAAGTTTAATACAAGGATTAACCGTTTTTTTGCTTTGAACACAAGTTATCTAAAAGTTTAATACAAAGATTAACCGGCTAATCTAGCCGAAAAGGATTTGAACACAAGTCATCTACAAGTTTAGTACAAGGATTAACCGGTTAAGCTAAAATTAATGTATGCAAAGGGATTTGAACACAAGTTGTATGTATCCAAAGGGATTTGAACACAAGTTGCATCCAAAGGGATTTGAACATAAGTCATCCACAAGTTTAATGCAAGGATTAATTAACCGGTTAAGCCAACAATCTATTTATGAATTTTCATAACCAAAAATTTATATGCAGGTATCCGAAATTTGGGGCCCCAAACAATGGTGGGCCCTGGGTCGTCGCCCAGGTTGGCCCACCCTCAGGGCCGGGCCTGCAGCAGCTACGGTTCCGATCAAGATCGAAAGGTATATATCTATATATAATGAATTACAGTACATGTACATCTTGAGTTGATGTTGGATACATGCCTTCTCACAACATATACATGCATGTTTATCGTGATAGCCGATAGGTTTACGTTGTTTACATGGGTGACATCCCGAAAGGCGAATTCTCTGCAACTCAACAACACATGAGCATGCTAAGGGCAACCGTGGGAAGGTACGCCTCTAATTCAACACAACACAAGAGAGAGATTCGAGAATTAGCTAGTCTTTGTCTGATTAATTAAATTAATTTATAGCACAAATGCATCGGAGTGTTGGCTGCACAGCTACACAAGGAGCTTCAATGGCTTCTTAGCCAAGCTCACTGAGGAATAGAAGAACAAAATCGCTAGTGAGATTTCTTTCTTTCTCTAAGTATGTATGTATGTATGCTAATATGCATACACATATATAGTATATTTGATTGAGTACTTACTTTTTCAGGCATTGAAGGAGTGGTCTCTGTTTTTCCTAGCATGAAAAATCAACTGCACACCACACGTTCATGGGACTTCATTGGCTTTCCTGTGAATGTTGAGAGATCAAGAACCGAGAGTGATCTCATCGTCGGAGTGCTAGACACTGGCATTTGGCCTGAATCGATGAGTTTCGACGATGCAGGCTTCGTGTCGACACCCACCAAGTGGAAGGGCAGCTGCCAATCCTCCTCTAACTTCGCTTGCAACAAGTAAGACATATGTCAACTTATGGCCAGGGGCGGAACTAGGTGGGGGCTAGCGTAGGCTGAAGCCCCCATGGTCGTCGCCGGAATCTTTACGTTTTAGTGTATTTTTTGTCAAATTTTTTTTATTCGTATTACATTTTAGTGTATATTTTGTTGAATTTTATAGATTAGCCCCCACGGTAATTTATTCCTGGTTCCCCCACTGCTTATGGCTATATATATTCTGTTTTACATTTAGATGAATTAGTTAAAGATTGATCATACTAGAAACTAAATGAAAACTAATGATGAACTCAAAAACATATAAAAGCAAAATCATCGGAGCAAGGTATTACCACAAGGAAGGGCCTATTACGCCGCCAGATTCCCCATCTCCCCGAGACTACGACGGGCACGGGACGCACACCGCATCCACAGCCGCTGGACGTACTGTCTCGGGGGCTAGCTTCTACGGCTTTGCTGCAGGAACGGCCAGAGGAGGAGTTCCTTCAGCAAGAGTGGCCGTGTACAAGTTGTGCTGGAGTGATGGTTGTCCCGATGGAGACATCCTAGCTGCTTTCGACGATGCCATCGCTGACGGGGTGGACATCATATCTGTATCGGCTGGAGTCGAAATTCCGCGGGATTACTTTAAAGACTCCATATCTATCGGTTCATTCCATTCCATGAGGAGCGGAGTGCTCACATCAACCTCCGCCGGAAACGAGGGTCCGAAGCCTAAATCCTTAAGTAACTTCTCCCCTTGGTCCCTCAACGTTGCAGCCAGCACCTTAGATAGGAAATTCCTCACTAGGGTGCTCTTGGGAAACAATGCAACTTATGTGGTGAGTCATATATGTATTCCTTCCTTCTCAATATTTCATTGTATATATGTACATATATTGTGTCATAACAGAGTATATATATATATATAGGGAATGTCGCTCAACACCTTCACCCCGGAACAAGATCACGGCTACCCTTTAGCGTATGGAGGAGATGTGCCTAACACTGCTCAAGGATTTGATAGCACCAAATCGAGGTAAATATAATGTGTACAAGTGATGATAGAATTAATGTTGCAAGTGAGCACATTACATTAAATAGTTTGTATTATATGATGCATGGTAGGTATTGCCTAGAAGGTTCTTTGGACCAGAATGCAACGAATGGTACAATCATCCTGTGCGAGAGCGGGCTGAGTGCTGCCGGAGTAGTGGCAGCCGCCGGTGCAGCCGGAGCCATATTGCAAGCAGAAAGTTTGGGAGACACGGTCGTCGACGTAATTCCCCTTGCAGCCTCTATATTGGTGTCAACCGATGGCCATCAAGTTCATGGATATATCAACACAACTGCGTACGTATAACCTTTTACTACTATACCATATGGTTCGGTTCGGTTTGGTTCGGTTTGTTTTTTTCTCAGTCTCATATAGGGGTATATTATTTGGACAGCAATCCGACGGCCACCATTTTCAAGAGTGATGAAGTCAAAGACGAACAGGCTCCGTTTGTCGTCTCTTTCTCCTCAAGGGGCCCCAATCCCAAAACCACGAACCTACTCCAGGTTTACATCTCAACATATTGTCATAGCTAAGTCTGAGTTCATGTAAAATTCTGTTTCAACTATTTGCAGCCTGATATTACTGGCCCGGGAGTCCACATACTAGCTGCGTGGTCGGGGGCTGTTAGTGTCACCGGAGAGAGTGCAGACAAGAGGATCGTGCCGTATAATATCATCTCAGGCACATCCATGTCGTGTCCTCACATCTCCGCTGCAGCTGCCTATGTCAAGTCGTTCAATCCGACTTGGTCCCCTTCAGCTATCAAGTCTGCTCTGATGACCACAGGTATATCTGGTACGCTATCTAGATATCTTCTTGTTGTCTAAAGAAATGCTGATGAATATATGGTGGTCTCTCAGCTTCTCCGATGAGTGCCAAGACCACCCCGGACGCAGAGTTCGCCTACGGCTCGGGCCTTATCAACCCTATCAAGGCCAAGTCTCCAGGCTTGGTGTATGATATGGTGGCGGCTGACTATGTGGCATTTTTGTGCGGCCAAGGCTACAGCACCGAGAACCTCCGAAATATCACGAGGGATAACTCGACCTGCGAAGATGGCGCTAGCATTAGTGTCTACGACCTCAACTATCCATCTTTCTCGGTGTCTGGCGTTTCCGGTACCTCGGTCAACGCTGTCTTCCGCCGGGCCATCACAAATGTGGGGTCTCCTTCATCCACCTTCCGGGCGATCGTGGTGGCACCAGAGACGATGACCATCCAGGTCGAGCCCAGTTTGCTCTCCTTCACTCTTGTGGGGGAGACGCAGAAGTTCGTGGTGACGGTTAACGCCACAATTTCCGAAGGGCTGGTGTCGGGATCCTTGGTGTGGGATGACGGCAGTTATCAAGTGCGTTCTCCTGTGGTTGCCTATTCGGTCTAAGCTTAATTTCTGGTGAATAATTGTGTTAGGAAGGAGATTGTGATAGTATTCCCATTTCTCTACTGAACATCTAAATAGTAGCTTGATAATCAATAAAGCATCTTGATAAATAAATATATTGTCTGTACATCTGTACTATAAGATAGAGAACTCAACCTATGAAGTCTCCAAAAGATCGAACACAAATGTATCGAACATTTCTAACATCACTTCTTGCCTACCAAAAGCGCGCTCAAGATTGCATCTCGAGCACTCTCATCACCGTGTGCAAACAAATGTCCAGCATCCGGCACTTCATGGTACTGTATCCACGGAAGCTTCTTAGCAATGTACCTTTGAAGAGTCACGGGCACTAATCCGTCATTATCACCTTGCCATACGTGCACGGACCCTTCTCCCTCGAGGAAAGGATTCTCTAGCTCCATAGGATCGAAACCCCAACTCCCAAACCCAACCCTCAAATCGCGGTGAAGTGACTCGAACAATCCCTGTTGTGTTGAATAGTCCTGCACAAAAGCAAGCATTTCCGGGGAATCCGTCATGAAAGAGTATGAAATCAGTATTCAGTTCTAGCATTTTCAGCAATGTTACGTTTTAACACGATGATCTCGTTTCATGTCATTCTGAACTGGAGAGAAAATGAGAGGAAACAAGTACCCTGTTAGCCAGTTTCGTGTGAATTTTGGCAAGAACTTGGAGATCGGGTGCGGTGAAATTAGGTCCTCCGGAAGCAACACTGGCTGGAGGAAACCATTTCTGAGTGTTCCACCAATAAACGAGCCACGGAGCGTGGTGTACCACACGCAATGCCCACTGGTCTTGAGGGTACTGCTCGTAGTATACTTCTGTAGCTAATTTTGAAGGAAAACTAGGCCACCAGTAATTGACAACGGGAGCTATAAGCGTGGCTCCTGCTAGCCTGCCATCGTTTATGGAGTTGATGAAACCAGATACATACAGAATCACGAGAAATGCATCGAACATTAAGCAGTTAAGCACAACATAGCAAGAAGTAAAGATTCAGAGCTGAAAAAACTGATGCACCCGACAACACAGTTGATTAAGTAGATCGATTTTTCAATTTGGCAAAATACGAAATCGAGTACACTTTACCTGTGAGGTATGTACTTGAGGCATCCCCAAACCACCTGCCCTCCCATGGAATTCCCGATGATGTAAAACTTGGGACCTAGTTTTAATTGATCTCCGAGCTCTTCTATGTCCAATGCAGTGCTTTTGATGGTTCGTTCTGGGTCGGGGTCGCTCTCTCCATATCCCGGTCTATCGAAGGAAACCAAGTATATCCCTAGTTTCTCAACCAACTCCTGAAAAATTCTCAACCTTTAGCAATAGTAAACAGGTAATGAAGGGGGAGGGGGATATTATAACTCAAAAATCTTTCTAGTTCAATACCGATCTAGCCATATGAGCCTCGTGTTTATTGGAGCCGAAGCCATGAACCAAAATGATCTTGTAGTTAGCTTTCTCTCTGGAGACACCATGCTCTAAGTAACCCAAGTGTCTTCCATCACGAAGCTTGATTCTAGGCCCTTCGACGGGCGGTCCACCACTAGACCCACAGACTCGAGTAGCCGGAGGGCACAAGGCTTGGTGGGCCCACGCCAGAACCGCGATCAACAACACAGCTATGCTTTTCCAATACATTGCTGAAAATGGAGAGTACTACTGCACATGAGACTTCACCTATTTCATTCCTATCACTTCCTATCACGAAAGTCTCTAAATTCATCTAATCCAATTTCATGAGACTCATTTCGAATAAAAAGTTCGACAATTAGTTTGGGACGGAGGGAGTATAATACAAGAGAGCAACAACAAGTTCCATATCATAGCTCTTGAGCTTTAGCAAAAATCTCTTCCTTTTTTCATATGAATTCAAGCAGAATTCCTCAGCTCTAGACTGATATAATCCAATGACTAAATCAAAATTCTAAATTACATTGTAATCAAATTAAATATCAAGAAATATAAAATCTCATATCCAGACAAATCGACTCGAATATTCCAAATTCAAGATATATGTTGCTGCTGAAAGCTTAAATATATTCTGGAAAAAAACAAAACAATAAATTCTCCAACAACTGCACATAATCACATACATATAACAAGAATCTTGAATCAAATTACGAGAAGAAAGTACAGAATTAGAACTGACCAAAGCTTCGACCTGTATAAGATATTAATTGCTTCAACTAATGTACACTTCTTCAACCCATCAACTGGGAAGACAAACCTCTCTCTCTCTCTCTCTCTCTCTCTCAAGAATGGGTTGTTGAAGATTGAAACTTGTTGTTGTGCTTGCTGCGACAACGATGTCTGAACCCACCTACAACATCGTTGACAATTCTACTATACTTTTAAATTCCCATTACTGTACATTAATCTTTCATTAAAAAAAATTAAGTTAGTCACTCATTTTCTTTCACTTCTCCTTATGCGGGCCGAATATTGTCCACGTGGCTGGCCCGAATAGAAGTCTACCGGGCCCAAAATTATTATTCTTAAAAAAAATTAAAAACATTGTATTCTTGTTAAGCGAATCAAATTTGATTAATAGTTTTAATACACGCAATTGCTAAGCCCAAAAAAAAGTATTCGTTGGGTCAGATTAGATATTGGGCCTGGCCCTTTTACCCATTCATATTAAGAGTCCAGCCCAAATGTAGGCCCAAATCTACGGGCCAGGCCCACAGTGAAACGAACGTGAAAGATGAAACTACATAGTAGCACACATCAACTAAGATGATGATCGAGGGGTGATTCGAGCCTCGACCATATTATCGGAGGCGCGGATAAACTTGAAAAAGATTGTGCTTCCGACCTTGACGTCGTTAGCCTTCATGAAAGCAATGAATCCGGCGCTCATGTTGAAAACCCGCCGCCCCCTATCGGTTATTTTAACGGGCCACTTCCTCCCCCTTTCATCCAGTAAGAGTATCTTCTTCGTTTTTGCTATTCCGGTGGCGACGACGAATTTTAGCGGAATGTTCTGTTATAGGAAAAAGTTACTCTCAAGATTGAAATTTCGTCAAAAATGTTGAATCACAAGTATGAAATGTACTTGGACACACTCTTACCATTCTACTGTCAAAATAGTTATAATCCTTCACCGTTTTGGAGAATGTCCAATATACCGGTACTGTCGGGCCGGCAATTTCTTCTTCTTCGTCGTCGCTGATCTCCACCACCGAAATAATTTCAGCCGCAGCTGCGCAAAGTAAAGAGAAAAACTTCAACTCACAGTACCAATTGCCTCTTTCTTTCTTCCTCTTTTTTTGCAGCATTCTTGAAAGTGAAAGGGGGAAAGAGGAAACGTACCATCGGAGGGGAGCTTCTTGCAGCCATTGACATCGTAGACCGAAACGTCGAACGCAGAATCGCCGATAAATGTGAAGACGACGGTCTCTAGATGCTTGAGGCCAGCTTCTTCGGCGAAACCGCCCCATCCCTCAGTCAAGAAGCACCGATTTCCGACGAGTTCGGTGTCGACGTTCCATGATATTCTCGGCTCGCTCTCTAACCTCAACTCGATGGTTGGCTGCAGAGTTCCACCGAATTTCTTCAAGAACTCCTTCGGCACTTGCTGCACAGCCGATAACGTAAACGTCAGTTACAAAAACATTTTAGAGAGAGAGAGAGAGAGAGAGTACTAGTTCTGAGCTGAAATTTGGATCGGCCAAGCACTTGACGAAAGAAGCTCCATCCATGGCCATTGATTATGATTCGGAAGAAGAAGATGAGTTGGGTCTGAATGGAGAGATGGGGAAGAAGATGATTGAAGGTGGTTGCCTCTGATCCAATGCATTGAATAAATAGAAGCCTCTACCTCTGCAACTTTGTAGCAAAAAATTTAATCTTGTTTCCATAATCGTGTTTCCTTTTCACCTTTAATAATGTGAAGAAAAATTAATGAGACAGTTACTAACTTACTATGTATAGCAATGGATGATTTTCAAAGATCAATTCACCAGAGCCATACTACTCTTGTGATTCAGCAAGTCATTTCGTCGAACAGCTGTTAGCCATAAATTTTTCTGCAAAAGACTTCCATTACTTCTTCTTTACTTCATCAACTCTGTTATTTGATTCAGTTGTTTATGGCCCTAAACATTGGTTGGTAGAGAGTAATAAATTGGAGTCTTTGTGTTTTTCTTTGTTTTTCCAAAGATCATATTTTTATATACCGAATCAAAATGGAGCCTTTTTTTTTCAGTTTTTCTTTTTGGTGGGCCGAATATTGTCCACGTGGAAGGCCCGAATAGGAGCCCAACGGGCCCAGTGCACACGTGGCCGGCCCGGATAAGGTAGTTGTGTGAGATTATGGGAATTGGCGGGAAAGCATTACAAACCTGCCAAAGTGATCTCAGACACAAATCAAAGTCCATTTTTAAAAAAAAATAATTTATTCATTTAAAATGTTTCCTTTCACAGCCAGCAATGAGCAATGGACCTAAGTGAATTCACACGGAGAGATCGAGGTGGATCGATTCATATTCCGCCGTCGTCGCCTTCGAGGAGCGAGCTCAAGACGGCGTCCTTGATCGCAGCTTCACCGGCCGGGAAGAGGTGCCCGGCATCCGGTAACTCGTGGTATCGGATCCACGGAAGCTTCTTGGCAATGTACCTCTGAAGAGCGACCGGCACGACCCCGTCTTCGATCCCATGCCATAGATGGACACAGCCTTCTCCGTGAGGGAAAGGATCCTCGATTTCCATGGGGTCGAATTCCCACTTCCCGAACCCCACCATCATGTCCCGGTGGTAGGACTCGTGCACGCCTTGTTGAGTCGAGTAATTCTGTTTACAAGAGTACGAGGGGTTATGACCGTAGGGCGAAATCCAATCAAGAAACGTGAGACGAACCTTGAGAGACACGCTCGGTGGAGGCAATTTGGAGAGGACTCGAAGATCAGGGGCTGTGAGGACTTGCCTACCAGCCATAACAGAGGAGCCAGGGAAGAGTTTCTGAGTGTTCCACCAATAAACGAGCCACGGAGCGTAGTGTGCAACCCGTACCGCCCACTGATCCTCCACCGGTTGAAGTTTGTACGCTTGTGTAACCAAGTCCGGAGGAAAACTAGGCCACCAGTAATTCACTACTGGAGCTAAAAATGCAGCTCCAGCTAGCCTAATTAAGTCACCACCATTTATCAAGTTTGAATCGATTAGAAAAGCAGAACATATCGAGGAGACGGAGATTTCTTGTTACGAAGTCCTAATCCTATAAGATGAGATAAAAGAACCATCCTCATTGCTGAATTTTATAAGCATGGGACCATCAGTTCAGACAAGAACATCCAACTATATCACTACAGTTGCTTAAGTAAAGATTTCCTAATTCTTCGACAAAAAATTGCACAAAAACTAGCAAACACAAAACACAAAATAAACAGCTATTACCTGTGAGGGATGTACTTGAGGCATGCCCACACAGTGTGTCCTCCCATGGAGTTTCCGATGATGTAAAACTTGGGGCCGAGTTCTAACTGATCACCGAGCTCTTCTACATCAGCAGCCATACTTTTCAAGGTTCTCTCCGGGTGAGGATCGCTCTCTCCATAACCCGGCCTATCAAACGAGACGAAGTGTATCCCTAGTTTTCCAACCATTTCCTGCATGTAAGAAGCCATTTGCAGCAGCAGTTAGCAGAGACGGAGATTGTAAGAATACGAAAACAAAGAGAGGAAAACAAGACTACCGATTCCGTGATGGAAACTCCGTGTTTATTAGTGCTAAAGCCATGAGCCAAGATGACCTTGTACTTGGCTTCCTCTTTAGGGACACCAGTTTCTTTGTATGACAAATGCCTCCCATCTCTCAGCTTGATCCTAGGCCCTACTAGCGGCGGCCCGCCCCTCGTCCCACAGAGGCGAGGCGGCGGAGGGGAAAAGGCTCCGTAGACCCGTTCCAGAAACCCCATCAACAAGCACCACTGCTAACTCTCCAACTCTATACACAGCTGTCCATCAAATTTTGAGAATCTTGTATGAAACCAAACACTTTTTCTTGAATTGGGATTTCATTAGAAAAGTTTCAACATTTTTTTATCTCTCCACCAACCTCCAACAACCAATGACAGCACAGAGTAGTTGGAAACACATCTACAAACAAGAAAGTTTCTCCTTTTTTAAATAAAAAATCAAAATCAAGTAAAGAATATTCCAGAATCTGAAAAATCAAAACTCCATGCAGCTTAGAAATCCCAAGAAAACAGACAGAGCCCACCTCACAAACAGACAAGATCACACACAAATGTCAAGAAGCTCAAGTTATAGACCATAAAGTTGTCACCTTTACGCTATAATCTTCTGCAAATCACTTCTGCTAATGCAACTCTGTGTGTGTGTTTTGTTGAGAGAGAGAGAGAGAGAGATTGAGAGGTTAATTGATGCGGTAGGTACGAGAGAGAGCTACCTATTCTTCTTGATAAAGAATTTTCAACAAACTTATCACGATTTTAGTTTGACGTGTACTCAAATGGATTAAGTCGTTAAATGGAAAGGCTCCTACATTCACCAACCCCTTTCTTTCAAAATTAAATACTCCCTCCGTATATAGGGACCTTTTCCTTTTCGGGATGTCCCACTGATATAGGGACCTTTCCCAAAATAGAAAATTATAACCCAATAAAATTCTGACACATCACTTTAACCCACTACCTTTCACTTTATCCCACTATCACCATTTTCGTCTTAATTCCCGCGCCGGAAAAAAAGGTCCCTATCCCAGTGGGACGGAGGGAGTATATTTCTTTCTTTCTTTTTTTTGCATTTTTTTATTTAAAACGAATAATTAATGGATTAAATTAATCATCAATAGTATAAACTACTCCATTAATATAAAGTGAAGCACATCCATTAATTAATAAATACTGCGCAAATACTTTATTATATCATTAATTAGTGGCGTCTCAAATCACAACAGGCCAATAGTATAATAAATAATGCTATTAATTAATTAATAGTATTAATTTATGATCATTGCATCAAAAGGGAAAAAGCGATTTATTAATCAATTCAATTAGCGCCTTTTAAAAGCGCGTTTAAGATGGCATCTTTGACAGCAGTTTCTCCACAAGAGAAGAGATGCCCTGCATTTGATAGCTCATGGTATTCAATCCATGGAAGCTTCTTAGCAATGTATCTTTGTAGAGAGACTGGCACAACCCCATCTTCAACCCCATGCCATAGATGTACCCGACCTTCGCCACGAGGGAACGGATCCTCGATCTCCATGGGATCGAACTCCCACTTCCCGAACCCCACCATCATGTCCCGGTGGTAGGACTCGTGCACGCCTTGTTGTGTCGAGTACTCCTATTCATGTGATTACGAACATCAAGATCAAATGCAGGATTCTACAGTCATTAGTAATTAAGTAAGCAAGCAACCTTGAGAGAAAGCCTCGATGCAGCCATCTTTGGAACGATCCGAAGATCAGGAGGAGTGAGGATCTGCTTCCCAGCAGCAACAGTGCATCCAGGGAAGAACTTCTGAGTGTTCCACCAGTAGACGAGCCACGGGGCGTAATGTGCAACTCGCAACGCCCATTGATCCTCCACGGGCTGAAGATCGTACGCTTGCTTGGCTAAGGCCGGAGGGAAACTAGGCCACCAGTAGTTCACTACTGGACATAGCAATGCAGCTCCTTGCAGCCTGTGTTTCACCATTTTCAAACAACCTAAACTCAAACTATCCCAATTCTTTCGACAAAAGTTGTTGAAGGATCAATTACCGGTGAGGGATGTACTTGAGGCAGCCCCAAACAGACTGCCCTCCCATGGAAGTACCAATGATGTAGAACTTGGAACCAAGTTCCAATCCATCACCAAGTTCTTCAATGTCTAGAGCAATGCTTTTTAAGGTCCTCTTCGGGTGAGGATCGCTCTCTCCATAACCCGGCCTATCAAACGAGACGAAGTATATCCCTAGTTTCTCAACCCTTTCCTATGTGATTAGAAGCCATTTTGTTACATACTTTCGAAACAAATAAATAAACAAATATTGTGACATTGCAAAACAAGAAGGCAAAAAACAAGAGTACCGATTGAGTGATTGAAGCCTCGTGTTTATTAGAGCTAAAGCCATGAACCAAGATGATCTTGTACTTGGCTGCCTCTTTAGGGACTCCATGTTCTTTGTATGATAAGTGCCTTCCATCTCTAAGCTTGATTCGAGGCCCTACGAGGCGTGGCCCGCCACTCGTGCCACATAGACGGGGCGGTGGAGGGACGAAGGCTCGGTAAGCCCATGCTACAAGCCCCATCAACAACACCACTACAATTTCCCAAAACATGGCTACCTGAAATCAGATATCAAACTTCTTCTTAGCTAGTAAAATAAAATCTTACAAATTCCAAAAAATTAATAAGTGTATTAAGACAAGATCACACACATGTAGCTTGAAACTAATGTTATCACCTTCTTGATATACTGTTGTATAGGTCGATTCTTGCTAATGCACACAAGTTGAAGCAATCAAACAACTCAATGTGTGAGTGTGCAGAGAGAGAGAGGGGAGAGAGAGAGAGAGAGAGAGAGAGAGAGAGAGAGAGAGAGAGAGAGAGAGAGAGGTTGGTTTTCCAATTAAGATGGAAGCTGGAATGTTATAGGCATGAAAGTGACGAGAGAGAGATTCGGTTGGTAGGGCTGTTTCTTTGAATTAATTCCCAGGTTGAGTGAAGAGGAAGTTAGAAACACTACACATACATACACCTTTTTCTACTTTTTTTAGTTTAATCCAAAGCCTTTCATTTTCAACCTTTTATTTTGAGTATGTTTTAGTTTTTCTTTTGGCAATTTAGACATGTGTACACAATTTAAAACACATAATTAATTTTATCAATTGGGTTTATATGGATTTTGAAGTTCGGAAACGAGATGTGTATTAGTAGGTATCGATCCAACAGTAGAAGGTTATGTATTACGAGATCAAAAATCTTAAATTTGAATGCTCGAGTAATGTTGGTAGACGTAATAAAATAATTAAAATCATCGTCATCATTATTTTGGCACAACATATATATCGGAAAGCAAGTTGATAACTTGAGTAATAAGTGAAGGGTTTTCTTAGGCGTAACAACTTCTCCAAAAACATTCATCACCTTCTACAAAAGTAAGCAGCTAATTTCCTTATGGTCCAACTTCTTTAGTTAAAAAGTATCCTCGTACGCCTGCCTAATCCACAAGTCGGTTGTCGTAAATCTAATTTATTGTTCAGCTGTAATATAGTTGAACAATAATATACCACTCCGGTCCTAGCTTCTTGACTCATTTGCTTTTTGCACGGGAATTAAGACGAAAATGTTTAGTGTATAAAATGTATAATGTAGGGAATGTAATGTGGTTTATGTATTTAGACATATTTTAGAAACAAAGCATCATAGATTCATAAAAACATATTCTTGTGTAATCTTAAACGAAAGATCGTATCAAGACCTTTAATTTGATATAAAAATCATAAAAATCCGATAACAAACGAGCAAGTTATAATAATTTAAACTTTCAAAATTTAAATTATATTGAACTACGTGCAGAAAAATGAGTGGATGAGATTTAAATATGGAATGTTAAGTGTAATAAGGGGTTTACTAATTGTACTAATTATACTCTAATTATTTCTAAAAAAGGAAATGAGTCAATAGGTGTGGGACGTCCCAAAAAGGAAAATGAGTCAATAAGCTGGGACCAGAGTGGTACATGTTTCATAAATTATTTTACAGTCGATACTCGATAAGATAGTCCATAAAATTAATTACGCCTTAATAATAGAGTAATAATCTATCTAAAAAATATTCCCTCTGTCTCTTCCTAAGTGACTCCTTTTATATTCATATGTGAGATATATAATAATAAAATGGATCATTTAGGAAGAGACTGAGGGAGTAATAATTAAAAAAGATTGAGTGGGCCTAAACTTGGGCCCATTGGGTTAAGAAATCGGCCCAAAATGAAAATTTTAGGCCCAATGGGCTCTTGAATGTTATTATAGCAAATGAAATACTACTACTATTAGAACATGTAAAGGCCTAATGGCTAAGTCAAGAGGGCTTCCAATATAGCATCTTGAGCACTCTTGTTAGCCAAGAACATGTGCCCACTATTGGGCATCTCATGGTATTTGATCCAAGGGAGCTTCTTAGCAATGTAACGCTGCAGGGTGACGGGGACTAATCCGTCGTTGTCACCCTGCCACAGGTGAACGGAACCCTTTCCGTCGGGAAAGGGATCCTCAATCTCCATGGGGTCGAAATCCCACCTTCCAAACCCCACGATCATGTCGCGGTGGATTGACTCGTACGTGCCTTGTTGTGTCGGGTATGCCTGTTCCCATCAGCACACAATCCATCGATTACGATGAGCTAGAAGATGTTATTGGAAATGTAAAATGACCAAAATACCCTTACCAAGTCGAAGGGACAATCACCGTGCGTGGAGATAATTTCAAGATCAGGGGCAGTGAAATTAGGCCTCCCAGCCACCACACTATTGGAAGGAAACCATTTCTGAGAGTTCCACCAGTGTACCAACCACGGCGCATACCACGCCACGCGCCCTGCCCATTGGTCCTCCGGAAACTGCTGGCTGAACACCTCCGCTGCTAATTCCTTCGGAAAACCGGGCCACCAGTAGTTGATCACAGGCGCCAGCAGCGCCGCCCCCGCTAGCCTATAAGTATAATACATGTCATAAAATATGCATACTCAGCAGAAACAAACAGAATACTCTTAGAGTGTATATTATTACCGGTGTGGGATGTACTTGAGGCAACCCCAAACAAGCTGCCCTCCCATGGAAATACCTACCACATAGAATTTAGGACCGAACCCTAGGCCATCTCCGAGCTCTTCTACGTCGAGCGCCACACTCTTCACCGACCGGTTCGGGTCCGGGTCGCTCTCCCCGTACCCAGGCCTATCGAATGCCACCACGTGTACTCCCAATCTGTCCACCACCTCCTGCAAATATGCTCATCACAACATGATCAACTAGTAAATATTGTAAATATTGATTAAATATGAATTACCGATTTAGGAAAGGCTTCTTCGAGCTTGCAAGAGCCGAAGCCATGGAGCAAGATGATGTTGTAGTTGGCCTTCTCCTTGGAGACTCCATACTCTTTGTAGGACAGATATCTCCCGTCCCGGAGCTTCATTCTCGGGCCCGAGGCGACGCACGGGCGCGGCGGCGGAGGGCGGAGGGCCTTGTACGCCCATACTACCGACACGGCTAGTGATGTGAGGATAACTTCCCAAAACATTATTCCTGCAAAGTGAAAAGCACATGTACAACACTTCACTTGTACGTATATTTATATATGCTTTCACTACAATTGTACCTATCTAATACCTTTTTTTTTTTTTTTTTTTTTGTCAACTTTAATTAATTAATTTGCTTAATTTCTTCAACTATAAGCTCCAACATGACGCTAATTAGGATTCAACTTATAGCATTAAATGCCTCATTAATTATATATATTATCACAAATTAGCTACTTGTATTATTAAAGTATATATATTAGATGGTATAGATCTAACAATCAACCTAATATTAAATGCATTAATTATGATTAATTGATAATATCTCTCATTTACATGTAAAAGATGCAGCTATCATGAACAAGACTTTCACCCACTATGCATAATTACTGGTAGAAGTCAAATAATTGCAACATTTTTTTAAACAAGAAATTGGAGAACGACGTACGTTGTAATTCACTGGGGAAGGGAAAAAAAAAAAAAAAAAAAAAAAAAAAAGGAACTCGGGAGTATTATGTCTACTCAGCATCTTTTATTATTTTACACCTCACTGGATACAAAAGTGATCATTTCGAAAGAATTGGAAGGGGAGACAAAATGTATATAGAGGTGATATATTATTATATATATATATTCCAATCAAAGCATTTAGAAACAAAAGCTAAGATACAAGCTTCACGTTCTAAGCCTAAATCGCGTTGCTATAAATTATAATTAAATAAATAGCGACAAAGCATCGTTCTCCACGCTTTCAAGAATAAGAGGAGCTTAATTAATTAGGTTAATCAAATAATTAATTAATTACAATGTCACCTCGGGTCCAACAAGGGGCATGCCACTTTGCATTTATTTTCTAACTCCTTCTAGAGAGAGATTACATATGTGTAATTTACATTGACTTCTCATTCACTTTTCACCATTAATTAAATAGATAAACTATGATTTTATTGCATAGTTTTTGAAAAAAACTTTGACGTATAAAAAAATGTAAAATAATGCATATTTGGATTGAAGCGGAAACATTAAATTGTGACGTTGAACCTCCCCCTATTTTATTATAATATCCTACTATACCCATAAATGATAAATCTTGTCTTGTGATGGAATTTAAAATTTTGGTAGCTGATTCACGTTCATCTTTAATTAATATAATCTTCATTTATTACATATTTTTGGGTTTTTGCAATAAAGAAGATGTCTCATGCAGCTGTTATTTTATTTTTATTATTTGACATGTGATATTTAATTAATCCTTAATAATTAGATGCCTATCTTATTTTGATCATGGGCCTCTTTGAAAACATGATCGGCCCATTAAGAAAGGCCCATATAGCGTCCACTTGGGCCAACTTATCATCACTACTGGGCCGGCTAGGCCCATTTATCATCGTCACCAAACATGATGAGTTGGCCCATATAGCTATTTTCTTTCCAACAAACGCAGCAGAATAATTGAACCACCAGAGAGCATAAAAGACACAAACCCATATTCAAGAAGCTCTAACCTCAAATCCGTAAGATGATCAAATGTCAAGACAACAAGGCACTGATGCTGATGATGAACAAAACGTATCGAGTTCACGATAAAGATCACTTGGGATTCAAAGCTGAATTTCACACTATTCGCAGGGAAGAGAGCATTCATCAGAAGAAGAGAATGAAAACATATAGATTACCCCTGCCCTGCCTCATAGATTATCTATACGTTTTAGTTCCTAGCCCACAAATTGATCATCAACAGCACATTACAAACCTCAGAGAGTACAAATCTCATATCATGCAATCAATCAACTAGATATACAGTATTGATGTTCAAGATAAACTCACCTTATATCTACACTGAACAAAAACCTCATTGCTCAATCAACTAGATAATAGTAGCTACATTGATTTCGAGAGAAACCTACTCATTGTATAAGTGCATACAGAAAAGCATGCATACCAATGAAGAGGACCTCATTTCCTATTAGTGTTCGACAAACCATCCGGATTTACACAGAGTCATGACAAACGGTGAGTAGAAACCAGCATAGGCTAACACATGCTGCATAACACCCTTAACGTTGATACACAAGAAGTTTGTTCCTACCTTTTAACGAACCAAAGTTAAACATTACATTAACTATATATGATGTTCAACATAACAAAATCTAGACATTGAGATGCACCATTTCTACTTCTGAGAAAGCAAAAAGATCCTCAATAAGTATAAAACAATGCACACTTTCAATGCAAAACAGAGGCAAATTGAGCTTAGGACATTTGAATTCCACCACAATTCCATTCCACTAGCAGCCATCACAAACTAAGAAAATTTTCTACACCATGATCAATCCCTTAACAAAAATCCCAACCATATCCCCTTACCAAAAAGAAAAAAACCCATATATGTAAGAGTTAACTTCAATGCTAATCTTAAAGAGCTAACATCATACATAATTCAATCTTGTACAACGTGTTCACAGCTAGAAAATCACAAGCAGCGAGAAAAGCATGTAAATCAAGAAGCAAGCGTACGCTATTAGCCCTCGATGCTCCTCCCCGCAGTTGGCCAGCTCCACCACCAATCCGGTGCAGACGCGAGTCGACCAGATCACGAACACCCCTGTAATTACCATGATCACCATTCCCCCTTGAGGCAAGAACAGCGAGATCGCCGACAACATCACGATGGGCAGCATACAGTACCCGATCAGGCTGAGACACTTGTACATTTCCAAATTCCCGTTCTTGCCCGCCAGCATATTGAACACGACGTACAGGAACATGGACGCCATCGTCACCCAGCCGAGTATGATTCCAAAGTGCAGTTTCCCGGCGAGGAGCTGGAACAATCCGAACGCCATGAGGAACAGGAACGGGCCGGAGAGATCGGCGTCTTCGTGGAGGTAGTGATTGATCCGGAACGGATTCAGAATCGATAGGGTTTTTTGGTAGATTTGCTTGGTGTTGATCCCGAGTTCCTCGAGCAGCGGCGGCTCGTCGTCGAAGCCAGCACCGCCGCCTCCGCCAATCGTGGAAGGAAACTGAGGCGCGGCGGAGAAGGACGTCGACGCGGCGGCGGAGGTGACATCGAAGGAGAGGAAGGGGAGGCCAGGGTTCGAGGATCTCGGGGGCTGGAAAGGAGCCGTGGGGAGACGGCGCTGCTGGGGACCGGAGGAGGCCGCCGCCGGGTTCCCGCCGGAAGGAAAAACCACCGGCGGCACGTTGAATTCCTTCGCCATGGATCGGAAATCGAAGATCTGGTTGGATTACTTCCGATCGAATCTGTTCCTCTTTTATGGCGAAGAAGCGAGAGATGATTTTTCCAGATTTTGGGACACAGATGTAAAATAATGAGAAGTTAGGGTTCTTTTCGTAAACGGAGAACTAAATACAAGGCTGGCGTTCCCCCTTTATATATATATATATATATATACATTTTTTTTTATTAAAATTAATTTATTTTGTATTTTTATATAATTAATTAGTATAGAGGTTTATGAATTTTCCGTTCGTCACGATTTATCTTCTTCATCGAGTTCGCCACTGCTGCATCTCTCGCTCCTCGAGCTAACGAAAATGGCGGCCATTTCTCGATTTCATCTTCTCCAACCAGCTACGTTCCTCAAATCCTCTTCGATTCTATCCAAATTTCCTCACGCTTCTCCGTTGTTTACTGTCTCAACCAATAACAACGCCGATCTCCGCCACTTCCGCCGCGGGGACCGTCGATTATCCACCTTTCCGCCGCTAAGATGTAATTCGGAGGTGACTGCAGCTGATTTTTTATTTGTTGATTGAGAATATGTTTATTTTGTTTCGGTTTTATGTTTAGCTGATGTTTGAAAGTCCAATGTGTGATTGCAGAGCAATAGTTCGAGTGCTGAATCGAGCCATTCGATAGTCGGCGATCTTCTGGACTACCTCAATGAGTCTTGGACTCATTTTCATGCTACTGGTATCGAGTTTACTGCTTCTGAGATTCTGCATTCTTTTTCATGATCGAACCATGTGATGCGTACTTCGTTTTGCTAACTTTAGCTGTTACTTTTCGACTGAACTCTCCGTCTTTTCAATCTAAAATTGTTTGTGGGATAAGCCAGTTGAGAAATACGCGATTCCTATAGTTTCGAATGCTGAATTAATATGATAAGGCTTTTAAAATGCTTACTAGTTTTCAACATTGGTCTTTATTTGAATTAGCCGAAGCAAAGAGGCAACTAGTTGATGCTGGATTCCATTTGCTGAACGAGAATGAAGATTGGGAGCTGAAGCCCGGTGGTCGCTACTTTTTCACGCGGAACATGTCTTCTTTAGTTGCCTTTGCAATTGGAGAAAAGTGAGTAAAATGCATCTCAGTTGTTCTACATAACTAAAGAAGAGTACATCACAGATCACTTAATTCTTTTTCGTTGTCGTCTCCTTATAATAAGTGCACCTTTTGCTCCTACAAAGTCAGAACTTTAGTTGATGAGAAGCCTATATTAGTGTTGCAGGTATTCGATTGGCAACGGTTTTCATGTGATCGCTGCTCATACAGATAGCCCATGTCTGAAACTGAAGCCAAAATCTGCATCATCCAAATCTGGCTATCTGATGGTCAATGTGCAGACTTATGGTGGTGGTTTATGGCATACTTGGTTCGATAGAGACCTCACCCTAGCCGGAAGGGTTATTGTTAGAGCTGAAGATGGTTCCTTTTCACATAAGCTAGTTAAGATAAAGAGACCGTTGCTGCGAGTGCCCACTCTTGCTATTCATCTTGACAGGTTTATTGTTATATTGACTTATTCTCCTATTTTTTGCTGAAGTGTGATGTTTTTTTTTTTAATTGTGGTTTACTATTTTTCAACTTGCAGCTGATCATCACTTTAAGAAATTTAACAGTGTGTATAGCATATGCTTTGTGTATGTCATTCAACCATGTTAAAGACTCTTTTACTTAATCAGATAGTGACTTTCTTGATTCTTGGGGCTGTAATGTTTGCTTCTTGCCTGTTAGGACAGTAAATTCTGATGGATTCAAGCCAAACCTTGAGACTCAGCTTGTCCCACTTTTGGCTACCGAAGCTGAAAAAATATCTTCTAAGCCTGATGACAGGAATGCTGGATCTTCAAAAGATGCTCACCACCACCAACTGCTTGTGAAGGTTTCTCTCAAATCCCAATTTTCTTTCATGTGTTGCAGAACATCCAAGTCATGTTGCACTCTTCTTCTTCTTTTCAGATCTTGTCAAATGAGCTGGGCTGTCAGGTTGAAGATATTGTTAGCATGGAATTAAATGTCTGCGATATTCAACCCAGCTGCCTTGGAGGTGCTAACGATGAGTTTATATTTTCTGGAAGATTAGATAACCTGGCTTCAAGTTTTTGTGCATTGAGAGCTCTTATCGATGCATGTGACAAGCCTGAAGATTTGGCTAATGAGCATGCTATTCGAATGGTTGCTTTATTTGACAATGAGGAGGTAATTTGTTCCAAATTTATGCAGAAAAGAGACAGTAAAGAGATAGTACCTCTTGCCCCTTGCATCTTGCATATTTTCAACACTCTTCATTTTTATTCTACTAACTGATTATGACTTTAATCACTTGTAATTGTTGCAGGTTGGTTCAGATTCATACCAGGGAGCAGGTGCTCCAACTATGTTTGAGGCCATGAGAAGAATAGTTGCTTGTTTAGGTCAAAAGACTGTTGGCGAATGTGGCTTTGCACGAGCAATTCGTCACTCTTTTCTTGGTACACTATCTGCAGCAGATTTTCCTCAAAAATAATAAAATCTTTGAAACTAAAATGTTTGTTCCTAAGTAATGTTGGAATATCTGCTTGTGCTCAGTAATTCCACACCACACCACCACCCCGAAAGAAAATAAAGGAAAGAAAGAAATAAAGTAGGTAGGGCGCTTCGACGGATGAATTATACATAATTATAGTAATGAGATCTAATATAGGTGGGGCCCAATTGATGCTAATGCTTGAGCCTACTATAGTAACTAAAGATCTTTAGTGATAGTGGACCAATGATGTTGTGATTGCACTAGATATGATTTATCATGCCCACCACAGGAGTATATAATCTCGAGTTTCCCCTGTATTTGTAAACTTCTGCAGTATCTGCTGACATGGCTCACGGAGTCCACCCCAACTTTGTGGATAAGCATGAAGAAAATCATAGGCCACTGTTGCAGAAGGGGCTCGTAATAAAGCATAATGCTAACCAAAGATATGCTACAAGTGGAGTTACATCTTTTCTCTTCAAGGAAGTTGCTAAAATCCACAATCTTCCTGTACAGGTTATTATTTACTTATATTTCTACATACTTTAGTGTTTCTTTATCCTATAACCTGAGCTCCTACTTTCTTGATTGACCTTGAACTTGATTCGGTTCTTATACACCATTATGGGAAGAATCTATTGTTAACATCCTCCATCCTTGACAATGCTTTGTTTCATCTATAATGCCTTCTCTGTATCAATTAAAATTACTGAACTCTGTTTCGATGCTTGAAATTTTTTAGGTTCTATGGAATTATAACATCTGCTAATCAATTGAGCCGTAAACTTTTTCATTCTACTATGTGTATGCATTGTCCTCACAAGAACCAATTGTTAAGCTGTTTTTACCTGTGTAGGAGTTTGTTGTGAGAAACGATATGGGCTGCGGTTCCACTATAGGTCCCATACTTGCTTCAGGAGTTGGAATTCGCACAGTTGATTGTGGGATAGCTCAGCTATCCATGCACAGGTTAGCAATTGAAGTCCAAGAACTGGACTCTGAATAACTAAAAGCCATTTCCTCTCAAAAAATTCTCTCTTCCATGGAGATTGATATTGCTTCTTTATCTATTTCGTGAACTATTTCTGCTCATTCTCCTTCCTTGCTTCTCTTCATTTGGCAGTGTAAGAGAAATTTGCGGCAAGGAGGATGTGGACATCGCTTACAAGCACTTCAAAGCATTCTTTAGAACATTCTCAAGCATCGACAAAAAGCTGAAAGTTGATTTCTAACTGAAGAATAGATAGTTGGGCAATCTGGCCTAGCAAGTCATGCACCAGATGGTGTTTTTTTCTTTTTTTCCTTTTCTAGGCGGAGCAAAGGTTTCGACTTTATATTAGGACTTGGGTATATGCTTCTCAAATGCAGATTTATTCCATTTCTGTGAAATTGAAGAAATGGGTAATACAGGACGCAAACGGGATTAACTAGAAAATAAAATCAATTACAGAACATTGGCAAGGGATTTAAACGTCTCGAAACTTGTTTCAGTTGTGTTTCTGTGATTGAGATTCACTACTCTTGTTGTCAGCTGGTGCTGAAGTGGAGAGGTGCAGGTTATTTCTACGTATGGCATTTACTTGTTGAAGCTTCTGCTGCAATTCAGATTGCAAGGCCCGATTCTCTTGGGCGAGTAGTTTAGCTTGCTTACGCAGCCTTTCGTTCTTGCGCATGATTTGACAGTTCTCCAAGTACAACTCTGCGTTTTGCTTCTCCATGTCCGACATCCCAACCTACAATCAAAAGAACGTTATTAACGAAGGCAACATGTGTGTGTGCTTGTGCTCGTGTTTGAGAGAGAGAGAGGTACTATAACTAACCTGGAGCAGTGGCAATATATTCTTGAACTGGGGAAGGAGGTGAGTTTGTCGTTAGAATCATTGGCTCGTATTTATACGAGAATAAAGGAAGATAGCGAGCACACGAAAAGCACGGTAGAAGAGCAACTATGGCAGTAAAGAAGAAGGAATCCATGCGTAAAGGCTGAGTTGAGTTGTTTGGGTGTGCTAAAAGATGCGGGGTCATGCTTTAACGGTTGTGATATTACATTATGTGCCTCTAAACGTGAAAGTTCAGTTGAGAGAGCACGTGGAAGTTGGTGGTGTGGCATTTTATGCGTGCCAAGAGCAGTTGAAACGTTCGGGTGTGTTGTAGGGAAAGATTCAACATGCTCTCCAAACGAAACAATTCTTAGTCCCTCCGTCCCATAGATAATGTATCGTTTCGTTTCATTTTTTTTAAGCAATAAAGATGCAGGTCTTGCCCTTTTCGTATTTTACACCTTCTCCTAAATAAATTATCATGTCCAAAAGACAATAATACATCTTAGAAAGCCTAATAATCAAACATCTACAATTGTAAATTTGTGTCTAGAGCTGCTCTTGGGTAAAATCCCAACAGACTAGTGCGAATACGTTATAAATGAAGAAACTAGGCATAAAATTAAAGCAGCTACAATAAGGTTTAAAATGTGTTGTGCCCAATCCATCTCTTAAGCACGAGACAAGTCATATCCAGAAAAATTACAACTAGCCAACAAACACCATGTCAAAACAGAAGGCAAAATCCTTTGTACGTAAATTTCTTCATCCTGCCCTTCGTATGTGCATTGGTGCTGCAACAACAAAAGAAAACTCGATAAGATTGAACTTCAAATTCATCAAATGAGTAATCGGAGCAAAGAGAAAAATGGTGCATACCCTGTGACTAAACAGGGGAACGAGTTCTCAGAGGTCCGATATCTAGCAGAGTTCCCATGTTGATTTTCATCATCACCACCATCTTCACAAGCAGTGGCAGAGCAGAGGTCTAGGGAACCATACAATCTTTTGCACTGCCACCGATCTTAAGCTCTGTCTATTCGACAAAAGCCATATAAACTGAGATTAGCTGAATGGTCGAGCAAAAGCACAAGATCAGAGTACCATTCAGCATAATCCCAGTTCCTTATGCCTGCACCCCATTTAGTCGAGCCAAATATGCTGCCCTAGCAGCGACAATCAATCCACGCCCGACTCTATCCTGACAGGGTGCAGGCACGGCCCAGGCCCCTCAACGGGGCCGGGCAATTCCAAAACTTGCATCAGGCTGCTGTTGATGAGACTGAAAAGAGACAAGGAGATTCATATTTAGGGCAGAACAATATCGGAAAGCCAAGCAAAAATGTAGCAAGGAGACGTCCCCCTTAGATTTTGATTAATGATTGCCAGTCATTTGATTACTTCTATCAAGTCAACTTTACTGCTTTATAAGCCAGAATGCAGTTGTAAGCAGATAATACATACTGCATCATGATAACAGAAGAGAAGTATTTCTCATATCATACCTGTGAAAAAGGCTGGTGAACCGGATCAAGAGGATGGAGATATGGCATTCCAGATCGCTGACAAGGGTATTGAGGAGAATGTAAATAAATTCCAGAGTTTGATTGTGCATTTACATGGCCAGAGTTGAAAGGAGCCATTTCAGCAGGACCATATCCCATGCCAGGCGGAGCAGATGGACCAATCCATGGCCCTGGTAGGTGTTGAGGAAGAGGCCTGGGTTGGTGCTCTGAAGAAATCGGGGGAAGGTGATTTGCTCCAAGCTGTGGGAATTCGGTATTGTAGTTCACAGCAGGTGCATACATAGGCTGAATGGGATATGGACCTCCACTAAATCCAAAGCCAGGGTCAAACCTCTGCAAGTATCTACAAGAGAATGGAATATCCATGAGAGCTGTTAAACAAGAAAAGATCCAGTCTTTGAAGCTATTCTACACACCAATAACATATTCAACAGGGAAAACATGCCACTTTGAAAGAATATCAAGTCACAAACTCTTGTACACAATCAACAAAAGAGATCGGCTACTGAGGAATAAAATTTGGAAACAAAATGATGGTAAGAAAATATGTTGGACAAGTTTAAAAGATACCTGTCATAGTTCCGGTCATAGTCGGGATCTTTACGATCAATTTCGCGGTCCCTAAAGATCGCCACCCGACTATTTGTCCTTCCCCTTCCAACTGGTTCTTTCTCTGTCCTACTCCTAGGTAACCTACTGCTAGATGTAGAAGACTCGGACAAGCTTCTGGCAATAACCCCATCTGATCCACCACTTCTCTCTTCTGCCTTGTTTAGTCCTACGGAACCATGCTGGAAATTGTCATAATTTCTGCCATCAGTTCCCTGTTTTGCAGTGTAACTCCCACTAGAATTGTTCGAACTAAATATCCGAGCCCTAGCCCTATTGTATTCCTCCTTTCTTTCTTCAACACTTTTCAAACTATTTGATTTGTCAGAATGAGCATTAGAGTTGCTATTGTTATGATGCCCCTTCTGTGGCCTCTGCTTGATTGCAACCTTAACAGCCCCAGTATCTTCATTAGGTAAATTTACAGGGATGTCGGCAAGACGAATCAAAGGAAGACGGATATTAGAAGTCTTCCGAACAATAATTTTTGAGCCAGACCCATCAAGAAGGTTATTATCCAACAAAACCATGGATTGCAGTGAATAGTGCTGTGCAACACGATGAGCAGCCAATCGCAAATATGAAGTGGGCAACTGTTGGAATTCCATCTGCTCCCTGGTAGGATCCCGAATGAACTTCTCCACATCCTGTTCCATTCTCAGCACTGAACAAACAAGCATGTCATAATTTTTTCAAGATCAAAGGCAAAAGATCATACAGAAAGGTACTACTATAGTTTCCAATCATTATAAATTCTTCCATAAAATTATATGATCTCGTCTAACTCAATTATGAAAAAAAATAGTTATTTCAGGTGTATAGATGCTTTGAATTACAAAGTTCTTATCATGCATGAACCTAGTTCAGACATATTACATCATCCTAAAAGATTATAAGAAACATCGCCTTCAGGTGGAATATAAATTCTGCTACGGAGTCAGCAGAGCAGTGGCTTCTCCATAATAAAATAACACCATAAACGAAATTACTAAGCATACAGAAATTCCAAATAGTTTGAATATTTGCACATCGATTTTAAGTTCAAGTTAAGCTTCATGTTCTACTTTCATCGATCCGAGACCAAAGGGCCAGACAATTTAAGTAATTGTGGTTACAGATTTTTAATAAAAAAATCAAATTAAACATGCACGGCTCCTAACATACTCAATTGAAAACAAATCGTGAAAGGATAAATCGCTAACAAAGCAGTGCGACAGAAAAGCTCACCGGAGAGCCGCTCCCGAGGATTCTGTATAGCTTCCCGCAAAAACTGATCCACTGTATTGATCAAATTCTCCGAAACGCCCAAACCAGGAGCGGATTCCTCAACTCTCTCCTCCTGCTTGTTGGAGCTAACATTATTATTATTAGAAGACTCCTTCCTGGAGGGGAGCATGAGGCGGCGCATGCTCGCCTCCACGTCAGCAACCTCCCACGACTCCGGCCCGTCCTCGACGGAGGCCAACGACGCCGCTCCGGAGCCCTCCATGAATTCTCCGAACAATCGTATTCCGATTAGTCTTCAGCACTTGGTTTTCAAACAGCAAATCATCAAATCCAGCTCAAAATCGACAGGAAACGGACGTCCGATTCGAAGGAGCCGTCGAATTTCATCTATGCCGCGCGCTGATTTGGGGGGAGAGGGTGGAGTCTGATTAGGGTTTGTAGAGAGAGAGAGACGGGAAGGAGATAGGGTTTGACGAGTGTTGTAATTTTTTTTCCTTTTGCTTTCTCTCTTTGGCTTTGCTTCGGCGACACCGTAACGCTAGCACGTGCACGCCACGTGATCCCTTTCTTCGCGAATTTATTGATTCTTCGCGGTGGGGATCCTTGGGGTACCCTATACCCTGCCTGCTGAGGCATTGCCTCAAGCCGCTACGATCATGACACGTGGCAACTCATTAAAGATAATTAAAAATATATTTTCTATTTTTAATGAATTTTTATGTATTTCTGTTTTTCAATTTTTCTTAGAGAATGACTATTGTCGGTCCCATCGATGTTCCCCTGTGGGTCCCCTTCCGATGTCGAAAGGTCGGCCGCCCGGTGTCGGAGTCCGTCGTATGCCGGCCAATTGTCGTCGGAGTTGGTTCTTTTGTACCCTATCTTCCGATGCGGTTCCGATGATGTAGTCGGCGTCCCGTTTTGGTATTTCGTGAACGAGAGAAGAACAATCTTTGGCATTCGATTTTCGCGTGTGATGAGTCTTCTTGAAGAAGATTCCCAAAATCTCAAAATTTTAATCTGAAAATGCACGCCTCTTGAACTTTCCCTCTGCTTTTCCTCCGTCGACTGCTCCAGCTGCCGTCTCCGATAGCATTTTCGCCGTCGTTCTATCTTGCACAATCTCAAGATCAGGTGAGCTCCTAAATCTTTCTTTAAAATCGTATTTTTTGGTTCGCCTCTTTCATTCGCCTATTTACGTTGTTATGTTCTCTGTCTTTTATGTTTTCCTCCATCGCTTTTATTTTTCTGCAATTAGTCATTGTAGCATTTTTACAAACAAGTCATGGGCATGTGCTGTAAAATTATATCAATGAAAGAGATCTTCTGTGATATTCCTTCATTTCAAATTTTGTTATCTTTATGTGGGTTTGAGATATTTGTACTCTGGTAGGAGTTGTGTGATTAATGTATTGAATTTTATTAGCACCATAATTGTGAGAATTGAGTTACAGTAGCATATTCATTTTAATGGGCAAGTTCAACTTATCGAATCGAATAATTCAGCGAACAAGCCATTTCAATGAATAAATTTCAAACAATTCTTTTGCATAATATGGTGTAGTTACATGTGATTTGCTTTTCTAAGATAAGTTGGTAGGTTCTTTTACTGCTATATTTTGATTTTACCAAACCACTTAGTAGGAAAACTAACTAGAGTGCAACTGTTGCTGCTATATACTATCATTGTTCTTTCACTGCTATATTATCCTTGTTCTTGCGGTATTGATGTTTCAAATGCAATTACTTGCTATGTGATTTGAGTTTTCCAGTAAAAGTTTACTTTCTTATTTGCTATACTGTTATGTTATAGTTTACTTTCAAAATTGTTAGCTTTAGGATTTCCCTTGTGATTTTGTTGTGGTTTGCTGGTTTGGGCAATATTCAATATTTTGTGCTTTATATTGTGATTAGTGGAGTATTTTAATTCTTATGAGTTAAGTCGGGCAGTTATGAACTCTCGATTTAGTCAAGGTAATTTTGCAGATGTTAGTGTTTCTTGTGTTTTATAGTGATTTGGTTTCAAAATGATATTGTACACAAATTTGAGTAGTGAATACATTTGTTTACCCTGTTCGTGATTCATTGGATCATGCTTTCGGAAGACTTGTACCATATAAAATGCATAATGGTCTTTGAAACCCATTCATATATTTGGCAGAATTGAACCATAAGCTATTGAGAATCCAAGATTACTCAAGTTGTGTAAGTACAGGTGTCTTAATGTCTTTGAAGAATGTCCTGGAGGTAATATTTTATAGGATATCAATAAAGTATTTATGTTAGCATTTTGACTAAAGCATGTACGTATTAATTATATTAGTTCTATTTTCAAATTCTTAAATCTTTAATATTGCAACATAAGAGGTGTAGACTAAATAGGCCATCTTTAGTTTCACGTTTAGCAAAACACAATTAGCACTTATTTCTCTTTAGGCATTTACAACTTTCTATGGGCGGTTTTGATGGTGGATCTCCTTACATCCATACTGATCACTCATTATCATTACGTCGGCTACAAGAACTTGCACTTTTGAGACCCATCTTCCACCCTGACCTTTGGACCAAATATTAGTGAGACAAATACATTTAGTTGAAGAATTATTTCACTTGTTGCATCGTATAAGCACTTTTGTTTGAAATTTTAATGCCAAACTAATAGTCATGGACTCGATTGTTGGAGTGTTTCGTGGCAGCTTTGAAACACCCCATACGACATATAACGAAGATTATTAGTTTCAGAAGATATCAGCAAAACTAAACAACGATGCAATGAAATATGGACTTGCCGTTGTTGTCATAAATAAAGCAGTAGATGCAATTGGGAATGGTGAGGAATATAGTAATTATCCTACATGGTGTATTTTTACTACCGGGAGGAAGATCCATGTTGCACGGGGATTATCATGGTCTAATTATGTTAGTTCTATAATGTTCATGTCAAAAGATGATGAAATTCTTCTTGTGGATTCGAATTAGAAGAGTTTTGCAGGTCGTCTTCGGTCCTCATCTACAGGTGGTGTCACTGAGTGTGTAATCACTAGATATGGGATATATGGTTTCTGATTTCTAGTCGAAATAGATATCAATTATTTATGTATGATGCAATTTATTTGCTTAAACATGTAGTCCACTCATTTAACATTGATTTCCAGCATTTAACTTGAAATGTATTATCTAATTTTAGCTACATTACTCATTTACTGAAGTTTTAAGTATTTCTTTGAATTACTATGAACTATAAAATGGATTTTAATGTATTTCTTTGAACACTTTAGCATGTTATTTATTTATTTATATTTATATTTGATTTATTCGGGCAATTTTATTCCTTTTTATCAAATTAAATTAACCTAAGGTTAAAGTAAGCAAAATACGGGTTTGATTCTGATTTTATCTTATTTATGTATCATAGCCAGAGGGGCTATTTTTAAATTCTTTCCGTTAATCTTCCTAGTCGCGGTAATTGGGAATAGAGAATCTATATCAATGAAAGGTTTAACTGGTGGAATAAAGGTCTCCATAGCTCGGTATTTTTAATAAAACGGATCTATTATATTAAGTCAAGGTGCGGAAAGAGAGGGATTCGAACCCTCGGTAAACAAAAGCCTACATAGCAGTTCCAATGCTACGTAGTATTTCATGAATTTTTAGTGTAGTGCATGCCAGAATTCAACTAAATCACTAAAAATAATGTCATTCTGGTCGTAATTAACTACCATTGGCTATACTATAGATGAATGATATATAACACCCCCAATTGTGAATATTTTCGGGTGGGATGATAACATTTCAACTCGTTATATTGGTTAATCGTTTTCTAATTTTGAATGTAATTAGTTTCCGTCAAAATCCAACGAAAATCACTTTATAGTATGACATATTTGTGAATTACAGCGTAAAAGATAAACATACGCAAAGCTGAGAGTTACGTTAAATCGTGAGTTGATACTAACGACTAACATACATCGGGAGATTAATTCGCACAACAGTTATAATTTTTCACAAGTAAAAACTTAAGTGTGTCTCATGGCTCAAAATGTTTGAACTACAATCCCCAACCCATATCTCCTGGAACTAAATTGAGAAACATATGTAAATTATGTCCAAAACTGGATATTGAGTCACGTAATTTATTTTTATTTAAAAAAAAAAGAGAAATAAAAAAGAAAAAAAAAAAAAAAGGATCAATCGGTTCATACGATTGATCAACATATGTTGTCTGCTTTTGCAACACCGCTATCTAGCATTAGTCATTGGTGGTACACTTTGACACAACATAGATAACATGGTCGAATCATCAGAACGTTTCCATGACCAACTTCATAATCTTCTCCGATCTTCTTGGTTTCTTCTCCTTTTATATGATGTTTCGCCTATAAAAAAATTTCAAATGCTCATTTTTTATTCTATGGAAACCGCCAGGAAACACGCCACTATCCTAGTTTCATTATCTGATGATTATTCCATTCTCTATGTTTACGTTCTATTAAGTCATCTAGTAACAAATACTTCAAGTCTTTAATATAATCGGAGCTAACATATACATCAAAATAAGTCAAACATCGAACAAATAATTCATATTATTAAAATTTCAACTAGGGAGAGTCATAATTAGAATTATACTTATATTACATAAAAATATTTAATATCTATTTAATATTTTTCAAACGAGTTTGCGACGTATTAAAAGAGAATGTGACTTATGTCAGGACTAATAATTAATATTATATTTATTATAATTAAATTGTAATTTTACAATTTATGTGCTATTTACAATCCAAAATAAATTATACTCCCTATGTCCCACTAGTGAAGGACTTTTTTTCGACACTAAAATAAAAACGTAAAAGAAAGTGGTGGGTTAAAGTGGTGTCCCTTTATAAGTGGGACGAAGGGAGTAACGATTATCATCACAAATTATAAGAAGATAGACCCCCCACCAATTATTTTGATTGTTAATTCTACCAATTTAAACAAAACATAGTATACTAAGTTATCAAAACTTATCATCATGATTATTGGCTAATATTTTAATTTTTATATATTTACCTGCTAAGTTGATTTAATTAAGTTTGCTGCGGAAAAAATCTTTCTTTCAGGTTTAACGCCACCTCCAATTATTAATTTTTAGTATGCGAAACGTCGTTCACGAAATATCAAAACGGGACGCCGACTACATCATCGGAACCGCATTGGAAGATAGGGTACAAAGGAACCAACTCCGACGACAATTGGCCGGCATACGGCGGACTCCGACACCGAGCGGCCGACCTTTCGACGCCGGAAGGGGACCCACAGGGGAACATCGATGGGACCGACAATAGTCATTCTCTAAGAAAAATTGAAAAACAGAAATATATAAAAATTCATTAAAAATGAAAATATATTTTTAATTATCTTTAATGAGTTGCCACGTGTCATGATCGTAACGGCTTGAGGCAATGCCTCAGCAGGCAGGGTATAGGGTACCGATCCGGGGTCGTTTCTTCGGTTGTACCAACTACTTTGGGGATTGTACATTCCATTATTCTACTCCCTCCGGTCTTTTACAGTTGAGTCGAAACTTTTCGACACGGGAATTAAGAAGAGTTGTTTAGTACTTTAAGTATGTTTGGTAATTGAGAAGAGAATGAGATTATGTTTATAATTGAGAAGAGTTGTTTTAATTAATATAAAAAATGTTTTTTATTAATTAATATTTTTTTTGTTTTTCAATTTATTTTAAATTAATTTAAAATTTTCTGGATTTTTTTTTTATAAAATTATTGTTGATGTTTAAAATTAAAATAAAAAACTTTTCTGGATTTTTTTTTATAAAATTAAAACTTTTCTGGATTTATTTTAAATTAATTTAAAATTTTCTGTAATTTTTTTTTATAAAATTTTTGTTGATGTTTAAAATTAAAATAAAAAACTTTTCTGGATTTTTTTATATAAAATTAAAACTTTTCTGGATTTATTTTAAATTGATTTAAAATTTTCTGGATTTTTTTTTTATAAAATTATTGTTGATGTTTAAAATTAAAATAAAAAACTTTTCTGGATTTTTTTTTTATAAAATTAAAACTTTTCTGGATTTATTTTAAATTAATTTAAAATTTTCTGGATTTTTTTTTTATAAAATTAAAACTTTTCTGGATTTATTTTAAATTAATTTAAAATTTTCTGGATTTTTTTTAATAAAATTATTGTTGATGTTTAAAATTAAAATAAAAAACTTTTCTGGATTTTTTTTTATAAAATTAAAACTTTTCTGGATTTATTTTAAATTAATTTAAAATTTTCTGGAATTTTTTTTTATAAAATTATTGTTGATGTTTAAAATTAAAATAAAAAACTTTTATGGATTTTTTTTTTATAAAATTAAAACTTTTCTGGATTTATTTTAAATTAATTTAAAATTATTTCGAGAGAGACGGCAATGGCGATAATGGAGAAATTGAGAAATTGGGGCGTAATTAGTATGTTAATTAAGTAAAATAAGGGGTACAATTAGTTGTGTGTTTAATACTTAATTTTTACCCAAAAAGGAAACGACTCAACTAGGAGAGACCGGCCCAATCGGGAAAGTGACTCAACTGTAAAAGACCGGAGGGAGTAATTCCGAAAATAACTTTTCACGATATGGGCCGATGGGCTTTTGCTAATTATCTAAATGGGCCGGCCCATGAAATCTCATCGGGAATATGGGCCTTTTCCGGCCCAATTGATATTATTTTATTTATTTATTTATTTATTTTTCAAGAAAAGAATTACAGAACAACAACGGTCAAAGCGCGAAAGGCGACCTCCGGGAAAACTCTGAATCCAAGTGTTATCCTTCGAGACGAATTCTGCGATTCTGCTGAAAATTCAAGCAAAATTCAGTCGGTTAGCAATGAGAATTTGGGGAAGAGTAGTGAATCGAGCGATTGTCCTCAGCCGTAGTAATGGCGGTTTACTATCGAAACCCTTAAACCCTCGAATTCGCGGGGCGGAGGCATCCCGCCGTTATATATTCTCTTCTGCTTCGTCTTCGACTGGTTTTTTGTCGGATTTGAATGTGCTAAAGTCTTCGCCATGGTACTCTCACCGGAATCAGTTGCAAGGTATGTTAGCTATTCACTTTGTTCTTGCTTAATTTGATTATCATGCGTTTGAAATGGCAGTTTTTTTTTTTTTTTGAAATTGTCAAGCAAATTAGGTTAATTTCATCTCTCTCAATACTAATCACAATACTAATCATTTAACGGGTGTTGGGCGTTTGGCACGATTGCTGTATTTGTGTGCGTTGTTAATAGTCCGTATGCATATATTCGTTGTTGATGTGAATAAGGAATTATGTTCATGTGCAGTATGTATTGTAGTTCTACTTATTTGAGAGCATAAATGGTTGGTCATGTGTAAATTGCTTTGTCATGAGAGAGATGTTCTAGGATGCGTTGAGCTGGAAAATGTTCTGTTTAGCTAACAGTTCCAAACTTTGGGTACAACAGGGCAGAGGAGGAGCATGTTTATACAAACCCAGTCGACTCCCAATCCAGCCTCGTTAATGTTTTACCCTGGGAAGCAAGTAATGGAGACGGGGAGTGCAGACTTTCCTAATGCACGCGTTGCTATGACTTCGCCACTGGCAAAGAGTCTGTATGCAATCGATGGTAGGTATCTTCCACCCTCCAAGTGAAATGTTGAGATACAGCAATTTCTGTTTGTTCCGGAATCGTTCTTGTGAGCATGTATTGGACTAGTAGCACCACATGATAGACTCAGTTTGTGATATGTGCCTTACAGTTCAAAGGCAGTTTTTTGCTTGTAGTCAAAACTGGATACTAAGACAAGCTGCAATTTTTAGTTTTGTGCCTTGCTTACTTCATTAGTAGACTTGAAGATTTTGAAATTACGTAGTTAAGACACAGCAGCCTCTGCATTTGCTTGTGAGCAGATACTGGCTGATCGTGTCAGTTTGGTATTACTATGGTATATAAAGGAGATGATTGTATTGAAAACGTACCTGTTAGCGCATTAAGTGAATGTCTTTCAAGTTGGAATTTGCCATCTGGAGGGTACTCAAGTAGCTAACTCTTGGTCTCTTATTGGCATAATATTGTGAGTTCCCTGGCAATTGGTTCTGATGTCATGGAACTCATTGAAATCGTATCTTCCTAGTTATGGGGTCAAGAAAAGAAACCTTGCAGTTTTTTATTTAGAAGAAGAGGGCATAAAATGTGATCGTTGGGAGAAAGGTTAAGCTGCATCATGAGGGTGAATTCAACTTAATCCATCATGTATAGCCATATAGGGTATGTTAGTTGCATCTGCTAGTTAAAAGGAGGCGGTTCAAATTTCAAGAACATAAAGTAATTTTGGGTTGTGTTGCTTACCCTGTTTCTACTTATGTGGCTTGTCCCTTTTAAATATTACGAGAGTGAACCGGGGTTGTTTGCAATAATATTGTGTGTATGAGCTTCAACTATGTGCTGAACTATATTAGAATTTCAAGTATTCCATATCCAATATTAGTGTAAGGTCACTCATCGACTTAAATCCATCTTAACTTATATTGACTGTGCAGGAATCACCAGGGTCTTCTTTGGATCAGATTTCATTACCGTGACAAAATCCGATGAAATCTCATGGGATTTGCTCAAACCTCAAGTCTTTGCAGCAATCATGGATTTCTACGCTTCGGGACAGCCATTGATATTGGATTCAGCTGCCGCTGCTTCCATGGACACAGCAATCCAGGAAGACGATTCAGAAACTGTTGCCATGATCAAAGAACTGCTAGAAACTCGAATCCGCCCAGCAGTGCAAGATGATGGTGGAGATATTGAGTACGTAGGGTTCGATCCAGAAACTGGAATAGTTAAGCTACGAATGCAAGGAGCCTGTAGCGGATGTCCGAGCTCATCAGTCACTCTGAAATCTGGCATAGAGAATATGCTCATGCATTATGTCCCCGAGGTCAAGAGCGTGGAACAAGAACTCGATGAAGAGGAAGATGCAGCACTAACCGGAGCTCCACACGAGTAATTCACACTCCCTCCTGCATCTGAGTATCAAATATTTTGGACCCCAAACAGAGAAAATAATGAAAATAAATAAATAAAATTACCAGAACGAAGAGTTTCTCTTTGCATGCACCTGCTACTTTGATCATCCTTTTCTATCTAATCCTTCAATTCTGTTTGTTCTTTGTAGCTCTACTGTAGCTAAGTTATGATTAATTGCTCATTTAACATTCTTTTTTTTTCTGCTTAAACATTATGGCTAGTTTAGTTGTCTGTTGTATCTTGAAAGTATGTCTCATCTCTACCAATTGCACTACTCCCTCCCTCCGTTCTGCAAGATATGCGAGTAAAATAATATAAATGTTTCGTTTTAGACGGGACGGATGGAGTACTATATATGTGCATGACTCGATAACAAATATGAAGTCTTGATCTAACCTTAATTACATCTCAAGAAATAAGGTAGTGAGTAGGTTAAGTTTAAGAGACTCAAATCATGACTTGAATTAAACTCTAGAAGAAATTGACAATTGCAACAAGCAAGTTATTTCGTAAAACCTTGGTATAGTTTAATAGAGAATAATTTAAAAGAAGACTATTAAAAAAAATAATGCTACATAATGCAAAAGGAAAAGGGATAAAGTATTTAATAAATACTCCGTAATTTAATTCCTCGAAAAATACTAATTTTCGAAATTCCGAATATATCAAACCAAAATACTACAAGTATTCCCACCACCCGACACGTGACACCCTCCGTTCTCTCCCTCTCTCTCTCTCTCTCCAATCATTCCAAAATGGGCGTTTTTGATTTCTTGCAAATTTATTGCAACATGCGATCCGACCGCCGAGAGAGAGTGTTGAGTAGAAGCGGTTTTGTCTTGATCCAATAATAATTTATCCAAGAATACTAATGTATTTGATCAAGATTGGATGAAAGCAACAGCCGAAGCTCGCGCCTTCCACACGCCTCATCAATGGCGCCACGAATTCACCGTGCCCCACCCAGTCAAAATGCGGCCGCCCCTCCACGGTGTGGCCCGGTTAGCCCACTGTACTACCGAATCAGCACGAGGTACACCTCCGTGATGCACCCCTGCGGAATTGTTTATTCCTAAATGCTGAAAATTCTGCTCTTGCACGCTGCGAGCACGCATACCTTCGTACTGTCGTCACCATCGTTGAGGATAATTTTTTCCAACTACCCTATTTACTACCAGCTCCTGTTTGTTTTTTCGATTCTTAGCTGCTGAATTTTGAAAGGGAGGGTGGGAGATAGATATTGATCAAGAACTAGAGAGAGAGAGAGAGAGGGGGAGAGGGAGAGGGAGAGAGGGGAAAGTTGAAATCTTGGAGAAGATGGTGGTGTGGTGGGAGGGGCTAAGGGAGCTGAGGCCACTGGTGCACCTCATCTTTCCATTGATGGTGCACTGGGTTGCTGATGAGATGACGGTTTCTGTGTTGGTTGACATCACAACTAATGCTCTTTGTCCAGGCGAGACGAATTGCCCGGAAGCTATCTATATCAATGGAATTCAGCAAACTGTTAGTCTTTCTTCCTAACACCTCTTGCACGCGCGTACACACACACACACACACAACATTCGGTTGATTGAAATTATCATTACATGAATCGGGTTGGAAGGGTTGAAGTTATGAACTTGGTGATGTGGGAGTTCATAATTTACACTACAGTCTTGAACTCACATGTTAAGAGAAGTTTATAGTCCTGTTCTTCGTTTGACTCATATTGGGCATACCTAGAGTTTGTGGATTTTTCTATCTCTAGTGTCTGATCTTGGATTCCTGGTCTTCAGTTAATTTTCCATGGATTTTTGTGGAGAGTGACGGATTTCGGATCTAGCTGTAGTTTAATGAACTAACGTGGAAAGATCGAGCTGGTATCATCTTAAAGTCGTTTATGCCCTTTAATTAGTTGGACTTTGCATTTAGGGGCTCACATAAGTGAAGATCTTTTGTAAACTGTTGTAAGAATAGTTCCACAGAAAATTACTACAAAATTATCCCACTTTCGTTACAAGATGTCGATGTTTTTGTTTTTAATAAGCTGTTTTATTGTTTTAAAGTTTGATGCTGAAAATGGAAGAAAGTGACATGTAGATGTTTTTCTTTAGCTTGTATAATCACATGAAAATCTTCTTTTTCACTTTTTAGTCTAACTTTACTACGAGTTCTTAGTGACCATAATAAGCATCTCTCATGCTTTATATTATTTTTCGGATTCTCTACTGAGACTGATGAACATATGGCACAGTGCATATACAATTATAATCTCTTACGATTGTTAAAGAAAAGCTACTCTTTTTAGTGCGTATGGACCAGTGGGCACTAGAGAACATGGCTGTTTTTAATGACAGGGAATTCTGTTATTTTCCCTCATCAAGCTGTGTACGACATATACTACATTTTCTTGTTGGTTTTTTTTCTAGAGAATACGAATAATAACAAATCTATGTGTAATGTGTCTACTTTGCGTTGGAGTCACTAAATACTTTCCTATGAGATTTGTGCTTGTGTCTAAATACACCATATTCCTAAAGAATTCTAGAACATGGACTTCATCTGTTAGACACATGAATATTTTCCGCAGAAGTTGATAAATGTTAATTTTTTTCTTAAGGTTTCAGCCTGTGGTTGTGTTTGTAGGTTGTCGGAATATTCAAGATGATAGTCATACCACTCATAGGTCAGCTGTCTGATGAGTACGGACGCAAACCATTCCTGCTTCTCACCTTATCAACTAATATCATACCTTTCGGTATGTTTCCTAGAAAACTCATTCTGTGTAGTAACAGCTATCAGATCAGTTGGTTGATCAATTTTGCTTCTTTCTTGAGAATTTTTGCTTTTTTCATGAAAACCATAGGGGTTATATAAAATGATTTTCCTATTCTCCAATGTGTAAGTGCATCGATTAACTTCATATATCATCATTTCCAGGTCTACTTGCCATCAATCAATCTAGAGGAACAGTCTATGCTTATTATGCTCTTCGTACTATTGCTATGATTATAAGCAAGGGGACCATTTTCTGCATTGCAGTTGCATATGTCGTAAGTTCATTGCTAATTCCATTTGATACAGTTTGGAGGTACAGAGAACTAGAATTACTTATTCTTTGACCATTTGCAGGCAGATATAGTTGACGTGCACAAGAGAGCTGCTGTCTTTAGTTGGATCACTGGTCTCTTCTCTGCATCACTTGTTGTGGGGAACATTCTAGCACGTTTTCTTCCGGAAGCTTATATTTTCCAAGTATATCTAAGATGTGAACCTTTCTCCATATTATTTATGGTCTCTTTTATCTGCATATTTATGATACTTTATTTTTAATTCTAGGTGTCAATAGTTCTATTGGCATTCGTTCCAGTTTACATGTCACTGTTCCTGAAAGAAACAATAAGACCAATTCGAAAACCGGACCATGATATTACTTGCTTGAACAAGGCAGTTAAGATTGTTAAAGACCGATATTACTCAATGAAGAATGCTGCTTATGTTGTTACCAGGAGGTAAATACGAGATGTTTTATGTGCTCTAATAAGTACTCCGTATTCGATTACTTTTATTTGCACATTCAGGGTTGAAGCTTTTCCCTTAATAAATGAAATAGGATTTAACTTTGTGCAAGCTTACAAGCATAATAAGCTCGGATTTCTCTGCTTTAGTACATCCTGAATCATCTTTTGGTTTTGCCTCAGCTCAACGCTTAAGCGGATTTCTCTCGTTGCCTTCTTCTACGAACTGGGATCATCTGGCATCAGCAGCGTCCTAATGGTATGCCTTCAGATATTTAAAAATGATATACAACCATTTCGTTTCATATAAGTCAGTGAGATAAATAGTCTTAGAGCTGTTTGCAAGTTCCGATTTCTCTGCATGTGAATGATACAGTTTATGGTTTTCGTGGACTAAGAGAACTGAAATTTTTACTAAACAATATTAGTTTTGTAGCAGAATGATGTTTAATCAGAGTTCGCAAATGCTGCTCTTAACTTTCCTTCATGACCCTGCAGTACTACTTGAAAGCAGTTTTTGGTTTCGACAAAAATCAATTATCAGAAGTTTCGATGCTTGTGGAACTAGGCTCAATTTTTTCCCAGGTAACCGATTATATACTCAATGCTCTTTAAAATTTAAAATTCAGGTTGCTTTGAATTCTTATATTCAGTGCTCTTTGAATTGCATGTTTGAAGATATTGGTGCTTCCTCTGCTTAATCCCGTGGTTGGTGAAAGAGTGATTCTTTGTGCAGCCTTGCTCGCGTCAGTTGCATATGTGAGTTGCTAATGCATCACATAATTTGATGTTGCAATGCAAGGATAAAATTCCGTAATCCTCTTTTTTCCTCGAAGGGAAGGGTCTCACAACGAATTTGTATATGCAGGGATTACTTTACGGATTGGCCTGGGCACCATGGGTATGTGACTCGTTTAAATTATCAGCGTGCATTCACGATTAGCCTTAGCATCATATCACTAAGCATGCAATTCTCCAAGTACAACTGAAATTTGAGAGTGATTTATTTTCCAGCAATTACGGTGTAGTTCTTGAACTGGGTTTTATGCTAACACAGGTGGCTTATCTGAGTACTTCTTTTGGAGTCGTCTATGTTCTTGTCAAACCAGCTGTGAGTATTTCGTTTCCCCGCCTCTGTTTCTGCAGCTGCTAGAGCTCTGCCATGGCTATGCACAAGGGCATGCATGTTTGTTTTCTTTTGTCGATAATATTTTCTTTTTACAAATGGCAGACCTATGCTGTGATATCCAAGGGATCAAATTCAGCAGACCAGGTTAGTTTACTTTCGAATGCCAAGATCGATTCATGTAAATGTGCTTGCTATACATGGTGATTGAGTTCATTGCTCGTTGAAAATAGAAAAGTAGACGAATAAGGGATTATGTTTCGATAGTATGATCATTCTTTTCTTTCTACAAGCTAAGTGAGGTTTCGTTTTGTCGAATCAGGGGAAAGCACAAGGTTTCGTCGGTGGAGTCCAAGCCATTGCTAGCTTTCTTTCACCACTTGCAATGAGTCCTCTAACCAGTGAGTCTGCTAATCTCTCTCTCTCTCTCTCTCTCACAATGCCAAAACTGATGTGATCCTCATCTCGTATTCCAGCATGGTTTCTCTCAAGCAACGCGCCGTTCAACTGTAAAGGCTTCAGCATCATAGTCGCCACTCTAAGCACCGTGGTCGCCTTGTGCTTCGCCTGGACACTCAACCTAGATACTCCACCCAAAGATTATACAGACGAAATCACAGAAGATGTCGAAACACCACTCCTATCATAAGCTTATCGTTCCTCGAGTGTACATATGAAGTTCTTCCACTTCAATAAGTTGCCAAAATATAAATTTGTACCTTACGACGATTCGATTAATCTATTCATTGAGGTTTTAATTTGTGTGAATTGAACATCATTGCACCATTCAATTGAACAGCAAAAATAGTAGAAACGAAATCCAAGTAAGCCGATTTCTGCATTAGAAGTAAAATTTGAAGCACAACAAATTCTAAAAGAAAGAAAAAAGTAAACATTCTTAGACAAAATTTTGCACCTTTCACTTATCCTTGGTGATGAAGCCTTCTTTCCGGCCTTCGAAACCAGGTCTCATCAGCTTCTTCTCCCTCTTTGCGATCTTCCTCATCTTCTTATCCTTGATCCTTCCCTCGATGTTATCTCTCCTCTTCTTCTGCCTCTCGTCCTTCAACTTCTCGACCGTCCCTGCTCTCTCCTTCCACTTCTCCGCATTCTTCTCTTTCCTCTTCTTCTCCCTCTTAATGCTGCCCTTGATGAGCTTTGCATCGTCGTGCACCTTCACGCCCATGGCTCTGCTCACGGCGGCTTTCCACGATTCGCGCTCTGCAATGCTCGGATTCTCCCTCTTCGCCTCCTGCTTCATCTTCGCTTTCTCCAGCTCCTTCGCCTTTGATAGCTTCCTCTTCTTATGGCCAGCCTTCCCCTCGCCTTCGTCTCCCAATCTCACCTTTCCGTACTCTATAATCTCCTCTCCGTCGTCATCATTAGCCTCGCCCTCATCGACGCTCTGTCTCTTCTCCTCACCCTCATTCTCACCCTCACCGTCCCTCTTCCGCTTACCCTCGAACCTCACCCTCCGCTCGTCGATCTTCCTCTCCCCGCGATTCCCCTTCAAAGCTTCGATCTTCCGCCGCAGCTTCTCTCTCAGCTCTTCATACGTAACCGACTTCTTCTCACTACCCTCCGCATCCGCCTTAGGTTCGCCATCCTCGCGATTCTGCCGGGCATCCACGGCGGACGAGGGCTCCGCGTCGGGGTCGAAGCGGTTGCGCCGCGCGAGCTTGAGATTCTCCTTCGACTTCAGCCTCAGCGAGGCCTTCGCCGCCTTCGAGAGGCCTTGGTACCACGGCTTTGAATCGTCGTCGGCGGGCACGTAGAACCTCGCCGGAATTAGCTCGATCAAATGGTCGAAGAACTCGCCGTGGGAATGAATCGCCGATTTGAGGTCGCCGTCGTCGACGGCGGCGGCGGAATTTTGCTTTTGCTTCTTCTTCTTCATCTTGTAACCTAGTTTCGTTTTGAACAATGGCTGTTTAGGTTTCCAGAATAGAGGAGGCGCCGACGCTTATTTATACTATCGCGATTTTATAATTAACAAAAAATTAAAGGAAAATTTAAATAAGAAAAGCGGGGTTAAATTTGCGATTACGAAGAATTCGGGGGTGAAAAGTGAAAATAAAAAATCTGCTGCACAAAAATTTCTACGTTTATCCGTTCACCGGTGGTTTTCATGGTGCTGCACGTAAACATGGAGGCGATGCTCTCTTCTTCCGCCGCGGCCGTCGCCGCCGCCGCGTTTCCGACTATCTCAGCTAAACCTCCACCGAACCCACAGGGCAAAATCGCCCCTTTCACCCTCTCCTTCCCCGCCAGGACAGCACACCGGGACCTCACCACTTCAAATTCTAGTTTTTCATCTTCCGTTTCGAGAACTGTAAGAGCGAGAATCGGTTCAACTACCGCTTCTTCGACTGCCCAGCTCGGAAAATTCAGCAGCGGCGGTGAGAACCGGCATTGGATGGTGGTGGTGGAAGCCCCGCCGCGGGAACTGATATCGAGGTCCCAGATTATCGATTACTATGTGAGGATAGTTAGAAGCGTTTTGGATAGGTGGGTTGTTCTTGTGTTTTTCACTTTTTTGCATGAAATGATCCTTTTTTCAGTTTTATTGGATAGTGTTTTCGATTTTATGCTGTTGAGTTTGTTTGTTGTTTTTCTGGGAACACTAGTTTCAGTTCTCAATTACGTTTAGGGAGATTGTATTAGGATGCTATGCAGAACTGAACTAGGTACAATGAATATTACGAAATTCGAAAACTTGCTAAGAAATATATAAGGAACACAACACATGTGTAGTGTAGCTTATGAGAAGAATGGAGTTCTGTACATGACCAAACTAAGCATAATTCTCTTTTCCCATTTCTGCTGACTCGGTTGTATGGGAATTTCACTTTATGTGTGTGTGCACGTGTTCGCGTTTGGTAGAAGTTCGTTTAATCTGCTGGTTTGGTTTTCTTTCTCAGTGAGAAGGATGCTCAGAGGTGTATATATGATGCTTCCTGTGATACACATTTTGGTTTTTGCTGTGACATTGATCAAGAAAGAGCTAATGAACTAGCAAGTACGTCTCTGTGTCCCGTTTCATCGTGTTGATTCTGTTCATTGTGTTGTTGTTGTTGTGTTAAACTACTGTATATATGTTTTGGAAGTACATAGTTAATTGATGAAAAAGACACAATTTTTGCAATTATGTAGTGATTGTTTTAAGATTAGAATGTTAAGTAAGAGAGTGATTTCAGAGTGAAGAATCTTGACAGTTAGAGAATCACAGGTGTGCCTGGAGTATTATCTGTTAAGCCAGACCCGGATCTCAATTCTATGCAGAAAGACTACAGCGCCCCAAAGATTGAGCTCAATACTGGTTCAACTCCCTTCTGTGGAAGCACATTACTCTTTCCTGCTGGAACTACTAAGCACTGGCTTGTTCGGATGGAGAGACCAGCAATCGGAGCTATGAGAAAGGCGCAAGTGGTTGATTACTACGTTCAAGTCTTGATGAGGATTTTGAGGAAGTGAGTACAAGCTTTCTGATTTGTGATGCTTTATGACTGATTTGTTACTCCTTTGTGATGTTTCATCAGTTGATGTTTCGTTTTTCAGTGAGAGAGATGCTCAAATGTGTATCTACCACACTTCGTGGCAATCCAACTACGGTTTCTGCTGTGAACTAGATGATGAGTGTGCTCGAGAGTTAGCTGGTCTATATTCTATAACTGCATCTCAATAGATATGTATCCGTGTTATTTGCTACGATGAACTAATATGGTTGTAATCACTGGTGCAGCTGTTCCTGGAGTTTTATCAATCCAGCCAGATAAAAATTTCGGTACGGATGATAAAGATTATGCAGGTATTTCCATCACTAGGAGTTTAGAACCTATCGCGCATTTTATCTGGCCGTGCACCTCGGTTATTTATCAAGAAAGTAACTTTGCAGGTGAGAATTCCAGAGCCCATGAAGTTCATCGGACTTCAACCCCAACAACCGATGTTAGAACAAAGAAGCTCTTTGTGACTGGTATAGCTCAACTCATACACCTTCAAAGTTTTTGTTTTTAAATCGTCTTTGTTGTTCTTCACACCGATATTTTTACAGTCTGAGCCCAGCTGAAAACACTTGCATTATGTTCTATCTGTAGGTCTTTCCTTCTACACATCGGAGAAAACCTTACGTGCAGCGTTTGAAGGCTTTGGTGAACTTGTTGAAGGTACAAAGCCTTGATCACATACATTTTCAAATGTAGTCTAATAAATGATTTGCGTTGTTTCAAAAGTTTTCTTTCGTTGCCAATCAGTTAGAATCATAATGGACAAGATCTCCAAGAGGTCGAAAGGCTATGCCTTCCTCGAATACACGACTGAAGAGGCTGCAAGTACTGCTCTCAGAGAAATGAACGGAAAGGTACATAGCACGCCATTCGTTATTTTCTGCACAACCATTCTCAACGAGATCAGCTCACGTTTTGTCGTTGTTCTCCTTTCAGATCATCAATGGCTGGATGATAACTGTCGATGTTGCAAAGAAGAACCCGCCAAAGTACAGCAGGGGCCAAATAGTAACTACTTCTTGAAGCATTACATTACATCTTCACGAGAACGCGATCTTGAAGAATTTAGAAGTATTTATTCACGGAGAAGTTAGTTAATCTGCTGCTGACCCCATTCTCATCTGTTCATCGGAGACGGACAGCATATCGGAAAACGTAACAGGCTTCGACAGACAGCACGTTGAAACGAGGTTAGAGATGATCTTCATAGTGCAATAATATTATGAGTGATGAGCTCCCGCCATTGATTTCTGCTCTTTAAGTAGAGACGATGATGGTTTCTTTCTTATTCATGTAATCTGACAAACGGGCCATGACTTGGCCCAATTAACTAACCTAGTTGGGCCCAAAACTATTTTTACGTAGGGTAATTCTATTCATAACCCCCAAATTACTATTCATAGCCCCCTAATTAAATAATAAACAAAAAATAATACCGATTATACAATACTACCCTTAACCTCTGAATTTGGTGAATGTATAGCCCCCAGTTTAGAATTCTAATTCTTATGAACATAAAAGATAACCAACGAGAATTTAAAAAAACAACAAAAAAAAAAAAAAAACATATTGCCCACCATAATAATTTCTCCAACATAATTGCGCTAAAAAAAATAAAAAAATTCCCAACATAACTCCAAAAGTACTTATAATTGTATAACCCCCAAAATTCATCGTTTCGTTTCGTTTCGTCATAGCCCCCAATTGCGTAAAATCATGGAGGAAAGAAATCTCATTAAGAATGGAGTCCAACTGTATTCTCCAAACATGAAATGTGACTTTTATCTCTATCTTTTTCTCTTCAATGGTTTGTGGCTGTAATTTTTCAACATTGTTTGTCTCTCCTATTTGAATCATTTACATAAGGGTAGAGTTAACACTGTGCAACGTCCTGTTCGCTGGTGGTGCCGCCTCCGGCAAGTGGCTAGCATTCATCTTCGGTTCCATGCGTTGATTTCATTCTATATTGGGGCTATACAAATCATTTGATTTTAAGAGTTGGGGGCTACACGTATTAATTAGGTTTGTTGTAATTTGGGGGTCATGCTTTCAGCCAAACTCGAGATGGGTATTATTGTAAAAGGGACATTATTTTTTGTTTATTATTTAATTAGGGGGCTGTGAATAGTAATTTGGGGGTTATGAATAGAATTACCCTTTTATGTAGAGACATCGTTTGGGCTGGCCCAATAATATGGGCCAATATTAGAAAAGCTATAAGCCCAAGTAAAATGTAGTTAACAACTTAAAAATTTACAATTAATGGTACGATTAATTTATTATTTTCTGTGTTGTATTTTATTTAATTTAAGCAAGATTTCTTCATTTTTTTGAGTTGAGGAAATGATGCCGCGTGTAATAATATGGGATGGTGCTTCGGCATGAAATAAAATGAATACTCTTTACCTATCAACTGCTGTGATAAATTAAAATAAATAATTGAGTGGTACTTTATACTACTACTATAAGAGCAACATTTATTGCATTTCGGTGAATTAAGTTTATTTCTTACCTGCCACAACCAAGCAATTGAATTGACGCTCCTCTCTCTCTATATCACTCTCTCTTTCTCTCTCAAAATTTTCATTTTCTCAACTGAAAAAATGGAGAAGAAGAGATTCTCCACACTCATCATCTCCCTCCTCCTCTCTTCTGCTGCTCTCTCCTCAGCTTCACGCTTTTCTTCAACACAAGCAGTGAACGATGATTCTGAAGGTGGTGGGAATGTGAGGCCAGTGTTCGTGTTCGGAGATTCCTACGCCGACACCGGAAACCTCCCGATCTCTGTTTCCAGATCGTGGAAGAGGCCGTACGGCACTACTTTCCCCGGGCAACCTTCCGGTAGATTTTCCGATGGCCGTGTTCTTACTGATTATCTCGGTACGTCGGTTTCTTGGTTTACCGCGATTTCGTTTTTTAAGTAGTAGTTTATCATCAAATTTAAATACTCCATGCAATATTTAAGTATGTATGGAACTATGCCTAGTACCACTCCGGTCCACACATATTGACTCATTTGCTTTTTGCACGGGAACTAAGACGAAAATGTTTAGTGTATAAAGTGTATTTTGTAGGGAAATGTAATGTGGTTTATGTATTTAGACATATTTTAGAAACAGAGCATCATAGATGCATAAAAACATGTTCTTGTCTGATCTTAAATGAAAGATCGTATCAAGACCTTTAATTTGATATAAAAATCATAAAAATCCGATAACAAACGAGCAAGTTATAATAATTTAAACTTTCAAAATTTAAATTATATTGAACTACGTGCAGAAAAATGAGTGGATGAGATTTAAGTATGGAATGTTAAGTGTAATAAGGGGTTTACTAATTGTACTTATTATACTCTAATTATTTCTAAAAAAGGAAATGAGTCAATATGTGTGGGACGTACCAAAAAGGAATATGAGTCAAGAAGCCTGGACCGGAGTGGTATATAAGAAAACGATTGTATACATGTGCTTGTAATTGTACTACTCCCTTCGATTCAACAAATTGTTAGTACATGTTAGTATTATTTTAGACTTCAAATATATTCAAGAAACGTAATATTAGTGATCTGCCTCGTCATCAAAAATTTTATCGTACTAGTAAAAATGAATCAAAATAAATGTGGTAACAAATAAGAAAAAGCTTCCACAAATAATGGAAATGAATGCGTGGTTGGAACTTGTAAAGAGAATATTCTTAGAATTGTCATGGAATTCTGAAATTTGGGAATTTCAACGAGGTGCATATGTATCGGAAATCGTCATATAAATCAATAGAATTCATTCGTATAAATTTGAGTATAAGTTCGAGCTTTTAGATGAAATAGATAAGTCGTAACATGATTGTTGGTGCAGCCTCGTTTTACGGGGTGAGGGCGCCCTCAGCGTACCAGCTAATCAAGAACTTCAACACCAAATCAGTGGTACAAAATGGGATAAACTTCGCCCATGGAGGAACCGGAGTCTTCCAAACATTAGTCGACCTACCAACCATGACTACTCAAATCGACTTCTTCCAACAACTCATCGACAAACGCGTCTTTTCGAGCCACGACTTAAGCTCCTCGATCGCCCTCGTCTCCCTCGCCGGCAACGACTACGGCGCCTACCTCGCCAAAAACGGCAACTTCCAAGTAAAACACTTCCAATCTCATATAATGTGCAATCAAGATTATGGAATTATATGATTTTTTCTAACATTTTTTTATTTTTTATTTTATTTTTTAGGGAATTGAAGGATTTAGTAGGTCTGTGGTTGATCAACTGATGGTGAATATAAGGAGGCTACATAATATTGGGATAAGGAAAATAGTGGTGACAGGTGAAGTATACAAACGTTTGTAATACAGACGTCCGATACTGGCTTTCCGTTTATTTATTTTTTAAATTTTTTTTTAATTTAAATTCCATTTGAAGGTCAGAATTGAACATTTGTATTAAAACATTTGCATCGTCTCTTTTTGCCAGGTATAGGGCCACTAGGGTGTTTGCCTCAGGCTACGGCTTCAAATTCGTACCAAAGTTGCAATGCAAAATTGAATAATTTCTCAATGTTACACAATCAAATGTTGGAGCAAAATATATGGAAATTGAACTATGAAGCTGGTGCTCCTGTCTTCACATACTTGGACCTCTACAGCGGCTTCATCTCGGCCTTGGGCCTCGACCGCAATTCCCCAGGTACGAAATTGCAATTTCTCCGATTGTAAGAAATACGACTTCCGTCTAGTTGATAATGACGTTTTGTGCGATTTTAGGAGATGTGACGAATAAATTGAGGCCATGCTGCGATGGGGACTGTGGATCAGTGGACAAGAATGGGAAGAACAAGTATGCAGTGTGCGCGAATCCTGGCCGTTCGATCTTCTGGGATTCGATCCATCCGTCCAATTCTGGATGGAATGCTATATTTTCGGCTCTTAATAAATCTTTTTATTCCCTTATGCAATAAATACTATACTACTATTAAATAATTACTATCCCTTATTTTATGGCTAACTAATTATATCTGTCTCGTTTCATTAGTATCACTTTCATTTTTCGTCTATGTCCCATTAATCGGTCTAATTTCTTAGAAAGCAAACAAATTAACAAACACGTACTTAAAATCTCTTATTCCTTTATCCTTCGTTATTGTGTCAAAAACAAATGGGACGGGCCAACATTGAAAATCGGGATAATCTGAGAGCTATAAACAGTTTGGTTTCCTTTGGGCCTATGCTCTTTATGGGCTTATTCTAGCCTCATGTATTGGACCTAACTCGGCCCAAATAGTTTGGGCCTACAACGGCGGCATTACTATTTAATTATTTATTTTTAAAATTTAAATGGTTTTGTGAGCTAATAATTAATTAATTAATTGGTGAGAAAATCTTATTGGATGAGTAAACGCCATCACACATAAACATCTGAAAATCACATAAACACTAAACAAAAAATTCCTTAAAATTTTGTAACAATATCATAATTAAGCACTAATCATCAATCAATCAAGAATTCAACAACTAATCAAAACAAACTGCGACTTTTTCCCATTACGTTGGGAATAATTATTTTACTATATCTCATTGGGCTGTCACTACTTACTATATTAATTAAAAAATTAAGCGTGCATAATTACGATAATTACCATTTAACAACTACTCTTTCCGTCTCACTCGTATATTGACTGCATTTTCGCCTTTATCACTATATGAGTGACATAGAGAGAGTATATTTTTATACTAGTGTTCGTACTACGCGAACTTCCATAACCACATTATATATATTTCATAAGTATATCCATAAGTTTTTGTGACAATTTGTCTTATAAAATTGATTCAAAATTAATGGAATCTGCATTGAGTAATTTTTTTTAATATTATTTTTAAAAGGGCACCTAGTTATTTTTTCACGTGGTTGTACTCCCTCGAAGTGGAGTAGTACACCTTTGATGAAATGTAGTACCATAGAATAAAAGATTAAAGAGTATATTTGGTACTACTAATTATACGACCCTTAAAGAATAGGAATGTACGTGAAATTTTAGGTCCACTTGGATTCAAAATGATGCCTTCCTTCTACGGGATGCTAGGGTTCTTGGTTACCAAACCACAATTTTTTCCATTTTCAACTACTTTAGGTATGTTTTTGCTTTGTTTATTTGGTGTTTGTTATTATTGCTAATGATGTTTGATGAATATAATCTTTTGGGTTGCTTCTAAATTACAAAGTTTATTGTCGATGGCGAAACTTCGATTGTTACATTCACTTATGGAATTCTCTGACGTCAACGTATGTGTCAGATACGAATGCATAATGGAGGATGAGTGTGTGTCTTTTTTGGATCGGATACGCAATGTTATTTTAGTATTTTTGTCGAACACACAACGGCGGATTTAGGGGTGGTGGAGGGAGCACTGGCACCCTCCACCAACAATTTTTTTTTTTATTTAACACATTTATCTGGATAATTATTTATTACTTCAGTAGCTTTCGAGCTAAATTTCTGATTCCGTCACTTAGAACAACGTATGCTCGAGTTTCGATTTTTTTTTTTGACGGTTATTTGTGTTTGATACGCATCGAAATGTTGTAACATTCCATTATGTGGAAAAGCATATTATTGAGGGGGAAAATAAACCTTTGGAAAAAAGAAAAGCCAATGAATGTGTGGTTGGACTATTTGGAGAAATATTTGTCAAAATGATTGTGAAATTGACGAATTCGTTGCTAATGCGTACTTTCTTTTTATTAAATTTCAAGCGTTTAATTTGACCGAATCACATACTTCTCTCGTCTCATTTCACTAGCTAGTCTTGTATGCTAGCTACCGGAAAAGTAGTTAAAAGCTATTTTTATGAAAGTTTTAAATTATTTTGTATGCTATAAATATTTTGAATTGAATCTATAATCCTAATATTTGATGTGAAAAATATTTTCTGAAAATTTTGAATTAATACGAGCGTTGGATTTGTTCTTAAATGGAATGGGTGTAGAAGTAGTGAAGTACAGTCCGCCTACACTTACACTCACGTAAGAATTTCCCGGGAAGTTGTTGATGGATCAATTCTGGGAACGTGGGTAGTATCTGCAGGTCAAAGCTTGAAATACAATTAATCTAAAAATTGTGAATTTATAAAATTTTAAAAGAAAAAAAGAAATAAAAGAATCAAAGGCACCTGTCGAAATCAGATAATTTAAATATGGATTTATAATTTCAATGAAATTTCAGGTCTATAAATAGCGGCCACGACTCAGCGCCAAAGTCTCATCCCATTATCATAATCTTCTCTGCTATCTTTGATCAACAACAAAAAGCTCAATCATCATCATGTCGCAGGTCAGATTTTTTACCATTTCATTTTCTTGAAAATACTTGAATTTACTCGCTTCCCCCATTTCTTGATTCGTGATTATTGATGGTTTCGTTTCAACCAAGAATCAAGATTTTTGATTTTGGGATGTTTTTGTAACTGGGGTTTGAGTCTCTGAGCTTAGAGAATGCAGAAAGTGTCAATCTTTTGAGTGAAACATTCATTAAATCTGCTGTTAGTGGAGAAATCTCGATGTTTCTTGATTGTATTAGATGCTTGTTCTTGATTTTTTTGATTGGGTTGAGGTCAACTTAGGTAGTGGAAGCTTTTATCTGAAACATTTATTTGCAGTTTGTTACGTTTGGATATTGTTTCTGGTGATTCTGTGCCATTTATTTGCAGAAGTTGAGTTCACATTATCAGTTTTCAAGTCCTCTTGAAGTTATTTTGGGCTTGTTTTTTTATGATTCTGAATTATCTACTTTGATCCTGTAACAGGTTGTTGAGCTCAAGGTTGGCATGTCATGCCAAGGCTGCGTCGGAGCAGTGAAGAGGGTTCTCGGAAAATTAGACGGTATGTCGACTTCTCTAGACATATGGATGACTTGAAGATCATGCTCATGAATATGCTTTAATCTTTCAGAACTTGCCATTTTCATCTATGTATATGTTGTTATCACGTTTCGTTTTACTTATCATGCTACTATATCGAGAGATGTGGTTGAGATAAGGGGCTGGAAGTTTCGACAAATGGTTCCCGGCTTAGTGCTTTAGGAAGATTGCTAGTGTGTTTTGAGCTTGTTGTTGACGATGATTACTACAAAATCATAGAAGATTATGTCATACCATATTCATATTTACCTTGTGTATCGATTCCTTGTCTTCAATTATTTGTACGTTTGCTCTGCAGGCGTTGAGTCGTATGATATTGATATCGAGAAGCAAAAGGTGACTGTTAAAACCAACCTCCAGCCGGATGTAGTTTTCCAGACGGTTTCAAAGACTGGAAAGGCAACTTCCTACTGGGAGGCACCACCAGCAGCCGAGGCAGCAGCACCCGCACCCGCACCCGCACCTGCACCTGCAACTGCAGCCGAACCTGAAATTAAGCCTTCCGAGACTGTGGCTGCTGCTTAAATCGCGTGTTTTGGTTTGAAATACCTAAAATGTAACCCCACCTATTAGATTTGAATGCTATATTGGAAGCAATATTGTGTGTTGTGTTTTACAAACTCTTCGACATATGTAATTCTCAATAACTTCTAGCTCACTGGTTCTGCTTCACCATGTAATGTCCTTGTTTATTCAAGAAATTGAAAACAGTGGATTGAGATGATGATGATGATGACGATGTTCTCTTATAAACGTTTTCTGCTCTCCGTTGTTCTCCAAAAGAAAAAAAGCCTCGAATACTATGTTCATCAGGCATACAGGGTTTGCTTCGATCAGTAGTGTAAACGAAGATTTACTTGGTAGATCTTTCTTCAACATCGTGAAGCAACTCTATCATGGCAGTCACGATCTTGGACTTGACTTATCTGCTGCAGAATTTCACTCTCAGGTACTCTCGTCCTTTTGCTTCTTGATGTTTGTTAAGAGTTCATCTTTAACGACTCATAAACGTTTGCAAACCTTACTCGTTAACTGAGCTCTCAGTCTTTTTACTCATGATTTTCTGCACAGAAAGCTACCTGCCTAAAATGGAAGTGAGCTGAGATACATGAAGATTCATTGGAATTCAAGCATGTAGTTGTGAGAAACCGTTTACCTTAACATCCTCAAGTTTAACACCGCTGCTCTGTAGAAAATCGAGGAAGATGCTGAGACTCTCATCTGTTGGTCGATAATGTCCACTGTAAGCCGATACAGACTAAAAAAAAGGTATATCATCATAGTCATTTATCTAATCTCTTCAACATTACTTATTCGTAGCTAGTGTTTGTATTTTTGCACCATACCTTGAGCTTTCCGTGTTCTGCAACGAGTCTTCCAGCTGCTAGAGTCGCTCCACCTGCTAGGAAACTGGAATGATGAAACACTCCCTTCTTTTTCTGCACCAATAAAAGCCAAAATCGCAGATCAATTTGTGTCGTGGACATGACCATTTCTTCATTTTTATAAACACTAAACTCACCACTCCAGCGTACAATTTGTTAGACGAGCTCATCACAAATATCCACTTAGAGCACGAAATCTGCTCATTCGTGTCGAGGAGATCTCCAGTTTGCTTGTGGATGAATTCACCTTCGACTACTATGTATTCGTAGCACTGTCTCTCTTGCTTGTTTCAAAAATAGGCAAAGACTAATGAGAAAATCCGAATTCGAATTCATATGAGATGCATTCTTGATTGATGCTTACAGGTCCTAGATAACTGATGCATTCTTGATGAAGTCTTGTCCTTGGGCATTCGTCAAGATCAACGGTCTTCCCATCTCCGATATCCAGCCTAAACGAGGTATGATTGAAGACAGAAATACTTGAATTAGTAAGGATCTTGAAATAGTTGCAAAATCGATTATTGACTTACCAGTAGAAGTATGGCTGCTGTGTCTCTCTCCCACACCACTCATCAAAATATATGCTCAGGTTATGGCCGTATCGATGCCTCGGATCAATCTGTACGCATCACGTAAACAAGATCAACAAATGATCCATTCTTTCTGCAGGAAAAGCTTTCAAGAAACAATCTTACAGCCTCAATCCAATGCTGGAAAGCCAGTTTTTGAGCTTTTGCATCCTTCACCATTCCCTTCCCAACCTGCAAAACATCGTGAAAATTCACCAAATCGAGGAGCCATAACAGTCGAGGTTTTAAGCTGAATCTACCAATATATATTTCATGCCTTGGAAGCATTCCAACTGACCCTGATCCACCTTGAAGACGGCTTCTCGGGTTGGATGAAGTTGAAGAAAGCCTTCGTGCTATGATTGAGACGAGCGTACTCTATCGCCTGCCACCTTCATTTCAGAAATTCAACCCTATCAGAAACTATTCATTGCAAATAAGAGAGTGTGACAGAATTCACCAGAGCTCCTCAGCTGCAAATGCCGAATCTGCTAATCTCCGACGCGTTCGATAACTCCTGTAGACCTTCTGCAGCTTCACAGCAGCATCTGCGGATTCATGGTCAGTCTCCTCAGCTGCTTCATGGTGAGATGGTGGAGCAATTTGGTTGATGATGAGATCCATTCTTGTTTTATTCATGAAAATGACTTGTTGAAATATCAAATACTTAGATAGTTAGATAGATTGAGAGCTGATTGGTTGGATTTTACCAGCTCATAGATTGAAATTGAATGAAATAAAATCTTGAAAGAGATGATGGCTGTTCAAACTTGCCAAAAATAAGAGGTCCCAGAAAAGAGTGGGGCTTCATGTATTGAAGCTATGTATTTCAGCTGCATGCCATATGGCATACATATTGCCATACACATTTATTGCCATTATTGACTGCTCACTTACCAGCAACCACCTCTCTCTCTCTCTCTCTCTCTGGGTGTGTGTGTGTCCATTTGAGTTGTTTGAAAATGTTTCTTGTTGTATCCTTGGGTGAATATTTTTTGGATTATAAGTGTAAGAAAGTTAAAATGTGGAATACAGATCAAGAAGACACTAGTTCTCAGAAATCCCAATTAGAAAAAATAAAGTCGACCGTAGTTGAGATTCGTACTAAGAGGTGAGTGAATCGAGCTTCAAATATGAGCTTTTCAAGCAAATGAATCAACTGTATTGTGTGTAGTGATTTCTGTAGCAATTTCAAAAAAATATACATACTTGGAGGCTAGAAACAGAAAAATGAGTATACATCAGAAAGGAAAATGTTGCTTGTGCTGTATATATTTGTTTCCTGCATTCACTCCATGAATACGACTATACGAGTGCTCGTTGCTCCTATCCTGTAGCTCTGGAAACAAGCTCCTGCTCAATCTGTGACATACATGAAATCAAAACTTGGTAGAGTGTAGTATAGAAAGCTCAAAAGGGCCACATAAGTCACTATCAACATTGGCTTGGGGCGAATATAAAGAAAAGGTTGGCATGTATGTGAAAAACAACAAGAAGTTCCGTTCCTATTTTAAACATTGCCAGCAACGATGTTTTACAGAAGAAGAAAATCTTATGAAGCTCGGATTTTCATAAAACAAGGATTACTGGCAATTGAACTGGTCTCAGTCTTCTTAATTTTAAAAGTTCATTTCACATGATAGGCAAGTCTCAGTTTGAGGATAAGAATTTGATGCCAAGAAGCTTATTTATCGAACATAACGCGATTTACACAGCCTTCTTAAAACAGGAAACGGGAATTTATGATTCGGAGGAAATAATGGATATTCAATCTACCATATAAAGATCATTTCTCGTAATACACAACCAATATAAGTAAGTGCATGTATGTACTAATGTTTGCACCTGGATAATGTTGTTCAACTGTTGTTGTAGATTCTTGTGTTCTTCGTTTATAAGACCTAGCGCCTCGAGACACCTGTGGGATTTAAAATCGTGAGAAGAAAATCAGTGATGAGATACAGTATAAGATCCAAATGCTGTAAGTGTAAGTTCAAAATCATCTTCGAACTCAAGAATCTTCAAATATTTTCGAAATGATAAGGTTGAGGGACAGAGAGTTTCAAAATATTCAAAAAAAGCTTAGATGTCGAGAACTCAAGCTATCTTACTTTTGTTTCGATCCCTTGTCAACAGCAGCACCTAATTTAGAGCATGCAGCTCTAACTCGACACGCACCAAAGCTGCACGAAAATGGTACCAGAAAGTGAACAAAGATCTCGATAAATGCTGTGAAAGAGAGATAAGAAGGTCTGAGATACCATGCAGAGCTTCCTTTGAGCTTGATATAATATGAATAGAGGTTATTGAAATCCACAACTTCTTTGTACCTTATTATAACAAGGAAAACACGAGGTTTTTATATCAAATTTCTATCCAAACACGCGAAAAGAAGATGCCAACAAATGATAATATGAGAAGAACATACAGAATGTTTGCCATTTCATTCACAGCTGCTTCGGCATCATGGAGAAATATAATGATCAGGTCCAAGAAAAACGACACGCCATTGTCCTCCTTCAATGAATGGCATTGCCGAAAATGGTGATCCACCAATTTCTAAATCCAGAAATCAGATGGAAAAACGGATTAAACTTCCACGTGTCGGTGAATGATACGAAAAACAGGTTATTTATAACAGAATCTGATGTACATTAACATCGTAGATATATAGTGTATGGACACAACAAAAGGAAACTTAACTAACTAAACGAGATCAACGACATCTCAAATACGTGTTAAAACATCCTAAATTGTTCGGATCTATAGCTTTGCAAACTGACATGCTGCAAGAATGATTATAAGTATCCAAACCATCAAATATCCATACCTAACATTCAAAATTCTAAGCATTCATACAAATCATCAACCCGTACTGCTAGGGCAACTAAATCAACGAAAGCCTCCCTCATTCTACATAAATTCAATCAGCAACATCAATATTAAGCTTAATTCCAAGATCCTACCGAACCAGTACAAAAAATGATCTGAATTCAAATAAACATCCATCAAATTACTGGAAAACTTTAGGTCTAAAAACTCTTATTCCGCATGAAAAACACGAAAACTCAAATCGATCTCAACACAAAATCCGGAAACAAACAAAAGATCAAAACTTCAAAACAAAAAATTACTTGTTGTTCGAGTTCCTGAATGCGATTGAGCAGCATTCCCTCAAGTGCCGCTGTATCCATGCTCCTGTAATCCATGCTCTTCAGAACACCAAAAAAACACACACGAACACGCAGAATTAGGTGAAATTCAGAGCGGCCTTTCTTCCCAGTACATGAATATCACACTATAAAGCACGCAGAAATACAGAGGCATGCATATGAATGTGTGTGGAGAAGTGCAGAAAAAGTGTGCGAGAATCGGAGAAAAGCGATGATTTTTCACTCACGTTTCCTCTGCGCTAAATTCTGATGGAATTCTTAGATTTTGAGGGATAATTTTTTTTGATCGTTGAAAGATGGAGTTCGTCCAAATTTTTTAAATTTTTTGGAGGGTTTTGATTTTTGATGCAGAAGAAGCAGCAGCAGCAGCCTATATATAAATTTGAAGCATTTTTTGCGTTATTTTTGAAATTTTTTATATGGTAATTATTAATTATGCCTGTGAAATTTCCGTTTGGCCCCTCGAAATTCTTTTGTTTTTCTTTTTTGTGCCGTCTAATAATTAATATTATTATTATTATTATTATTATTATTATTATTATTATTATTATTATTATTATTATTATTATTATTATTAGAATATGCAATTGAGAAATAGCAATAAAGCCCATATGCCTCATTTCTTGGGCCATCCAATTTTGTTAATTACTTCAGTCCAATAACACAAACATTAATAAAAATATTAATTTTCTCTTCAAATATCACAAAAAAAATAAATAATAGCAAACTTTCCAATTTTTAATAGCAATCTAAATTACCATCACCTCCTTGATGATAATTAGATGGAACAAATTCAAAAGGCTTAGGAATAAATGGTGGTTTTGTGCATCTCAAAAGTGCCCAATTTACCCCTTCAAAAAATGGATGGTGCTTGATGGCCGTTGCCCCTAGACTTGACCCCATCCTCTTGCTTGGCTCCTTCTCCAATAGTTGCCTCATCAAATCCTTAGCCGTGGCCGCGACGGCTGGCTCGTTGGGGAACTCGACCCCGCGAGCCACAATGCTAGCTAGGGTCGACTCGTGGTCCTTCCCACAGAAGGGTGTAACTCCGTAGAAGAGTTCATAAATGAATATCCCTAGCATCCACCAATCCACAGCGTTGCCGTGCCCTTCCCCGGATACGATCTCTGGTGCCAGGTACTCGTGGGTCCCGACGAATGACATTGAGCGGGCGTCAATTGGCTCCGCCACAATCTTTAGGGTCCCACGATACTCGTTTCTTTTCTTTTTCAAGAAGGAGGATCTCCACTTGTGCCTGCGTCGGAGACACGCGACACGTGGCACGATGCAATTGGGCAGCATGCATGATGAGATTGAAAATCGAGCCGGATTGCGATTTTCCGATGACTTTGAGTCTGTTTCGTCGTACACGAGTTGTGCCTTGGACGTCGAATTCTCGCATATTAGCGAGAGGTCGAAATCGGTCAACATAATGTGACCGTCAGATCGTACGAGGATATTTTCCGGCTTCAAATCGCGATAAACTATACCTAACATGTGCAAATACTCTAGAGCAGCCACCACCTCGGATGCATAGAACCTGTAACAACAATAAAACACACATTGCATTAATTATAATCGTTTGCTTATCGAATTATTAATTAACAACATTAATTTGTTTTTTGTTTTTATGCATATAACTAAGTCTACATTTAATTAGTATGGAACCATATGCTTCCCCTACGTAAAATCTTCAACTATATATAATTTAAAACTACTATTTCTATATACGTATTATTTTGTCCCGTTATATACGTATATTAAAAAAACGTATCAAGTAAAATGAAATAGAAATAACTGATAGAATTTATATTATTGCTCGAACTTTTCTTACCGGACGGCGACTTCGTCGAACCTTTTGTTCGGCTGGCGTTGCCGGAGGACGTGGAGGTCGCCGCCGGGGCAAAACTCGGTCAACAAACACGACCACCTCGGACAATCCAATGTGGCATATAGGGAGGGGCAGAACGGGTGTTCCAACATTTCAAGTATTTCCCTTTCTACCCCTGCCCTATACTCTTTGTTCCTATAAGCCAACTCCTCTTTATCCATCACCTTAGCCGCAAAGTAGCTCCCCTTACTGCCCTTGAGCTCCGCCAGGTACACGGTGCCGATGTCGCCGTTACCTAGCCGCTGCATGAAGTTGAAGTCGTCGAGGACGAGCTTCCTCGCCCTCGGCGAATGGCTTTTCGTACCGACGCTCTTTTCGGTTCCGAGGGTTGTGTCGGAGCCAATGCAAGTGGTATCAGAGTCGGAGCTCTCGATCAACTCGAGTTCGACGTCGTCGGTCGTGGTCGTGGACGCGCTCGTGGTGTCCACGTGGATCTCCATATATCTTGAGTATGGAACTATGGATGGAGAAAGGGTAATGAAACTGTTGAAGTTTTTGGAGTGGTGGAAATTGTGAAGAGAAATGAAGAATTTGAAGAGAGAGAGAGAGGTTGAGAGAGAATGTTTGGGGCCGGCAGTAAGGTGGGCTGGGTCATGCCGGCTAAGCTATTGGGCCCACACACGCCCTTAATTAATTGGGATTTAATTAAATTAGTTGCTTTTCAATTTAATTCCTTTAATTGCTAGTACTTATTTTAATTAAATATTAATTGCAATTATTTGAGACAAATTATAGTAGAATAGTGTGAAATTATGGATTATTCATATTATTATGTTGATTTTCATATAAAGCTCGAATCTATATATATATAAAATAGGAATCTTCAATTGAAATCAATTTTGAAATCAATTTTAAAATGACAATTTTGTAATAACATACAAGATCATGGCTATTTATATGCAATAGTAGTGAAACGTGTGAGGGAGGGTAGTTAATTAAGCTTCCAACAATTTAGGGAAAATTAAATAGTTGGTTTATTATAATGACGTTAATTTAAATTTAAATTAAATTTTGTATTGCCTCTATTTTGAATCTCTAATATATAGTGTATACTATAAAATATAATTCAATTCCAATTTCGTTGATATTATCAATCTTAGGGTTATAAGTTAGTTAGATTAAAAACTTTTGTGCACAATTATTTTTCTTCATAATATAACTAATTACTATAATTTTATCTTATTTCCATTAAAAATCTTGAGAATTTAACATTGCACATCGTATTTGTAAGTGGGAAGCAATCTAACACAGCACTACCAACCATACATCAAGATCTAGAAATCTCTTTCAATGGTGATTTTTAAATTCTAATTGTAATTGAGGTTATTATTGACATTTTAAACACAAGTTTTCCCACTTAACATTCCGTGATTCTCTCCCACTCACACTAACAACAACCAAATCTCCACCAGTTAAGAAAAACTCATTCCATTGTCGTCGTTATCTTTAGGTAAAGTACAGAGGATCGAGGGTGATAAGTTGTCTTAGCTGTTTCAATAACGTTACCAATGCATAAATGAACATTCCCAAATGACTATAGGATCTCTTTATCCCATAATGTTGTGTGTACGTATCTCAAAAACTATGAATATATCTCAAAACTTATGGATTGTGGATAGATTTAATGTGTTTCTTATGTGAAATGATATGACTATTATTTATAGTGTTTCTATTATTATTATTATTATTATTATTATTATTATTATTATTATTATTATTATTATTATTATTATTATTATTATTATTATTATTATATTATTATATTTTTATTTTATTTTATTTTTTTGCTACGATCTTCAAGTGAAAAAGTTGATTTAGATTAATGATGTAATGGAGAATGGATGAATATGGTAAATTTTCCATGTTAAAATAATGAGATGATTGTTTTTAAAATTTGTATGTATTTTTTTAAAAACCTATGTAGACAAATCATCTGATTGGATGACCAGTTCGATTCGGTTTTAGATTAGGACACAATTGTTGCTTTTATAATTTTATAGTGTGTGAAATAATAATAATAATAATAATAATAATAATAATAATAATAATAATAATAATAATAATAATAATAATAATAATAATAATAATAATAATAATAATAATAATTTTCGTGCATAGCACGGGTGCAATACTAGTTTCTTGTATTTTAGATCAATAATTTTAGAAAGGGCGATATTAATTAGGTAAATAAATACTCCTTTCGTCCCACTTCATTAGTCATATTTGTTATTCTGGGTCGTCCCATTCCATTAGTCATGTTTCCTAAAATAGAAGTAATTAACACTTACTTATCTCTTTTAAGTTTTAACAGTTACATATAAAATCCCGTACAAAAAAAAAAAAACCTGACTAGTGAAGCGGGGCGGAAGGAGTATATAATTATCCAATGGGCTGCCTTCTAATGGGCCTGTGAAACAATCTTCTATCAAAACTAGCACTGTCTCATAATTTTACTAAAATAAGCCCATTATTTAAAGTTTATTGGGCTTTTAAAATATGTTATGGGCCTTATATTGGGCCAATCAAAGTCATCTATCTTGATTTGTGAAGATAGAATGGCATTTGGTAATTAATTTGCGGCGATAAATCAAATTAAATAGACAGCCCATGAATACTAGCCACGTGTCAAATACCAAATCCCGCAGTTCCGTATTTTATCAAAAATCACCTTAAAAAAAACGTATTAGCCAATGGGAAATGCCCACGTATTATTTAGGTTGACTATGTGTAAGAAAGGACGTTCACTAATTTCCCAAAAAAGATAATGTCAATTCTGTAATTAAATAAAGAGTCCCTTTCTCGCCGTGGTGCATGGGCACGTAAAAGCAGAGTACGTAGTTATTAGTAGCAACATAGTATTAGTGAAAAGTAAAATTAAAATTAACAATGGCGACTTATCACCACCTTCATAAATGAAATAATCTACCCTCAATAATTGAGCAAATAGAGACTGTTGTGACGGATTAAAATTATAAAATGATAAACAAACAGAAACGTAAATAAACATAAAATTACATGGTTCATTAAAGTTATGCTGACCTCGACAACCCAAATATAAGTTCACAGCATATCGACAAAGACTTTATAAAATTATAAATAAATGACTTTACTACGTCTATAAAGACCTACCCCTAAAACACATAGAATTAAGGATGCTACGAGTATTAATTAGCATTATTATTTCTTAGTAAAACGTTTGACAAATAGTTATGCTCATTAATTATTACTCCCTCCTATTAAAAATAGGAGGGAAGGGAGTAATATTTTTTTGACTTTTTTTTCCTTGACAAAAATGTGCTCAGTTCAATTGGAAATTTACATCTATACACATTAATAAATTATTAATTCAGGAGCATAAAAAAGATTAATACCAATTTTCCAAAAATATACCACTTTTTTCTAAAATACACTGTATTGAGGTTTACATAGAATAAAAGTAGATCTAAAGAAATACCAAATAAAGCCACACAAATTACGAAATATTGCTGTATTTAATTATATTTATTAAAAATGTAGTAATTAATTTCCAAGTTGTCACACCCGTGTAATATTAATATACACTAGCATTCAATACACATGGACGTGGACCTATTTGATAATTACATGTTGCTGAAATTTGCACCCAATTTTTGTATACTATCGAAGAATGTTCTAAATTTTGTTTAATATTTTTGAAAGGTCATGACATGTGGTATTTTGTAATATTAAAACCTTAGAATTTGCACTAATAAAATAAAATAAATTTGTATTACTCGGTCCAACTCGGACATGTGAAGTGGATCTCTTTTCCTATCTATAAAAATTAAAATCAAGCACTATACCCTTCCGTCTCACATGAATTGACTTATTTTATTTTGATACGAAATTTTAAACGTGTTAAAAGTGAATATTAAGAGATTCATATTAAAAATAGCAAGTTAATTGTTTTCACTTAAAAAAATATGTCTATTGAAGTGGGACGTCCTGATTAGGAAGCGAAACTAAGTGAGGTGGAACGAACAGAAGGCGTTGAATTTACGTCACTTAAATATTGTCAACGTAAATAATTTACATGCATGTTGGATATTTATCAAATCGAAATAGACCAATAGTAATTAGATTTAATTTTAATTATAAATAAAATATCAATATCCAAAATTCAACCAATAAATTGACCCAATTGGCATCCGATTTTCCACTATATAAATTAATTTAGCGAGTGGAATTATTAAAATCGATTTATTGATTTATATTTATAAATGATAAAAAATATTGGGAACCATTTTTGATGGCATTTAACCGCCGCAATAGTAGTAGCGTCACATTTGACAGCGACAGAGTTCTAATAATTTGACAAAATGGGCTCGTTTATATTGTTTTATTCTACGAAATTATTATATTATAAAGTCTTCGATTAATAATAAAATTAACGCGATTATTTCAAATTTGGGTGATTATTATAGCATACCATTCGTGACCATTCTTGGTGGTGTTTGGTATCCCATCCTATTTTTTCTTAATGCTCTATTAATCAATTTTCTTTATATATAATTACATACACACAAACACGCTGATCAAACATGTGAAATAGTAATTGACTACATGTCAGTGAGTAATCGGACTCGGGACTTCGAATCCCGAAACTTAACCTTCTACTACCGTAAGTCAGTTGATTCACACACGCACAAAAGCTTCAATATTTAATAACAATAACTGCTCAAAGATTTGATTTTTGAGTTTAAAATCATTGAATTACAGTTTTATGCCTTCTTTTTCAAGGTTTATTGGTGAATTTGATGCAAAAACTTACCAAAATTAACGGTAATATACGAAGGAAAGTTGAATTAGAGAACCTTCTTTTGATAAATTGCTTAAATACTAAAAAACTTTTCCCTTTTCAGCGGTGGATTCCATATAATACTCAAGGAATTAAACAAATGGGAGGATTTAAGTAATCCAAACACCTTCTAGAAGATAAACGTGGGAAAATTGAATCCAAGCCATCGCCCTTTGACCCTACTGTAATTAGGGAAGACTTTTCTATTCATTAAGTAAAGGAAAAGGTGCTGATTCCTCGCCTTTCATGTGTACATCTCACGTTAATTGTTGATTTGTTTCATACCACTATATATAATCATTCGATCATTTCAGATAATCTTCATAAATGGACGAATAATTACTACAACGTAGGATTCATGGTAAGAGTTTGGAGGGTGTGAGTTGTGATTAGGGGTCCGAGGAGAGGGAGAGGGAGAGAGAGAGATTGTTGTACTTTTGTAGTGATGGTTCATTTTTACATTTAATAATCTAAGCCCAGCTGCTGTCGAATCAACTTTATTCTTGGTGTACACACTGCTTGTTTGAAAAATCAAGCATATGTATAAAGTAGAGCTTGCATTTTTAGTCTTGACAAAGTAGATACTCTCTCTCTCTCTCTCTCTCTCTCTCTCTCTCTGTAAGTTTGTTTTATGCTTATGTTCTGTTTGAATGCAAATGGGGTGGAGGGGTTTTCTTGATTTTTGAATTTTTTGAGTATGGTTGGATGAATGGATGAAGAAAGTTTGGTTCTTTCCTCTTGATTCAAGTAAAGAATGGTTTTTTAGCATATGGGTTGGATTAAACTAGTGTTTGTCTGCTGCTTTAATCATCCATGATTTGTGTTTGTTGTTCTTTAAGCAGTGTGTAGGAGTATTATATTCTGCTTCAGCTTTAAGAAAGAAAAACATGGCTGTTTACGCTTGAATTAATCGATGAGATTTCAATTATTGTTCTTCCTAGTGGGGCTTTGCTGAAATGTTAAGCATTTGGGAGGATTAAAAAAGAATTAAACCTTTGATGCTGGTTGCTTTTTCGCTGTATGCTGTGTGACACCGTTGGCTTATATGTATGGTGCTGGATTCCTTGCAGATTTCATGTGATTTGTGACTGAGTTTGGGAAGGGATTGGAGAAAAGATGGCGTCGCCGCATTCTGCGGAGGAGAGGGCGGCGGTGAGGTCTCTCAGCCGTGGCTCAGCTAGCAGGAGGATCAGTTTCGCCTCCGTGAGTACGAGGAGTTGGGCTTCGGCTAGTGTGAGGGAGGTTTTCACTGCACCAGGGCAAGATGCCTTCCAGAGGAGTGGTAGGGAGGTTGATGATCAAGAGGAGCTTATGTGGGCCGCCATCGAGAGGCTGCCGACTTATGATCGGACGAGGAAGGGGATCTTGAAGCAAGTTACGGAAGATGGGAAGGTTGTGAGAGAGGAGGTTGATTTTGCTCATATGGGAGATCAAGAGAGGAAGCATCTCATGGATAGTATACTTAAAGTGGTTGATGAGGATAATGAGAGGTTTCTTGCAAGGGTGAGGGAAAGGACTGATAGGTGAGTAAACAACTACTCTCTCTCTCTCTCTCTCTCTCTCTCTCTCTCTCTCTCTCTCTCTTGATTGGTTGTTTGAGATATGAAGGTCTGGTTTTTGTTTGTGCAGAGTTGGGATTGATGTTCCAAAAGTGGAAGTTCGTTTCGAGCATTTGTCGGTTGAGGGAGATGCCTATATCGGGTCGAGGGCGCTTCCTACTCTATGGAACTCTACACTGAATATGTTGGAGGTAACTGGATTTTGATTCCTACTTATGTTGATGTTTGCTTCTAATTCAAGAGATGTAGTTTCCACTTTGTACTGTGTTATTACTTTGCCATCAGTCGAAAATGCTCTTTGCTGCTGCTATAGTTTCAATCAATGACATAAGTCTGTTACTTTCTTGATTGTATCAACGCATACGACACAGGAGACTTGAGATTTACACTCGGAATCTTTCTATGTCTGCAGGGAATTTTCGAGAGCCTGAAGATTATTCCTTCGAAGAAGAAGTCTATCAAGATACTGCATGATGTTAGCGGAATAGTAAGGCCTTCAAGGTTGGTTTACTCGAACCTTATAGATGTCGAACTCGAAGCTGATCTTTACCTACATAATGTTATGTCTTGCAGTTTATGTTGTGTTTTGACAATTTTTACGCGATGTTTTAGGATGACACTACTTCTTGGACCTCCGGGCTCTGGCAAAACGATACTGCTTAAGGCTCTTGCTGGGAAACTGGAGAAAGATCTTCGGGTATGTGATTTCGTCTTGCTATTCCATAACATTTTTCTTCGCCGTCTTCACTGCTCCAAAGTCACCATTTCTGTGCATTCCAATGGTTAGGTAAACGGAAGAGTCACCTACTGTGGCCATGAACTGACGGAATTCGTTCCTCAGAGGACTTGCTCCTACATCAGTCAACATGATCTTCACCATGGAGAGATGACTGTGAGGGAGACATTAAACTTCTCAGGACGTTGCCTGGGAGTTGGAACGAGATACGACCTCCTTGTTGAGCTGTCGAGGAGAGAAAAGCAGGCAGGAATCAAGCCTGACCCCGAAATCGATGCTTTCATGAAAGCCACTGCAGTTTCAGGCCAAGAATCCAGTCTAGTAACAGACTATGTCCTCAAGGTTTGTTTCTTCTTCTTTTTTTCGAAACAAAAAGTAATCCTATAACTTAGCATTGAGACAAGTTTTCATGATCACAGATTCTCGGGTTAGACATTTGTGCTGATATATTGGTGGGAGACGATATGAGAAGAGGAATCTCCGGTGGTCAAAAGAAGCGTCTCACAACCGGTATATATGTCGACACATACTACAAAAAACTCTTCTTTCAATTTCAAAATATAATGTATTGAGTTCTCTCTTTTGGTTGGTGTAGGTGAATTTCTGGTAGGACCTGCAAAAGTTTTCTATATGGACGAAATCTCGACTGGCCTTGACAGTTCAACGACGTTTCAGATTGTTAAGTACATGAGACAGATGGTTCACGTGATGGATGTCACGATGATAATATCTCTTCTCCAGCCAGCACCGGAAGCTTTTGAGCTTTTTGACGACATCATTCTTCTTTCAGAAGGACAGATTGTCTACCAAGGCCCTCGTGAAAACATCCTCGAGTTTTTTGAGAGCGTTGGATTCAAGTGTCCCGATAGAAAGGGAATAGCAGACTTTCTACAAGAAGTTACATCAGCAAAAGACCAAGAGCAATACTGGTGCAAGAAGAATGAGCCTTACAGATATATTTCAGTGGCCGAGTTTGTCGAATGCTTCAGCTCTTTCCACATTGGGCAGAAGATTTTCGATGATTTAGCAGTTCCGTATGATAAAACTAAAGCTCATCCAGCTGCATTGGTTACTGAAAAATACGGTATATCGAATATGGAACTGTTCAAGGCAAGTTTATCAAGGGAATGGCTTCTGATGAAGAGGAATGCTTTCCTGTATATTTTTAAGATATTTCAGATAACTGTGATGTCGATTATTACTTTCACGGTGTTCTTTAGAACGGAGATGAAGTCCGGAACTTTGGCTGACGGAGGAAAATTTTACGGAGCATTGTTTTTCAGTCTCATCAATGTGATGTTTAATGGCACAGCAGAGCTTGCTCTTACAGTTATGAGACTTCCCGTGTTTTTTAAACAAAGGGATGCTCTATTCTTCCCGGCTTGGGCTTTCTCGTTGCCAATTTGGATTCTTAGGATCCCACTTTCTCTTATGGAATCGTCGATATGGATTATTCTTACCTATTATACTATCGGGTTTGCTCCGGAGCCTAGTAGGTATGTGTTTATCATTCATCTGAACTCTACCTCCTTTCCCTCTCTCTAGGAACTGCGAATGATTTTCTACGTGATACTTTTTTCAGGTTCTTTCGCCAGTTACTGGCATTCTTCGCACTGCATCAGATGGCTTTATCGCTATTCAGATTCATCGCTGCACTTGGAAGAACGCAGGTTGTTGCAAACACTTTGGGAACCTTCACTTTGCTTATGGTATTCGTTCTTGGTGGTTTCATCATTTCCAAAGGTATAGTGACATTTCAAGTTTTTGTACTAGTTAATGCCTAGTAATGTTTTCTGTTTTTAATCTCATGCAATGTCTAAATTTCTTCGAACCGTACTTCTCAGACGACATTGAGCCTTGGATGATCTGGGGCTATTACGTCTCTCCTATGATGTACGGCCAGAACGCCATTGCCATAAACGAGTTTCTGGACAAGAGATGGAGCGCTGTAAGTTCTCATGCTGATGTGCAGAATGTGAATTCTGTTTTGAGTTGAATTCTACTTCTTTTTTGAGTAATGACTGGTTGCCTTTGTTAAATCTTGCTCTCTTGTTCGTCTCAGCCAAATACCGATCCGAGGTTTGCTGAACCGACAGTAGGCAAAGTACTTCTTAAGATGAGGGGCATGTTTCTTGAGGATTATATGTACTGGGTGTGTGTCATTGCTCTCTTCGCCTTTTCCATTCTCTTCAACGTCCTCTTCATCGTGGCCTTGACATATCTGAAACGTAAGCTTTGCTTCAACGTTCTTTCTTCTCGACACTATTGGAATTTTCTTCGGTTATGATGGATTAACTCTTGAATTTTGCAGCCTTCGGAGATTCAAAATCTCTTATCCCTGATGAGAATACCAAGAAGAAGAAGAATCCCGCCTCCGGTGGTACATCAAGTTCTGCAGCTCCTGCTGTTGAAGGTTTGAGGCCGCTCACTATGTTATTCTTCTGAGATTACAACAAAATGATTAAGCTATGCCAAGATACTGGTGCTTCTTCGTCTTCGACTGCTACGAATTTCTTCTAACTATGTGAAACATTGTTGCAGGAGAAGAGATGAGCATGAGGAATAGATCTGATAATACTGTTGATGGATCAGCGAGAAAAGGAATGGTGCTCCCTTTCACCCCGTTGTCCCTAACATTCGATCACGTGAACTACTACGTTGATATGCCTGCTGTAAGTCCCCTATCTACTGTATACACATGCATTCTTCCTTATGAATATCTGCTGTTTATAAACTCTCTCAATCATTCTATAGGAAATGAAGAAGAGCGGGATCGAAGACACCCGTCTCCAATTACTAAGAGACGTTAGTGGAGCTTTCAGGCCTGGTGTTCTAACCGCACTAGTTGGTGTTAGTGGAGCTGGTAAAACAACTCTGATGGATGTCTTGGCCGGAAGAAAAACAGGTGGATACATCGAAGGAAGCATCAATATCTCCGGTTATCCAAAGAATCAAACGACTTTTGCTCGTGTCAGTGGCTACTGCGAACAGACTGACATCCATTCTCCACATGTGACCGTCTACGAATCCGTGGTGTACTCTGCTTGGTTGCGTCTTTCTCCAGACGTAAGCAAGGAAAGTAGAAAGGTACAACATCTTAATCCTTAGGCACTATTAATCTCTGTGTACGAATTTAAGTGAACAACGAATGATTTATCGTTTGGTTTGTGTTAGATGTTTGTTGAGGAAGTGATGGAGTTGATTGAGTTGAATCCCTTGAGAAATGCCTTGGTCGGGCTTCCCGGAGTGGACGGTCTCTCGACTGAACAGAGAAAGAGGCTGACCATAGCCGTGGAACTGGTTGCTAACCCTTCCATCATCTTCATGGATGAACCTACATCGGGTCTTGATGCGAGAGCTGCTGCAATCGTGATGAGAACTGTCCGTAACACTGTGGATACCGGAAGAACTGTCGTCTGCACCATTCACCAACCGAGCATAGATATCTTCGAAGCTTTTGATGAGGTTAGTAAATCAGACTACATGAAAAGCATCTCTTTTTCTTTAATATGTTTGTTTTCGACTATATTTAGAGTTTCTCGACGTTTCTGTGTAGCTGCTATTGATGAAGAGAGGAGGACAAGTGACCTATGCCGGACCTCTTGGCCATCATTCTCGGTTGTTGGTAGAATACTTTCAAGTAAGTATTTCTGCACGAAAAGTGAGATCATCGATAAAAAAGGATCGAATGAATAAATCTTTGAACTGAATATTCGATTTTATTGCAGTCGATTCCTGGGGTGCCTGAGATCAAAGAAGGCTCTAATCCGGCTACTTGGATGTTGGATATTAGCTCTCCTGCCATGGAAGCTCAGCTCAATGTTGACTTTGCTGAAATTTACTCGAAATCTGAACTATACAGGTAACTCTTGAGGATGGAGTGCTCATTTCTTGCTCATATTATGGTCTTTCTAACGTGTTCTTCTGTTCTTTCTCGATCCGTTCCACAGGAGGAATCAAGAACTGATCAAAGAACTTAGCACGCCAGCACCTGGATCGCGAGATCTACATTTCGATACCAAATATTCTCAGTCTTTCCTTACTCAATGCAAAGCTTGCTTCTGGAAACAGAACTTGTCTTACTGGAGGAATCCTCAGTACAACGCCATCAGATTCTTCATGACAACCATCATCGGTATCATATTTGGGGTCATATTTTGGGGCAAGGGGGATCAATTGTGAGTAAATTCTTGATTTTCTTTTCTTCGTTCGGGTTTACGTGTGTATAATATATTAATATCTCTAGCCACATTCATTTACTCAAGATGTATTATCTGAATTTGATCTAGGTCCAAACAACAAGACCTGTCGAATCTTCTCGGAGCCATGTACTCTGCTGTTATGTTTCTTGGAGGTACGAATACGTCCGCTGTTCAATCAGTCGTGGCTGTAGAGAGAACCGTGTTCTACCGTGAGAAGGCAGCCGGGATGTTTTCAGCACTGCCTTATGCATTTTCACAGGTGAAAAAGAACAGCAAAACTTTTATCTATAAAGTTCTTATTTTGCTTGATTGGATCTCATGTTTCTGTGATACTTATGAACTAGGTGGCGATCGAGACTCTTTATGTATCCGTCCAAACGTTCGTATACAGCCTCCTCCTATACTCCATGATCGGATTCCACTGGACCCCGGCCAAATTCTTCTGGTTCTACTTCTTCGTGTTCATGTGCTTCGTCTACTTCACCTCTTACGGAATGATGCTCGTTGCCCTCACACCAAACTACCAGATCGCTGCCATTGTCATGTCCTTCTTCCTCAGCTTCTGGAATCTCTTCGCCGGATTCTTAATCCCGAGAACTGTAAGCATATCAAATTCAAACTCATAAAAGAGTAATAATCACTAAAAATTGTTTCTTAACCTTCCTTCTCTTGCAGCAAATCCCTATATGGTGGAGATGGTACTACTGGGCTTCCCCTGTTGCATGGACGATATACGGCCTCATTACGTCCCAGGTGGGAGACATGAACAACGGAATTGAGGTACCCGGGGTCGCTGGACTGGTTCCATTGAAGCAATACCTTGAAGAAGACATGGGATTCAGGCATGACTTCCTAGGTGCAGTAGCTGCTGCACACGTCGCGTGGGCGCTCCTCTTCTGCGTCGTCTTCGCCTACGCGATCAAGTACTTCAACTTCCAGAAGAGGTGAAGGAGATTTGAAGATTTGAAGCAAAGTGTAAAGAAACAGTTATTCTTTCTTCATACAGTTTGTTTGCATTATTTAGTATGTAAAGAAGGATTGTGTTTCCAGTTTTTGTATGTTTTTTTTAGATGATGGTTTGATTGTAGAGTTTGTTATATTTTTTTTCCTTGAGCTGAATTTGTATTTTTTGTGGTTTGAATTATTCACCCTTTTTTCCAATTTATTACAAGTAAATAACATTACATCTTGAGCTTTGATTTTCTATGTATTTTTGATTTAATGATTATAAGGTATTAAAAGATATTATAATTATTGTACAACTAATGTTGAAACGAAAAAAAATATCACGGAAAAATGTAAGGTGATCATTCCTCTATAATAGTATAGTCTAATTACTCCCTCCGTCCTTAAATAAGTGTCCCGAGCCGCTAAAATTTTTGTCCCATAATAAGTGTCCTATCACATATTTCAATGTAAAATTTTGGCTAAACTACCAATTTTACCCCTATTATCATTACATTTTTTTCACTTTTTCAATTTTCAATGTAATGATTAGGGGTTAATATGGTAAATTTATACAATTCCTTGGTTATTGCACTTTGGCGGCTCGGGACACTTATTTAAGGACGGAGGGAGTATTTAATTTCAGACGCATATTTAATTTATTCTAAGTATTAGCCAAGCGGTTTGACCCGGAAGAGTCGGGTCATGACCCGTATCTGATACCAGCAAAGACGACGACACAGTGCCTGATTCTGTTTCAGAGAGAGAGAGAGAGAGAGAGAGAGAGATGAAGACTCATTGCTGGGTTCGAGCTTCTGATTCCGATTTCACTGGGCCGCTTCCCCAACCTCGAAGGTGAATCTCGAGCTATTTCTTACGCGATGATCAAATTTTACACGATCACAAAAAATAGATTAGAATCAATCCTGCTTATTTGAACTACTATTTGTTTGTGATTCTGTTGGAATTGCAGTGGGCACACAGCTGTGAACATCGGGAAGTCGAAGATTGTGTTCTTCGGAGGCCTGGTCGACAAGAAATTCCTAAATGATGTCACTGTTTATGACATTGGTATTTTATTTATTTTTCTACTTCGCCTCTACTTTCATTTATGCAGCTGGAACTATAGTTTTTGATAAGTAGCTCAAGTTTTGCAAGTGCTAATGGTGATTACTTGTCGTGTCGATGATCTGTTCAAGAGTGTATGATCAATTGCTTTGACTGGAATTTTTAGAGTAGAGAAGTTTTTAGGCTGTTCTTGATTGAGAGTTTGCAAATTCGAGACGGTTATTGGGCTTAAATTTACATTCAGGGGAGCACAAGATCTTTTTTTTCAATGCATTTGAATGATCCATGCTTCTTAAAGTTATATAATTATATCGAAAGTTGTGTAGTTTAGAACATACACTATCATGTTTTAAGATATGTATTCGCACTGTTGCAGACAACGATATGTGGTTTCAACCTGAGTGCACGGGCAGTTGTTCCGATGGGAATGTGGGTCCTAGTCCGCGTGCTTTTCATATTGCTGTTTCAATAGATTGTAACATGTTCATATTTGGAGGGAGGTCCGGTGGGAAGAGGTATCTAGTAAATTATGTTTATGAAGTCTATGTCACTTACTTACCCACCAAATATGTTCAAATTCGATTATTCGTTTGTAACTTTGATTTACAGGTTAGGTGATTTCTGGGTTCTGGATACTGGTAAGCTTCTTTGACTACCACTTTAGACAATTAGTAAACATTGGGTCCCAAAATGAAGGTTCATAGTTGATTCTTCTTGGTGATAGATATTTGGCAGTGGTCAGAACTTACCACATTTGGCGACTTGCCTTCATCTCGGGATTTTGCAGCTGCTTCAGCTGTTGGATACAGTAAAATTGTGATGTAAGTGATGATTCTTTCTCGTAGCTGATTATTTTGATTCGTACTCTTGTTGTTCAGACCGCGTTAGTATGATGCAGGTTTGGTGGCTGGGATGGCAAAAAGTGGCTCTCAGATGTCTTTGTCCTAGACACAAGTAATATATGTGTTCTGTGTGGCACTTTTGCTGTTTCTTATATCAACTTTAGGATGATTTCACCCTAATTGTTGGCTGCTTCTCGTACAGTTTCACTTGAGTGGATGGAGCTGTCAGTTGTAGGGACAATGCCACCCCCCAGATGTGGCCACTCTGTTACAATGATTGAGAAGCGGTTACTCATCTTTGGCGGTAGAGGTAATTTAGGATCCTCTTACTACTAGCAGGAGCCAACAATTGCTATTTCCTTTCCTGCCTGTTGTAAAATGTTGTTGTAGAAGTGAAGGTTTCTTCCTTTCTAAAAATAAGATACTGATGGCTCTTCTACTAGAGATGGAGCCGATGCCATTTCCTTCGTTTGATAGCTCAATCCTGCCTTTCGAATGTTAATGCTCACATTGAATTAAACATACTTATGACAACCCTCTCTATACTCCCTCGTTCATGCTTAATGGAAGCTATTATGGAAGATGTATGAGACATATTTTTCTGTTAAAGCAACTCTTTCATTTTCTGAATACAGTCTATGTTTTTTGTGGATATCTTTCCAGGTGGTGGGGGTCCAATCATGGGTGATCTGTGGGCTTTAAAAGGACTTATTAAAGAAGGTACCTCATTTCCTCTTCATTTAGGCATTAGGAGGGATAAAAATGATTGCCTAGTTCAAGATGTGGCCTTCTTTCCCAATTTTAAGGAACTTCTTCCACCTACTTACGTCACGTTTTTTTAGTTCTGATGCTCATTTTTCATTGACATTGAAATGTTAGTTCCAGGTCCAGTTTCCCATACTTATTTTTTGCTAAATCATCATCATCTAGTAGTTTCTCCATGTTTGCACATATAAAATTACTCTTCCTTTCTGATCCCATATGACTGTTGTTTCGAGATTACTTCTTTTATGCTTAATCATGTCGTGATGGTTGGATGTTTGTTGTGGAAGCAAGAGAATGAACCACCTGGATGGACACAATTAAAGCTTCCAGGACAAGCTCCTTCACCTCGTTGTGGACACACCATGGCTTCTGGAGGGCCTAACGTAATAATCTAATTTTATACTTTTATGACTCCATATTCTCCATAGCTCATGTCCTTATGGTGCTAGCAACAAAAAAATTGACTGAATTCCCTAAACTATTATATAATTCCCATGTTGATAGTTTATATCATGTCTATGCTTCACGTTGATGAATCAAGCGTTACTAGGGCATGGTATGTTACAACGTATGCATAATTCTCATTTTTGTATTTTTGAACACTACACGTTGATCCTATAACTTTTTCCTAGATTTTATTTATTTTAAGCTTAATCATCATTTGGACCCGATTGCAGTTGGCTAGTTCTGACTTTATGAAGATGTCTTTCTGATATTTTGAGTCAAACTTATTTGGTTGCTTTGACTACGTTTGTCACTGTTCTCGTATATATCATGCATCTATAATCGATAAGTTTCTTTGTTGCAGCTTTTGTTATTTGGAGGGCATGGAACCGGTGGTTGGTTGAGCCGATATGATATCTATTACAATGATTGTGTTGTTCTAGACAGGGGTGCGTTTTGTACTCACCGTTTTCAATTCAGATGTTATTCTATATCATCTTCCATGAATTTTATCTTTTATCTTCCCACTAAGTCTGACAGTATACTACTATTATGACATTTAGTTTCTGTGCAATGGAAACGTTTGCCCACTAGCAATGATCCTCCAGCTGCTCGAGCATATCATTCTATGAACTGCGTTGGTTCGAGATACCTATTGTTTGGTGGCTTTGATGGAAAATCTACTTATGGTGATCTCTGGTGGCTTGTACCTGAAGGTACATAGTTCTTCTGTAATGTTGTGGATATGTTTACCACTTTACTGCAGACTTTGCATTGCAATGTTGACAGCCTAGATGACAATAAATCTTCGATTTCTTTCTATATATGGAAAAATCTTGAAACTTTACATCATTGGTGTTTCATGGTGTTTGATGCAGATGATCCCATTGCGAAGAGGTCTAGCATATCTTCTTCTGAAGTTGTTCCAGAAGGAGACACGACCATGGGAGATAAGGTAAGCACACTTTCAACGAAGTCGTCTTTGCTACACTGACAATCAAGATAATCTGCAAGTAACTTGCTTAACTGTATAATTATAGAACTTAATGAAGAATGAATTCACAATTTTTTGTTTAAGAGTGTTACAAATGATCTACTCATATCTCAGGAAGGCGAAAGAGAAGGAGATGCAATTACAGAATTACAGAGACGATTAGAGATGTCAGGTTTAACTTCTAATGCTTTGCAAATTGTCGATGAAATGGAAGACAAAGAACTCATCCAACAAGGGTTAAGAGTTTGTGGCAAAGAGGCTGTCACTAACATGAAGGTTTTCCAAATATCACATTTTCATTTTTCTTTTCGACTTTAGCTCTCGTCTTATTTTCTGACTTTATCTTGGTTAAAGGCTGTGCAAGCAATCCGAGAACACTGGATGAAATCTGCTCCTGAATCCATAACTCTTAAGGAGATCAGCCCATTGCTGCATGACTACCAACGCTTGATAACCCGCCTTCATATGTGAGATTTATCTCTCTACGATAGTTTATTTATGTTTTTGTACTACGATAGTTTCTTCTTGGAACAAATCAATGTCTCTGAGTAATAGTCTATGAAAACGTTATGATCTAGGCATGACTAATCTATTCTTAATAACTAAATTTGTCTGGGATCTAGCCGAACAATCTTTAAGCTTTGTCTGCCTTGAAATTGTGAACATTAATAAATGGAATGTCCATAAATTAAGTTTTCTAGCAATAAACTGTTTTACAGAATGTTATGCCCATTTCTTTCTATCACAGAGGAAAGGTAGGATCGAATCTTGAACACGAGAACACTGAAAAGGGTGCATCATTTCGCTTCTACCATGTTAAAACTCCTTCACAGGTACGAATCGTAACACTCTTTTTCTTGAGCTCGTTACAGTCTATTCCTGATGCAAACATCCTTGCCGTTTTCTTAAAGCTTGTTTGTGACATTTGTGTCTTCTTTTTTTCTTCTTGATAATATTTCAGTTGCGCTTGAATGACATCCCACGTCTATTAGCTGAGTACAAAGAGCTGCTCGCATCTTCGAATATAAGTTAACAGTGGGAATGCAGGAGCAAACAACTTTCTTAGCATAGCATTAATCAGTAACTGTTTGAGTAATTCGTACGCAACGTACAATTTGGCGTTCATTCATGTTAAAGCTATGACGTAGTTCTGTGTCGGGTTTAATTTATTTTGCGGTATACTCATTCCACATATCCTCCTTCTTAGCACTCGGACGAGAAATGATACGACTACTTGTCATTTCATTGTGTTTGCACAAAATTTATCAAGAAATTTTCTTTGACATTATAAGGAACTGAAGATTTGAGGCATTGAATAAAGAAAATGTCTAAACTAATGGATATTAAATCAAAGACAGTACGAGGATAGGGAAGAAGGTTGAAAAAAATAAAATTAATAATATTAATTGTACAGTTTTACCCTCTAACCCCCAAACTTGCAGTTATAACTGCACGATACTTACGGACTTTTGTAGCCCCAAATATATTGATTAATTAAAATATGTGACACAAATTAATTTAATATATATAAAAAAGAAACATATAACTCCAAAACTTGATCCAATCAAGAAGCTTGAATAAACAAAATGAAAAGAAAAAAAAATCTCTGTGTTCTAGTGGAAGGAAGTGGCCGATGTTGTAAAACGTTGAGTCTTAAGGCTGAAAAACCCAATAATCTTACATATACAGAGCCATCTGCAGTTGCAATTTTGAAAAGAAAATGAAGTGAGTTTTGAAGGTTACGCTCGTATGCAAAAAATTTCATGATTCAGATTTTTTATATGCAACAACTGTTGACTTTTTACTACATCAGAGGCTCGTGTCAATATTTAGGAGAAAGTGTATATAGCATATTCTTCACCGTCAGAGGCTCGCAGCCACAGTCTCCATAAGGTCATTTGTTCCTTTTTTTAAAAAAATAAAAATAAAATCAAGATTCAAGATTTTGTGTGTCGTAACCTTTTATGTTGGGGCTATAGATTTCTTCATAGTATAATTTTAGAAATTTAGAGGCTATACATTTTTTGAAAAAATGGGATTCGGGGCTACCTTTTCTTTTTTTCATGGGAGTTGGGGGTTATATACGTTAATAGGGGTAATACAGTAAAATTAATAATAATTTTATTTACTTTATTTAATAAGGGGGCTATGTTTAGTCAAATGGGGCTACATTTAGAATTGCCCGAGTTTTTGGATTTAGGGTTATGGAGTGAGTATATTCATTGATTTTTCTTGGTTCCCGCGCTGGTCAAACTATGGGGTTTTCAGCCCTCGTGATCTACTCCCTCCGTCCTTAAATAAGTGTCCCGAGCCGCCATTTTGTGCAAACTAAGGAGAAGGGTAAATTGACACTTATGCCCTTAAAATCCTTGATTATTTATTTATTTATTTTGTCTTTATCCCACTTTTAGATTTTCAAGAAAGGGTAGTTTTGGTAGTTTTGTATAATTTTTGCTTGGAAAAATGTGATAGGACACTTATTTAGGGACAAAAGTTTTGGCGGCTCGGGACACTTATTTAAGGACGGAGGGAGTAGATGATGCATGGTTCCTCCTCGTGGCTGTTGATGTCGGTAAAGCTGCGGTGCATCAGATGAACGATCAAAATCAGTATTCCGACTGATTATTTTAAAATTTCTTTGGCTGGCAGGATGTGTTGGTTGACTTTGAATTTCTGAATGTTGATGAGCTGGTTACCACGAACCAGAATCGTTTGCTTCTAAGCTTCGTTGCGGCAGAGCACGATGGATTTGAAATGATAAAAATAGTTCATCTGCAGGCGATGATCGATGCTATAGGATTCAGCATTGCTCGGGACGAGGGGTTTCCGAGGATTTTCAGGCTGAGAGAGTGGAAATACAACCCCTTTGTTGCACCGGGTATCATGTAAATCAAAGTAACTCATGCTACCACGTACTTCTAGATGCATAATACTACTTCTATCTCATCTAATTAGCCCCAAAGGAATAGTAATTTTTTGGGCACTTATTTCCACCGAAACCTAGTACGGATTTAACGATATAATATTAAAATATTATTTCTTTTACGGGATACTACGCGTGTCGGACTATCCCGTAAAAGAAATAATATTTCAAAATTATATCGTAAAACTCATACTAGGCTTCTGTGGAGATGCGTGCATGTCACATCAATAAAGTTTTGGGACTAATTAGATGAGATAGAGGTAGTAGTAAATAAATGCATTGAGAGACATCCGTGTTCTTCTCGATGCATAATTGTAAAATAAATAAATGCACTGGTAGACATTTTGTGAGACATTGTCGTTAATGGTGTGTACGGTTACTGAGATGTAGAAGGACTATATTTTTTGTCAAATACTCCCTCCGTCCCTTTGGAGTTGTTACATTTCTTTTCAGCATTTGTCTCAAGCATTTTCAAGCGTCTTGATGGTAAGTTTCAAAATATCTATTTGTGAAATTTTTAAATTTACGAGATACTACAAGTGTTTTACTATCTCATAAAAGAAAAAAATCTTTAAAAAGCTATTTTAAAACTTATCATTAAAATTCTCGAAAACGCTTGAGACAAATGCTAAAAAGAAGTGTAACAACTCCAAAGGGACGGAGGGAGTACTATTCTCTAAATTGATGGGATTTATGTTTCAGGTTTTTATTTTATTTTTTTAATTTGGAAAGGGTATATATATTTCCTATATATATATATATATATATATATGCAAAATTATTTCCTATATACTCCCTCCGTCCACCTATTTCTGACACGTTTGCTTTTTGCACGGGTTTTAAGACGGGAGTGGTTAGTGTGTAAAGTGTATTGTGTTTATGGATGTAGTGTATAAAGTGTATTTTGTAGGGAATAAACATATTTTAGAAACAGAGCATCATATAGGCATAAAAACATGTTCTTGTCTGATCTTAAATGAAAGATCGTATAAAGACCTTTAATTTGATATAAAAATCATAAAAATCCGATAACAAACGAGCAAGTTATAATAATTTAAACTTTCGAAATTTAAATTATATTGAACTACGTGCAGAAAAAATGAGTGGATGAGATTTAAGTATGGAATGTTAAGTGTAATAAGGGATTTACTAATTGTACTACTTAGTGGCTAATTCTTTCCAAAAAAGGAAACGTGTCAGAAATAGGTGGACGGCCCAAAAAGGAAAGCGTGTCAGAAATAGGTGGACGGAGGGAGTATATAATACTATATATATATGCAAAATTACCAAAGTGAAATCCATTCTCGATGGGCTTTAAGGCCCGACCCGACCCGTTCGGAGCTAAGCAGAGTGCAGTCGGCGCGGCGGCGCCAAGCAGGGTAGTTCGGCCGCCGCTTCTAAAAGAGGCGTCATCGTGGTCGGATTCATTGGGAGGCGCCACTACGATGCTCCATTTCGCTTCGAAGCCGAGAAAATCGATTCGGAGACATTTCGCTTCGAAGCCGAGAAAATCGATTCGGAGATGAGTAAGTGGCTCGAGAGTGCTACTATCATGGGATTCTGTACTTGCAATTTTCCACGGTTAACTGCATAGTAGCTGAGGCAGTGTTTTCGGAGGAGTGGTTTGGTTTCGAGTTGGTTTTGGAGGAGCGGGAGCTTGGGATCTGAAAGGGTTGATCATTATGTTCTCTGTAAGTTGTATTGTTATTTTTTAGCTTAACAGAGTAATGCCTTTAATGATTGAGATTGCTAACCTGAAGAAACAAGATGCTATTTAAAACTTATGTTAGTAGGAATTATACTATTTGGTAGAGTGAGAGATTTGCAACTTCAATCAACCAGCCTTATAGTAGGCCTCGTTACTGAGTGAAAATCAAGAAGCAGGGTATCAACTCCGGGTAGCCCTAAATTAAACGGGCATCTCTGATCAGTCCAGTTTATGCCAAGAACGAGTCGGCTATTCTGATTTTTCGTAAAACTAACAATTTACATGTTTGAGTGTGTTACTAGAATGATTTTTGACTAGTGTATTAGTTACAATATAGTTCTAGATATGCCGGGGCAATTTAATATCTTTTATCTCAAATAAATAGTGAATGTTGTTGATGTTTAAGTAAATAGCAATATAGCATATGGTCATTGCCTTTGACCAGGATGCTCACCAGCATGTTTTTTGGGGTTAATAGCATAAACCCTCTTGTGTTTTATCGATATTGCACCAAACACCCATGTGTTTTATAAATTGCAAAAAACACCCACGTGTTCCATTAATTGTGCACAAAAAACCCATTCCGTAAAAGTTAACGACACGTGAATTACACTCTCCAACTGTGCGGTTGGTTTTACAGGTTTCTTTGTTAAATTGTATAAAATATTTATTTAAGTAAATAGCATATGATCATTGCCTTTGACCAGGATGCTCACCAGCATGTTTTTTGCCTTTTCTTTTCCTTAAGCTGCAGTTTGGGGTTAATTTGTTTGAATATATATGATGATTGTCAAGTGTATATCGTAAGTCATTTGATCTTACTTTTAACCCTTCAGGCCTGACACGTTATAATACTCATTCAGGAGGGATCACGATTTGATACTCGACTGCTAAAAAGTTTCTGGGTTTTGCACGCTGCTAAACACACGATAGTTCCATTTATCAGATTATGGAACATATCATCCATGACATCTAAACCATGTTCTTCAGCTCAGTCACGAATACCTTCTTCTGGAGAATCATTTAATAAGGCTTCTCCTGGCAAAATTCAAGGAATTCGGACTCGCAATGCTTCAGCCAATATGGTGATGTCAGGTTTAGGTTCTTACACCTCTCTGTTACCTGGTCAATGTACACCAGTCGTACTCTTTGTCTTTGTTGATGATTTCTTTGAGATGGAACGGTCTTCGGAGACCTCATTAAATATGTCTTCCAAGTTCAAACAATTCTGTGCTACCGGGAATGCCTACTAAAGGAACTAGTTCTGTTGTTGTGCTTGCACGCCTGTGAACAAAGATGCAACCATCCCTTGAGGCACAATTCATTTTCAATCAAAAAATATCTAATGCATTCAGTTTTTGAAGGCAGCCATGTCGGATCAAGGACTGGTGCTGTTGCTAGTTCAGCCCCTCCTTTTTCGCTTGATGCATCGTCTGTTTGACTTGTAGATAACAGTTCATGTCAGAGTGGTGAATCACTTAAGTTTGTAATTGGCCTTGTGGAAGAGGTATTAAACGGGAAAGCAACACCAGATTCTCTTATGCTTGAAGGCCACCACAAGAGTACAAGCAAGGAGGATATCCTCTCTGTGAAGGAGTTCATCCTCAGGCAGTCTGATCTTTTAAGAGGAAGAGGTGGTTTGGTGGGTAGCAGCAGTAGTGGTTCCGCAGGTGTTGGCTTGGTTGCTGCTGCAGCGTCAGCTGCCTCCACCTCCGCCTCTGCTGCTTCTGCAAGGTCAAATAATGCCCCCTGAACTCCCGACTTTAGACATCTGGTTGACTTCTTCTCAGAAAATTCTTCACGGGATTCTTTCTGCAAAAGCTTCTTGCACATATGGAGACAAAATAAACCGGATGCAAGATCAGAATGCAGCTATTCTATCAATAGAAACTTTAGTAGCATCTTCTGGTCCATATGAATCTGCATTGTCACATCTGGTGAATGGTATCGGAATGAGCACTAAATTCAACCTTGAGGTGTGAAAAAGCCTTTCCAATTGCGAAGGAGGTGTATTTGGAAGGTCTGGTCCTTGTTATCCAAGTTTTCAGCATGAGGACCATTTAAAGAGAGCTTTGCATGCCTTCATGTCAATGGTGAAGGGACCTGCAGTGCAACAGTACCTAAATTTTTTGAAGGATGAATGCGCTTCTAATTGGATTTCTGGAAGGCAACTGTGTGATGCTGACTGGGAATCCTTGTATATGCATCAAAAGCATGACGTTAAGGCTCTTCCCACAAATGATGTTAAACATCATTCAAGTGGATTTGTTTATCTCCATGCTTGTGCATGTGGCTGTTCTAGGCGACTGCGAACGGATCCTTTTGATTTTTATTCAACAAATGTTGCAGGCAATACCTTTGTTGATTGGGACAAGCTTCTTCCAAGTGTGAAGTTGCCAGAAGGAATGTCAAGGGACCCATTCAACATTCATCATGGATTTTATTCGTGTTTGGGTTGCAAGTTACTATGATCATTCAATAGGTTTAATCCAAAGTGGCTTCTTGGCAACCAACTGAAAAATTTCTTCCTAGATAGACTACATTTCTTGAGAAGCCAACTACTTAATGACTTCCAGCAGGTTTCGAATAGGGATTCATAGATGGAAGATGCAGAGGATCAAAACAGGACAGAGTTGGGACTCATTACTGGAAACTGCTTTAGATGCAGAGGATCAGGCATCTGATGCTATCAGAACGTGGGTCAGAGAGTTGGGACTCAAAAAAGACTCTCATCGGATTTCATTGGAAAACGGTAGTAAAAAAATGAGTATTGCTAGAGGATTATCAAACTTTACAATGGGGAAAACATTTTCCGAAGTCGTTGCTGGACCTGCTGCTGGACCTGCTGCTGCCAACTCTGCATTTCCTCCTCTCTTTTCTAGCAAACAACTTATTCAAGATTCTGACATAATGGACACCAAGAATCTCAGAAGGATAATGATACTGATAACTCGCAGCATAACGGCACAACTACTGATACCCCTATGTATGCAGATTCGTTTCCTCACATAGGAAGCAATATACCTTCTCTAAATGAGAATGGTCACGAACAGATTAAGGCCACCAATCCTATAAAGGCTCTTATAATATATCTGGGATTCGAACGCGAGTATCCCCATGGCCAAAGGTTTAGTATAACACAAGATCATCTTAGTGACCTTGTTTCATCCTACTCAGCGCCTGAGGAGAATGTTCTCACTTTTCCAGTTTTCCAGTGGAAAACTCAGATTTTAAAAAAGAGAGAGAGAGATCATCCAGAATTGGGTAAATTTGGCAACCATGGTAGAACCAGATGGCAGTCACACGGGTAGTTACGGGTGGTGGTATTAGTAAGGCCAAGAGCCTAGAGAAAACAAAAGAGAAAGGGGCGACTGGAAACTTGCCTCCTTATAAGTCTATGCAATCAGCCAGGCATGGCAAAAGCCGTAATGAGAGAACTGAAGATCTTGATTTTGACCTTAAACCTTCAAGTAGTGACGATCATGGTGGTGCTGTCTCCCTTTTAAATAGGAACTCATCTAAAGTTAAGTATGCAATTGTTATCTCGCAGCTGCAGAGGATCTTTGTGGTATGTGCTCGTTCGTTCCTCTACTGCATTAAATTAGATATATATCTGTCTACCTTGATTACATTCTTTAAAGGTCAAGAATATTTAGTGAGATGAAGATCTATGCCTATGTTTTTGGACTATCGAACATAGTGTTATGATTGACTTCTTCCTTTCAAATGAAACTTTTGCTACTTCGGTTCTGAACTATGTTTTCCTTTTATCTCTATTAGTGCTAATCTTCCATATGATTCATATATATGTTGTTTCAATGTTAGCCACTCACATGTTATGTATCTCTCCTATTGGGACGAAAGCCAGCCGTGAAATTCTTTCGTACTAAATTTGCTTGTAAAATGTGCAGGTCACGCCTCCATTCCCGATTGTTTTAGCTGCAAATCCGGTTATTCAGTTTGATGTGAGTCTCTCTCCCTCTCACTAACATATTCAACCTTCTCTTTGCTCAGTTACACGACTTTATACGACTTTTAGGCTTAAAAACGATCATTATGGAAATCCTTGAAAATCCATGTGTATTCTTAGTCCAGTTTGGATTCATCTTGAAGTCTCATTCTGAATTTTGTCATCCTTAACAAGTTTCTCCTGAATCTCTTGCCTACCTCCCTCGATTTCGAGTCAGAAGCTACAATTCAGCTTGGGTAGCCCTGTGATTCAGCCACCAGATAGTTTCCTCTCCCTAAAGCTTCCTTTCGTATATGGTGTGGAAATGGAGGAGGGGAGCCAACACCTCTTTGCCTACATTACGAGAGGTGCAACTTTGCAGGTTATGCCAAATCTCTCATTTATGCATGAGCTAAATTATGCTAGTTGCTATGAGAAATTAATCTTTTCTTTTTCATTTAGTGGTGTAATTGTTATGATCTAAATTATGTTGGGAGCGAGAGGCGTAATCAAGTGGGACAGAAACAGAAGATCTTTTCTAGGGAAAAAGTGAAACCAAACTTTCAACATAAGTAAAAACTACCAACTATGTCATAACCATGACTGCCAAAGCTCCTACTCTGCATAGCAAGACTTGAACTTGAACTTGAGCTTGAGCCTTCTTCTTCTTCTTTAAAGATGAATAACTTCCGATTATCGGTACTACTCGTAACTGCCTTTATCACTCTCCCATCACCACCATTGTAGAAATATAGAGGTCTCAAGTAGGAATATCATAATGGTTCGATGTGGCTATAATCGATTTCCAAATCTTTCTTCCATCGATCCTCCATCACCCACACAACAAACCTACGCCCATAATTCATGCACACGCTCAACCTCCCCCTCAACAAATACACTTCCAATTTATTTTTATAGCCAGGAACAGTGAGAGGATACGGCCCTGGCAGCGGCAGCGGCGTCGTAGGCAGCGCCAACCTCCCAAACTCCTCCGTCGACACATCAAATGTAAGTATAAGGAAGGCATCGGTTACGGCATGAAGTGGACGCTCTTTCGATATTCCGCCCTCGTGGACCACCCAGTGCAGCGCTCCGCCCGCAAACACGGCGGCCGGAATTATCAAGAAAGGTTTAAAGGCATCATTTATGTAGATGCTAAGCTCCTTCACACGAGAACCCATCATCTTCCTCCAACGATCGCTCCTCAGCGTATATAACTCCGGCTCTCCGTACAGACCCTTGTGGATCTTCAAAATCTTGTAGTCGTCGGTGCTCTAGCCGTACTCGATTCCGTAAGCAAACACCGATGTAGAGGATTCGCCGATCTTAGTCCCGATCCTCGGCGGACACGTCGGGGTGGGTAGCCTCCGCCGTGCTCGCGTTGAAGGGTTGTATAAACACAGAACGTCGTCGACCTCGATGCATCGCAGCTCGCCACATGAGGCTGAGGAGCCGTCCTCCAAGGGAAGGTTGATCGGCGCCGCGCCGTCCGTTGACACGGAGGAGAGAGGGCAAACCAGAGCTACTTGGTCGTCGTCGGAGCTGGAGGTGTTGGCTCTTAGCACGATCATCTCGCGGCGGCGGTACCTCCGGCGGAATTCCGCTCCCAATATCATCTCTTTCCATGTTGCCGATACGGTGCTGAAACGGAGGAGGGATTTCGGCGGGAGATTCGGCAGTATCTTCTCAACCAATACCGCCATCTGAGTCTTGATCAAAGCCGTCATCTTCCAAGTTGAATTTGTAAAGAAAGGGAAAAATCAGAAACAATTCCTCATGCGTCGATTCTGGGAATTTGCCTCTGTACGGCGCCCATAAATCTACATTAACAGCGTAATTGTTAGGTCTATAATGATCCATACCCCTCTCTCTCCCCTCTCTCCCTCTCTCTCGATCTGTTTATATATGCAATTAACTAGAATCTTATTGGGCTAATTATATATACATGGGCCCTTAAACTAATATTAAAAGAAAACCTATTTTCGATCTAAATAGAATAGGAATTAGTATACACTAATCAACGCTATATATGTAATGCACTTAGATTAATTAGGTTTTGTATTAGGGAGAAGGCTGCAAATTACTTGTGACGATGCCGGAACATAAGAATCGCCAGCGCCGCCATATACCGGCGGTATTGGTTGAGAAGATACTGCCGAATCTCCTGCCGAAATCCCTCCTCCGTTTCAGCACTGTATCGGCAACATGGAAAGAGATGATATTGGGAGCGGAATTCCGCCGGAGGTACCGCCGCCGCGAGATGATCGTGCTGAGAGCCAACACCTCCAGCTCCGACGATGACCAAGTAGCTCTGGTTTGCCCTCTCTCGTCCGTGTCAACGGACGGCGCGGCGCCGATCAACCTTCCCTTGGAGGACGGCTCCTCAGCCTCATGTGGTGAGCTGCGATGCATCGAGGTCGACGACGCTTTGTGTTTATACAACCCTTCAACGCGAGCACGGCGGAGGCTACCCACCCCGACGTGTCCGCCGCGGATCGGGACTAAGATCGGCGGATCCTCTACATCGGTGTTTGCTTACGGAATCGGGTACGACTCGAGCACCGACGACTACAAGGTTTTGAAGATCCACAAGGGTCTGTACGGAGAGCCGGAGTTATATACGCTGAGGAGCGATCGTTGGAGGAAGATGATGCGTTCTCGTGTGAAGGAGCTTAGCATCTACATAAATGATGCCTTTAAACCTTTCTTGATAACTCCGGCCGCCGTGTTTGCTGGCGGAGCGCTGCACTGGGTGGTCCACGAGGGCGGAATATCGAAAGAGCGTCCACTTCATGCCGTACCCGATGCCTTCTTTATACTTACATTTGATGTGTCGACGGAGGAGTTTGGGAGGTTGGCACTGCCTACGACGCCGTTGCCAGGGCCGTATCCTCTCACTGTTCCTGGTTATAAAAATAAATTGGAAGTGTATTTGTTGAGGGGGAGGTTGAGCGTGTGCATGAATTATGGGCGTAGGTTTGTTGTGTGGGTGATGGAGGATGGATGGAAGAAAGATTTGGAAATCGATTATAGCCACATCGAACTATTATGCTATTCCTACTTGAGATATGTTGCCGATACGGTGCTGAAACGGAGGAGGGATTTCGGCGGAAGATTCGGCAGTATCTTCTCAACCAATACTGCCGGTATATGGCGGCGCCGGCGATTCTTATGTTCCGGCATCGTCACAAGTAATTTGCAGCCTTCTCCCTAATACAAAACCTAATTACTCTAAGTGCATTACATATATAGCGTTGATTAGTATATACTAATTCCTATTCTATTTAGATCGAAAATAGGTTTGCTTTTAATATTAGTTTAAGGGCCCATGTATATATAATTAGCCCAATAAGATTCTAGTTAATTGCATATATAAACAGATCGAGAGAGAGGGGAGAGAGAGGGGTATGGATCATTATAGACCTAACAATTACGCTGTTAATGTAGATTTATGGGCGCCGTACAGAGGCAAGCTCCCAGAACCGACGCATGAGGAATTGTTTTTGATTTTTCCCTTTCTTTACAAATTCAACTTGGAAGATGACGGCTTTGATCCAGACTCGGATAGCCGTTGGATTTCGTTCAACGACAAACTCCAAATTCCTCATCTCCGATCCAAGCTCATCGAATTCCTAGCACAAGTTCGCCGGAGCAAGGTCAACTAGCTAATTAATTTCGATTTCAATTTCCGATTAATCGATTCTTGTTCCGATTATTCTGATTCTACAGGGTTACGACGTAGATTTCTACATCGATTTCTCCGCCTCCCGTCATTGGAGGTCGTACCATGTCTTCGTCCCCCGTAGCCTGGATGAGCAGGAATTCTATGACCTAGCTATGGCGGCTGCCAAGTTCGCCATCGGAGAAATCAACGAGGTATGCGTGCCATTGTTTAAATTATTTTAATTTTTTCGGATTAATTTATTCGACTCGATTCGATTTTGAAACTTCGTGTAGCGTTTGGGTGGGAGGAATTACGAGATTGTGAAGGTGGAGAAGTTGGTTTCAACCACCACTAATTTGTTGCTTTTGAGCTTTACTGCTAATGAAATCGGTACCGGGGATTTCGAAGCTTTTCAAGCCACAGTTTCAGGCCAAGAATCCAGTCTAGTAACAGACTATGTCCTCAAGGTTTGTTTCTTCTTCTTTTTTTTTTTTTTCGAAACAAAAGGAAATTTTGTAACTTAGCATTGAGAGAAGTTTTCATGATCACAGATTCTCAGGTTAGACATTTGTGCTGATATATTGGTGGGAGACGATATGAGAAGAGGAATCTCCGGTGGTCAAAAGAAGCGTCTCACAACCGGTATATATGTCGACATACACTACAAAAAACTCTTCTTTCAACTTCAAAATATAATGTATTGAGTTCTCTCTTTTTGGTTGGTGTAGGTGAATTTCTGGTAGGACCTGCAAAAGTTTTCTACATGGACGAAATCTCGACTGGCCTTGACAGTTCAACGACGTTTCAGATTGTTAAGTACATGAGACAGATGGTTCACGTGATGGATGTCACGATGATAATATCTCTTCTCCAGCCAGCACCGGAAGCTTTTGAGCTTTTTGACGACATCATTCTTCTTTCAGAAGGACAGATTGTCTACCAAGGCCCTCGTGAAAACATCCTCGAGTTTTTTGAGAGCGTTGGATTCAAGTGTCCAGATAGAAAGGGAATAGCAGACTTTCTACAAGAAGTTACATCAGCAAAAGACCAAGAGCAATACTGGTGCAAGAAGAATGAGTCTTACAGATATATTTCAGTGGCCGAGTTTGTCGAATGCTTCAGCTCTTTCCACATAGGGCAGAAGATTTTCGATGATTTAGCAGTTCCTTATGATAAAACTAAAGCTCATCCAGCTGCATTGGTTACTGAAAAATACGGTATATCAAATATGGAACTGTTCAAGGCAAGTTTATCAAGGGAATGGCTTCTGATGAAGAGGAATGCTTTCCTGTATATTTTAAAGATATTTCAGATAACTGTGATATCGATTATTACTTTCACGGTGTTCTTTAGAACGGAGATGAAGTCCGGAACTTTGGCTGATGGAGGAAAATTTTACGGAGCATTGTTTTTCAGTCTCATCAATGTGATGTTTAATGGCACAGCAGAGCTTGCTCTTACAGTTATGAGACTTACCTTGTTTTTCAAACAAAGGGATGCTCTATTCTTCCCGGCTTGGGCTTTCTCGTTGCCAATTTGGATTCTTAGGATCCCACTTTCTCTTATGGAATCGTCGATATGGATCATTCTTACCTATTATAATATCGGGCTTGCTCCGGAGCCTAGTAGGTATGTTTTTATCATTCATCTGAACTCTACCTCCTTTCCCTCTCTCTAGGAACTGCGAATGATTTTCTACGTGATACTTTTTCAGGTTCTTTCGCCAGTTACTGGCATTCTTCGCTCTGCATCAAATGGCTTTATCGCTGTTCAGATTCATCGCTGCACTTGGAAGAACGCAGGTTGTTGCAAACACTTTGGGAACCTTCACTTTGCTTATGGTATTCGTTCTTGGTGGTTTCATCATTGCCAAAGGTAGAGTGACATTTCAAGTTTTTGTAGTAGTTAAACTAGCTAAGTCATGTTTTCTGTTTTTAATCTCATACATTGTACTGTCTAAATGTCTTCGAACCATACTTCTCAGACGACATTGAGCCTTGGATGATCTGGGGCTATTACGTCTCTCCTATGATGTACGGCCAGAACGCCATTGCCATTAACGAGTTTCTGGACAAGAGATGGAGTGCTGTAAGTTCCCATACTGATATGCAGAATGTGAATTCTGTTTTGAGTTGAATTCTACTTGTTAGTTGAATAATGATTGGTTACCTTAGTTAAATCTTGCTCTCTTGATTGTCTCAGCCAAATACCGATCCGAGGTTTACTGAACCGACAGTAGGCAAAGTACTTCTTAAGATGAGGGGCATGTTTCTTGAGGAGTATATGTATTGGGTGTTTGTCGTTGCTCTCTTCGCCTTTTCCATTCTCTTCAACGTCCTCTTCATCGTGGCCCTGACATATCTGAAACGTAAACTTTGCTCCAACGTTCTTTCTCTCGACACCATTGGATTTTCTTCGGGTTATGGATTAACTCTTGAATTTTGCAGCCTTTGGAGATTCAAAATCTCTTATCCCTGATGAGAGTGCCAAGAAGAAGAAGAATCCCGCCTCCGGTGGTACTTCAAGTTCTGCAGCTCCTGCTGTTGAAGGTCTGAGGCCACTCACTGACTATGTTATTCTTCTGAGATTACAACAAAATGATTAAGCTATGCCTTCGTCTTTGACTGCTACGAATTTCTTCTAACTATGTGAAACATTGTTGCAGGAGAAGAGATGAGCATGAGGAACAGATCTGATAACTCTGTTGATGGATCAGCGAGAAAAGGAATGGTGCTCCCTTTCACCCCGTTGTCCCTAGCATTCGATCACGTGAACTACTACGTTGATGTGCCTGCTGTAAGTCCCCTCTCTACCATATACATATGCATTCTTCCTTATGAATATCTAGTGTTTATAAACTCTCTCAATCGTTCTATAGGAAATGAAGAAGAGCTGGATCGAAGACACCCGTCTCCAATTACTAAGGGAAGTTAGTGGAGCTTTCAGGCCTGGTGTTCTAACAGCACTGGTTGGTGTTAGTGGAGCTGGTAAAACAACTCTAATGGATGTCTTGGCCGGAAGAAAAACAGGTGGATATATCGAAGGAAGCATCAACATCTCTGGTTATCCAAAGAATCAAACGACTTTTGCTCGTGTCAGTGTCTACTGCGAACAGACTGACATCCATTCTCCACATGTGACCGTCTACGAATCCGTGGTGTACTCTGCTTGGTTGCGTCTTTCTCCAGACGTAAGCGAGGAAAGTAGAAAGGTACAACATCTTAATCCTGAGGCACTATTAATCTCTGTGCACGAATTTAAGTAAACAACGAATGATTTATCGTTTGGTTTGTGTTAGATGTTTGTTGAGGAAGTGATGGAGTTGATTGAGTTGAATCCCTTGAGAAATGCTTTGGTCGGGCTTCCCGGAGTGGACGGTCTCTCGACTGAACAGAGAAAGAGGCTGACCATAGCTGTGGAACTGGTTGCTAACCCTTCCATCATCTTCATGGATGAACCTACATCGGGTCTTGATGCGAGAGCTGCTGCAATCGTGATGAGAACTGTCCGTAACACTGTGGATACCGGAAGAACTGTCGTCTGCACCATTCACCAACCGAGCATAGATATTTTCGAAGCTTTTGATGAGGTAAGTAAATCAGACTACATGACAAGCATCTCTTTCTCTATAGTATGTTTGTTTTCAACTATATTTACAGTTTCTCGACGTGTCTGTGTAGCTGCTGTTGATGAAGAGAGGAGGACAAGTGACCTATGCCGGACCTCTTGGCCATCATTCTCGGTTGTTGGTAGAATACTTTCAAGTAAGTATTTCGGCACGAAAAGTGAGATTATCGATAAAAAGGGATCGAATGAATAAATCTTTGAACTGAACATTCGATTTTATTTGCAGTCGATTCCTGGGGTGCCTGAGATCAAAGAAGGCTATAATCCGGCTACTTGGATGTTGGATATTAGCTCTCCTGCCATGGAAGCTCAGCTCAATGTTGACTTTGCTGAAATTTACTCGAAATCCGAACTTTACAGGTAACTAACTCTTGAGGATGGAGTGCTCATTTCTTGCTTGTTTCGTGGTTTTTTCTAACGCGATCTTCTGTTCTTTCTCGATCCGTTCCACAGGAGGAATCAAGAATTGATCAAAGAACTCAGCACGCCAGCACCTGGATCGTGAGATCTACATTTCGATACCAAATATTCTCAGTCTTTCCTTACTCAATGCAAAGCTTGCTTCTGGAAACAGCACTTGTCTTACTGGAGGAATCCTCAGTACAACGTCGTCCGATTCTTCATGACAACCCTCATCGGTATCATATTTGGGGTCATATTTTGGGGCAAGGGGGATCAATTGTGAGTAAATTCTTGATTTTCTTTTCTTGCCACATCCATTTACTCAAGATGTATTATCTGAATTTGATCTAGGTCCAAACAACAAGACCTGATGAATCTTCTTGGAGCCATGTACTCTGCTGTTATGTTTCTCGGAGGTACGAATACGTCCGCTGTTCAATCAGTCGTGGCTGTAGAGAGAACCGTGTTCTACCGTGAGAAGGCAGCCGGGATGTATTCAGCACTACCTTATGCATTTTCACAGGTGAAAAAGAACAGCAAAACTTTTTTCTATGAAGTTTCTTATTTTTCCTTGATTGGATCTCATGTTTCTTTGATACTTATGAACTAGGTGGCGATCGAGACTCTTTATGTATCCGTCCAAACGTTCGTATACAGCCTCATCCTATACTCCATGATAGGATTCCACTGGACCCCGGCCAAATTCTTCTGGTTCTACTTCTTCGTATTCATGTGCTTCGTCTACTTCACCTCTTACGGAATGATGCTCGTTGCCCTCACTCCAAACTACCAGATCGCTGCCATTGTCATGTCCTTCTTCCTCAGCTTCTGGAATCTCTTCGCCGGATTCTTAATCCCGAGAACTGTAAGCATATCAAATTCAAACTCATAAAAAAGTACTAATCCAGTTACACTAAAAATGGTTTCTTAACATTCCTTCTCTTGCAGCAAATCCCTATATGGTGGAGATGGTACTACTGGGCTTCCCCCGTTGCATGGACGATATACGGCCTCATTACTTCCCAGGTGGGAGACATGAACAACGGAATTGAGGTACCCGGGGTCGCTGGACTGGTTCCATTGAAGCAATACCTTGAAGAAGACATGGGATTCAGGCATGACTTCCTAGGTGCAGTAGCTGCTGCACACGTCGCGTGGGCGCTCCTCTTCTGCGTCGTCTTCGCCTACGCGATCAAGTACTTCAACTTCCAGAGGAGGTGAAGGAGATTTGAAGATTTGAAGCAAAGTGTAAAGAAACAGTTATTCCTTCATACAGTTTGTTTGCATTATTTTCTCTGTAAAGAAGGATTGTGTTTCCAGTTTTTGTATGTTTTTTTAGATGATGATGGTGAAGGAGATTTGAAGATTTGAAGCAAAGTATTTTTTTTTTCTTGAGCTGAATTTGTATTTTTTGTGGTTTGAATTATTCACTTTTTTTCCAATTTATTACAATTAAATAACATTATATATTGAGCTTTGATTTTATATGTATTTTTTATTTAATGATTATAAAGAATTAAAAGATATTACAATTGAAAAAATTGTAAAAAGTAACAAAATAATGTAGAAACGAAAAAATATCACGAAAAAATGTTGAAGGTGATCATTCCTCTGTAATAGTATAGTGTAATTATTTAATTTCAGACGCATATTTAATTTCTTCTAATTATTACTAAAGCGGTTTGACCCGGAAGAGTCGGGTCATGACCCGTATCTAATACCAGCAAAGACTACACAGACAGTGCTTGATTTTGATTCAGAGAGAGAGAGAGAGAGAGATGAAGACTCATTGCTGGGTTCGAGCTTCTGATTCCGACTTCACTGGGCCGCTTCCCCAACCTCGAAGGTGAATCTCTATTTCTTACGCGATGATCAAATTTTACACGATCACAAAAAATAGATTAGAATCAACCCTGCTTATTTGAACTACTATTTGTTTGTGATTCGGTTGGAATTGCAGTGGGCACACAGCTGTGAACATCGGGAAGTCGAAGATTGTGTTCTTCGGAGGCCTGGTCGACAAGAAATTCCTAAATGACGTCACTGTTTATGATATTGGTATATATATATATATATATATATATATTTTTTCTTCTTCGCCTCTACCTTCATTTATGCAGCTGGAACTATAGTTTTTGATAAGTAGCTCAAGTTTTGCAAGTGCTAATGGTGATTACTTGTCGTGTCGATGATCTGTTCAAGAGTGTATGATCAATTGCTTTGACTGGAATTTTTAGAGTAGAGAAGTTTTTAGGCTGCTCTTGATTGAGAGTTTGCAAATTCGAGACGGTTATTGGGCTTAAATTTACATTCAGGAGAGCACAAGATCTTTTTTTTCAATGCATTTGAATGATCCATGTTTCTTAAAGTTATATAATTATAGGGTTAATGTCATTTAAATACACGAACTTTGGGCCGTTTTCGTTTTTTCCCATGAACTTTCAACTTTGTCACAAAAATACACGAACTTTCAAATCGTTGCAATTTTCCCATGAAATTCAATTCCGGTCAAATTGAATCCTAGTTGTCAATTAATTTGCATGACGTGGCCTTAATGGGCTGATTTGGCGCTGATTAGGCAATGATGTGTCGAAAATATTAAGGGTTACTATCATTTAAATACATGAACTTTGAGTGGTTTTCTTTTTTTCCCATGAACTTTCGACTTTGTCACAAAAATACAAGAACTTTCAATTCGTTGCAATATCCCCATGAATGTAAATTCCAATCAATTTGAATCCTAGTTGTCAATTAATTTAAATGACGCAACCTTAATGGACTGATTTGGCGTTGAGTAAGCAATCACGTGGTGAAAATATTAAAAACGACGTCGTATTAATAATTGGGCAGCTTAAGAAGCGACATCCAAGGTTTGCTGCCGTACGCGCCGTAAGAATATCACAAGACAAGTCATTCTCACAATTTGGGATGAATCTTACTCTCGAGTGCTTTGACGAATTGATGAGGATGTCATTGCCAAAATGAAGATGAAAGAAGAGGAACGACGAACCGGAAGAATAAGGTATGGAGAAGAAAAAATAAAGAAAAATGAATGACGGAGCCACTGCAATTGTTTTTTATTAATTGGAAACCATAAATTGATGTCAAAAGACGTTTTTGGCAGTTTCAACACGATGTGTATTTTACCGTCGATCAATGCCACATAATTATAAACGGTTGCTACGTAGGACACAATTTGGGAAAATTGACTTTCATGGAAAAATTGCATTAAATCGAAAGTTCGTGTATTTTTTGTGACAAAGTTTAAAGTTCATGGGAAAAAATGAAGAACAACCAAAGTTCATGTATTTAAATGACACCATTTTTGGCAGTTTCAAAACGACGTCGTATTCTTTACCGTCGATCAGTGCCACGTAATCATTCCGGTTGCCACGTAGGATGCAATTTGGGGAAAATTGAATTTCATGGGAAAATTGCAACAATTTGAAAGTTCGTGTATTTTTATGACAAAGTTGAAAGTTCATGGGAAAAAACGAAAACCACCCAAAGTTCATGTATTTAAATGACATTAACCCTATAATTATATCGAAAGTTGTGTAGTTTAGAACATACACTATCATGTTTTAAGATATGTATTCGCACTGTTGCAGACAACGATATGTGGTTTCAACCAGAGTGCACGGGCAATGGTTCCGATGGGAATGTGGGTCCTAGTCCGCGTGCTTTTCATATTGCTGTTTCAATAGATTGTAACATGTTCATATTTGGAGGGAGGTCCGGTGGGAAGAGGTATCTAGTAAATTATGTTTATGAAGTCTATGTCACTTACTTACCCACCAAATATGTTCAAATTCGATTATTCGTTTGTAACTTTGATTTACAGGTTAGGTGATTTCTGGGTTCTGGATACTGGTAAGCTTCTTTGACTACCACTTTAGACAATTAGTAAACATTGGGTCCCAAAATGAAGGTTCATAGTTGATTCTTCTTGGTGATAGATATTTGGCAGTGGTCAGAACTTACCACATTTGGCGACTTGCCTTCATCTCGGGATTTTGCAGCTGCTTCAGCTGTTGGACACAGTAAAATTGTGATGTAAGTGATGATTCTTTCTCGTAGCTGATTATTTTGATTCGTACTCTTGTTGTTCAGACCGCGTTAGTATGATGCAGGTTTGGTGGCTGGGATGGCAAAAAGTAGCTCTCAGATGTCTTTGTCCTAGACACAAGTAATATATGTGTTCTGTGTGGAACTTTTGCTGTTTCTTATATCAACTTTAGGATGATTTCACCCTAATTGTTGGCTGCGTCTCGTACAGTTTCACTTGAGTGGATGGAGCTGTCAGTTGTAGGGACAATGCCACCCCCCAGATGTGGCCACTCTGTTACAATGATTGAGAAGCGGTTACTCATCTTTGGCGGTAGAGGTAATTTAGGATCCTCTTACTACTAGCAGGAGCCAACAATTGTTATTTCCTTTCCTGCCTGTTGTAAAATGTTGTTGTAGAAGTGAAGGTTTCTTCCTCTCTAAAAATAAGAACTGATGGCTCTTCTACTAGAGATGGAGCCGATGCCATTTCCTTCGTTTGATAGCTCAATCCTGCCTTTCGAATGTTAATGCTCACATTGAATTAAACATACTTATGACAACCCTCTCTAAACTCCCTCGTTCATGCTTAGGAAGCTATTATGGAAGATGTATGAGACATATTTTTCTGTTAAAGCAACTCTTTCATTTTCTGAATACCGTCTATGTTTTTTGTGGATATCTTTCCAGGTGGTGGGGGTCCAATCATGGGTGATCTGTGGGCTTTAAAAGGACTTATTAAAGAAGGTACCTCATTTCCTCTTCATTTAGGCATTAGGAGGGATAAAAATGATTGCCTAGTTCAAGATGTGGCCTTCTTTCCCAATTTTAAGGAACTTCTTCCACCTACTTATGTCACGTTTTTTTAGTTCTGATGCTCATTTTTCATTGACATTGAAATGTTAGTTCCAGGTCCAGTTTACCATACTTATTTTTTGCTAATCATCATCATCTAGTAGTTTCTCCATGTTTGCACATATAAAATTACTCTTCCTTTCTGATCCCATATGACTGTTGTTTCGAGATTACTTCTTTCATGCTTAATCATGTCGTGATGGTTGGATGTTTGTTGTGGAAGCAAGAGAATGAACCACCTGGATGGACACAATTAAAGCTTCCAGGACAAGCTCCTTCACCTCGTTGTGGACACACCGTGGCTTCTGGAGGGCCTAACGTAATTATCTAATTTTATACTTTTTTATGACTCCATATTCTCCATAGCTCATGTCCTTATGGTGCTAGCAACAAAAAAATTGACTGAATTCCCTAAACTATTATATAATTCCCATGTTGATAGTTTATATCATGTCTATGCTTCATGTTGATGAATCAAGTGTTACTAGGGTATGGTATGTTACAACGTATGCATAATTTGCATTTTTGTATTTTTGAACACTACACATTGATCCTATAACTTTTTCCTAGATTTTATTTATTTTAAGCTTAATCATCATTTGGACCCAATTGCAGTTGGCAAGTTCTAACTTTATGAAGATGTCTTTCTGATATTTTGAGTCAAATTTATTTGGTTGGTTTGACTACGTTTGTCACTGTTCTCGTATATATCATGCATCTATAATAGATAAGTTTCTTTGTTGCAGCTTTTGTTATTTGGAGGGCATGGAACTGGTGGTTGGTTGAGCCGATATGATATTTATTACAATGATTGTGTTGTTCTAGACAGGGGTGCGTTTTATACTCACCGTTTTGAATTCAGATGTTATTGCTATATTATCTTCCATGAATTTTATCTTTTATCTTCCCACTAAGTCTGACAGTATACTACTATTATGACATTTAGTTTCTGTGCAATGGAAACGTTTGCCCACTAGCAATGATCCTCCAGCTGCTCGAGCATATCATTCTATGAACTGCGTTGGTTCGAGATACCTATTGTTTGGTGGCTTTGATGGAAAATCAACTTATGGTGATCTCTGGTGGCTTGTACCTGAAGGTACATAGTTCTTCTCTAATGTTGTGGATATGTTTACAACTTTATTGCAGACTTTACATTGCAACGTTGACAACCTAGATGACAATAAATCTTCGATTTCTTTCTATATATGGAAAAATCTTGAAACTTTACATCATTGGCGTTTCATGGTATTATCTGGATTTTTCTTGATGCAGATGATCCCATTGCAAAGAGGTCTAGCATATCTTCTTCTGAAGTTGTTCCAGAAGGAGACACGACCATGGGAGATAAGGTAAGCACACTTTCAACGAAGTCGTCTTTGTTACACTGACAATCAAGATAATCTGCATGTAACTTGCTTAACTGTATAATTATAGAACTTAACGAAGAATGAATTCACAATTTTTTTGTTTAAGAGTGTTACAAATGATCTACTCATATCTCAGGAAGGCGAAAGAGAAGGAGATGCAATTACAGAATTACAGAGACGATTAGAGATGTCAGGTTTAACTTCTAATTCTTTGCAAATTGTCGATGAAATGGAAGACAGAGAACTCATCCAACAAGGGTTAAGAGTTTGTGGCAAAGAGGCTGTCAATAACATGAAGGTTTTCCAAATATCACATTTTCATTTTTCTTAGTAGACTTTAGCTGTCGTCTTTTTTTTCTGACTTTATCTTGGTTAAAGGCTGTGCAAGCAATCCGAGAACACTGGATGAAATCTGCTCCTGAATCCATAACTCTTAAGGAGATCAGCCCATTGCTGCATGACTACCAACGCTTGATAACCCGTCATCATATGTGAGATTTATCTCTATATAAATATACGTGTGTTCTGTAAATACACATCTTCACTTTATTTATGTTTTTGTACTACGATAGTTTCTTCTTGGAACAAATCAATGTCTCCGAGTAATAGTTTATCAAAACGTTATGATCTAGGCATGACTAATCTATTCTTAATAACTAAATTTGTCTGGGATCTAGCCGAACAATCTTTAAGCTTTGTCTGCCTTGAAATCGTGAACATTAATAAATGGAATGTCCATAAATTAAGTTTTCTAGCAATAAACTGTTTTACTGAATGTTATGCCCATTTCTTTCTATCGCAGAGGAAAGGTAGGATCTAATCTTGAACACGAGAACACTGAAATGGGTGCATCATTTCGCTTCTACCATGTTAAAACTCCTTCTCAGGTACGAGTTGTAGCACTCTTTTTCTTGAGCTCGTTACTGTCTATTCCTGATGCAAACATCCTTGCTGCTTTCTTAAAGCTTGTTTGTGACATTTGTGTCTTTTTTGTTTTTCTTCTTGATTATATTTCAGTTGCGCTTGAATGACATCCCACGTCTATTAGCTGAGTACAAAGAGCTGCTCGCATCTACGAATATAAGTTAACAGTGGGAATGCAGGAGCAAACAGCTTTCTTAGCATAGCAGTAATCAGTAACTGTTTGAATAATTCGTACTGCAACGTACAATTTGTCGTTCGTACATGTTGAAACTATGGCGTAGTTCTATGTCCGGTTTAATTATTAAGAATGTTTATTTTGCGGTATACTCATTCCACATATCCTCCTTCTTAGCACTCGGACGAGAAATGATACCCTCGGACGAGAAATGATACATCTACTTGTCATTTATTTTGCTTGTACAAAATTTATCAAGAAATTTTTATGAACTGAAGATTTGAGACATTGATTAAAGAAAATGTCCATTCGAATATTCGCTAATGTTGGAAATTTGCGGTAATGAGCTAAAATAAATGATATTAAAGGCACTCTATGTGCACATTGTAGAGGAACACCTTCTCCTTCTGTTGCAAAACCGCCGCCACCTCCGATTCCGACTCCACAATTAAACACTCTAAGGTAACCTCCTTGTAATTACAAGCAACCAAACCCTTCTTCATCATTCTACTAAGCTTGTCAAAGCTAACCTCTGCCATCTCCACCCATTCCTTAGGACACATTATGCGGTGCCTTGTTTAGGCATAGTGTAAAATGTCAAGCTTCGCCTATGCATGAGTCTGAGCCACATTACACCATCACACGTTGTCCTTGTAAATGAATACCATTACAAGATAGAAATATTAATGTCACGCCTCACACTTTTCTATTCCCAAGGCTCTGGAAGTTTTCCGAAATAACTTGAGAACTGTTGAAGGCCTAGAACATTGCAGAAAGCGCAAGTAGTATAGAGATTCGTAGAACACTGTAGAGCAAGCAGTCCAGAGATTCGTAGAACACTGTAGAGTATTGTAACATCTAGAGATCTAGAACCCTTCTTACCACTTGTATATATATGTGTTATTGATCATTCATTTGTAACATCTCAAGACCTATCAATTCAAGCAACTATCAACAACCAAACAATTCAAGCAATAAGAATTTCTCTTTTTATATAAGAAAAATTAAAATTGAAATCGATGCAACACCGCAAATAAATATACAATATAGCCCAAATAATCTCCCGCACAGTGCAACGTGAAACGGATTCATCTATAAAAATAAGCTATAAGGATTTGAATCTGTTTTTTTGTTTTTGGGTAGATTTTAGGGTTATGGGGTGAATTTGTTCATCGATTTCTCTTTGTAACCGCTCTGGTCACGCTACGGTGTTTTCAATAAGTGGACAATTAAATGAGACATTTCAATAAAAAAAATAGAGACAATTAGCATGGGATAGGTGCGGATGAAATGGTTATAACGAATCAAAGGTTGCTGCCTAGTTTCCGGCGTTGGTTGCTACCTAGCTTCCGGCGTTGGTCACACTATGGGTTTTCACCCCTCGTGATCTGAATGATGGATGTTTCCTCGTCTTGGTTGTTGATGCCGGTAAAGTTGTGGTCAATCAGTTGAACATTCAAGTGGTATATCCGATTAGATAAGTTCATAATTCAAAATCATGAATAATCTTGCGATTTCAGACTGATTACTTATAAATTTCTCTAGCCGACGGGATGTGTAGCCAGGTCGGTTGAGTTTGGGATGAACTGGTTACAACGAACCAGAATCGTTTGCTTCTAAGCTTTCGTGCCGTGAGATTCGATGGATTTGGAATTGCGAGCTTTGTTAATCTACGGGGTGTGATCGGATTCAACATCGCTAGGGATGAGGGATTTAACTCAAGTTCGTACTTATACTTATAGATGCATAATTGTAAATAAATGCACTGAAAGACATTTTGTGGTGTTATTGATCGGATTCAACATTGCTAGGGACGAAGGATTTCCGATAATATTCAGGTTGAAAGACTGGAAAATGGAAATATAACCCTTTTGTTGTTCCGGGTATGATGTAAATGAGTATAACTCGTGCTCGTACTTATACTTATAGATGCATAGTTGTAAATAAATGCACTCAAAGGCATTTTGTAGTGTTGTTAAAGGTGCTTACGGTTACTGAGACTTAGAAGGAATATGGGCATCTCTGATCAGTCCAATTTTATGCCACGAAGGAGTCGGTTACTCTGATTTTTCGTAAAACTTACAATTTACATGTTTGAGTGTGTTACTAGAATGATTTCGGTTGGGATTGAGAGTTAGGATGATTTGAATTTGTTTTTGTATTTTTGGTGGTTGATTTTAGGGCTACGGAGTGGATGTGTTTGTCGACTTCTCTCGGTTCCCGCTTTGGTCACAGTACGGCGTTTTCACCCCTCACGATTTGACTAATCCGAGGTTCCTCCGCTTGGCGAGTGATGCTGCGCAAGCTGTAGTTGATGAGTTGAACCGTCGAAAGGTAACATCAGATTAGAACTTGAAGAAGTTTAAGATTCAAATATGAAATAATATCTTGCAATTAAATTCACTTGATATTTTCTCCTTCGCTGGCAGAATGTACGGCCTACTTTCACTTTGCTCGGTGTGGATAAATTGGTAACAACGAATAAAAACCGGTTGTTGCTCACTTTCGTGCTTCGGAATTGGATGTTGGAGCTGAAATCCAGAGCATCGGTGTGGATAACCGGCTGTTTCTCACTTTCAGTGCTTCGGAATTGGATGTTGGAGCTGAAATCCCGAGCACCGTTCATCTCCGAGCAATGGTTGATTTGATTGGATTTAGCATTGCAACGGACGAAGGATTTCCGGATACATTCAAATTGACAGAATGGAAGTATCATGTTCCTTTTTTAATGATGTTGTATAATCATGCGCATATTTTGGCTACCACGTAATAGGAGTAGATAAATGCACTTAGATACATAAATAGTAGACATTTTGGGTGGTTTTTGTTAATGGTGCATATGGATTGTTGGATTGTTACTGAGTGTTTGATGATGGAAGTATATTTTTTGTCAAAGTAACTGACCCCCTCTTTTACCTATTGTGCTCTTGAATCGATTGCTTTATGTTTGATCATTTCCTCCTTTAATTTGGAAAGGATATATAATGCGAAAATTACCGAGATTAGTGTTACTTTGTGTGTGTAATTGACTAATCGGTAGGAGGTTGAGACAAAGTGCTCGTTTGGCTCAAATTAGATAATAGAAAAGGAATAAAAGTTACTATGAGAATCAAAACAATAGTTGTTATTTTTATTAAGTGTTTGGTTCAATGGGAAGGGAGTCATTTGTGAGGGGAGGGAATTTCTTTTTCCTTGTTTACCCTCCAACTTGAGTGCTAACAATTTGAGATATTGAGTTACCTTTTAAGTAAATGTAATTGTTAACCTATTGCTTAAACCAAACATCGGACAATGGTTTTACTTAATTATATCCCTTTCCATACTAAAAAGGCGAACCATACTAAAAAAAGGTGAACCGAATAAGGTCAAAAGTTTTCAAGTTCGAATCTTCCGTAATATTATAATTATTTGAGAGAGAGAGAGAGATGCATTTCTGGTTTGTTGTTTAGAGGTTGAATTCTAGATTGTAAATTTCGTTTAGTTTAGTTCTTCCCTCTCCGTGTAACAATATTGTGTTGGATATTTTGGATACTCAAAACATTTTATTTTCAATGAATTTTACTTTCCCCGATCAAAAAATTAATTACTTGAATAGAACTACAATTAGATTTATAATAATTAATTTTCACCATTTACTTTTTCCAATATTATTAGTGTGATGGGCTTTAATATTAAAATTGCAGCCCCAATCTAGATGGGCTGTAAGGCTCAAATACTTTACCTTATATCCAATCTAACGGTCTAGGAGGCCCAATTTTTTACTCACAACCCGACCCGTTTAGATCTAGTCCTGGCCCGTTTCAATGGAGAGCCGCTCCCACCCAATCAGAGTGTTAGTTCAGCCGCCGGCCCCAGCACCGCCCCCTAAAAGCGGCGTCATCGTGGTCGGATTCATTGGGAGGCGCCACCACGTCCTCCCTCGTATGATTTCGGCTCCGGCAGCTCGGAAGCGAAATGGAGTAAGTGGCTCGAGATTAGGGGAATTCGAATTTGCTTGTTTGCATGTCCTGAAAGAACTGGTCAGTTTGAAGTAAATAGGCTTATGAACATTTGAAAAATCCAGCATGTTGTTTGCCCTTTCTTTTTCTTAAGCTGCAGTTTGGGGTTAATTTGTTTAAATATACATGATGATTGTCAGGTGTCAACATTGTTCACATGTGTTGTAGAGTTATATTTCCCCTTCAGGTCTGTCACTTTATATCGTATCTGTCACTCTATAATACTCATTCAGGAGGGATCACTATTTGATACTCGACTGCTAGAAAATTTCCAGGTTTTGCAAGCTGCTAAACACACAGTATTTCCATTTATTAGATCACGGAACATATCATCCATGGCATCTGGAGCATCATTTAATAATGCATCTCCTGGCAAAATTTCAGGTTTAGGTTCTTACACCTCTTTGTACTCTTTGTCTTTGTTGATGATATCTCTGAGACTTTCCTCAGTGGAAATATGGAGCAGTCTTCGGAGACCTCATTTAATATGCCTTCAAGTTCAAACAGTTCGGTGAGGCCAGGAATGCCTACCAAAGGAACTAGTTATGTTGTTGTGCTTGCACGCCCTGTGAACAAATACGAAGGCAGATCGAGGATAATGTTGCAACCATCCCTTGAGGCACAAATTCGTTTTTCAATCAAAAATGTCGAATGCATTCAGTTTTTTAATGTCGGATCAAGGATTGGTGCTGTTGCTAGTTCAGCCCCTCCATTTTCGCTTTATGCACCAAGGGAAGTTTCACCTGTAGATACCAGTTCATGTCAGAGTCGTGAATCACTTGAGTTTGCAATTGGCCTTGAGGAAGAGGTATTAAACGGGAAAGCAACACCAGATTCTCTTATGCTTGAAGGCCACCACAAGAGTACAAACAAGGAGGATATCCTCTCTGTGAAGGAGTTCATCCTCCGGCAGTCTGATCTTCTAAGAGGAAGAGGTGGTTTGGTGGGTAGCAGCAGTAGTGGTTCCGCAGGTGTTGGCATGGTTGCTGCTGCAGCATCAGCTGCCTCCACCTCCGCCTCTGCTGCTTCTGCAAAGTCAAATAATGCCCCCTGAACTCCTGACTTTAGATACCTGGTCGACTTCTTCTCAGAAAATTCTTCACAGGATTCTTTCTGCAAAAGCTTCTTGCACATATGAAGGCAAAATAAACCGGATGCAAGATCAAAATTCAGTTATTCTATCAATAGAAACTTTAGCAGCGTCTTCTGATCCATATGAATCTGCATTGTCACATCTCGAGAATGGTATAGGAATGAACACTAAATTTTCAACCTCGAGGTGTGAAAAAGCCTTTCCAATTGCTAAGGAGGTGTATTTGGAAGGTCTGGCTCCTTGTTATCCAAGTTTTCAGCACGAAGACCATTTAAAGAGCGCTTTGGATGCCTTCATGTCAATGGTGAAGGGAGCTGCAGTGCAACAGCACCTAAAAAATTTGAAGGATGAATGCGTGTCTAACTGGAGTTCTGGAAGGTAACTGTGTGATGCTGACTGGGGGACCTTATATATGCATCAAAAGTATGACATAAAGGCTCTTTCCACAGATGATGTCAAACATCATTCAAGTGGATTTGTTCATCTCCATGCTTGTGCATGTGGCCGTTCTAGGCGACTGCGAATGGATCTTTTTATTTTAATTCAGCAAATGATGCAGTTGCAGGCAATACCTTTGTTGATTGGGACAAGCTTCTTCCGAGTGTGAAGTTGCCATAAGGAAATGTCAAGGGACCCATTCAACATCCATCATGGATTTTATTCGTGTTGGTGGTGCAAGGTACTATGATCCTTCATCCAAAGTGGCTTCTCGGCAACTGAAAAATTTCTTCGTAGATGGACTATATTTCTTGAGAAGCAACTACTTAATGACTTCCGGCAGGACTTGAATAGGGACTCATAGCTGGAAACTGCTTTAGATGCAGAGGAACAGGCTTCTGATGCTATCAGCACACAGGACAGAGTTGGGACTCAAGAAAGACTCTCATCGGATTTCATTGGAAACGGTACTAAAAAATGAGTATTGCTAGAGGATTATCAAACTTTACAATGAGGAAAACATTTTCCGAAGTCGTTGCTGGACCTGCTGCTGCCAACTCTGCATTTCCTCCTCTTTTCTAGCACACAACTTATTCAAGATTCTGAGAAAGGTGTTTTTAAGCTACATAATGGACATCAAGAATCTCAGAAGGTTAATGATACTGCTTCTACTGATAACTCGCAGCATAACGGCACATCTACTGATACCCCTATGTATGCAGATCCATTTCCTCACACAGGAAGCCATATATCTTCTCTAAATGAGAATGGTGGCGAACAGATTAAGGCCACCGAGCTGTCATAATATATCTGGGATTCGAACACGAGTACCCATGGCCAAAGGTTTAGTATAACACAGGATCATCTTAGTGACCTTGGTTCATCCTACTCAGCGCCAGAGGAGAATGTTCTCACTTTTCCAGTGGAAAACTCAAGAGTACAAAAAAAAAGATCAACAAAGATTGGGTAAATTTGGCAACCATGGTAGAACCTGACGGCAGTCACACGGGTAGTTACGGGTGGTGGTATTAGTAAGGCCAAGAACCTAGAGAAAACAAAAGAGAAAGGGGCGACTGGAAACTTGCCTTCATATAGGTCTATGCAACCAGCCAGGCATGGCAAAAGCCGTAATGAGGGCACTGAAGATCTTAATTTTGACTTCAAACCTTCTAGCAGTGATGATCACGATGGTGCTTTCTCCCATTCAAATAGAAATTTGCCAATATATATGAACTGTCCCCATTGTAGTGAGTCCAAAACAAATAACGATACATCTAAAGTCAAGTATGCAAGTGTTATCTCACAGCTGCAGCGGATCTTTGTGGTATTTTCTTGTTCCTCTACTGCATTAAATTAATATCTGTCTACATTGATTACATTCTTATAAGGTGAGGAAAAATCAATAAGGTTATGTCACATTTTTATGTTTTTGGACATTTAAACTTAATTTTATGTTTAAATGCCTCCTTTCAAATGATTTTATTTGTTAATTTGGTGCTAACTCATCTTTTCCTTTTATCTCTTTTAGTCCTAAATATTCCATACGGCTCATATATGTTGTTTCAAAGTTAGCCATTCACTTGTTATGACATCTCTCCTATTGGGATGCAAGCTGTGAAATTCTTTTGTACTGATTTTGCTTGTAAATGTGCATGGCACACCTCCATTCCCAATTGTTTTAGCTGCAAACCCGATTATTCAGTTTGAGGTGTGTCTCTCCCCCTCTCTAATACTATCAGTGTTCATTTTGATCAGTTCCACGCCTGTTTGGCTTAAGGACGATCTTTGTCTGACTGCAGCTATCTTGCCTACCTCCCTCGAACAGAAGCTACAATTCAGCTTGTGAAGCCCTGTGATTCAACCACCAGATATTTTCCTCTCCATAAAGCTTCCTTTTGTTTATGGTGTGGAAATGGAGGATGAGAGCCAACACTCTCTTAAACCTTTCGAAAATCAACCACACCTCACTGCCTACATTACGAGGGGAACAACTTTGCAGGTAATCAGTCACATGACTTTTTCCTCCTCATTTTTTCCCCTCATTTTTTGGGTGCTTTGGGAGTAGCTAAATTATGCTAGTTGCTACGAGAAATCTTTTTCATTTAGTGGTATAATTGTTATGAGCTAAATTATGTTGGGAGCGAGAGGCGTAATCATGTGGGACAGAAGATCTTTTATATGGAAGTAGGGGAAAAAACTAGGGAAAAAGTGAAACCAAACTTTGAACGTAAGTAAAACTACCAACTATGTCATAACCATGACTACCAAAGCTCCTACTCTGCATAGCAAGACTTGAACTTGAACTTGAACTTGAGCGTGAGCCTTCTTCTTCTTCTTTAAAGATGAATAACTTCCGATTATCGGTACTACTTGTAACTGCCTTTATCACACTCCCATCACCACCATTGTAGAAATAGAGAGGTCTCAAGTAGGAATAGCATAATGGTTCGATGTGGCTATAATCGATTTCCAAATCTTTCTTCCATCCATCCTCCATCACCCACACAACAAACCTACGCCCATAATTCATGCACACGCTCAACCTCCCCCTCAACAAATACACTTCCAATTTATTTTTATAGCAAGGAACAGTGCGAGGAGGATATGGCCCTGGCAGCGGCAGCGGCGTCGTAGGCAGCGCCAACCTCCCAAACTCCTCCGTCGACACATCAAATGTAAGTATAAAGAAGGCATCGGGTACGGCATGAAGTGGACGCTCTTTCAATATTCCGCCCTCGTGGACCACCCAGTGCAGCGCTCCGCCCGCAAACACGGCGGCCGGAGTTATCAAGAAAGGGCCAAAGACATCATTTATGTAGATGCTAAGCTCCTTCACACGAGAAACCATCATCTTCCTCCAACGATCGCTCCTTAGCGAATACAACTCCGGCTCTCCGTACAGACCCTTGTGGATCTTCAAAACCTTGTAGTCGTCGGTGCTCGAGTCGTACCCGATTCCGTAAGCAAACACCGATGTAGAGGATCCGCGGATCTTAGTCCCGATCCGTGGCGGACACGTCGGGGTGGGAAGCCTCCGCCGTGCTCGCGTTGAAGGGTTGTATAAACACAGAGCGTCGTCGACCTCGATGCAGCGCAGCTCGCCACATGAGGCTGAGGTGTCGTCCTCCAAGGGGATGTTGATCGGCGCCGCGTCGTCCGTTGACAGGGAGGAGAGAGGGCAAACCAGAGCTAATTGGTCGTCGTCGGAGCCGGAGGTGTTGGCTCTCAGCACGATCATCTCGCGGCGGCGGTACCTCCGGCGAAATTCCGCTCCAATATCATCTCTTTCCATGTTACCGATACGGTGCTGAAACGGAGGAGGGATTTCGGCGGGAGATTCGGCAGTATCTTCTCAACCAATACCGGCGGTATATGGCGGCGCCGGCGATTCTTATGTTCCGACATCGTCACAAGTACTTTAAATTCTCCCAAATACAAAACCTAATTATTCTAAGTACGTTACATATATAGCGTTGATTAGTATACTAATTTCAATTCTATTTAATCTAAGGGCCCATGTATATATAATTAGCCCAAAGAAAATTCTAGTTAATTGCATATATAAACAGATCGAGAGAGACGTAGAGAGAGAGAGAGGGGTATGGATCATTATAGACCTAAAGAGCTGGGCAATAAAGCCGCTAATGTAGATTTATGGGCGCCGTACATAGGCAAGTTCCCAGAACCGACGCATGAGGAATTGTTTTTGATCTTTCCCTTTCTTTACAAATTCAACTTGGAAGATGACGGCTTTCGTCCAGCCTCGGATAGCCGTTGGGTTTCGTTCAACGACAAACTCCAAATTCCTCATCTCCGATCCAAGATCATCGAATTCCTAGCACAAGTTCGCCGGAGCAAGGTCGACTAGCTAATTAATTTCGATTTCAACTTCCGATTACTCAATTCTTGTTCCGATTATTCTGATTCTACAGGGTTACGACGTAGATTTCTACATCGATTTCTCCGCCTCCATACATTGGAGGTCGTACCATGTCTTCGTCCCCCGTAGCCTGGATGAGCAGGAATTCTGTGACCTAGCTATGGCGGCTGCCAAGTTCGCCATCGGAGAAATCAACGAGGTATGCGTGACATTGTTTAAATTATTTTAATTTTTTCGGATTAATTTATTCTGACTCGATTCGATTTTGAAACTTCGCGTAGCGTTTGGGCGGGAGGAATTACGAGATTGTGAAGGTGGAGAAATTGGTTTCAACCACCACTAATTTGTTGCTTTTGAGCTTCACTGCGAATGAAATCGGTACCGGGGATTTCGAAGCTTTTCAAGCCATGGTGGAACACACCACTCCTTTCGGACTCAAAGAGTGGAAATTCAAGCCACGCATTGTTCACAAACTTTAGCTTCAACTTTCAATGTTTAGATTATTTATTGTGTTTAAATTTGCATTTACTTTGAATCATAACTATTATGGAACTCGAGACATTTGGTATTAAACACTAATTATTGTAAATTATTGTAATTGACGCTCAGTCAAACACACACAGCCAGATTTGGAGATTTAATTAGGAGATTTAATTAGGGATTTCATTCAATCAAGAAAATGTCCATACACTCAAAGAAAATATAAAAGGACTCATGCTTTAGAGTTGGCAATCTTGCTTAGTTCTTCAAGCTTTTTCATTCTGAATTTCTCACTTTCCTTCAACAACTGCAAAAAAGAATTAATCAAAGTTAAAGATTTTGGGTTCTTTGATTTCAAATTGAAACTTGTGATTAATTTACCTCCATAAGGGATGTGGTGAGTTGTGATCTTTCATTGTTCTTTTCTTGGAAAGCCTCCATTGCTTCTTTATATTCTTTTTCCTAGAAATATGGGAAATAAAGTTTAAGACCTTGTACTATTCTTGAAGATGGTCAAAAGAAGATGTTAATTTCCTTTTCCTTTTTGTCAAAGTATAATTTGAGAAGAGAAGGAAAGAATATTTGCTACCTTCTTTTGGCAGATTTGTTGAAGAGATTTGAGGTCACGAGTCGCTACCTCTAACCTTCTACGAACATTGCTCACCTCCTTCCTCGTTGGATCGGTCAATTCTTCGAGTTCCTAATAAATTTTAAAAAAAATACACATAACATAATCAAATATTCTCTTACTTTACACGTTTAACATTGCGTTAAAATTTCCGGGGCGAAATAAATCAATCCAATTAAAGTGTAATGGGGCCATACTATTCAAAGTAATCAAGAAAAGACTAATTATATACTTCTACAATCATTGAAAGGCTGCTGGAATTTCTAGATTTCACAAATAGAACAAATCCAATTATGTGACACAAAATTCTAAACATATATTCCCCATAAATCATTGATTTCACCATCTAAAAAAATAAAAACCGCGAGAATCGAGATTCAAAAAGCAATGCTTCATCTCTCTCTAAAATTGCAATGTGCATAATTTGTTACAAATACCAAAACAAAATAATTGTGTTCAACGCTAGTTTGATGAGAATTATCATAAACGAGATTTATAATGAGAGAGAGAGAGTTGAACTAACCGCCCAAACTTGGGTCAAACGCTTGGCCTCATCCTCGGCGCGGCTGAGCTGAGATTCAACCCTTCCTCTCACCTCCAACTTCCTCCTCTCAATCTCCTCCTCTCTCGCTTGGTAACTCGCTATTGCCGTCTTCGACGTCTCGTCATCATCGTCCGCCCCGCCTCCATCGCCCGCGGATGATCGGCCGCTGCTGCCGATGCTAACACCGAGGCTCACTCCAAGGCTCTTCTTCATATTAGTATCTTGAGCCCTAAAGCTTCTTTGCCTCCCACGAAACATGCAGCCTCTTCTAATACATCTGAACTTTCCCTTCGACTACTATTTATGAACGGAGCATGAATTTTGATGCTGAAGAATTTCGTTACTTTATTGCTTTTGCTTTAATTCTTGCTCTCTTTTTCCATCTTCCCTCCCTTTCTTTTCAAGCCATGCATTTTGTGTAGAAACAAAAAACAATAAAGCAAATTTGCTTCTTTTGTTACTTTAGTTTTATCATTTATGCCTTGAGTTCCGAGCCTTATGTATTATTAATTCAAAGTATAAATAATTTGCTTGATATGTGGGCAAATTTAAATTTGTTAATCTTACTCATTTAGGCAAGTGTTAGTTGCCAACTTACTAAGAAAAAATTTATGTGATGGCTATATGTTGATTCTATGATGTATTTCTTCCTTAACTCGCAAGTCATCACCACGTGTAATTCACTATCGACTGCTATGTGAAAAAATGTATCGTCGTAAATCGAATGGACCGCAGTTCATGCAAAAGGGAAAAGAGGGCCTAATTAATGGTCAAAAGACGTAAAAAAAATCACCCAACTCTCGCTAAAGCAATTATTATAATTGGTCACAATCAAATATTTTTACAACTATATATCTAAATTTCAATTAATCCTCCACCACCGCACCGCACCGCCACTAGTTCAATTGAATAATATAGTACGTACAAATTTCAATTGAAATGCATAATAGTAATAGATTAAAATAAGAAGGTGCACTTAATTAAACATATTTATTAAATATTTATCATGCATTCTCACTCAACATTCCCTCTCTACTTTCCTCCTCCATAACCATAGCATTCAACCTATCCATGGAATTCTCCGACTCAAGATTCAACCTCTCTCTCCTCCTGCACAACCTCACCACCTCCTCCACCACCCCTTCCACCTCCGCCTCCCCTTTCCCTCTCATCCTCTCGCTCATCTCCGCCGCCTTCTGCCGCACCTCCTCTCCACTCCTCTCCGCCACCACCCTCCTCACCACCCTAGCCACCTCCTCTCTCTCCAACCTCCCTCCTCTACTCCTCACCACCTCCTCCCCGAACCCCACCTCCACCACGAGCCTCGCGTTCAACGGCTGATCGAGCTGCATCGGAACCGCGATGATCGGAATGCCGGCGTACGCCCCTTCCATCACCGAGCTCCACCCGCAGTGGCTCATGAACCCTCCGACGCTCCGATGCGATAGTATCCGCCGCTGCGGTACCCACCCCTCCACCACCATCCCTCTCTCTCCGACTCTCTCTACAAACCCTACCGGAAGCTTCTCGCCGGCCTTGTTTCTCTCTCCTGCCGGAAACCTAATAGCCCACACGAAGTTGACCCCGCTCATCTCCAGCCCGTAAGCGATCTCCTCGATCTCGTTCTCCGACAAGAAGTACTCGCTTCCGAAGGAGGCGAACACCGTCGACCGGCGATCTTTCCGGTCAAGCCACTCGATGATCGGATTCTCGCTTTCTTGATCACTCTCCTCGTCTTCTTGAACCAGAGGGCCCACCGGCACGAACTTCTTCCTCATGATTCTGGAAAGAAAATCTATGTACTTCCCTTCGATCTCCCGAAATGACTTGATCAAGACTATCTCCGACGACCGCCGCACGCAGTTTCGAACCCTCTCGCAGTCATTGGTGTCGCCGCCACCGGAGTTGATGAGGCGATCGAGTATCTCGTACTCGTTTCCCCGGAAGTATACCGCCGGAAAGGGGTACTCCGACCCTCTATCGGACGGATCGAACCAGTAGTGCGCGAGAAGAGAAGTCGAGGCGGCGCCGGTGGGGAAGAACAGCACCGCCGGAATGTCGGCCGCCTCCTCCGCCGCCCACGGCTGGAGGAAGTCGTAGATGACGACGTCGGGCCTGAGGGTGCTGAGGATGGCGGAGAAGGACGGCCGGGCCTGATCAAGGGCCGTCTTGAGAGGAGCCATGAGGTGGGGCGGGAGGCCGTTGGTGGTGTGGAGCGGCGGCGGAAGCTCCGGCGTGGCGGCGATATGGAGCTCGACGAGCTTGACGGAGATGGAGTCCTTCGGCGAGAGATCTTTCCTTATGTAGTCGAGGTTTATTCTTGAAGAACAAATGTAGGAGACGAAGTTTCGTTTAGCTAAGGATTTGGCGAGTTGCAGGAACGGTGAGATGTGGCCATGAGCGAGCCATGGAAACATCAAAACCCTAATGCTTCTACTTCTTGTATCCATTTTTGGTAAATTTTATTTTCTGTGAATTTTCCTATAAATGGGATGAATGTTAGGGTTGCATGGACACGTGGCGGATGCAGAAGGCATGTGACGTGGAGAGAGGATGGAGAAACACCTTAAGGAATATTTGCAGCAGAAGAGGTGTTGTACTTGACTTAGAAATGGTTGAGATGAGTATGAAAGAACTTTTTTTTTTTTTGAAAATTTTGTAATTTAGTTACGAGATATGAAATATCAAATGAGACAACATAAATGGAACGAAGGGAGTAGTACAAAAAAATGTGTAAATTTAGGAGTATGTATAACATAATATCAAATCAAGAAAAGGATTGTTCCCTCCAATATATATATATAGTAAAGAAAAAGATTGTAATTCTATATATGTAGCATACAACAGAGAGTGGATATTCAAATATGGAACAATCCAATTTCTACTATAATAACTCTCCCACAAACACTTTATCCATACTTGATTCTCACCAATGTATCTAAACAAGGATTCTTGATCACAGCATTGGAGCTACCTGTACATGCTTGGTCCAGCCTGGCCGTCGTACGACGAGAGGCGCATAAACGGAGGCAGCCCCTTCTCCGAGCTCGGTGACCTTTCTTCATTCGGAGGAACGCGGAGGGTTATATCCGGGAGAAAGGGGTAAGAATCTTGAAATGGTGGACGGGCGGAGTTTGTGTAGGGGTCTTGGAATGGTGGACGGATAGAGCTCGGGTAGGGATCGAGATGGCTTGTTGAAGTAGAAGGGAGGCTGCCACCCCCCAGTCGAGGCTGGCTTAGAAACCTCTCTGGTGGAGGAGCCATAGGCCTCATTTCTGGAGTTAAGCTTCGGGTTGGAGCAGTGCGAGATAGATCGCCTGATAAACTGCTTCTTGGCTCGACTAAAGGTTCGGTGAGGAACCTATCAGCACCAAATGCGTGAGGGAAAATACCTAAACTGGATGTTGCACCAATGCCTGGAGTAGTCGCTTCGTATTGATAATCGGTTCGTCTATCAGCACCAAATGCATGAGGAAAATTGCCAAAACTGGGATTCGCACCAATGCCTGCATTGACTCTGGTAGTAGATTCATATTGATAATCGGTTGGTAATCTGAAAAGGCCCGGAGTTCCAAAGGGGATCAGGAAGCGATCGGTGTTGGAAGGTTCTGGAGCACTGACGGACTTTCCTTCAGCTACCTGAGGTGAGCTACTAAGCTTCTGGCTTAGAGATAATTTGGCTCGTTGGAGTGCTTCGAGGACAGATCCTAAACTATTCGAGCTTTCTGGAGGAACGACTGCAAGCTCCAAGGATGAGGAGGCAGGGGTGCTTTTCCCAGCATAAGGAGGAGGTGTTTTTGGTTCTGATGTGTGTTCATTCATACTAACTGTGGGCAGATATTGCTGGGATCTATCTTCGAGAAGTTTCTCCGACTTGGGAAATGAAAATTCAGATGCTGAAGATTCGGGACGAGCTACGCTTATGTTTTCAACAACTGCAACAGATGGCGAAGCCTTGGAAATCTGGGGTTCTTCAGTGACAGAAGCATCAGCTGGTTGTTGCTTCACTTCTTGATTGTCTGAATTTAATATCACAGTAGCATGCGACGGATCTGGTGACTTCGTTTCGTAGCGTTCTTCAGTGACATCCGAATAGTTACCGGGATCACACGAATCCTGGGGGTTAGAAAAAGAACTGTTAACTAAATTAAGTATTTACATTCAGTTGTGTGCTAGAGTGAATAACTATGAAGGATGTCAATGGGCGGATATTACCCGACCCATACCCACAAAAGGAGTTACGGTTCTGGGTCTATAAACTGGCCCGTTAAATATTGGACCCAGACTGGCATCGATGTACTACCAGTTATAACTGCAAACTGATATGTGTATAGACCAAAATAGCCCCACACGAAAAAATGAACCCTTCCAAAACTGAGAAAGCATACCTGTGTGGCACTGTTATTCTCTCTGAACTTCTCTTCCCATTCTCTCTGAGCCTTCTCCTCCTCTTCATATCGACAAATAAGCTGCGCCTGATGCAGCAGTGCACTTTCCATGTCTTTGTTCTTTTCCAGTGCATTAAAATAGTGGCCGTTAACCTTTTGGGTTCCTGAAGTTTCTGGTGATGCAACAGGCTCACCATCAGAGTAGTTTGAAGAACCTTTGGAATATGTGGTCTTCTCAACGCCCTCGTTCTGCAACTCGTCTACTGATCTGGAACCACAAAACGGAATCACATCATTTAGCTCACACAAAACGTTTCTGCATACTAAAAATACGAGCACATGCTGGGACGAATTATGCATTAATGTCATGAAACGAAATGTTACCTGGCGTCTTTGCGCCTTATCCTCCGACAAGATTTACCGACTCTTCTTGATGAGGAATTATTAGATGAAAAACTAGCTCTTCTTCTCACCGACTCTACGTATTTCTTCTTTTCAAGGGCATGCTGAGAATCTCTAGTACTTTTCCAGGACAAACTTCTGCCAGTCGATGGAGAAGATTCGATTTCCGAACTGGAATATGCCTCCTTATCATTATTTCGTAATTTCAAGTTGGTTGGAGTATCTTCCATCGTCATCAGTGTACCATTACGAGCCTCAAATTCTTGCGAGTTTTCCTCCTGCTCGGACGACGAGTCAAAATCCTCTGACACATCGCCTATTTCATGGTTTTTCAGAATTACAAGAATGTCTGATGTTGCCTTTTCAGCCTTTTCTCTCTGAAGAGATACATACCTAAGCTGCTCTTCAAGTTCTGCCACCTGAATGTGTTTAACAAGTTCAGGAAAGACCAAATCCGGAGAAGTGAAAGGTGAGAAGACGAGGAAAAGAACTATAACTACAAGAGATTCAATCGCCTAAAATGGTAGAATGATGGAATGAAGGAGAAGGAAGAGGTCCATTCACATCCTCAAATCCAAACAAAATCTTGATCAAGATTTGCTGCATTTTTTAATAAATTCCTCAAGAAACACGAAATGGGTGGAATTGCGCATAAAAAAAAAATACCATGTGACAGCCAATGCAAGTCAAGGGAAGAAGTGAAAAGTTACTGCAACTCACCTTGTTGGCCAGCTCATCGGCTCTTTCCCTAGCCGTTTTTGAGACAGATCTTTCAGATAACAATCTTGCTCGCAGAAATTCAATTGTCATCAAATCCGATTTTTCCACTTTCGTAGTTTCACTGAAAAAGTAACCACTTCATAGGGTCAGATCTGTACAACAATAGTCTCAGCTATCAAAATCCAAGTGGAAATATGCAACTTTGTTTAGAGAAATACGGAACACTGAAGCATGGGAACTGCATTGTGGAAAAATACTACTCCCTCTAGATTTCTCTAACAATCATACTAATTCGGTACCTTCCCCAATTAACTCTCAACACATTTTTTGGCCTATTAACTAAACCATATGAGTGAGAGGGCAAGGAAAACAATGGAGACTACATGCTACTTAAAAACCATTCTATATTTGAGCAAATCAACGTGGCACCACATCTGGATTCGAACAATTAAATACGGAATATACTATTCTAGGCAAATTAGCTAATGTGTAGGCTAGGTTCATCCTGTTTGAGTAAGCTCGTAAAAGGCATCTTCCCAGTTGTTTTGTCTGTTGACTTCTTCATACTATAACCACCATACTTCATCACTAGCAGGAATTTCACGTTCACGACTCGAAAGGCAACTTATAAACTAGTGAGAACAAACCATAAACATGGTGATTCTGTAACTAGTCCATGTATATAAACCACTTTTCAAGACAATGATAAGAACAATTTGGATAAGTGAGTTCAAAAAGAAGTTCTCAACTATTCCCCGGGAAATCTACACACTTTCACCATTATTAACTAGAATCAAGTACAGTCATTTCCTGGATTCAACTGAATAATACACAGAGTTCATCAAGGATTATTCCGATTTCACCATCATTTCTTCTTTCTTTCTTGAGCATGATAATCACGAAAAATGCCTCATATATCTACTTCTATAAACAAACACTCACTTCATAGGGTTCATGGCGAATTGCTTACTTGCTTAAAAATCATATAATGCGCTAATCACCAAATATTTCAAGAGAATTTCTCCCCCAAAATAGAAAATTTTCCACAAAAGCACAACTTCCTAAAATTACCAGAAAAAATAGAAAAACAACCTTTAATTCAAACAAAAAGGTAAAATCCATACCTTTGCTCCCGATCTTCGTTCGCGGAACTCGACATTTTCAGCTCTCTCAGCCTCTAGAAGAAGTAGAACTACTAAAAAAAACTCCAATAATCAAGAGTCTGGGCTCATTCGATCGAGAAAAAGAGGTACAGATTCGATCACCGCACCAAGAAAAGATGAAAACCCATCGAAATTGAGATGAAAACAACCAATTTTTTAGGCAATCTTGCAATTTCTTTTTTTACCTTAACAAGCACGCTGACCACTGAAGTCAGTTGAATTAGCACAAAGTAAAAGTAGGGTCCTCCATTTTCATTCTTTTCTTTTTTTAGTGTTTTCTCTCTCTCTCCTGGAATTCAGTACGTTCATCTCATTTTCTAAAAACAATAAACAGAATCTAGAAAGTTAAAAAGCAACTTCAAATTTCGTTTTGAGGAAAAAAAAATAAAAAATCAACCCTTTATTTTATTTTATTTCTAAAACTTTATTTATGGCACTATTATTTTTTTGAAATAACACTTTTTGTAACAAATAGTGCGGTAATTTTTGTCATTTTATCGTCGCACATAAAAATACGTTTACATCGGTTCATTAGCGTCAAACAATTTTATACTTTATACTCTATTTTGCCACGAAAAAAGCAGACTATTCTTTTTTCTAGTCGATTCTAATTCCTATGTGAAAAAATTTACCAACGATCTACCATCTATTACTCGTACTATTTTAAACACATCGTACTCTTAGTAGACGGAGTGGTATAATAATTGTATTGTTAGGTTTTTCATTACTCTAGTGAATGGGCTTAATTAAGTGGGCTTTCACTGTTGCATGGCAATTTGAGTGGTGGGCTTTAAAGTAGCCCATGAAACATTCAAATGGGCCGTAAAAAGCCCACATAAATTAAAATGGGCCGCACCAAAAATATATCAAAATCCCAGCCAGGTGTCTAGAACAATTGCCACGGCAATAATGTTTTATTGAAAAGTCGTAACAATCAACACTAGTTCAAAACGTGCAAGCAAGCCATATACGGTGTAACCAATTTCAATGGCGGCTCCGCTCCGCTAGTTACTTCCATCTGAACAAATTAAATTTACGATACAAAGATCGAGCGAGCCGAGCCGTCGGGGTTTGAACGTGACATTAAAAGTTACAGATTCGAATCTTTCGATTTTTAAACCATAATGTAATGCTCCAATATTTATACGAAACTGCATAGAAAAAAGAACATGCGACTCCATTTCTTAGTCAACCCGCCGCGTTTATCCAAACTCATTGGACTAAGTATTTAATTATTCCTTGTGCATCAAGTGATTTCGAGCCTTATATATACTTCTTATTCAACCATCCTACACATCCTTTGCTATTTATTTATTTCTCCTAAGAAGTTGTATACACCATCGTCGCGTTCAACGCTTAAGAATGGAGAACGAGTACATGTTCGAGAATGGAAGGTACACGAAAACGCACAACATGATCCGATGGAAGTCGGGCAAACGTGTCGACCCGAGGCTCCTAGCCCTGCTAGAGTCGTTCGGGGAGATCTACGTCGATAGGCGGGAGTTCTTCAAGAAGATCTTCGACGAGACATACGAAGAGCTGTTCGAGAAGATCGGGAGCGCGTTGAGGCGGGGGAAGAAGATGAAGAAGGCGAGAAGCATGAGCCGGAGCTTAAGCATGAGGGCAATAGGGAAAAGGGGACTAGACCAAGATGTTGAACTCGAAGGACTAAGGCTCGAGAGATTCAGAATTAGGACTCCGAAGGTGATTGAGGTGGCAGAAGAAGATGGTCCCACCCAAGGCCAAGCGGGCCCCACCCAAGGTTCATCCAACGATTCTAAATGACTATACTAAGCCCAATGGGCCGAATTTATAGGCCCAATATCGTATTGGAGGCCCAATAATGTTCGTGAATTTATTTTATTTTTTATTATTATTATTATAAAAGTTCGTGGAAAATTGTCCGAAGGCAATGCCCATTATTGTAAAGAGGTTTGATGCTAGACTACTCTTGATGTTCTTTAGGATACGCTGTGATGTGTTGTTAGTTTTACTATCGACCCATTAAAAACGTCTCGTTTGAAATGATCATGTTTCGTTATTTACATGTCTAGACGAAACATTGACATTTTAAACGAGACAAAACGTAACATTGCAAATGTCCGCTCATAATAATGGTGAGTTAAGTTATTACATCAACGTAGTATTTCTTCGTTTAATGAAAAGGAACTTTGTCTGAATCAAGCTGTGTAGTCCACGGTAATTCATTCCTAGATGGCGATTCTGCAAAGCAGGTGATGACACAGTACTTGGCTCGTTGTGGGCCCTCTATAATGGCAGAAGCCTCATTTTTTTTTATTTTTTTTTTTTTCCATTTTTTTTTTCTTTTCACGCACTCTTCGCTACCCGCGTTTGCGCAAGAGTGTTTACTATTCTTGTGCCCCCTGTAAAACCCTGAATTCGCAACAAAACCCCAAAATCTGCCGCATAAACTTACAAAAATTTGTTGGATTCAGTTCGTCCTTACTGCCCCTCACCATACTTGCCATCTCCATCTCCGTTTTGGTCTGTTTTTTTCTTAATTTATTACATTTCTCTCGAGTTTTCCCCCTTTGATGACAAATTAGGGCTTTTTTCCGAGGGAAAAGGGGCGTGATTTGGATATAATGGAGGCCGCGGCCGGTGTTGCTGCGGCGGTGCGCAATGGCGGGGTTACTATGCCGCTGGTGGCGGCTTCGTCCTCATTCGAGCCTTCGCACGAGGAGTGGCGCGTGCTCTCTGAGCAATCGGTTCGAAACTCCGGCAACGAGGTGAGAATATGCCTGTATTGCCGTTGATTCGCTTTACTGTGATTGCGATTTTTAATTATTTTTGGGGAAATATGGACTAAAAGCGTGGAATTTAGTTAGAAGTTTGCTAGTGTTGCTCTGTTCCGATTTACAGTTGTTCGATTTTTGGAGTTTAACTTGTAGAGATGATCTTTGATGTAACATTGTGTTAAAGACTAAGGTATTTGAATCTCTATGTATGTTATCTGTGCTTATTATGTCTATGGCTGCATGCATAGGAGTTGGAGCGCTCAAAAGTAAGTCGATCCGATGAGAGATTAATATACGAGGTGATAACTGTGCTCTGTTAAACTATGTGAGAGTTACTTGATGTTGATTTCACTAGATTACCATTGATGTGGGTTTGGACAATGATATTTTGCAGCAGAGACTTCAAAATCTGGTGGAGAAAAGGGAGGAGTTGCAGAACATGGAGCTTGAACTTCGAGTGCAAATATCTGCACGATCTGAAATTGCGAGATTGCAGAATACGTTTGATGCTCAGATCAAAGAGCGTGTGAATGCCAATGTCAAACTTCAGGTTTTTGTATTTTCTTGTTATATGTGTGTAGTGGAGACCTTGATGTATGCATATTGCATCATGACATGCACGAATTCTTGAATCGGTGCTTATTTATGTGTATGCTAAAGTTTCAGTTAGGTGTCATTTGTTTGTGGTTAAGACTCTTGAATGTTTCCTATTAATTTTGGAAGGTTGGTTGATTTTCTAGGAGCAATTGCGTGAAAAGGAACAGAAGATACATGAGCTGGAGAGAAGGATGGATGAAAAGGAAAGAGAACTACATGCTATTAGATTGGACAATGAAGTGGTAGTTTGAATACTCTATATATTCTCTTTATCTCTTGGACTAGGAGTCCGTGCCACTGATTCACGGTTACCATTTTGACTTTATTGTTTCCTCTTTTTTCTCAGGCTTGGGCCAAAGAGGATCTTCTGAGGGAGCAAAGCAAAGAGCTCCAGAGCTACATGTACTTAGCTAATAGCTTTATTCTTGAACGTATCATTGCCTTTTCTTTATTTGTAGTATTTCTTATTAGATGCGATGATGATTTTCCACCATTTATTCTATTGCCGCATGCATCATTCATACTCGTTAGTTGCCTTCAAGTGTTGTACTGTCAAGTTGGTTCTTGTGTAAATAGCTATACTTTTATACCTTTCTTCCTATAGTTGCATCATCTGCATGGCTAAGATTATTTATATTCATTCAATTATATTTTTTGTTGCCTAAAGAGTTTTATGGTCTTAAAACTACTGCATGTATGGCTAACTTTTTCCCATTCTTTTTTAGGAGGGAGAGGGATAATGCTGATGCTGAAAGAGCACAACATATTAAACAAATCCATGATCTTCAAGAACACATTCAAGAGAAAGAGCGCCAGTTCGTTGAATTGCAGGAACAGGTTTCTTTACTACTTTGGTAGTGTAGTTATGTTTATCTGTGTGACATTGTCTTATCAAATTTTGTCTGTTAATATGTTTTTAAGGTTATGTTAAAGTAGGTTGCTTTATCTGGTGCAGCATAGGGTTGCTCAAGAAACTGTCCTTTTTAAAGATGAGCAGATAAGAGAGGCACAGACTTGGATAACACGTGCTCAGGAAATTGATGCAATGCAAACAACCGCTAATCACACTTTACAAGCTGAACTGAGAGATAGAATAGAACAGTACAATCAGTTGTGGCTTGCATGTCAAAGACAGGTATGTATTAGGCAGTTATCATAGCCGAGGCCATCTAAAATATTGGCTGTTATGTTATGTTCTTCCTTTTGTTGACATAATGTTATTCTCTTCTTCTCAGCTTGGGGAAATGGAAAGGCTTCATTTGCATCTACAACAGCTCCAGCACGAAATAGGCGATGCAAGAGAAAAGAGTGGAAGTGGAAGTCAATCAGACGTGTCTCATGTTTCCCATACAATTTCAAATGAGTCTTCTCGACTTGAACATGTTAATGGTATCCAGTTGGAGGCGAATGACCGCAACCTGCCCATTGCAAACACTAGTAGCTTAGAAAATGGCAATTCGGCAACTTCTGGAGGGAGTACATTAACACAGGTAAAAATATGCCGACCTTCACTTGTTGGTGTTTTACCTTCTAACTGTTTGATATAAGCTCTTCTGTATTGGCGCCCTTTCAGAGTCAGAAGTTATATTATACACATTGTTTGCATGCCTTCAACTCTCTAATTGACAATAGAATTACATTGTTGCTGCAATCTCTTTCATTTTCTTTATTGGCACTCGATTTTGCAAAATCACTGTTGCCAAATGCAGAAAAAGCATTAGTACCAACTTCTTGTCAGCTATTCGATTTCCATCTGCTGAGGTTTTTTCCTCTCCTCCTTTTATAGAGTGACCAAGCTCATGCTGTTGCATTTGCTCCATCATCCCTATATGGTATGCCAACCTACCTTCCGAATGCCTTGCAGTCATTTGTAATGCATCAACATGGTGTACCTCATCCATCACAAGTCGCGCAGTCTCCCTTTCATTCAGTACCTGTCATGTCATCGGTGCAAAATTGGCAAAACCAGCAGGTAAATGGTTTATTGTGTTTTTTCCCTCGGTCTCATAAGTTGCAATTGTTTGTTACTTGATTCCGTGCTTTGCTTTGCTTCAAGTCTCAGTCAGATGGCGAACACATGCCAATGCACAATCAGTATCCTGAGCAAACTGAAGAAAGTTTGAACAAGCAAGTTCTTCATGTAAATTATGTGGATAGAAACATTAATTCACAGTCGTCACCAAGTGGAGAGGTAGAGGTGTGGTAGCTCAAACATGAATCTTGTGTACTTATCTTATGGTGCCTATCTTATACCCTTTCTTATCTTGGTTATATATTTTGCTTTATAGGTGCATGACTCTGTAGTTGAGAGCCACGATGAAGCCCAATCTCAGCTGCAGTTGCAGCAAATATCATCGCAGTTTCATGAGGCTCTTAGAATGGATCCCCGTAAAAATGTCAATGGCATCAAGGTATAGTAGTGCTTATCTTGCACACTTACAATTACTTCTTTCTATGGCCTATGTTTGCTTAACTTTATGCTCTTGATTCTAAACTTCGTTCTTTTGTTTCCGCTGAATCCTATGTTTGAAATACTCAAATTGATTTGTGTCATTGTAGGAGAAGCATGTCAAGACAGTAACTGGTCACGAGGATGGCAGAAACTCATTGATGAAACATTCTGGTTTTGCCATCAACGCTTCCTCATCTGAAGGACAAATAACCTCAAGTAATGCCTCTGGTGATGCTTCAACTAATGCCACTGGGCAGAAAAGTAACATAGGTGGTAATCTTGCTGAAAGTTATCTATTGGACGAAAGAGCATTGCTGGCTTCTATCGCTCGTGCTATAGGTTCTGGTGGCAGGACCAGGATTAGTTCGACTGTGAGTTCATCGAGTTTTCCCTCACTGATCTATGGAATTTTATGAATATAAGTGCTTGATGATATCTGACATGTCTATTATGTCTTCGGACAGCTTCCAAACAGACTTGGGAAAATGCTGGCCCCTCTTCACTGGCATGATTACAAAAAGAAGTACGGGAAGCTTGATGACTTTGTGGCCAGTCATCCTAATGTATGTCCCCTTTGCTCTTTATGATTTCAACTTCTTTATGTGATGACTAATCGTCATGACTTTTCGTCTCTCCAGTTATTTTTTATCGAGGGAGATTACATTCAGCTTCGAGAAGGTGCGCAGAAGACCATAGCTGCCACAGCAACTGCCGCTAAAGTGGCTGCTGCAGCTGCAGCTGGAGCAAGTTCCTTCTCATCATCGCTCATGTCCTCCGTAGCAGTTACTCCCATGGCACATTCGAACAGATTGAAAAAGGTCTCCTCTTAAATTCTCTTCTGTAAACTCTGACGAGGCCGATTTTCACAATGACCCTGCGGTCTGTAACTTTCAAATATGTATTGATCTTTATTCATGCATAGTCAGAACTCGAACAACAGCACCTCTACGATTATAGTTTTCACCTCAGGCCTCCAAAAACTTACGAGGCCCCGAGATTATATTATATATTGTTTTTGAGGGAAGCTGGGCATGTGTTGTGCATCTTTATGTGTGTGTTGGGATGTAAAGATAGATGATCAGTGGCTATGGTTTGATGTTTCTCCTCGAAATCGGTAGTCCTGGACATCGGCTTCGTCTGCAAAGATAATTCTTCGTCATTGGGAATTGTTTACGAGCTAAAATTTTAATGAACAAATCGACCTATGAAACTAGATTCCTAGGCTAAAATTTCGCAACAGGTTAAGTTTGGGCTAAATTATCACAAAGTGAATAGATGGCGTTTCTCATAATGTTACATAAAACACTCCATCGGCATACTCCCTCTAAAAGATGCTTTCCTCTACCTAAGCAACTCGTGTAAGTCTTCTTCGCATCACTAACCTGCAATCGAGACTATACGCCTCAACTTCTAAGAAACATTGTATGCAAGGCAAGGCCCTAGAAACATAGAGTATCTAGACCAACATAACATATATGTTGAACTAACCATCTTAGCTATTTAGATAATGAAGTGTAACTTGATGAGGGAAGGTGCTACTGAGTTCTTCATTCTCGACCCTCAGCAGGTCCAAAGCCAGAGTTTCCTTGGTTATCACCAGATACCCCTTCGATTGCACCTGGATGGCCTCCTTGAAAGGCAATCGAGGGACTCGTACCCCCGGCCCCACCAAGACCAAAATGTGCTGGCAGTTGGTGCTGGAACTGCAGTAGCTGATTCTGCTGTTCTTGAGGCCTTAGAGCATTGACCTGAAACGGCGACTTCGGCTGCTGCTGCTGCTGCTGCAGTGCCGGAGGAGTCTGAGTTTGTAGCCCGGGGGCAGTTCCTTGAGTTGGGGCTAAACTGTTCGGAAGCTGCATGAATATATCCTTTCAGTAGTGTTGGAGGAATGTAATTTCCTAGTATGAGGGCAATATGGAATGTCTAGCATATTTGTAATAGAATCATAGACGAACCTGGGAAGGCAATCCGGATCCTGGAGGCTGCGCATCCGCGATAGCAGCTAAGTACATTAAGTTCTTCTGAAGTATAGCTTGGTACCTGAAACATTTGACATAGCCCAGGAATCAAAGGCAGCATTTGGCTTCATTTCTCGACCAAATCTAGCATTCTTAGTACACATGCTTAAAGAGTATATATACTAAACTGACTCAGTTTATCCAATAGATCATGACACATCATTCAAACACATCTATAGAAACCGAAATAATCCAAGTATAGCCCAAAGATACTGGAATTGGATAGAGTCCGATTTTAAAGGGGCACCAGGGGAATTCACATAAAGTACCAAAGACAGTTTTAACTTAAGTTACAACGGTGTAGTTCCTAGCACAGACACATGCCTGAAAGGACCCCAGACGGAAAATGCATCCTCCTGAAAGTAACAGGCTGTTACAATAACTTATTTGTTTCCACCCTCTCCCAGCACCTCTTTATGTACGCAGGATGCTAATAGATTAGGATTGGAACATTAACTATGCAATGTTACTACATGAAGGTCCATATTTAATAGAATTTGTCAGGTGAAGATAAGGACATATAACACTGAAGAACGGTTATTGAAGAACAGAAGACTGCTAAAAGGGCATAAAAAAACTGATATTGACTATAGAGCATAAGACAGTTATTAGCTTGGATAGAAATACGTAATTAAAATTAGACAAGTCATCATCTTTATTCATAAGTAGATATTTAGTGTACTTCATCTTAGTGCAGCACTTTCAGGATACAGCTTTGTTTTCGAGATATTTAGCTATACTCCTTAACAGGATATAAGGACACAATAAAAATGGTTAGAGTGTAATAAATGAGTTCTTCAAATCTAGTAATTTTATCTCCCATTATCCATAATTTTCCCGTTTCACCAATTACGAAGTTATTTCGAAAACATTGTACTTGGAGAACAATGAAAAACTCGACAATTAAAGATGCTGCAAACAATGATAGCAGTGAAGATAAACAGGCTATCAATATACCATCACTCCCAAAGATAAAACAAATATGGCTCACCTAGCACACTCTTGTAATTTCCCCAGATTTTGATTCTCCAGAATCGCCACGATCAGATTTTTGTTCTCGTCCAAATACTGCATCAAGCACAACAAGAGAAGAATGAAATCTTCTGAACTGTAGTCGATTCCTAGAACAACTAGTAGATATGGTCTAGACTATTTAAGCCAACGTACTCGTATTACGAGCAAAGCATAGAGAGCAGAAAGTCGGCATCAACAAAAACCTTTACAAGCTATGCATTCATATGCAAATCTAAGATTAACATCAGCCTCCATAAAATTATGGAAACATAATAACTTTCCTAGAGAATATATCATTGCACTATCCACCTATCTTCAATGATCACGCCTTTAATGGTGATGAAATGCATTTATGACATATTTGAATGCTACTAATCTAATCTCCCCTCCTCCAACACCAGCAATAATAACAGAATTTTAAATGCACAACACAAATATAACAATGAAATACCTTTTCCTCATTCCCCTTTACCAGAATCCACAGAAACCAGCGGAGTATACAACAATGGAAAATTTTCAGAAACAAAAAAATGCGATATCCACACTCGCCATAAATTATTACCCCTTGTACCCTCGGAAGAATTTACACATAAACAATATATCGCTTTTCAATATATGGAGTGAGAGTTGTACCTTCTGAATTTGCTCGGTGGAGACGACATTGATAGCTGACGGTACAGCTTGATTCATTGCCTGCGGCGCCGGTTGCTGCATTTGTCGGCAGTTTATCCTTTCCTATACAAACTTTTTTTCGATAAATTCTTCCTAAATCCCTCGATAAATAAACCTTAAATTCGGGATTTGAACGAGACTCTGATTTGGCTGAAGAAAAATGAGTAGTGACTAGTGAGTGAGAGAGAGTGCGCTGAGAATTTGGAAATTTGGTTTCTAAATTAGGCTATTATACTCTTGTACACTTGTATTCCTCCTTTTACGCAGCTTGCTGTATTTCTTCATCTGCATCTTTGTCGTCTTCTTCTTCTTCTTCTTTCCTTTTTTTTTTTTTCCGCTTTTTTTTAATATCATAATTTTAGTAAAAAATTGCTATAATTTTTATATAAAAATAAAATAAAATAATTTCACTTAACGTTTCCCCTGTTAACATAAGAAAGGCTCGTTAAGCCCGGGCCAGGCCCATATAGAATCACATAATTTTGTACCAGTTCGGCCAAGTAAGGCGAAAACGGGCCTTTCTCAGGCCCAACGCTTCTCCTTTTTCCTCGGCCCGGGCCCGGTTGGGGCGATGGCCTTCTGGGGCTAATCTAGAATATATGCAAAGATGAGGGACCGAAGAGAAACTAATCACAGAAAGAGAGGCCGAGAAGAAGTGCTATATATAGAATTTTCTCCAAGGCAAGCCTAATCCGAAAACTTTTCCCTCCATTTATCGAAAAAATTCGCTCGCCATCTTTCACATGCTCCATGTCTTCGCTCCCACTTCTTCACAGTTTTTGCCGCTCCCCTTTTCGCGCCGCGACTCTCGGAAAATCGGCCACCGCCGCCGCCACGGTTGCTCAATTTAGTCGATCTCAGCTCGGCAATACTGTAAACTACCGCGGCAAAGCTTTAAAAGCAGCGGCGGTTTCCGGTAATAGTAGCGTGAACGGCGATCATCCGTCTGTAGTTCTGGATAGCCTCAGAGTTTTGCAGTGGGATCAGCTCTCCGACTGCGTCGCTTCCTTCGCCGGAACGACGCTTGGCAAACAAGCCACTAAGGTGAGTATGCTTATGAATATCATCCTTCCATTACTTTATTTGAGTATTTCCATCCGAGTAATTTTATTGAAGCTTGATTGTAGTTAGATCAATTGTTGCTTTTGTATGTTGAGTAATTTAGGAAAGCACCAGAGACAGGTTAATGAAACCCGTTCCTATACGTCATTTTATTGAAGGAAGTTCAGTTTAAAAGAGTTTTGTGGATCAACAATCTGTTATTAATGCCAGTTAGGTGATTTTCTTTGGGCCTATCTGTTGATTCCTGCAATTTAAGCTCTGTCAACTTGATTTCTGCAGATATAATATTATGTAGCAGAGATAGCTTGATGTTAAGTATGTTGTCAGTTTATATTGATCTTATATGTTTTTGTTAGTTCAGTACATTTGTTTTTTTTGCATGTGCAGGAGCAATTATGGAATTTGGATAAAACTTACGAATCTAGCTTAAGGCTACTCGAAGAGACCAAAGCAGCTGTCGAGATGCAGAAATATGGAGCCATGATAGAATTTACCGGCGTTGATGTTGCTTTGGTATAATTTCATCATACATAAGCTATGATGCATTATTTCAAATGACTTATTGTGCATGAGATATGCTATGTTTCGAACTCATAGAAATCCAATTATGATTGATTATGATAGATTGATAATTTGATTTCATCCCTTAATTATTCTTTTTAATCCAAATGGAAGATGCAATGGGGTACTTTTCCATTCATCTTCCTCTCTTTGTAAATAGTAGATGCAGAACATGCGATTAAACTGGTCCTATTTGTGTTGAAGGTTGAAACTGGTATAAAATGTGCTCGTCGAGGTTTTCCTGTGAGTGGGAGTGAAGCAATGGCCCTTGTAGTTCTTTTACGACTTGCAGAAACATTGCAATTAAATGTCAAAACTGCAATAAAGGAAGATTCAGATTGGTACACGAGGTTTATGCCTCTATCAGAATCGGTACCATAGTTGTTGGAATGACTGTTTCCCTAGCACATTCAATTGTTCGTACAATCTACAATGATATAGTTTTGCCTTATGGAGTACTTATGCTGCAGATTTTAGAACTTATTGTAAGTCAATCTTTGCTCAAGTTCATAGAGCAACTTGTAGAAGAAGATGGCTCAGTAAAAGATTCTGCGGTTGGCCAATAAATGCATTTACTCTACCATTTTTGATTTCATCTTGTTTATCTTTTAGTCAATCATGATTTTTCCTATTTTAGAGTTCAAACTTGCGGCATTCACGTGATCGAGTGCGACAGCTTGAGAGAAAGGTGAATTCACACATTCAAGCTGTAATAACACTTAAATCTTATGGAAATTCCTGTCGTTTGAATCTGTTGATGTGCATGTGAAGCTGGCAAGGTCTTTTCAAGGTGCCTGATTCCTAAAACTTTATTTTCTACTTATGCAGTTATGCTTGTTGATGGAAAGCGTGATAAGAAATGAAGCAAAAGAAACATCCGCGCTTGTAAGAAATTCCTTCTGGATGATGTACTTGTCTTGTTGTATCCACCTTTTTGCATTTTGTGCAACTAAGAAAGTAAAGCCTTTTCATTGTGACTGTATAGGAAATATGTAATGTTGATGGTAGATGGTGCGTAAGTTCAGCTTCTGTAAGGAGCCCAACTATTGAGGGATTATTGCTTGCAAGGTGCGTTGACTTCTTTCAATATCGTTGATGGCTATTTCTCTGTTAGCTGGACTTTTGTTATTATGTTTGGCTAAAAGGCATGACAATGGTGATACAGAAAAAACTCCACATAAGACACTTCTCATATTTTGTTAAATTTTTAGAACTGTGGGTTGCGTAAAGTAACACATCTGACTTTGTCCCATCTCATCTTTGGAAATCCTCAAATTAATGTTTGCTCCTTTTTCTTAACCCCCTCTGTTTATTTTTAATAGGAGTCGATCTTGTTGTAAGACTATATTAATTAATTGGTTGTTGGTTAAGGCACCATGTCATATATTGGCCTACTGTTTATATGAGATCATGCCAAACTGTAGAAACTATTTCCATTTTTAAGCACTGAAAATTCAGTTTTACGTGACTTTCTTGGCTTCTCGATTTATCGCTTTCAACATAACTGTGCTTTATAAAGTCTCACACAATAAGTATTTTGATGTTGCAGGACTTTTAGTCTTCTTGCAATTTCCGCCTAAATTTTTTTGTGAGAGTAATAATATTCTACTATAGTGGTGCAGGTGCCGGAAGCATCATGGAGCCACTCTCTGCTGTTCCTCTCAATGATGAGCTGCAGCAAGCAAGAGAATCTGTTGCAAAGGCAGAGGAGGAGGTTCTCTTAAAGATAACAAAGAAGGTTCTGATAAATTTCTCGTGCTATTGCACTTTTCTTGTATATATACTTAATCTAATCTTATTATCTAATTCTTGGACAGATGCAAATAGATTTGAATGACATTGAAAATATAATCAACAGCATGATTCGGATAGACATGGTATGTCAATGAACCAAGTTCTGGGTTGTAATTTGAATTATCCTAAGTGCTTACATCAGAAATTTGTGTGTGTGTGTGTCGATAGTCACGAATACATTAATACATGCTTGAAGTTTGTTTTCATACTTTTCACGATGTGATACAGATTAATGCTAGAGCACAGTACAGTCTTTCCTTTGAGGGTGCATATCCTGATCTGTATTTGCCAAAAGATAATGATAGCACTATTTCGGATGGAACACCAACAGAGGATGATATTTTACCACGGATCACGAGGGGGAAGTGGATTTTATATCTGCCTAAAGCTTATCATCCGTTATTACTTCAAAAGCATCGTCAGAGTTTACGGATGGCCATGAAGGATCTCAGTAATGCAAATGCTGTATGTTGATATGTTGAGCTTCGTTTATGTTTGTGTCTCTTCTTTCTTCATGTATATACAGAATTTAGAGAGAAGAATCCTAAAAACATTACCTGTTCTGATATTTTTGTCCTTAGAAATAATACTTGGGGTACAATTCCTCAAGTACGGTTTGAGATCTGGTTAAGTTTCCTGAGTTCATATGTTTTGCCAGGAAATCAGGAGGAGGAAACAGCTTGGAGGGTCTGCTAAGTCGAAAGAAGATTTGAATGTATCATCTTTAGAGATGCAGGTCAAAACATTTCTGAAAAAAATTACCTGCTGTTATAAGCTCACTATTCTGCAGGTTTGCAGGAATACAACTTTTGTAATTCATGGTCCAGATTGTTATTTCAGGTTGCCGAGTTGAAACAAGCTCGTCCAGTCCCCTTCGATATATCAATAGCCCAGCATGCTAGAGTTCTAGTTATAACTGGCCCCAATACTGGAGGCAAAACCATCTGCCTGAAAACAATTGGACTGGCAGCCATGATGGCCAAATCAGGTTGACCTTGTAATACATGTTGTGCTCTTTAACCTTTGTATTTTGTTCTCTTCCGGGGATCATCCTATTTTTAACATGTAGCTGTTGATTTTTCCTGTACGAAATGTTTATAATCACTTGATATTTTTGTTCTATAAAGCTTACATAGTTATCATATGAAGTACCCCACAAATTTGATCGAAAATATTGCAGGTCTGTATGTCTTGGCTTCAGAAGCAGCAAAAATCCCCTGGTTTGATTTTGTACTTGCTGATATTGGTGATGAACAATCTCTATCTCAATCCTTATCCACCTTCTCTGGTCATCTAAAACGAATTAGTGTAAGTTGTTAAAATGCTCTGCTTTTATGCCTGGTTTAAATTGTTTACTTTTTCCCTGTGGCTGGGAGGTTGTATCTGTGAAGACTTACCCCCTCAAACTGGCCTCGTAGATGTAGCAAAATGAATTTTAGTTGTTAAATAATCAGATATTTTTAACTATATAAGTACTTCATTATGACTTATTCTGTAGTCTATACATAATCTTCGCTCTCATAAAATTTAATAATTTGTAACTGCCTTTTGGGATTTGTTACCTTGTTGGAAATCATAAATTGGCTCCTTTTTTACTTTGCAGGAAATCAAGGGCCTGTCTACAAGTCTGTCATTGGTGCTCTTGGATGAAGTATGGAATAAATTGCACATTCTACAGTTTCTGTGTCAAAAAGCACTTGACATCCCTGTTAAAAGAACTCCGATAATCTTGTGTTGATTGAATAAAAGTTGGATCTAATTCAATCTAACAATTTGTTTGTGATTAATATTCTATCAATTAATTTGTATTTCCTGTCATCATTTTTAGGTAGGTGCAGGGACAAATCCTCTTGAGGGAGCTGCCTTAGGGATGTCACTGCTTGAATCTTTTGCTGATTCTGGGGCCTTGTTGACAATTGCATCTACACATCACGGGGAACTCAAAAGTCTTAAATACAGGTAGCTTATGTCAAATGAAATTTCCAGAGGACGTGAACTGCAGGCAATTAACATTTATTTACCTATCACAGCAATGGCGCCTTTGAGAATGCCTGTATGGAATTTGACGAAGTGGAGTTGAAACCCACCTACAGGATCCTCTGGGGAGTTCCAGGTATGAAAATCTACTTTGCTGATAGCCTAGCAAAATAATTCTTTGGTACATTGTATTGTTTTATGATGGGCATCCACTGCTAATTCTTATTCTTGCCTTCCACATTTACATATGCTCTCTGCTAGAATTAATTTGGTTAAACTTTAGGTCGCTCAAATGCAATAAACATTGCTGAGAGGCTTGGACTGCCAGTTGAGATTTTGAATAACGCTCGTGAACTATATGGAGCAGCTAGTGCTGAGATAAATGAGGTATTTATAATTGGTTTTAATGTGGATTCTATGATAGGTTGTCGATAAATAGGGCATGTTGATGTAGTCCCTATAAAAATATATAAGTTTTTGCTTTTAATAGATCAAGCTGTCTCATATCCACCTATAATAATTGAACTGTAAATATTTCAAACAATTACTGTGATAGGAGTTATTTCCGGAATTCATTTACAGACCGGCTTTCTTCTTGGTCACTCTTGTAATCATGTCCTAAAAATTAACTTAGTTAATTTCATTGGAAGAATGTACCCTGAATGTGTCAACTCTACCTAGATTGACCTGATTACAACTGACAAATATATAGCCATATAGGTTTTTAGTATAACTGTCCATAGCTCCAGACTATGTTGAGGTTCAAGTAAATTATTTATGGTGGATTTGATGTAGTTTTTTTAAAACACATTCAGTTTCACTATGGAAATTCTTTTCCAACGTAGTGCAGGTGATAATGGATATGGAAAGATTCAAACAGGATTACCATGAAAAAGTTGATGAGACACAGCAGTATCTGAGGTGAGAATCTTTTTGCTTTGACAAAATATATTTGACTAGGTCAGTGTGGTGATTTAACATTCGATATCATTGGTACTTCTCAAATAGCACAGTATTAATGATGAATAAGCTGTGATTAACTTCACTTACTGTCTAACGATCTTGGTGAATTGATAACTAGAAGGTGCTGAGAATACTTCCTTCATAAAGTTATCATACTTTAGGTTTCTTAGATCCACTTGACCTTGGTATTTTTTATAAGTTAAGAGGTTACTTTAGTAATAATGCCTTGTTTTTGATTCAGGATAACCAAGAAACTTCACCAGCGTCTACTTTTGGCGGAAAACAGAGTCAAGGAACATGGGATGATGGAAAAACATAGGATGGTGCAAGAAATATCCAAGACAGCTGCTTCAGCACGTTCCCTCATTCATCAGAAACTGCGTGAATCTCGGGCACGTCCTACTCCACTGCCCAAACAAACAAAAACAGAGATAGATAATCGTGCTTCAAAAACCGTTCATCAACATGCTGCTGCTACAAAAGATAATGGAACTTACATGGCTACGAAGTCTCCAGACCCTATAGATAGTACCAAGCAGTCAATTGCAGGTAATTGAATTCTAAACAGAATTCTAATCTTTTTCCGACACTACCAATGTATTTAAGAGTCTAAAGCCCTGCTTGTTTAGGACGGCATTAAACTTTGGTAATATTGGGACCAAACCCACAACTTAACTCAGCTGAGTGTCAAGCCACCCCCCGTTGCTAGAAACTAGTTCTTACAGTATCCGATGCCTTTCTGTGTATGTTTGCTCATTGCAGGGAAGAAGCTTGAACTTCCAAAGGCCGGTGACATGGTGAATATTCCTTCTCTCAATAAAAGAGCAGCAGTTCTAGAAGTGGATCCATCGAGAGGAGAAGTTGTAGTTCAAGCAGGTATCTTGAAGTTGAAGCTAAAGATCGCTGATATTATGCCCTGCTAGCCTGTGTATCCTCCTTTTTGAGCATAACAGAGACATACTCAATTTAATTATCATTAGATTTATTTTCATTTTCTTTATACTTATAGTAGCTATTATACATGCTGGAGGAGTGAAGTTGCTGTAAATATGGTACTCCTTTTTAATTTTTTAGATACACCAAAATATCACTACACCTGTATGCCTGGTCATATTTTTGGCATGAAATGCACATATTTAAGCCTCTGTCATATTTCTAGTGCAGTACAAGAGCTTCAGAAAATATGAAACAGTAAGTATATTCAGGAAGTGTTCTCCTTTCTATCACAAAAATCAAATTGATATAATATCTTTTGACTTAACATGTTTTATTCATCCCCAACTTTACAGGATATCAGATTAACTATCCAACAGTATAGTTGCTGCTGTATTGCTCAGTAAAGCTTACATGGAGATCGAATTTATGGTCCGTGGAGTTGAATGACTTCTGACATTCAGTTCAAATCTTTCGTGAAATTTAAGAAGATAATTGACGACATCTCTCATTGAGGGTCTGCTATCTGGATCCATTTCAGTGCATTGCAAAGCAAGGTCCACCATCACAAGTGCTTCTTGCTGGTCCTCGCTCTCCCAGTACTTGATTTCTTCATCCAAGAAATCTAAGTGATCGTCGTAACCATGTACTTTCATCCTTACCCAGCACACAATATCTAAGCCCTCATCAAAGCTAGGATCTACTGGCAATTTTCTGGTAAGAAGCTCCAGCAGAATTATTCCAAAGCTGTACACATCACATTTATCCGTCAACTTCGTTGAGTATGCATTCTCTGAAATAGGAAAAATAGGAGTTTATGAGGTTATATACTTGACAATTTCCATTTATTTTTTTGATTAAGATCATCTTGAATGTGAGTAAATAAATGCGACATAAGAAGACCCAGAGCAGGAATATTATCTACCATTTACTTGTTAGAATCCCACAAGCTTGTAGCATAGACTATCTCAAAACTAAAGATTAACTGATGCTTACCTGGTGCGATATAGCCAAGTGTTCCGATAATTGTAGAAACTGTTTCGTTCTCCTCATCAGAATCCAATTTTGCTGTCCCAAAATCTCCAATCTTCGGTTCAAGTTCACAGTCCAACAGTACGTTGTCTGATTTAATGTCCCTGTGAATGATTGGAGGCACACAGTCATGGTGAAGATACGACAAACCTTGAGCGATTCCGAGAGCAATACAACATCGTTGCTCCCATTCTAAAGGTACCCGAGGTCTTCTCTGGTGCAGTAGATGATAAAGAGTACCCTCAGGCATGTATTCTGTAACTATGTATCCATATCCATTCCTGATGCTGTATCCTCCCATTCTAAGTATATTTCTGTGTCTAACCAGGTTTAAAATTCTCATCTCCGAGTTGAATTTTGACTCAGTTAGGTCCACCTTCTTTATTGCCCACTGCTTTTGTGATTTACCTGACTGTGCCCTGTAAACTGTTCCATGCTTGCCTCTTCCAATCACATGTTTATCGCTCCAACCTTCAGTTCCACGAAGAATATCTGCAAAGCTCAAATCCTCTGGTAACTCTTCATTGCTTGATTGACTGTACAGCAGCGCCTGATGAGGGGATGATGGGGTATGGTTCCATAGGCGAGTTACTAACACAAATATAGCAGTTAGAAGGCATACTGTCAGCAAAAATGAACCAGTTATTATACCCGCCAGTACTAAGCCTCTGGGATGAGCCTTCCTGTGACTTCCACAGTGTCCGGTTTTTGTGGATGCTAAGCAGAGGCCTGGATTTCCGAGAAACGTCCCTGAGTTTGACCCCAATGCCCTAGCCCAAACATCTGGAATTTGACCTGAGAGTTGATTATTTGATATGTTCAGAACCGAAAGTGATCTCATATTGCTCGCTTCTGATGGTATCTCACCCAAGAATTTGTTAAATGAGATATCAAGTATCTCCAATTCAGTAAGTTTGCCAATGCATCTGGGTATTTCACCGGAAAGCTTGTTTGTACTGAGATTCAGACGGTTAAGATTTTTAATATCGCTCAGACTGCATGGAAAGGGGCCCTCGAGCAAATTGCTCCCAAGCTGGAGCTCTTGCAGTCTTTGGCCACTCTTGAAAGAATCAGGAATTGCACCAGTCAATTTGTTGTCTTGAAGCCGAACTGTTGATAATGTTAATGAAGAAAGGATCTCAGAAGGTACACCTCCGGCAAGTTCGTTCTTGCTGAGATCCAATTCGTCTAGTCTTGGACAATGACTCAGCTCCGGAGGGATTACTCCAGTCAATCTGTTGGAAGAAATCCTCAGTTCTACAAGATTTTGAAGCTCCCCGAATTCCCGAGGTATTGAGCCTGAAAACTGATTGTTTGAAAGATATAGAGATGAGAGATTGCTCCAGTAACCAAATACTGTTGGGATAGTTCCTTCAAACAAGTTCCCTTCAATATTAAAATCCGAAATGCTGGACGAATTTCCCACATCATTTGGTATGCTTCCTTGCAAACGATTGTTGTAGAGAGACAATCTGACCAGAGACTCACATTTGATGATTTCTGCCGGAAACCCGCCACTGAATCTGTTGTTACTCATGGTGAAACGTATAAGGCGGTTGCCAGAGCATGCAGCAGTTGGAAGTTCTCCAGTGAACTGATTTCCTGTAAGATCCAAGATACCTAAATTAGGACTGTTCTTTCCCAAATCCAATGGAACCTCACCAGTAAGATTGTTTTCAGCCAAAATAAGATCTGTGAGGTTGGCTAACTTGCTAATTCCAGGCGGTATTCTCCCTGTCATTTTATTACCGTAGATGGTAAATACTTTGAGAGAGATTAAATTGTCTATACAATCTGGTATAGGACCCTCGATCTGATTGTAATTCAGCATCAGCAACTCTAAACTCCGGAGACCACAAATCTCAGGAGGAATAATCCCACTGATTTGGTTGTGCCGAAGTGTAACATTGACCAGGTAAGAACAGTTTCCGATTCCCGGAGGTAGAGAGCCACCAAGCGTATTATTATGGAGATACAGGAACTGCAAGTCTCTGAGATAAGAAATTGTTGATGGAATTTCACCGCTCAACATGTTGAGAGATAAGTCAAGGTAAGTAAGCTGATCACATCCCTTGATATCTTCAGGAATGCTCCCGCTGAATCTGTTTTCTCGGAGTACTAGCTGCGTTAAATTTTTGAGACTCCACAAGGACTCAGGAATTTGCCCTTCAAAATTGTTACGAAGAAAGTACACTCCCCCAAGTTGCGACATGCCCTTGAAGATATCTTGCTGCATCACTCCTCCAAGATTGTTTCTCGATGCATCCAGAAATTCAAGACCACGGCAGTTGTTTATAGTCGGTGGCAATGGGCCCTCGAATGAATTTCCAGGCAGTAGGAGCTGGGTAAATGAGCACGTGGGTGGAAATTCAGGCAGGGTTCCGTTCATGTTGTTCTGGCTCAAGAGGAGAACACTCAAATTTGGAAGTGAGAACAATTCACTTGGAATTTCACCACTTAACAAATTATCATCCAATCTGAGAGATAAGAGGCTTTTGCAAAGGCCTACCTCGGGTGGAATTGTGCCAGATAGCTGGCAGCCGCCCAAATCAAGCCGTTGAAGCTTCCCTGGTCTGAAAATATCAGGTGGAATTGGCCCGGAAAGGCCATTTTCGTAAAGAAAAACCTCAATAAGCTCACTGCAGTTTCCAAGCACACTAGGAACTTTTCCAGTGAAGTTATTGGCACTGAGATCAAGAGTGATCACATCAGGAACTTGGCACAGATATGGAAATGAATCTTCTAGAATCCCCGAAAGGCCAAAGCTGGTCAGTATCAATTCTTTGACACGAAAACCAGCTCCTGGATAGCAATTAACACCTGGCCAGCTGCAGTGAGCTGTAGATTGGTTCCATTGAAGGAGAACTCTCGAGGCTTCCGGGAGACTGTTCCGAAAACGGAGAAGTTGCAGAGCTGCCTGAGGCTGTGAAGCAGATGGGATTGGGACAATGAGCAGAACACAACCAAGAAACACAGCAAACATTAAGGTACGCATTCTTTCCATATTCTTTGAAATTAGAATCCGAGCTTTATTTTCTGTTGTGTCTCTCTAGTTTTCAGTGAATGAAATGTGTGTGTTTTCGCAAAATGTTCATAGATCGATCTATCGATCAAGAGTCAGCCTTCACGAACATGTGCGATTTGTTTGTTTTTGAATTATTAAGAATATTAAAGAAGCTAAAGCTGCTCGAAGTTGAAAGATGAGAGAATAAAATTTGTCAGTTGTGAAGGGTTATAACTGTAATATGCAGTGGGGTCTAAGAAATGCTGCCTACGTGCTAACTACCCCATTTTTTTAAGGTTACTGTACCCCATGAGGTCCATGCCCGATGCCCCCACCGTAGCATTTTCTAATTAGGTGCTGTCCATGTGCTTATCGTTTTATAATTTTTTTACGTAACGTCTAATTTTATTCATAATCTTGTGAATTCAAATCGTGTGGGGACATTCGCTTTTGTGGGGCGGTTATAGTATATTGTAGGAATTATGTGGCCTTCTTTGTTGATTTTCTCCAAATTACAGTAGCATTTGGAGTTAGCTGTATTATTCTTTGGACTGATTTTCTCCAGAATTGCGGTAGCTCCGTCGTATTCATTGGCTTCTTCTAACAACTCCCTCCACTTAAAATTATATAGGTATAAAGATAATCCTAACACTTGCATTAGATTTGGAATGATGCATTATTTTTTTGAATTTTGTAAGTGTACATTGGAATTGAATTATTTCAAGAATAATAATAGGTGATGATAATGCAGGGACCCTTAATAAGGCTAATATTGTGTCATTAGAGCACACAAACAAAATTATTTCTTTTATTATTCTGTATGTGACTCATATTTGAGTGATGTTTTTGTTTTATGCACTTTTGATGGTCGTATTACTCTCTCTGTTTCTTTCGAAATGGTCAGTCTCATTTGGACACAAAATTTAAGAAACGGGAGATTAGAGTAGTTAAAGTGGTGATCCACATACTTTTAGGGGGAGATTATAGTAGTTAAAGTGGTGATCCACATACTTTTAGGGTTTATTAAGTGTTAATGAATGCTTAACTTGTAAAAAAATAGGAAGTGGTCATTTTGGAAAACACACTTTGAAAAAGAAACGTGGTCGTTTTGAAAGAAACGGAAGGAGTATGATAAGAGGGACGAGATATTTCTAATATATATTTGAAGCCCAATGGAGATGGTTTGGGCCAAAAGTTTAATTTTGAGATCGACAAAGAATTGGATACGTTTGTGCGTGTACTACATGTGGAATTTCTCCCAATAATATGATAGTTGGGTCTTCCTTTACACACTCCCAATCCGAACACAAGAAAAGTTGGGGCAAACCTTCTTATTAAGGGTAGAGACATCTAACATAACTAATTCAACCCTTCCATGTCTAGCCCATTTAAAGTAGCGGTGGGCCACGTTGTTTATTTGTGGTAGTGGGCTGCAACCCGCTTTATTTTCTTAGAGCTAAAGTAGAATATCAGAGATAAATATACAGTATCAGTTTTATTTTCTTTTGAATGAAATAAACAAGCATTTTTCTATGTCCTTTTATGTAGTGGATCTTATATTTTTGCTTAAAGGTTACTGAAAATGTAGGAAATATTTAGAAGGCTTCATTTTTGGATCGTATTATAGTAAATAAAAAAATAAAAATTAAGCGTAATTAATAAAGAAAAGTTGTTTCGGAAAGGAAATGACGTTGTTTCAGTAGAAAAAACTCCAAAATCTTAATAAAGGTGAGGAGTGATATAGAAGGTGGGGTGGTTAGTTAACTCAAATAATTGGAGGAGGGGGGCATAATGGTAATTTAGGAATGGTTGGTGGGCGAGAGTGGTTGTTTCCTCGGGGGTGGTAGCTTTCGAATCACAAAACGAATCCACAGTTGGTGGTCCATTTTGTAATTATTCTCTTGTTCCTTCCTCGGAAGCACCCCCTCCCCCCCCATAGTAAATCGTATTCTTGTTTCTTTTTTTATAAAAATATTAACAATAATATTCAAATATTTAACTAAGATATATATAGGTAGTGGATCATATGAAAACTAAATATTTCGTGCAAACTGCAAACCATGCATTGTTATGCATAGCATGATGCATTTTTATGCATAACATGTTGCATAAAAAGTTATATTATTTTTATTAATAAAAATACATTAAATAATATCTTTTTTTATGCAACATGTTATTCATAAAAATGCATCATGCTATGCATAAAAATGTATAGTTTGCAGTTTGCACGAAATATTTAGTTTTCACCAGAACCACTCCCATATATATATATATATATATATATATATATATATATATGGTTCTCTTTCACAATCGACGAGCAAATATCCTTCACATGTTTTAATAATTACTAGTACTCCTTCCGTTCTTTTTAAGTTGAGTCATTTCTTTTTGTGATTTTTGACACGCTTTTTCACGCTTCTAGATGATAAATTTAAAACGGATTTTTGAAGAATTTTTTCTTTTACGGGATACTACAAGTGTTGTAGTATCCCGTAAATGAATTTTTTTTTTTAAAATCTATTCTAAAATTCATCATCTAATATGCATATACATATAGATATAGAGTAGTATTTGAATTAATAGGTTAGATACATCATACTTTTGTGAGGGCTGTATTTAGGTTCAATTTTATTTTAAAAAAAATATGCTAAAGTTCAGGTTTATAAAACTATTTAAAATTGTAGTATTTAAACTTTTACAAATTTCAAGGATTAAAAGGTAAATGCAAAATCCAAGAGGAGTTGCTAACTTGCATGTGGGTTTAGAGGATCAAAATAAATGGATGAATAAAGGGTGCTAAGCTATGCAAACAACATAAATAAGAAAAATGGGATTATGATTCATGAGGGGTAGAATTGTCTTGTTAGGCATATGATGGAGACTTGCCATCAATTCTATCTCATTCCACAGCTGTCCACCCCCTCCATCATTAATTAATGAGTCCCACTCTTCTTTTCCTTCTCTATATCTCACTTCCCATCCTCACCCATAATGCTTTATATACTTCTAAGTATTTTATATTCCAAATGATTTGTATAAATGTTACTACTCTACTCCACATATTCCCTTTTTTATTTTAGAACCATATTCTCTTTTAGAAACATTGATATCAATATTCCCAGAGCATGAAAACTAGCAAAAGATTTGATATGATAATGTAGAGTATAATGTTGAGTGAGTGGTGGTTGCTAAAATGAGTAAATGATGAAACTTGTTTCCCCTTTTATCCCTTATCCTCATTCCATATGAGGTCTAATCAAGAATTTCTCATTATTTAAACTTGGCTACCATAATGCTCTTTCTCTTCCTTTGTCATTTCAAGACTACTTTCCATGTATTGTCACCATCACATTTAATATTTTTGCCCTTGATTTTGAAAACCTTTGTTTTCAACTACAAATACAATCCTATTCATCACTTTGATAACTTTATATATATATATATATATATATATATATATATATATAGGGATTGGTTCATATATATATATATGAGAAGTGATATGCTAGTCACCTTATGCTACACACCTTCGTGGGCACCTTCGTATTCAACATCATTTTGTTCGATTTTTTCAATTGTAATATATTCTAATACCTTATAAATGAATATTGAAATCACTAGATCCAAAAAAATTATAAATATCAAAGCTCAATTTATTTATTATACTCTTTTTGAACTTAGAAGAAAAAACAAACAAAACGAGCATTGATATTTATATTTATTTTAGATTTAGTGATTTCAATATTCATTTATAAGGTATTAGAATATATTACAATTGAAAAAATCGAACAAAATGATGTCGAACATGAAGGTGCCCACGAAGGTGTGTAGCATAACGTGACTAGCATATCACTTCTCATATATATATATATATATATATATATATATATATATATATATATATATATATATATATATACTTCAATTATATGAAATAATTGGAGATTATACAAATGTTTGTAATATAAACGTTCGATCTTGACTTTTCATTTATTTTTATTTATTATTTCTTTAATTTTAATACTCTTGAAGAGTCGGGATTCAACATTTTTATTATAATATAATTGTGCACCATCTCTTTTTGCTCAAATCATAGGTAATGTTGGGTATATAGTAATATAGCCTAAAAAATCAAGATCTAGGAGCTATCCACATATCATGAGAATTAAAAAGTCAATAAATTATGAGTTTAACAATCTATACTTGTCTAACAAAAAGTAGTTAGTGGTAGGCTTAGATCTACATTGTAGGCAAATGTTGAGAGTAGACAATTGTGGATGCCATGATGAGTTGAAGTAATTGAAAAATGTGTTGATTGTACTTGAAATCCGTAGTTGTACATCTTGTTTGAAAAGCACAAGAAATAGTAATTCTATTGAAATTATTGCACACGAATAATTATTTTTAGCTTTTTGATAGATTTCGAATCTTCAATTATTCGGATTATCTTGAAAATTAGCTTTATGAAATTAACCCCAAAATGAATTAATTTAAATGAAACTTAATCCAATAGTTTTAGAATTAAAACCCTTAAATCCCCTAACATGATTTGTTTATTTATTATGAGCGACATAAAATAATAAAACATGTCATGTCAGGAAAAACGGAGAGATTTTTTATTTTATCTAAACATTTAATCCAAATCCAAACATTAAAATTAGTTTACATACATTTCAACCATGGAAAAGAAAAAAGATTCCATTGGTAGAAAATATTTTGTTACATTAGTGCATAAGTTGTATAGCATTAACGGTGCGAATGTCGGAAGCACGGAGGCATAACAATGGCGGCAAAACTATTACTACTAAATTCCACCCTTTCAGCCCCCCACACCCCATCCTCATAAAATTCAAAATCCCATTTGTGTTTCTTCTCATAAACCATTTCCATAAATCAGTAAAGCTATAAAAAGCTTTAAAATACAGAGATAATAGCTTCCTCCCAATCACAGCAATTGGTAGAGTTTTTCTGCAAATCTTTTCACCAAAATTTCTCTTTTGTTTGATTAGTTTGGAGTTTTTCCCAATTCGTTAAGGGTGGGAACTCGTTGATTTTCTGGGAAAGGTGCGAACTTTGCCGTTTGAGGAATGAGTAGTTTGAAAGCAAAAAGGAATCCCTGCACATCGGAAAGCAATCCATCGGGTGGCGATGATGGTGTTAGATTAAAGAGGATGATGGCATTCCATCGGAGAGAGATTAATCTTGGCCGTCCGTTCGATGGAGGAGGAGGAGGCGGCGGTTGTGGTGGTGGTGCAGGGGGAGGTGGGCCCAACAGCTGTAATAGCGGCGGAGCTACCGAGGCGGTGGGCCTCACGTACGGTGATGATGTCTCATCATCTTCTCGTCTCGGTGGTGAAAATTTTGCTACGAGTGGCACTACTTCAAGTTCGCAGCCTTTTGACATTTTCGCTGCCGCTGCTTATTGCGTCACCCCCTACAAATCCCCAGGTATTCCGTTTCGTGCTTTTCTCCCTCCCTCCCTCTCTCTCTCTCTCTCTCTCTCTCTCTCTCTCTCTCTCCTCTTCCCTTTTTTGTAGCTTAGATGTTCGGTTAAATGCCCGATAGAAAGTTGGGGTGCAGTGCAGTTTCTCATCATCTCTCTCTCTCTCTCTCTCTCTCTCTCTTGCAGAAGAGATGGCTTCGAGCGCGGTGGCGTTTCCTTTCACATACGCTCAATGGAAGGAGTTAGAGAGACAGGCGATGATCTACAAGTACATGATTTCATACGTACCCGTCCCTTCCGACCTTCTCTTCCCACATTCAAGGAATTTCGCCACTGCACCTCCTGCTTCATGTAAGCTTCTTCTACTCATGCATTTCTTGTTAAAGTTTCATTCTTTTTCCATTGTTTTTTTGACTTGAGCTATATTATGTAATCTTGAAACCGAAGCTTTGATTATGGAAGCAGTGTACAATGTGAGGTATTCGAGGAACGGAGATCTAGAACCAGGGAGATGTAAGAGAACAGATGGTAAGAAATGGAGGTGTTCGAGAGACGTGGCTCCCCACCAGAAGTACTGTGAGCGCCACCTCCATAGAGGCCGCCCTCGTTCAAGAAAGCCTGTGGAAGTCAAGAACAATGCTGAAAATCTCAAGAAAACTCGCTCCGAACAAACCCATGTCCCCTCTTCTGCTGCTGTTTCCTCTCAAGCTCAACAACTTGCTGCACTAAACGAAAGCAAGCCCCTTTTGCTCTTCAATGCTAGGAATGATCTCACTGTTTCTGCTGAGCCTTCTCCGTACAAAGCACCTAACAGGTTTGTTTAATGTGTGTGTCTGTGTGAGGGAGAGGGGGAGAGAGAGAGTGAGAGGGAGAGAATCTGTGTCTGTTTTTATATCGGTTCTTGATTTTTGGTGCATTATTGAAGGGATTTAAGCTTGATGATGGATGAGTCCGATCAACGATGGCAGCATTTGATCGAGCCAAGTATGGGATTTGTTAATGAGGGATCCTCTGCTTATGGCTCTACCTCCCTTTACCATCAAGATTATGAACAGCCATTGATCAATAGCTTCCCTTATTCGAACTATCCTGCACCCGAAATCGAGGTGCCTACCGGGTTCATCGATGCCTGGTCTCTCAATAATCTCGAAAGCAGCAGCAATGGGAATGCCGAATCCTCATCCATAACAACCAACGGAGGCAACTTATCCCCTTCACTCGATCTGTCAATAGCCATGGCTGCTGGAAACATCGTAGATCAAGAAATGGGAAACTTCGACGAACAGAGCGGTAAAGATCCGAGATGGATCAGCCCTCTTTTCTGGGAGCCATTTTCACAAGGTGGACCTCTGGCCGAAGCTCTGAAGCCGGGATCCGTCGTTTCTTCTCCCACCGGCGTCCTCCACCGGACCCTGTTTTCCCACTCCGACGGCAGCGGCTGCAGTAGCCCCGCGCCTGCAGCAGCTCCGTCGTCCGAAATCGCCTTCCACAGGCTCAATTAGTGAGGCTAAGAAATTTTCAAATTTCATATTTTGTTACAACCTTTGTTGATGTGTGAATGCTTGTGTTTATTAACTGCATTATTATGTGATAATTGAAGAGGGAAAAGCGGTTATGGCGGTTAAGTAAGGGTTTAGAGCATTGAATTAGGAAAATACTAGAAAATGGGAAGGAGTTGGAGAGAGGTAGAGAGAAAGTAGATTGTGTCCTTACCATGTTGGGTTGGCTCTAGTCTATCCCCTTGGCCTTGGGCTTGTGAGTGTGGGACTATCCCTTATTTCTTTTGTCGGGAAATATCTCTTTTTTTATTCCATTATGGACTAGTCATTTTCTCTTGCTTTTCCCCCCAATTTTTCTGTCCAACCCTTGCTTCTTTTTTTTTTTTTTTTTCCTTAATAAAATAAATAAATTATTAATAATAATCAATTAATTAATTTAGTTTGCCGACAAGATTAATAACTTAATCCTTGTTTTTGTTCTAAAATTTTAATTTTGAATAAAGAGTAGTTTCAATGTACTGTATTTAAGTTGAGCAACTGGACATGGCTCGCTAGCCCAGCCCATCAAGGCTCTTTATATGGGCCGGGCCCACCAAACAATATGGGCTCTTAGTGGGCCGCGTTAGCCCATTTGAGAAGTTCAACTCACCCAAGAAGTTGCTAATTTCTTGTGGAGTACTTCATATTGGTGGTGTTTCTCTCTCTCTCCAATAATATTTTAGTGGAGAGAGAGAGAGAGTGAAAACAATGGTATGATGGTTTCTCCTAAAAAGGCAAAAGCCGAGCTAGGCTACATCATACATTATAGTATAGCAAATAAAGCTGTAAATCAAGGATGTTACATCTTTTGATGCATTAGTTTATACACTCTAATTCTATGGTATTATTATCTCTTCCCACTTCTCCAATTATTACCCACACAATCTCTCTCTCTCTCTCTCTCTCAAAAAACTATCTCCAACCATTATTGCTGCTACACTAGGAACAAACTTCTTGATTATCAAATTCAAATAATTTAAGTCTTTTGATGCTTTTGTTATCCAGTAAATGCTACATGAAATGAAATGCAAACAAGTTCTTTCATTTATTTAAGAAGAAAAATATCAAAGAAATAACCAAACAAGAATCAAAGATCAGACATGAGATTAGAGCTGTTCATCAGGGCATAATCTAGAGGTTGTTTGTTTCTTGATTAAAGAAAAACTATCTACAAAATCTACTTCAAATTTTATGATCCCTTTTCAACCATAAAACGTCGCGAAATTAGCCGTACAATCATCAATCCGTGCCATAGTAAGGCACATCCGACCTCAGTTCGTCTCCGCCAACGCCTCTCCATCTTTCAACTTCATCATAAACAGGAAACGATAGGCGCTTCTTAGCTGATCCCGACCCCGACCCCATTGCCTCTCTACACGGGCTCGACAGCCTCTGCTTGGGCGTGCTAACACTAACACGCGCCATGGCCGATGCAGTGGCCGCCATATAGTTGGGACGGGACAGTAGGCGAGAGTTTTCGCTCATGCTCATCCTGCCTTCCCTCGTATAACAAGGGCTGATGCACGTAACGGACCTTGCCCTCGAAGATGACGATGGAGTTCTAGGAGATGGAAGGAGAGAGAGACTGAGGTTCCTCCCATGGAAAGGAGGTGTAGTGCATGAGTTTGGATCCATGCATAAACTCCTATCTTTCCTCATTCTCTTTTCGGAGAACTGATCATCGTCCTTCCCACTTATCTAAGGATATCAAACAATAAAATTATATTGGAACGAGTGTATTATAATATTCAGCTGACTCGTTACTAACGGGACAGAGTTACTCGAAGTTCCAAACCTGCAGAGATAATGCATGAGCCAGAGTCTTCCCCTGCCTGAGTGAGCATTCCTCTGCTTTCTGTATCAAAGCGTGGATTTCCTCGAGCTCTCTCGTCTTAACGTCGAAGCTACTCGACTTTCGACTCGACTGCATAAACATATATAATTCTAAGGTTATCATATGATTAGTGCGAAGTATGAGAAGCTGAAGTTGAAGAAATAACTGACGAAATTCTTGGGAAGACGAGGGGTAAATATGTCACAGGAGAGCCTGCGGCGTTGATCGCAAACGAGGGATTGAACTCGGACGAGGGATTGGATGCACTGAAGTGTCATTTTTGCCCTTTTACGCACGTTATGTCCCCTTATTATTGCTTGCAGTTTAACCACGCCCCTCAACGCCATTAGAGCTCTCCTTGCCTATTACCAGAATGCATGAATTTCTGGAATTTAGCAGAATCCATGAAAACAAAATTTAATCTTGGAAAAAGGGTGCAAAAAATAATTACCAGGTATCCTCGGAAAATTTTCTGAATGAGGAGAGCTGCCTTCTCTTGCTTGGCCGGCCTAGAGTGGCGGATATTCTCCGCCGCCGTGGCCACCGCGAAAGCGCGCCTCTGTTCGGTGGCGGAGGTCTCTGTTTTGGGGTGCTTCCTTTCTTCGCCGGAGCAAATTCTAACGGCAGAGGAATTGGCGCATTTGGCTACATTGTGCTGAATTGTGGTCTCCATGGTCAGATGCCTCCGAAATATCCATCTCTTCTTCCCTCTTTTCTGTAAAAACACACACATTCAGTCAATAATCTAGAGAGAGAGAGAGAGAGGCATATACTACCTTTTCTTCATCTTCTTGTTCTGTGTCGTCGTCTCTCCTTCTGGTGGTCCTGTTGTCATTTAGGTTGGTGGGAGATCGGAAAGCCTTCTTCACTGCATTCAACCATGAATTCCCACTCTTCTTTCCCATCTCACAAGATCGGATTTTTTTCTTTTCTTTGATACTAGGCAATGAATAGAATATGTAAGTAAGGGTTGAAACTGGGGGTGGCTAAATGTTTATAGGTATATGAGTTATGAGAGAGAGAGAGAGAGAGAGAGAGAGGGGCAAAGCAGAGCAACAGTAAGCAGGAAGAAAGCGGTCTACTTTATGTTATGTAACGGCATAGATATGGAGTATAGTGTATTGTTACTGCTGCTGCATCACTACTACAGATACGTTTCTCCCCTTTTTTAGAACAGACCAAAAACAAAAAGTAGTTCGAACGGGCAACCGTAGCAGTAAAGCATACTTGCACTTATTTATGGCTCCATACTCTACTTACTACATGCAATTACAATTAGTTACAGATTCCTCCCTCCAGTTTTCCGATCCTTTAGAGATAATAAGGACGTTTTCTAAATATATGTAAATGTCCTATGGAATAATGAAACGTAACGTCTCGTTTTGATACTCACTTATGAGAAAAATGAACAAAAAAGAGGAATGGAAATTAATGAAGAAAGGAGGAGACAGGCATGGGAGAATATGTTTTTTTCTCGAGAGAGGTGAAAGCTGTTGAAAGCTAAAACATAAAGAAAAACAAAACAAAACAAAATGCCATTGCCATAACCTAACCAATTTTGTTTTGTTTTTCTTACTTTAATCTTTAACCTCTTTACATTTGGGTGTGGTTGAAGAAACTCCACACCATAATAGTCCACATGGTAAATAATGATTTTTGGCAGAGAAAGCGTAGGAATTAGGGAACTGGGAACCCACTGTTCTTGTTTCTGGGGATCACTATATTTGCAGAGATCTAAATCTACTACTAACATTTTCTTTTTATTTTTATTCTTTCTTGGGATCCCTTCTCACGTTTGTGTAGCAAGATTTTGAGTAATTTAATGCTGCATTTATATTTCCATCACTACAAATAAAATACTGTATGCTTCTATTCTCTTTGCAAATTCTAGTAATCTCTATTCAATTTTTACCACCAATTTCAACAAGGGTAAGGGTATGGTGGTCGGTCCATTTTATTTCCCATCACCTTCATATTATACATTTTTTTTTTTTACCTTCATATTATACATTTATACTGGTACTAAATTTTCTCCAATAATTGCAATCCACATATTTAGCAATTAAACTTCCAAAGGTTGGGCTTTCTTTTCTTATTGGGCTTATATTTGGGTCGAACTTTTTCAAACAAGGCTACTATATGGGCCTCCAATCAATACATAAGGCCCATGAAAAGGCCCAAATGAGCCCAACAGCAAAAACTAGATGATTCGCGAATCAAGCACAAAATCATGCATGAAATGAAATGAGATGTTTCTCAAGAACATTCAAGAATTTCTCATACATTCAGGATTCATCCACGCACTGCTTCTCCCCCACTCTATATATTACTGCACTCTCACTTCAACCTTGCTCAGAGTAAAGCAGTGCGCAATAACGATTACCTCACTTCATTCTATCTCAACTTTCTCTCTCTCTCTCTCTCAAATTAATGGCGACCGGAACTGTTAGCTTCTCTCCACTCTCATCAAGCAACGTTGCTGTTGGGGCGAACAGAGGTGCTGCCGTCGGACCTTGCTCTGTATTCTTCCCTTCTTCATGTAAGCTCCGAGCTCCTTCACGGCGGCCGGCGGCTGTAAGAGCTCAGGCCACCGGAGATAACAAAGATTCCGCCGTCGACGTCCACGTCAGCAGCGGACAAGGCGGCGGCGACCGGCGCACCGCCGTCGAACGCCGCCCCCGCCGCCTGGCTACCGACGTCTCTCCTTTCGGTGAGTGCTTTCCTTCCTCCGATTGAATCGAACTCAACGATTTGGGGATTTTTTTTTTCGCCCAATTTATGTTACCGGAACCCTAACTAACCAAATCAATAAAAAAAAAAATGGCGCAGGATTGCTCGACGCGATGTCGCCGATGCGGTCGATGCGGCAGATGCTGGACGCCATGGACAGAATGTTCGACGACGCGATGACGTTCCCCGGCACGGCGGCGGAGGTGCGGACGCCGTGGGACGTGAGCGAGGACGAGAGGGAGATCAGGATGCGGTTCGACATGCCCGGGCTCTCCAAGGAGGACGTCAAGGTATCCCTGGAAGACGACGTCCTCGTAATCAGAGGCGAGCGGAAGAAGGAAGAAGGAGATGGCTCCAACAGAAGCTTCAGCTCGTACAGCACCAGGTTCAGGTTGCCGGAGGACGTCGACAAGGAGAAAGTGAAGGCGGAGATGAAGAACGGCGTCCTCTACATCGCCGTACCTAAAGCTAAACTCGAGAGGAAGGTTCTCGATGTCGAGATCAACGGCTGAGATCGATCGATTTCATCATATTTTGTAGAAGAAACTGAAAATTTCTGAGTAACATGAATAATTACAGACTAAAGTAAAATTACATAATCAAATCTAATTTCACAATTCGATTTCTTCTGGAATTGGCGCGAGATTAGGCTTCCAGTTCGTGGCCAAATCATTCGAACAAGCTTTATCGATCCCGAACACGATCTTCTCCATTGATGTTTTCTTCGACAGCAGCTCCTCCAACTGCTTCTTTGTTATCACGACCTTTATCCTCTTCACCGCCGTCGTAGCACCACCATCCACCGCCGGAGCTGGAAATTTGCTGGGAAGAAGATAGTAAATCTTCCCCAGCTGCAGCTCATAGCTCGGCGGCAGCTCTTCGGAAGATTTCCTCGACGGTTTCACTCCAAATCCTTCGTAATACACCAGCAATTCTCTCACCAGCAATGGAGCTTTGAACTCCATAACTTTTCCATCCACTTTCACCACCTTCAAAACCTTTCTGCAAATTAATATTTTCATGCACCCCATAATTGAAAAAGAAAAGCTAAAACTGTGTTGAGAGGGAAGAATGGTGCAATTGGTATGGAGATTCTATATATAAGAGTCCAAAACCACCATTAAAAGATTAAAAGAAAAAGGGTTAAATTTCTGCAAAAAAGGAATGGGATGAAGGAGAAGGAAAGGGGAAAGGTTTATGTATAAAAATGTCAACACGCATGCAAAAGGGAGTCAGTTAGTGGATGATGGCTCAGCCTATTTGAATTCACTGTACAACCACCTAAAGCGCTCTGTACTAGTGGATCATGCACGCTAGCTTGGTCCTAGTCGTAGCTAACGCTCACGAATTATTTTTCGTAGAGTTGAAATTTTGAGGTTTCCCTGTAGACAAGGGAACTTAGAATGTATAGAAAAGAAAATGGTAGTTCATACCTAATTTATATGTGAATTTTAATTTTATATAATCTCTACTTAATGTTCTTGTTTTGCCATGTAGTAGGTTATACCGTGTGCATTTTAGTCGTAACGCATAATTTATACTGGTAAGAATAAGTATACGAGTGAAGAGTTTTGATCACGAAAAACTTTTTAAGTTAAAAGTACAGTGTAAATTTGACACAGGAGAAAGTCGGGTGAAATGAAATGTAACAGCGGATCCACATCCCAAGGACTATGTTCATTGCTATAGGGCTTTAAAGGGGCCTTGTTCAAGTTATGCTAACATCAAACAAGACAAAAGAGAAAGACCAAGGTAACTAACATGTGGTTTTTTAGTAATACTTTTTCTTGTGTGGGGGTTTAGTTGAAATGGCATGGTTTAGGTAAAAGTGAAAATAAAGGGATCAGTTGGCCGTTTAAAATTTTGTTAGGTACTAACTCTTTTTTTGGCTCCAAATTAGGATGTTAAATGACCAAATTACCACTCTTTGTTAAAAAAAAAAAAAAAAAAAAAAAAAAAAAAAAAGGTATGGTTATTTCTAGATGGTTGTATTTCTATATTTTTATTTTTGGAGTTCTCCACTAAGTTAGATTGTCATAATCACAGTAGAAAACAAGACATCAATTATGACTTGTGAAGAGACAAAGATCTTTGCTTTCTTTAAAATAATTAGAGACAGAGATTTGGTTTTTACACAATTTTTGCACTTTTTAGTAATTTAATCTTGTGAAATGAAGACTGTTGAAAGAAGGTTCTGTTAGTGCAGAAGACCCGACCCGACCCAAACCGAAATACATTTGATCCAAGCCTATCTCTATTGGGCCAAATCTCCATGATGGGTTTAGCCCAATGGGCCCAACTAACGGATGGTGAATATGCATGGGCCTAACAGTTCAAGTTCTTTATGTATATTCGATCAGCAGATCGATTGAAATAGGACGAAGGAGTATATAAGAGAGGCATTGATGCATATATAGTAAAAAGAGGAAGGAAATCCCACAAAATTTGGGTGGACGAGTCCGTGAGGAACCAGAACCAGTTGCCTACTAATCTCAACTTAATGTGCATCAAGCATAATTAAGCCTTCACCAGTGTACTCTACAAGCTTAAAAGGCGACCCATACGGAAAAATAAAGCCAGAGGCGAAAAGGCTACGAGAGCACATAGATACTACTTGGCATGGAGTATCAGTTTCTATGTATATATAACTCATCAACGACTCCACGGACAGACAGACGTCTTTTCAGTGCATGGATTGGCGTGGGGCCCGGGGTCGGACTGGAGTCTTTGATGGGCTAACCCTGCATAACACAAAGATTGAAGATCAGCCATTTATTCACCATTAGCATAAGAAAATGTGTGAACGAAGAGATTTGATATGAACCTTATGGGAAGTGTTCCTAAGACTGCTCCACTGCAGTTCAGTGCTGCTATTGCACTCTCAGCCTGCCAAACGGTTAGATTATTAGAGATAATAGCAATGCTGATTACAGGTTTAGCTAATAAATAGATGTAGAGTAATCGAGGAAAAACACAAAAAGTTGCAGGTTCTTCTACAGAGAAACATGAAAATGAGAGAGCACTAGCACATCTTATTCACATTTCCAGTAAATGAAAACTAGGGGAAAGTGACGAGACTAGAGTAGTTCAAGAAATAATCCTAGTACATAAATAGAGCAGTAAACAGAACTCAAGGGAAAATGCATAAAATTCATAAAAATGCAAATGCTCGTTAACAAAAAAAAAATTCAGCAGCCCAGAAGTAGAGTGAGTGTGGTTGTGCGTTTCCATCAAGAGTTCAGACCTTAAGTGACTCATTGTCCCCTGATGCTTTACTCAAATTAAATTCCTGTTCAAAATGATACTCAAACGAAACAGGGAAACAAAATACGCAGGGCTCTAGATTCCTGAAGCGCAATCCAGGGTAGTCATCCGGAATATTTTGACCCCTGGCATGATTGTGCACAATCAAACCAGTGAAATTCACTCATATATTAGGATTAGAAGCACATATTTCTTTACTGCATCGAACAGAATCAACATATCTATTATAGACTCCCATATATGTGTAATTTTCAATATAAAGCAATCATTAAGGCCTTTCTTGATTGACTATTAACGTTTGTTCTAACAGCTTATTAATATGCTTGAGTCAACACTCAATGAGGCTTCTTATTATTAATACGTGAAAAGAACAAAGCCGCAGGGAAAAAACATGTGCATAAGAAGGGCAACAATAGTACTTCGTCTTTTTCATGAACCAAAAGCAACCTGAACAAAGGATTTGGGGCTGAGCAAGGCAAAACAAAGCAGGTACATTGCAAGCTCAATATAACAATATGGAAACATAATCAATATATCTACAACACAGGAAAATTATATACTCCAATAAGTTCCAACAAGGGAAACAGATATTAATTAGCAAAATGACGTTTGGAGAAGTTGAAGAGACCATGCAAGGATTTCTGAGAAAGTTTGAGGAATCCTCGTTTTGCAAAAGAGATGATGCCATACAATACGTGGAAGATTGACTATATGCTACTATAGCAGGAACTCAGTGGAAAGCAAGGACATTAGCCTTTACTATGGCAGTATGATTTCTTCAGCATATAGGGAATAATGAGTGAGCTATACAGATAGTAAAATGTCCTTTAATTACAGCACAGGATAAAAGGTTTAGACTTATGTCAATTATCAGCTTATCAACAAAGTGCTTCGAAATTTAACAATAGAACATACTTTCACCTTAGTACAGTATAACAAAAGGATGTTATGTTCTCTTTTACTACATTATAGTACCCTTAATGTTTGACATTATGGATAGAAGAAGTTACTCTGAAAGATCCGACATTGTTTCCTTATACAGATTCATGGCTAAGGTAAACGATCAATACTCTGCACGAAGTGTATAATTTACCATAACCATGCATACAATAATTTCTTATTTGTAATGGCAAGTTTGGCAAGAAAAATAACGACTTCTCATGCACCAGGATTAGTACTGGGAAACTCAAAAGCTACCAAATGAGACTAATTTCAGCTAAATAATTGTGCAACAACAAATTAGAAAGAATGATCGAGAAAAAAACTGATCTTACCATCACAAACTCCACAAAAGCTATACGAGTTGAATGATGGTAATCTCCGAGCAACCTCAGACGATAGACCTGAGTCAACAGATGCATTCCATGAATTACAATTTGAATAAACAAGTTGTTCAGGGGTATAGTATGAGCAGCAACAAACCTCTCCACAAATAGACTCAAAGAAGAGTTTGACTTCTGCTTGAGTGACCTACAACAAACAACAACAGATCAATCATCCATGGCCAGAAATTACTCATCAGCACTGTATGTAAAGAATTCTGAAAATCAAGAATACCTTTTTATCAATGTTTGTGCAGTAGATAGTTCTAGCACACATCTCCCTTTCATCCTCAGACTAGACCAAGAAACAGCAAAAGATCAGCATTCCCTTGTTGAGACTCGAGAAAAGTAGAAATTTAACATTTCTCGAAAGTGAAATGAGAAAGACAATGAAATTTCATACCCTTGGCAAAAACGTAGGATTGACGGGGGCAATTGCAGTTTTGGAAGGTAGAACTCTCACGGGATAATACCCAAGCATAGTTCCAGCCAAGCTCAGAGCATTTCTTGCCCCTTCTGCAAGTTGAGCAGCAGACAACTTGATGTGAGAAGACTAGGGATTTAAGAAAATAATCAAGGAATGGATAAGGCCATGTGCATACCCTCATCAGTGAACTCAATGAAGGCAAAACGAAGAACTGAATTGGGGTCACCACAAACTCGGCAATCCACAACCTTGATTATGAAAAACATGCAAAACAGTTCTCAGAACAATTATTTAGTTTTGAATGCTTGAACTAATATTCACATTGAGGGACATCAGATATTAACCTGTCCACAATTAATGAAAAGCGAAGCAAGTTGCTCCTCAGTAACCTGCATTCATTAAAAAACCACCAAGTTCATACATTTTAAAGGATTATAACGATAAATAAGCCTCAAAACACCAATTTCTCTTTACCTGGTGATCAATGTCAGACACATAGACAGTCCGCCTAATCACATCCTCTCTTTGAGCCATGCTAGTTCGGCTATTCATCCTCCGCTTTCCATTAGCAAAGCCATTTTTCTTCTGCAAATCACAACACCATCCCCATTACTAGACAGCCACTTAAACCACTACAACAAGAGAGAAAGGTTGGCAAAGACAAAATTGTGTGATCATTATAATAACTCATAACTGATTCTCAGTTCTTCAAATCCAGATAAATTGAGCATTCAACAAATCAATGTTCAACCAAACTACCCCGTCTCATACTCCATTCAACCGAATATATATTCATCGTCTATAGTCCTATATCTATCACTACAGCCAATCAAGAGGCAGACAGTTCAAAACATGATCATCAGAACTCAAACCCCAAAACATCCAAAGAAAGAAAAATTAGAACTTTAAAGTAGAATTCACGCACAGTATAATTGATCATAGATAATTTTCATTTAAAATACCAACCCTTCGAAAAGAGTTCGCATTGGGAACTCCAGAGTTAACCTGCTGCTGCATTAGAAAGCCATTAGCGTTAAACCCAAAATGCCCCGCTGCAGCTGCCGCAACAGTAGCAGCATGAGGGGCCAACATCATCTTGTGGTGGCCGCCACCACCGAAGGCCGAGAGAGAGGGCGGCACGAATTCCTTCGCCATCGGATTCAACTTGGACAGCATTTCCTCTAAATCCCTCATCTCCCTCTTAAACCCCTCCCCTCCATCATCCTCCTCCCCATCCAATTTCTTCTCCGGAGGGACTCCATTCCCGTTCACCGGCAGCTGATGGTGGCCGTTCGATATCTTCTGCGGAACCAGATGGAAATTCTGATCAGCGGGTTTTGTTGACTGGCTATTAGCAGCGGCAGCGACGGCGGCGGCGGCTTTTGTCGACTGCTGGTGGTGATCCGCAGCGGCGGCGGCGTCGTTATCGTGATTCGATGACGTAATCGCGTTAGCACCGGCATTCTCCACCACGGCCATGATCAAACACCTCCGCGAAAATCACGTCTCCTTCACTCTATTAAAATTTCCGTTATTCCCTTTATTTTTTGAACACGGGTCTGTCGGAAACAGCCAGAAACACAAAAACCCAAAATCGATTCTTCAGTTTCACGGATCAAAGCTTCAAAAAAAATCGAACCCAAAACAAGAAATTCAAGAAACAAGAAATCGGAGCTCTTTTACCTGATGGGTCAAGTTCTAAATTGTCTCCATTGAACAATTAAACCCGAAGATCGTGAGCTAAGATATCAAGAACAGGACTGTAGAAAAGGAAGAAAGCCAAAAAACAGAGCACGCCTTTTTCTTTTTAATTTATTTTAATAAATATTTGCAAGAATATTTTACTGAGTCTGCAAGGAGAAGATATGTACACAGAGAGAGAAGGAATAGTACATGTATATAGACAGAGAGAAGAGGGTTTTAGAGAGAGAAAAATGGGGCCTTTGAGGTTTCTCTTCGGATCGTCCGTTTTAGCTGTTCTCTTTTTTCTTTTTCTTTTTTTCTTTTCTTGATTACATAATTATCATTAATTAATTTCTAATTGCAATTAGAACTTTGATGTTATATTTAACTAATTCTTTCTAATATAACTAATTCCAAGTATTCTAATTTGGTACTAGAATTTTATAATATTCAATTAATCAAGAGCACATACCTACCTCATTTCTAAGAATTCAAGTACAATTCGAGTACGTCTAAAATATTCAAAAAATTATAAAAAAATAATGATAATCCACAAAAAATACAATTACTTTTTAATACTCCATTATATAGAGTATTTCTAAAAATACAAAGAGAAAGGAATATTATTTGTGCATATAAAGCCAAGAGTGTTTGATAGAATGGAGCAGTATGTATTTTCTTCGAATAGTCCGTTCTAATTAAATATAGTAAAATACGATCGTTTTGGAATTATTTTTATCTTATTTTATTGTTTATTAAATTGTGGTAGTTCTGCTTTTTGCATTTTAATACAGTTTTGAATGTATTATCTATAACTAATTCTAAATAAAGTATGGCTTTGCTCCTCTTTTTGTTGACCGTTCAACAATATTCTAAGATGCATTTTAGACGTATTTGCATCTTTCAAAAATAAAATCTATGCATACGTAACTTATAGCTTTGTAGATAAATTGCGACGAGCATTTAACGGTCCAATTACAAATGTTACATCGAAACGTAATAGAGGATTTACGACGATTTTTTATCTTCTTTATTTCTTGTTAGGCTTCGTTAACAACGCCTTCAAAAAATGTGGTGCAAAAACCGGATAGGAGGGAGGGGCCCTACCTACCAAAAAGAGAGACTTTAGAATTGTTTATTATTTAAATATTTAAAGAAAGAAAAAGAAAAGGGATGTGTATTGTTTCAATAGTTTATAAGCATGTCTAATAATGAGGAATTATGGGTACATCATTGAGGGACATGTATATGAGAATGGTGGCACCTATCCATGTATGATGGGTTGATGTATCATGTGTGATGGTTAGATGATAATCATGTCATGTTTGGTATGTGCATCATTAGCGTCTAAATTTTGGGGTTTTGGTTTGTTAGTTAAAGGTCTAGTGGATGTGGATGGTGATGGTGGTGATTTAGTTTGTGATACATGGAAAAAGGGGGTGTAGAATGTAGATAGTGTTTGATTGGGCTACTAATTTGTACTCCCTCCGTCCTCCATTTAGTGACGGAGGGAGTTTGGGCACGCGTTTTTTTGCATTTTATGGTATAATAATAAATTAATGTGTTAAAGTGTTAAAGTGGAATAATTGTGGGTCCATTTGAATTGTTTAATAGTATTAAAATATTAAAATAATAAAAAGTAGATGTATAAAGTGTTAAAGTGATTGTGGGGTCTACGTCCAAAAATGGAAATTGTCAGTAAATGGAGGACGTCCCAATATAGTATTAACGTCACTAAATGGAGGACGGAGATAGTAGTATTAAATCAAGAAAATTGTATACTACACGTTCAGATACTCAACATGACTCGAACTCTCGATGCGTGGATGTTAGAGTGATGTATGTACATTACATGGCATGAAAAACGATGATGAGAGAAATTGTGGCGTGGTGGTGGGAAAGGGAAGTGGGATTAGGAGGTGCCACGTGTATCATGGCATTTTGTATCCAAATCACCCACTCTTTATCCGCTGCTCTGACAGATTCTTGAGAAGGGCATCAATGGAATTGCAACGTCATCCCCCCTCATTCAAATACTACTAATGTATTATCAACACTTTTTATTTTGTAAAAAAAAAAAAAAAAATCCCTCCAAATTATATGATTTTATTTGATAGAAAACTGTAGTTTCATAGGAAATTTCTTTCTAATTGACGCTGTGGTCAACATTCAACTAACGTTATTATTACTCCTATTATATTTTTCATTTTAAAACTATTTATTTGATTTTCGGAAAAGTCCATTCAATCACGAATTATAGTTTCGAGCACGTAAGTATTGAACACGTTGGAGTCTCGTGTAATGACGTGACCCTTTGATCCACCGCAATACAAGTTCCTTCAAGCCGAACGGCGTCGTTTCCCCCAGACACCCAGCGTCAGATTTAATTTAAAAGAGAAAAAGTAAAAGGAAAAAAATAGTATAGTAGTAAAATGCATAAAGTTTGTCTCTAGTTAAAGAAGCGTGGGGGTGACAGATGGAACCTTAATCACCTCGTTTATCTCGTGCTTGCTTCCTCTGCTCATATGTTTATTATACTATTCTTCCTTCTTACATCAATGTCTCCTGCATCCTGGCCTTAGTAATATCCTAATATTTCTCGTCCATCGTCCATTTTATAATGACACTTTATTGTTCAATTTGTGTCTACTTTACTGAACAAAAGCGTCATTATAAAATGTATAGAACGAATATATTTTATAGCATATTTTAATTAAACAATTTTTACCTAATACTAGCGGGGCGTTAGTTCAAATTATTGCATATAAATAGAAGTACCAAGACCTAATGTTGGTAAATACTTGCATGAAATGTAAACTACAAAGGAGTTGAAATAAGAATAGGTTGCTAAATGCCATTTCCTCAATTAACACAAAATGACAATTTCGAATATCAACGAGAATCAAAACATATATTAGTTGAGGAAATAGGGGGGGTGGGGTTGGTGGGGGAGGGAAAGGAATATAGCATTATTGGGGGTTATTAGGTCAACACCTAATTAAAGAAAATGTCTCCCAACCTTAATTAACCTGCTTTATTCATCACCTTCTAACCTTATTTTATGTATATTGATGTAAATGGTTCATTCTGCCATGCCCAAGGAAACGACAAACTCTCCGTCCCGTTTAAGATGACACGTTTTGCTAGTATCATCGAGACAGGGAGGGAGTGTACTATTATTGACAAAAACATAATCATGCTAGATTGGAAAACACACACCATAAAGAGCATGTAGCACACACTTAATTAATACTATTGATTAATGTCATCCAGTGATTAATACTAGTGGATCACTAATTTATGGATGGGACCTGTTTTATTTATTTATCATTTTTTATGAAATGTAGAAGCAAAACAAGTAAAGAAATGGGAGGAAAGTAGACTTTATAAAGGTGGACCCACACCTTGTCTCACAACCTTTCAATCTCAGCCATTGATTGAAGGGGACGTGAATTTTTCTTTGTGGGTACCTTCATAATTTATTACAATATACGTGGCCAAATAGCAATTTTACTTGCTATGATAGGCATTAATTTGGAGCCGACTTTGTTCATGTTTACTTGCAAGAATCACACTTAGATCATCACGCAGTAGTACATAATTTAATTTAAGGTGTGTTAATCACTACTTCTAGGAGCCCTATATGAATGTGACATGAGCAGCATATTCTATCTACTTGATCCCCTGATTCTATCTCCTAATACAGTGCTACGGATTAAATCGGACGAAGACTCTGGTTTATAGTGGGGATGGTGAGAGGAAATACTGTGGTTGTGATCTGTGTAGAAGTATGCCACAAAAGGGACAGCATGGAGTTGATGTATCCTTGTAAGAAGAAGACTCTAGAAAAGACTTGAAATCGGAAGGGTACCTGGGCATGGCGAACAAGTTGGTGGGTGGCAACTTTGATGTGCGTCTTTGGCAGCACATACAAAACCACGAGGGTTTAGTAGGGAGAATCTGCATTGTAACTGCACATCTTTGAAGCTTGTGTGATTCGTTAACTCCATTGTTGTTTTTCACTCCGGAGCAAACTGCGTATTCTGTTGATTCAAATGGCACAACTGCTGAGCAGACGTAGCAGCATTCGTGTGCTCCAGTCTTCAAAGTTTCAAGTAGTTTCCTGATAAGAAAAGGAAAAAGTGGAATATCCATAGTAAAAGAAGGAAATTTTAGTGAAGAGATAGCTGGTGTAAGACTTGCATTTACTAGAACAGATGAGAATTGCAATGCATTGCAAAGTGTCCGATACATATAGTGATGTAAGAACGGGATACCTTTTCTTAACTTTTCTAGTTTCTGCTGCAAGGAATTTGGGATGATCCTTCACATTTTGCAGAACCCACTGCTCCATCTGTGGCGATACAGTAGGAGTTTCAGGGCTGCAGCCAAATTCTTCTGATGGATTGGATGGTAGGCTTGAAATGCCAATGCCAGAGAAACTAATACTGACAAGCCTCAACCGAAGTTCATTTTCGCAGCTAGATAACAAGTCCTTCCACAGTTTCATCTGTTCTTTCTTGTCATCACTTGAGCCTTCTTCTAATACATGCTCTTTGACACTCTCATTCTCTGTCATGAATTCTTTAAGCACTACTCGCCTGCCGATAATGTTCAAGAGGTGCAACTGACGGGATGAGAGCATGGGCAGAAATTTTGATGCTTCAGAGAATAAGGTAGGAGAAATTCCAAACTTGGATCCTAAGCAAGATTCCAGCCATTTTAGCAGGATTTTCTCTGAGTACTTATGTGCAGAATGCTGGAAGGCTACAAGGGCTGCCACAATATCCAAAATGTTCAGAATCCTGTTGGGGTTCTCGTACTGTTTCAAAGACCATAGTATATTTATTTCCCACCAGATCAGTTCTTTATCCGATAATCCAGGAAACCTTTCTTGTATGGTCTCTGAAGATGTAATAATTGAAGGGTCCAGTTGCTGACCTCCAATCCAAAGGAACTCTAGACAAGCTTTATGCGATCTGAAAAATAAACGACAATCTACTTACTTCATATTATGAAAGAGAAATTGATCAGCCTCATCCCAGAAAAGGATTGTGTTAAAATTTATGTATTGCTTTCTGCAAGTGGTGGTTGACAACAATTATGTGCAAAATGAACTCCTATGCAGTAGTTTTGGCATATTTTGAAAAATACAAATATTGATGGATGCAAATACTAGGAGAGTAAAGTTCATGTTTCTAGGGGCATAATTATGTACAGGTGACACCGCGAGGGTGGTATTGCTGAGGAGAGACAGGAGTATAATAACAAGAGGCTGCCAAAAGAAGTCCGAAAGCTCACCTTGCCTCATACATCGGATCCAATAGATCAGCATCATATCTGCGAGCCTGCAAGAAGAGCCATATTTTCAGATTAAATTCAAGGCAGTTGAAAAGCCATCATTCAGCCTAAGGCTGATTACCTGGTAAAGCATGATGACTGGATAAGAGGCTCAAAAACTGACACAATTGAGTGAAGTTAAAAGATAATTTGCATCCCCAAAAGTGCTTTTTATTCTCACTCTCTCTCAGCCTCACTTGAAAACACAGGCTTTCAATAATGATAGAGATCGTACTAGTAACATTAGCAAATCCAAAACTTCTTGCTATAATAAATAAGGAGAGAAGAAATATCACATACCACAGCAACTGCCAAATTTCCAGGGGATATTGCCAGACCAAAGCAGGAGTCTAATGCATGGGCAAACTGTAGTCATTGTCTAGTATTAGCTCAAAACAAGGACAATAAAGTATGTACTATGTAAATAGGAAAATTTATCTCATACATCTGTAGAGTTCTTCAAAGCAGGGCTACTCAAGGGAATTGGCACTTCACACAGAGAATCTCCGACAACAACCCAGCTCTTTATGGAGTTGTCCTGGAATTGATAAACACAAATATAAACCAGGACTGTTCAAGGGAATTGGCACTTCACACAGAGAATCTCCAAACAAAGATCCCGTTATAGGGTTTTTACATGCATGCTAACAGCTATTTTGACCATGCAACAACATTTAATATTGAATATTATACCTGGCTGCAACTGTACAAACAACGTCCACCAAAAGCCCAAGCTAACCCAGCAACCTAATATTTTTTAAAAAACAGAAATTAATAGTATTTGCTAAAAAGAGGCAAAGTAATAGTAGCAGAAACTTACTGTGCGGTCATGTGCATATTGACAGCCAACATTCTCAAATTTGTCGGTCAATGTGTCGAGGATCCACAGTTCTAGGGAACCAGAACCTTTTCCAATAGCCAAGAGTAACTTCCATGGTTCTTGTGCAAGCGCGGTAAGTGAAAGTACAGATATTGTTGCAGAAGCAGAATCAGCAGTCACAATCTAATAACATGATAAATTGCTAATTTTAAGATCAGGTGTGTAAACTTTAAAGTATAAACCATGACACTTGGATAATAAGCTGACCTCCTTCAACAACGATAATGTATCTTTGATATCTGATGACTTGAGTAAATTCTCACCGTTTACCTTCCAGATCTTCAAACTACGACATAGAGTGGGAAACAATAATCATGTTAGTCTTTACATTCATCAAACATGAATTCAAATCCACAAGTGCATAGCTTAGAAAATCAAAGACTGGTGTCATAGGGGAAAATATGGTAGTTACTATGAAAAGAAAAAAGGGAAATGTTTATATTTCAGACATATAGATCACTATTTTGCAAAGAGAGACTGAATCAGGGTATCCATTTAGATGACACGTGGTGATTGTTTAGGAGCAACCAAAATTCTACTTATTTTAGAGATCAGCCAATGAATGGCTACATGCAGATTACGCACCTATCATCAGAGCTACCAGTAGCCAATACAAACTGGGCTTTTCGAACACTAGACCCATATGCAGCCCAACTAATTGCTGTAATCCAACTATCATGTGCCTTCAGAAGGCCAACAAGCGAAACCACGCCTGAGTGCCTGGTATTATCATCAGAATAACACTCAGGTGCACCTACTCTCCACAATGTAATTCTACCGCACTTCCCACCAACAGCAAGAATAGAACAGTAGTTGATAGAGTTACGCGGAAAAGCAACACCATCCGTAGATGTCTCCAGAATTGGAGACCAAGCAACAACAAGTGACATTAGCATTTCATTGCGAGAAGCATACTGCTCTGCAGATATTAATGGGAGACTGCAGTCTTCTGTCACTTCCTCCTGAGGCTTTTCTTCATAGAAGGAGACAGGAACAATTTCCCAGGTGTTCTTCTCCCCCAAATTGTCATGGTCTTCTGATTCTACCTGATAAACCAAGATACTAGCAGAAGCATTAATTACTAATGAATCTAAAGAGTTAGGAACATAGAGATATAGGGAATGCCCAACTAGAAACAAATCAAAAAACACCAATGCTCTGATTCAGCGTGGAGAATGTGTAGAGAAGAACTGTATGAAGGAATTAGAAGTGAAGAGGGGCACATTACATAAGTTGACTTTTGTCTTCCGCGTTTTCTCAAAGGTCTGCGATAAGTACATTCTGCATTATCTTGTCTTGGTATAACCTGAATAAGAGAAAGCCCAAATAGTCAAAGGGGAGTGGTGGTCAATGCATATTGTATAGCATGTCTAGAAGAACAAACGACCAGGAACATGTGCTTTAGATGAAACCAACAGGAACCACTTACGTTACAACCCTCTGTGGGTACTATTTGGCACTCTCCAAAACCGGTATTCTTATAATGAATATATAGCATTGCAGATATGTCCACAACCTATAGAAATCAGAACAACAGCTAAAATCATCCAGCCTTAAGTTACATATTAGATGAACAAATCATAGTTTCAATGCAGAACATAACAGTCAAATGTAGTTCCCTAAATTGTGCTAATCAAAGAGAGACCTCAAATCAAAGGTTGATTAAGTATATACCTCCATCCATTCTGTAGAACAATGTTGACGGCGGTAAACCTTCACAAGCCCAGAAGTGGTGCAAAGAGCAAGTAAACAACTGCCTCATACATCAAAGAAGATAAACAAACTTGCGACAATTAGTTCCAAGGATGCAGTGACAGAAGTTACACCTCAGAGAAATACTCAAAACAGCTCATAAAAAAATACCCAGCATTCCTAGCAAGACCTGCAGGAGACCATGAAATCGACCTTACACAAGGGCGAGTTTCCCGTGATACATGATACGAAAGCAAGCACCCATTCAGCAAATCCGCGCCTATATCCAAACCACCAACAAGGAACGGATTAAATCCGAGACCACTACAAATTACAACAGTTAAACGTGATTAAACCCAGCTCAATAACTCAGCATACCTCCGCCGTCAATCTTCCCGATGGGGAAGCGCTCGCCGGATGGAACGGTAATCGCACCTCGAACTTTAGGATTGTGAGGGTTCTAAAACAGACAAGCAACACAACCGATCAACAATTAATCAATCGAGAAACAAACAGATAGCCGAGCCGTGTGAAGTTTACCAGAATCACAACAGCGCCGCCGCACGCCAGCGCCACCAGGTTCTCCTCAGACCAGACGACGGCGTTGGGGTAAACGACCGGCGAAGTGACGACGGCGGATTGGAAGCTGGACATAATTCGGCGGGAAATTGAAGGATCGCTGCACGCATAAATGGCGGCAAAGCAAATTCAATTTCGCCCTCCCTTCTGCTGCGGCGCGTGTTCGATTTTCGAGTCTTCGTTTTTATAGAGAGAGAGAGAGTACTCAGTAGGTGTTCGTCTTTATCTTTACCTTTTTTTAATTAAAATTATTTTATTTATTTTCCCTGAAAAAAGGCCTTAATTTTGAATAGTGGGCCTACTTCCTCCGAAAAAAGGCATTAATTTTGAATAGTGGGCCCACTTCCTCCCTCCAGTAGTCCAGTAGAAAAAAAGCCCAATATTTTTGGTATTGGGCCTTTTAAACTCGAAGTTAATTCACAATAAAATTTAACAATATTTTTAAAAAATTTTGTAAATTAAATCCCAAATTAATATTATGGTGTTGATTTGGATTTTAACGTGTATATTAGCATGCATGTATAAAAGCGTTCTACTATTATAGTTAGGGAGTGACTAGGAAGTGTGCGAGAAATATAAAGTTGTAATATCGTATCACGATCGAAAAAGGTATGATAATATAATCGTATTAGATGTCCTAAACTCCTAATCATGGCAAAACTCGCCTCTTATATTTTAATATCCCTCCCTCCCCCAACGTTTTGTTCAAACAGTTTTTAGCAGAAAAAATAAGCAAAACTAAATCGAAGATGATAGAGCCGTTATTTGTCACTCCGTTGGAAATCGCGGTGGCACAGCACCTCGGCCCCAAGCTCCGGCTCTTTGGGTCTTATTCTCCTAATACGGCCCCGAAGGAGTCGGCTGATAAGAAAGAGGACGGCGAGAAGGGAAAAGATGTTGAATCCTCTTTGTCGAACTCGACGGAGAAGCCAACGGCATGATCTGCGGCGGAGCTTGATGGAGTTCGGTGGTCCGATGCGATCCTGCCTTCTTGAGTAGTCTAGGAATTTCGTTGTTTTTCCTTTTCTTTTTCTTTTTTTCAGTAGGAGAGTTTGTGAATTGGTACGTGACATTGGTTTTGTACATGCCATGCTATTGCTAGTTGATTCTTATTTCATGTTATTCGTTACGTTTTGATTTGGCTCTTCTTCCTTTGTTTCTTGATCACAATAAAAATAAAATCGTGTCACGAAAGATTCGAATTCGAGAAGTCCTCAAACTTTAACCCTTTATCGTTTGATTAACACGCATTTGCTCGATCATCATAATTTTAGTAGAAAAATGTCAATGCATATCGAATAATCTAATTAACTTCAAACGGATTATTAAGAAATTATAAACATACGAATATTGAATGAATTGATTGTATTTCAACGAGTATAGTAATTAAAGAAAAAGTAATTAAGGATTAAAAAGATAGGAGAGAATTATTAAATACGGAGTATTAAATAATAATAAAAAATATTTTTATAATTTATGTAGCGGCACCCAAATACTACTACAGTGCGAAATTGATTTAATACTGCGTTTCGATTTCAAACCCCAATCCGCCGCCGCCGCGCCGCCGTCTCTCCCCTCTCTTGTTCTTCCTCTCTCGACCCATTGCCGGTAATTCCTGCACTCAAAGGGAGGGAGATTTCACAACTGGTGTTCCCAAACTTGTTTCGAATCCCTAAATCCGCCTGGTAATAATTTTCTCTGATTTCGATGTTTTTTCCTTTCGCCTTTAATTTCTTCAAAGACATCGACTGCGAATTCTTAAAATCACGTTGCTCACATCTCTTGTATAATCCAGTTTAGAAAATATTGTGATTGGATGCGATTATTGTCCAGTGCGAAGCTCGATTTTAGCTGTTTGTTTCTGTTTCTTACGATATTAATTCTGCAGTTAGAACTTACGAGTAGGGTTGGAATAGCCATGAAGGGGAAAGAAGTGATGAAGGGGAAAGAAGTGAAAAGGGGATCTTCATCCTCGAATTCGGATTCCAACGAACCCAGAATGGATATCAAGTCCATCCTCAAAGATATTGAGTTTTTCGGTAAGATTAAATTCTCTTCATCATTACTTTAATCTAATCTGAATGAGCTCTGATATGAAGCATTCAAATTAATTGGAGCTATTGACTATTGTTACCAGAGAAAAAGAAGATTTCTTTACATTTTGATTAGTGCCATGCTCCCTCTATAATCCCTGTGCAATTCATATATCTACAGTTATAGTTCATGTTCCGTGGAACGAAGCATATTACAGTTTTGATCACAGGGAACTTTTGAAAATTTTCGATTGTGATATATTCTTTGAATGTATGTTCTTATTCTTTGTTCGAAATGTTCATTGGTTGAGGTATCTTTCTGATTAAATCCAGTCATAGGAGTATGGTATTGGTATTCAACAAATTTTGATCCCTGAGGATTTAAGGAGTACTAACATAATTGCATTGCTAGCTACCACAGCGTTCTGTAATCTGGGCACTGTGTTTCAACGACCAATACATAGAGAGCACAAGCTCATCGTCTTTTTATCTGATTACAAGATGAATCCTTTCATCATTTGTATTTACAGTCAGAAGAGGAACTCATTATAGTCACGAGTAACTGAGATGGAAACCAATAGGCAGAAGTATGTGCATGTAATTTTCTTCAGTTTATTGCATCCATGACTGGAATGGTCACTTTCTTAAACTTTGAAGTTTAATTCGTGTGTTGCTGTATGTGTAAAAAAACGCAGTTTGTATGTAGGATACAGAATACTTCGGTTTCCAGTAATATGTGTTTACTTTTGTATTTTAATTCAGGAGCCTCGCACATGACATGGAAACAGAAAAAGGAATTGGAGAATAAGAAGGTAGTGTCGCTAGGCGGAAAGGTGAGCTCATACACTCTCTTACCATTGCATATCACGATTAACCTCTGCATTGCTATTAACGAACCTTATGCTTCTCCTGAACAGCCTCCAAAGCAGCAGAGGTTACCCCTCAGTGTGGCAAGAGTTGTGATGAAGAAGCAAAAGGAAAGAGAAGAGAAGTCGCTTCAAGAGGTTTACTATGCATTCTCACCTTCGTCATTTCTTTCGATTTTTGTAAAGCTGTATGATGTTCATAAAGATTGGTTTATGCAGAGAGCACTTCTCGGAAGGTTTGGGGCCTATAGTAGCAGCAGCAGTAGTTCTAGAAAGGTAGCAGAGAGGAGGCAGCCGGAAGACAGAATCTTGAAGTCGATTCAAGGCGATTTCAGAAAGGGAGTTTTGAATGTCGGGCATTTGTTAAAGCCCTCAGCCCCCGAAGCCTCTAGTGACAAGGGCAGAAGTGGTGGCAGCAAGGGGAAGGGTAAGAAGAAAGATGGCAAAAAAGGCCATGGCAAGAGAAGGGGAGGTGGTGGTGGTGGCAAGAGGCGGCACTAGGAACATATATCAAAACGTTACTGCACCCCCCTTCAAATTCTTCGTCTCTCCAAATCGATGCTTGCTCAAAAAACAGCATCCATTGTACTATTGAAGTGAGTTTGTAGAACATATACATTGATGTCCTGATTGTTTTGCTGGTGATTCGGTGAATGTCGAATCAAATTTTGTTTTGCTAATTCTGTACTCTCTCTCTCTCTCTCTCTCTCTCTCTCTCTCTCTCTCTCTCTCTCTACATGAAGTACTATTAATTCAGTATTAAAGCCTCAATTTTTGTTTACTCAAAAATGGAAAGCACAAAGAGAAACAATAAGCAAAAAAAACGAAATACTCTTTCAATAAACAACCATGTAAATATAATTTTACTTGAAATTCCACCTTACAACAATATTAGATTATCCATCACCAACTATTGATTTTTTCAAAATTTTGGGGTGGATAGTCATTTGACAAGTAAAACCCATTCTCCCTCACTGAATAATAACATATCTTGCTCTTGCACCTATTATTCAGTGGGCTCGCGCCGAAAACCACGAACGACTTATCCTTCCCCTTCCACCAAAAATGGCAATAGTACAGAGTCGATAAAGGCTTCAGACAGAACTCGATCTCGAACACTTTTCCAAGACCGAGATTTTTGAATCCGAAATCATCGTCATCCGATTGACAATGGTACCGTAGAGGCGGGGAGGGTGAAGGGAGGTTATTTGTGATGTAAACATGCTTTTTTGGGACTAGAAAGCAAGCTTGTGTTGCTTGGAGAGAGAAGAAGCATGAAAGGAAGAGAAGTGATAACAAATGTTTAATCATGGTGGATTCTTTTTTGTAATTGTGTGTTGTGTGAAGGTATTGTTCTTAAATAGGCCTAAAGGGGCCATGATTTGATCGAAAGTTGTAAGAAATGTGAGACTGGATTACATTAATAGTATTGTATATTTTGTAAAATCATATAAAAGGAATTAATACACCCAATCTAATATAGTGGCTAAATTGGATAAGTAATTCAATCAATTTTCATAATTTTAAGAATTTATATATCAAATCTTTGAATGAAATGATAATTTAGCATAAAAAAAAAGTCAACCAAAATTTATGGTTATTGACTTGTTTATTATGGCTAGGAAGGGAACATTTTTTTTATATATTAATTAATATTAAGGTGTATTTGCATATAAATAAAAGAAATGGACTTACGTACTATATAGTACCCATGCATAGACATAACAAAAAGGGTGATTTATTGAAAAACACCATTTACATGCAAAAGCTCAAATTCTCCACAGAAACTTTAACTCACCAAGCTAGAAACTATGTTGCTTCTTCTTCTTCCTCTCCCCCCTCTCTCTATCTCGCTCATTCCGATTCACCTTCACCGTCGCACCGAGAGGTCTCTTGTGCCCGGTGAGATGGCCGATGTCCGTCTGAGGACATCCCATTGAAGTAAGTTTGTAGAACATATACATTGATGTATGTCCAGATTGTTTTGCTTAGCGAATGTAGAATCGAATTTTGCGTTGCTAATTTTGTACTCTCTCTCTCTCTCTACATGATGTTCTTATATACTATTAGTTTAGTATCAAAACCTCAAATTTTGTTTACTCAAAATGGAAAGCATGCACAAAGAGAAACAAACAAACAATCACAAATTGTATTATTTTTTACTTGAAAAATTCCACCTTATTACAACATCCATGCATGATTATTACCAACTCCTCATTAGTTTAAAGTCTTTGGGTGGATAATAGTACGACATGTAAATCCCATCCTCCCTCGCTGAATAATAACATATCCTATTATCGCAAATATCATTGTAGGGGCTCCTGTCGAAAACCGTCAACTCCATTTCCTTCTCTTTCCACCAAAACTGGCAATGGTACGTAGACATCCAAGGACTCATGCAGAACTTCATCTCGAACACTTTACCAAGACCGAGAGTATTCGTTCCGAAATCTTCGCCCCCGGATTTACAATGATACTTTAGGGGCGGGGATTTCGGGTGAGGCTATTTAAGATGTAAACATGCCTTGGTGGGAAAAGCAAGCAAGCTTCTATTGCTTGGAAGGAGAGGCATGAAAGAATGAGGAGTGATAGCAAATGTTTATTCATGGTGGATTTTGATTTCTTTTCTCTTTTTTTTTTGAATTAAAGTATTTGTTGGTTGTTCTTATATAGATGTAAATGGATCGTTGTAACCCACATTTGATCGAAGATTGTAAGAAATATATTTTATGAAATTATAAAACCTTCCATTTATGTAAAATGGAATATATCCACAATCAAATGGCTAAAATTGAGTAGTTTATTTAACAAAATTTGGAACGAGATCACAATTTAGCACCAAAATAGTTAACAAAATTATAATTATTGATTTGTTTATGGTTAGGAGGGAAACATTTTTTTTTTCTCAAAATAATTTAGAATTGTACCTCAGGGGTTTAATTTAAATGTAATTTTTGTGTCAATAAATAATTTTTTATTTTATATTATTAAAAAGATGAAAATAATTTATATATGCATGATCTTGTATGTTGTGAATGTTTATTTTATCTACGTGTCTATACATTTTATATGCATGATCTTGTATGTTGTGAATGTTTATTTTATCTACGTGTCTATACATTTTATATGCATATGAAGATATATAACTTATGTGTCAATAAATAATGTTTTATTTTATATTATTAAAAAGATGAAAATAATTTATATATGCATGATCTTGTATGTTGTGAATGTTTAATTTATCTACATGTCTATACATTTTATATGCATATGAAGATATATAACTCATTTTCGTAGATTACTTGATTGAACATTTTTTTTATAAACAGCAAAACGCAACACATTCACGTACTCATGCATTCGAGGTAACTCAAAACCCGACCTATTAATTAAACGAAAATCGTCTTACCAACTATATCATACAAGTAAGATCAAATTCTCCCACTATGGTTCTTCTTCCTCCTCTCTCCCTCTCGGCAAATACTAAATAGGATACTACATGGGGTTGCAATGCAACCACCTGCCATCTACTTACACGTGGCAATGGAGAAAAGGGTATATTTAGGACTTTAATTTCTTCAATTCTGCTTGAATCTTCGTCATTTTAGGCTGTCGATTAATTATGCTTGTTTAATCAAATTGTATCTTAATAGTTAATAGTATAACTAATTCAATTCTCATGCCGATAATTTAATTTTATGCTCACTTGTAGTGTTCTTGTGTGAATTTTATTGATTTTGCAATATTCGGGCTTCACATAAAATAATTGTTTTCCCCATTTATTTTTCTGCAATTTTCTATGTCTATTGCATAAACAACGTTTGATAAATGATAAGTGACTCTTAAATGAAATTATGTGAAAAGAGCCTCAAATTTATATACGAAATGTTACAAATTATTGGAAAATAAAAAGGATATAAGCCATTAAAAGAGAAAAAATAAAATTGCATACACATAATCTGCTATACACTCTCTATATGTATATATACTAGGAAACGGCAAGTTATGTGTGTGTAAAATGAATTGACCACAATTAGCCCAATCGGCGGTGGACGGCGGCGACGGCTGGAGCAGCGGCGGCAACTAGAAACCCTAGGGTTTCAGGCCTGCGCGCTGTTGTGGCTCGAACTGTGGTTGTATACGGTCAAACGCCTGACTCGACGTCGAGACGGTGCCACCGCGCTGCTGGGCGGCTTCTAAAACTTACAATAATATTTAATTATAATGAGAATTAGTGAATTTGTGACGAAGATAATCTTGTTATTTGTTAAGTTCAATTTTAATACTCTTAACTAATACTATCGGTATATTGAAATTCAACCATAGTATGACTGTCAATAATATTGTAATATTAAAGTTCTAAATATATTTATGAACATATAATTGCAACATTTAAATTGAGGCTCTATCTTATATTATATAGATGCGCTCCACGCTCACTATAAACATACTTTGATTGTTCAATCACCTTCCATTCACTTTGTTATCAATATGATAAAAAAAAAAAAAAAAAAAAAAAAAAAATGATTGACTTTGATGTTAAATGTCATTGAAAAAAACATTTTAAGTTTCCTATTTTTTTTTATAAAATATGTTTGATATAAAGTTGAATGGAAGTCACGTTTTTCAAATTTTTTTATTTTATATTAACCATTTATTATTATTAACAACCATGGTTATGTGGGACCAGTACTTACAAAACGGAAAAGACTCTAATAACCTCAAACTAACACACAAATAAGTGCCACATGTCACAAGATTAGGTATATATTTCATTGGAGGGGTAGTAGGATCCCGATAGCCCTCTCTCTCATTAATCATCGAGAAGCAGTGAGAACTCAGTCTTGACAGAGATAGGTATCTTAACATGATGAACCCCATCACTCCAACTCAAGCTTCCAAAGTAGAACTCGGTGTTGGTCTTGTGCAAACCGCTTATGGTCACGGTAAAGCTCAATTTCTTGACACGAGGGCCGAACACCAAACGCTTCGGATTCACCTTCACCGTTGTGCCTAGAGGCTCGACGACGGTAACCACGTAGGCGGAGTTGGGATTGCCGACGTTGGTGACGGTCCTCGTCACGGTAACAGAGCCCTGAAGGTTGGGGACCGTGATGGAAGGGAGGTTGAGGTCAAGAACCGAAGAACTCCCCGATTTCGGACAAGGTTTGTTGCGTCCGGTGAGAGAGCCGATGTCCGTCTGAGGATATCCCATGGCGCAGAGGTAGTCGGCGTAGTCTTGAGTTCCGACGTCGTAGACCAAGCCGGGATTCCCCGCTGCGTTGGCGTTGACGAGGCCGCCGCCGTAGTCGAAGGGATTGGCGATCCGGGGGATCTCCCCCCTCGCGTAGATGGGTTCGCCGGTCTGAGGATCGGTGGTCCAGGCTGTGGTGACGAGCGCGGACTTGATGGCCGCCGGAGACCAGTCGGGGTGGAGGGATTTGAGGAGAGCGGAGATCCCTGCAATGTGAGGGCACGCCATTGATGTGCCGCTTTTGAAGTCGTAGCTATTGGGAACTGCTGCTAATATCTCCACCCCTGGCGCAGCTATGTCAGGCTGTTCGATAATTTTTCTATTTAGGGTTTAGTTACGTCGTATATATTTAATATGATTTTCTTTAATTATAAGATATACTATAACATTATTATGTATGGATGTGCACGGTGGGTAACAGAGCGTTTACCTTGAGGATTGACGGAGAGAGGGAATTGGGGCCGCGGGAAGAGAACTCAGCGACGTAGGCGGTGGCTTTTACGCCGACGTAAGTCTGCACCGGTTTCAGCCGCACCTTTGGATCCCTTATTCAAAACCAGAGAAGTGAGAATTAAGTTAAGAATTAGTAAGGCGAAGGTAGTAGCATGTGTGTACTTTGTGAAGCGAATGTAATCGAGTATCTGTGATCCGACTTGATTGGAAACTAAAATAATTGGGAAAGGAGCTTGCAATCCTTCCGATGCCGAAATGGTGTTTCTGGTTGCGATGATCCCCAGCCCGCCGGCTTTGGCCACGTTGACGGAGGCGCCGACTATGGCGGTTTCATTACCACCGGTGTAGCAGAACACCACCTTTCCCGCCACCCAAGTGTCGTTTCCAGTTATATCGTCACAAGACCTAGGTAATATTATATACACAAGTTAGCACAGTATTCTCTGTATCTCGACGCGTTTCTTTAATATACTTACCCCGGAGTCATTGGGGGCATCTGTTCTTGGTAGAAAACCAATCCATTGAAGCCGGTGTCGTTTCCGATATACATGCCCTGCCCCTGCACCTCCCATTTCATGATTATTATTTTAACAGCCGAATTAAAATAAAATAGGACGGAAGGAGTATTACCGCGAAGGCTCGATTGTTTCCTAGTATGATCGGATTGGCGAAGGAGCGATCGGTGGTGGTGGCAGCCACCGTTACGACCCACGGCGCCACGTCTTCCACCGTCCCATACGTGGGCCCGGAGTTCCCCGCGGAGCACACGGGAACGATTCCGTGCTCCGCGGCGTGGAACGTGCCGTAGTATATAATGTCGCGCTTGTCGGTCTCCGGGTAGAGAGGCAGATCGAAGCCGATGGAAAGCGACAGAACGTCGACGCCGTCGTGGATGGCTTCATCGAAAGCCTTGAGAACGTCCACGCCGGAGAGGAGCACGTCGCCCTGGAACATCCAGCCGCACTTGTACATCGCCACCCTCGCCTTAGGCGCGCCGCCGCGGGCCGTGCCGGGGGCGAGGCCGCCGCCGATGCCGACGAGCGAGCCGGCGGCGATGCTGGAGGCGTGGGTGCCGTGGCCGTCTAGATCCCTGGCTGAGGCGTAGTCGCCCTCCGCGGTCGCGTTGAGCGTCGCCTGGAAGTTCTGGCCGAGCGCCGCCGCGAGGCCGTCGGAGAAGTAGCGGGCGCCGATGAGCTTCCTGTTGCAGTGCCTGGAGGGGATGAAGCTGGCTCCTGGCTGGCAGAAGCCCTTCCATTTAGAAGGGATGGGGCCCAGACCCTTGTCGTGGAATGATAGGGATTCCGGCCAGATGCCGGAATCGATGATGCCGACTATAGCGCCGTCGCCTTGGTTGGTTTGGTGGAGGAGATTGGCGGTGGAAGAAGTGGAGAGGCCAAGGTAATCCCAACTCCTCGTCGTCTGCGCCTTGTATATGTAGTTTGGGAACACCTCTACCACTCCCGGCAACTCTGAGAGAGAGAGGGAGGGTACCGCACTTTAAGTACTCCCTTTGTCCAGTTTAAATTGAGTCTGTTTATATTTATATATTATTATTATTATTATTATTATTATTATTATTATTTAAAAGAATATTTCGAGTTAAAATGGGACGGAGTGATTATATATTAACCTCGGAAATAGTTGGCTTGGGAACGGGTCATCTTAGCAGCAAAACCAGAGAAGCCATGTCTATAGCTGTATATCATGGAATCTATGGCTGCTGCTTTGCTGCATACATACATTGTAACTAATTAAGTCGAAGAAGAATGAAAGAATGATCAATTATACGTATACAATATGCATATTAACCTCTCAAGAACAGAAGCAAGCATTTCATGGTGGGATTCGGTGATTTTCTCTATGTCACTGTGCTTCCTTGCTCCCATGTACACTATATAAGCCTGTGTCTTTTTTTTTTTTAATTAAAAATATAAAAAAATATAAACAGGTGGATCAAAACCAAAAACTATATAGTAAAATAATAATGAATTAATGGTTACTAGTTACTAACATTTGCCTCAGTGTTGGCAAGAGCAGTGTGCAAAAGGAGTAGTGATGTAGAAAGCAGGAGCCATGAAGAAGTTGAGGAAAGGAGCTGCATTCTCTCTCTCTCTCTCTCTCTCTCTCTCTCTCCCTCTCCCTCTCTCTCTCTCCCTCTCTCTCTCTCTCTGAGCGATCTGAGCATGTACCAAGCAAATTTAGCAAGCAAATTTATAGTGGCGATGATTCGTTTTTCGTGGACAAAGCACCATACATACTACATCGTACTATATATGAAAGTGCGCCACTAGTAGCTAGTGGAGGCCATAGTAACTTTTCGTCGTTTGGTAGTCGATTGACAGTTTGACACGTTGTCAATTATGTGAATCATTTCCATTAGTAGGTAACGAGGAAAACTTTTTTAGACACAAATAAAATGATGGGTTTCCTTTGATAGAAAAGAAAAAACACGAAGGATTAAAAAAAGGATGATTTTTATTTTATTTTTTATCTCATGATGTGATCATCTACTTGTTTTACTGTATGTTTTTCCGGGGTAGAAAATAGGCTTATCATAAGGAAAAATGTTTTTGTTTGGTGCTAAATGAATAGGAAAATATTATCATGATTCGGAATAAAAATGTTAGGAGATTGTGATTTCAGAAGATACTACACAGGCTCGGCCAAAACGTGCGACAAATAAGTTAGTGGAATTGTTGGGGATTTACTTTAGTAATTACGTTACAATGACGTGTGCGTACGTTGGCACTGTAGAAGTTAAGTTTCAGGACTAAAGGTCTCGAGTTTGAATGATAACCAGCATCACAAATCACACAATCTTTTCAATAAATTAACAACCATGTAAATATACTTTTACTTATTAAAATTCCATCCTACAACAAGATTATAGATCATCCATCACCAACTCCTAATTTTTTCATATTTTTTGGGTGGATACTCTGATGCCAAGTAAAACCCATCCTCCCTCACTGAGTAGTAACATATCGGGCCCCCGCACCTACCGTACGGACTCCGGTCGAAAACCACGAACTCCATTTCCCTCCCTTTCCACCAAAATTGGCAATGGTACTTAGGCGTGAAAGGACTCATGCAGAATCTCGTCTCGAACACTTTACCAAGACTAAGAGTACTCATTCCTAAATCTTCGTCTCCGGCTTTACAATGATACTTTAGAGGCGGGGAGCGCGGAGTGAGGCTGTTTAAGATGTAAATATGCCTTGGTAAGAAAAGAATGCAAGCTTCCGTTGCTTGGAGATAGAGGCATGATGAAATAATGAGAAGTGAGAGCAAATGTTTAATCATGGTGGATTTTGATTTTTTTTTTTTTTTTTTTTTTTTGTTTTGAATTAAAGTATTTGTAATTGGTTGTTCTTATATAGATCTAAATGGATCGTTGTAATCCACATTTGATCGAAAATTGTTAGAAATGTATATTGTGAAATTGAAAAACCTTCCATTTATGTAAAATGGAATCCACAACAAATGGCTAAATTGAGTAGGTATTTCAATCAAAATTTCCACAGATAGTCAAGAAATCTTGGAATGAGATCGATGTTATCAAAATTTGGAATGAGATCATAATTTAGCACCAAAATAATTAACAAAATTATAATTATTGACTTGTTTATGGTTAGGAGGGGATCAATTTTTGAAATAGTAGACAATAAAAATAAATTTTAATCATTCAACTTTAAAAGATAAATTTTAACCATTTTAGACATGGAGAGACAAAAATACTATAGATGAACTCGATCGTGCATCAATGTAATACTACCTCCGTCCCGCCAAAGACGTTACATTTCTTTTTATCAATTTCTGGCACGTTTTTCCACGCTTCTTGATGGTGCGTTTTAAAATAGATTTTTGAAGAATTTTTTCTTTTACGAGATACTATGATAGTTGTATTACCTTAAGGCTCGATCAAGTCCATCTATAGATGGGCTCGAACCAGCCTTTCGCGCTCATTGAAATGGATGGGGTTTGCTAGAGCCCGAGCGAATTAGACAAAATAAATGAAGAGGGGAAGAGAGAGAAGCAATAAACTCTAATCCCCTAAGAAATAAACTCTAAACCCTACTTATGAAACACGTTCGATCAAGCCCTTCATATCTATACGAAGGCTCCATTCAGCATATGAGGCTCGATCGAGCCCCTCAGAATAAATCGAGCCCTAGTGCAATTTCACACTATGACTCGATTAAATCCGGTAGGCACGAATAGATCTATAGAGTCGATCGGGACTCCATTTCAGACATGCATCAAAGATGATGGTCCGATCAACAATTCGGAACAGAACAATCCCACGTCAACAATTAATCTTTCTATTTTGGATTTATTTTATTTTTTTTGGTAGAGCATATATACATATATATATATATATGTACATTTCAAATGATTTTCTTCTATCAAATGGTCCGGTCAGCCGTAAACATGTTAATTATGAATAAATCATTGAGTCGAATTCTCCTTCGTCTCTCCGAATCGACGATGCTCGGTATACAACCTTCATTGTACTATATATTGAAGTAAGTTTGTAGAACATATACATTGATCATGTCCTGATTGTTTTGCTGAGTAAATGTAGAATCAAATGGAAAGCATGCACAAAGAGAGACAAACAAACACACAATTGAATTAATGATAACAAGAATCACAAATTCAACACTCTCTCAATAACACAACATGATTATCATCACATCCATCACCAACTCTCGACTAATTTAAACTCCTTGGGTGGATACTCTGTTGCCAAGTAAAACCCATCCTCCTTCACTGAATAATAACATATCCTGGTCTTGCACCTATCGTTCCATACCATCTCGTCGTAAACCACGAACGACTTTTCCTTCCCGTTCCACGAAAATTGACAATTGTAATGAGTATTCGAGAAGAGTTTCTCGCAGAATGCCGTCTCGTACACTTTACCAAACTCAAGATTATTCGATCCGGAGTCATCGTCTCCGGATTGACAATGATACTTTAGAGGCGGGGAGTTCGGAGTGAGGTTATTTAAGACGTAAATATGGTGTTTTGAATGAAGAAAACAAGCTTCTGTTCGGAGAGAGAAGCAGCATGAAAGAATGAGGAGGGATAACAAGTACTTAATCATGGTGGATTTTGATTTCTTTTTTTTTTTTTTTTTTGTTTGAATTAAACTATTTGTTGGTTGTTCTTATATAGATTGAAATGGATCGTTGTAATCCACGTTTGATCGAAAATTTAAGAAATATATTTTGTGAATTAAAAAAACCTTCCATTTATATAAAAATGGAATCCACAGTCAAATGGCTAAATTGAGTAGGTGTTTCAATCAATTTTAGAATGAGATTTTTATCAAATTTTGGAATTTGAATGAGGTTAACAAATTTAGCAACAAATTACAAATTAACAAAACTATAATCAGTGCAGCATGTCGAAATTCGGATCATAATATTTTGAAAATTTTAGATAAAATAGGAAAATTAAATAAAAGAATTTAATTGTATTTTATCCCATCAAAATTCAACACAAATCACTCTATATTATTTTTCTAAATAAAATATAAAATGAATATGAAAGGAAGGTTGTATTCAAGGCTACTTATATTGTATCCCGACGAAATTCGATACATAATAGTTTTATATTAATGTGTATTTGTATTTTTTTTTAAATTTAAAAGGCTGATTTATTGAAATAAGAAAGGGAAAATCATTTACAAAAGCTCACATAATTCTCTGCACCTTACAAGCAAAGCTCAAATTCTCCACAAAAAACTAACAATGGTGGAACTCATTTCGGCTTCGCTTCAGCATCAAGTATTTTGGCACAAATGAGTTTCCGTGGCATTTCACGAGACCTGCGAAACCCGAAAGTCGGCAAGTCGTTTTTCGTGCAACGATGGTTTCTAGTTCGCAGCTGATTCGACGACCAAGGGCTCCAGTTTCTCAGTTTCACCGTTTTGTTTAGGGATAATAAGGCCGTAGCCTCCAGCTCTTCGTTTGTAGACTATGTTGATCTCGCCTACAAGATGACGCGCACTGAAATTAGCCAAGCTGAGGAGATTTTAAAATGGACGAGACAAGGGAAATGATCGAACGAGGTTTACCAGTTTCTTCATTGCGGAAGCCATAGAAGTCATGGTCGAGGTTTTCAAGCTGCTCAACTGCCTCACTAACAGTCAGAGGCGGCATATCAAAGTACTTTGTTCGAACAATCTGCAAGCAAGGCGTATATATAGATGTGCAAGTTAACGAGGGTTTTCGTATAGTCATGTGTAACTCAGCAAACAGTCAATGCAGAGTAAGAGAAACAGTTGCAGGCTAGAAGGGGGAAGACGAACCTCATTAATGGCGATTTCTTCCTCCTCTTCTCTTTGAGTCGGAACTTCCACTTCAACCTCCTCCTCGGCAACTGCCTCAATATCCTCAGCCACCATGAGTACACTAGGGTCCCTAACCTTTTGCCTGTCGAAGCCCTTCATATGGCGTCCATGGTCCGAGTCCTTCTCTTTGATCTTTCTCAATTTTCTTTGGATGATGGACGACACTAGATCTATGCTACCATAAAGCGTCTCTGCATCCTCTTCTGCTCGAACCACTCCATGTTTTTTCGTGAACAAAGTAACCTACATTATAACAAATCCTCTTCAACAACATACTAGCAAACACATTACTTTAGATTAAACTGAATGCAACTTTGTTAAACACACCTCGCATCTTCGCACTTTCGCACCTTTCCCCAACTCTCCACCGCGGATGGACAACCTGACATCGACTTCCCTCACTAAATGGCTATGCTTTTGAACTGCTTTGCCTAACTTCTCTTCCACATAGCTCTTCACAGAGGGATTCAACTGCAGTTTCGAACCATTACAAGACAATTCGGAAGAGTAATACAGCAAGCTCATCACAATTACTCAATCTGCGATGAATCGACAGACCGGAAATACCCGATTCGACTAAAACACTAGCAGCCTTACAATATGAGAAGAGGGAACTAACTATGAATCTATGATTGAACATCAACACATGATCATTTCTTCCTTCTTCCATCTCCACAATCAAGAAAGATGAACCAAATTCACATACAAATTTGAAAATCATCACCGATATATTCACAAATCAGCATATAATCACTATGAAAGATACATTCCCCTCAACCCCAAACACCAAACAATAACAAAAAATCAAGAATTCATCATCGTCTACAAGCATATATTTTAGCAGGAAACTGGAAATTAAGTAGTGAAAAGGGAAGGTACCTCCAAGTTCTTGGCTTGGAGAATTAACTTGACGGAAGCGAGTGGGCCATCCCACGACATTTTAGCACCGGAAGATTTCTGAACAACGGCAACCATTTTATGGGCTCCCAAATCCGAACCCAGAAAGCTGGATTTTTGCAAAGGGAAGGAGAATGGGTGGGAATTGCTCGAGCAGCAGAAGGAAGACGGAGGCGGCGAAGGAGAAGAAGAAGAGGAAGAGGAAGTGGGGCAGGAGACATGAGTGAAGCTCTTCTGTATAGTTGGAGCTGCAAACAGCGTCGCCATTCTTTTCAAGATTTAGTTTCTTTCTTTTTTTTTTTTTTTCTGGCTGCAAACGAATGAATGTTCTTGAAGGAATTCCTGCTAGTAGGAAGAAGAAGCAGTCGGAACGATGAGAGAGAGAGAGAGGAGAGAGAGAGAGGGAAAGAAGTTGGATTGGATTATTATCCAGATTCGGATGAAGGGGGACACGTGCAACTTAATAATTTTGGCAGTAGCGAAACGGGCCAAGATTCAAGGCCCACACTTCAGATAAGCATTCTTTTGCTGATGTGGAAAATGGGCCGGGCTGGGAAAATCAAAATTAGGCCCTATAAGTTTTGGGCCGGGCCCAGTAACTGCCGCCTCTAGTTTGGGCTTCCAATATTTTAATAAAAAGTAATAAAATAAAATTTCGAATAAGTCCTAGTGTAATTATCCACGTTCTGACGTGTACGCCGTTCTTATCTCCTTAAAACTTTGAATTACGGCGTGTGACTAAAAAATGAATAAAAATTTGGTAGAGAAAAAAATATAAATAAAAATTCATGGATTAAGGTGGACCATGATTGCACACTATAAGACAAGTTATGGGGAGGAGAGAGATAAATACTACCTCCATCCCGTTTAAGTAGGTTAGTATTCCTTTTTGGGACATCTCGTATATTAGACCTGTTTCCATAAAAGGAAATAATTTAACATCACATCACCATCTACATCACACTTAATTACCCTTTTTTTTAATTTTAATTACAAATATATGTGAGTAGGTATCATATTTTAAATTAAATTAATCTCTAATTTACCATCACATCTCCATCACATCACCCTTTTATCCCATTTTACTTCACTTTTCTTGGTTGTTGTTCCATTTGGAAATCAACCTACTTAAATGGGTTGGAGGTAGTATAAGAGAGAGAGAGAGAGAGATGCAAAACTTTGGGGCTTCAAGTTGCTTCTTAGTTGTACCAAAAATATGAACCACAAATTATGAAACAAGTATCCTTGAGGATATTTATTCCTAAATTCTTACATGTCACATGCATTTTGTACCAAACTTACACATTGGGATCTCAGTTTCTTGTATTTATGCGAGTGGTTATGGTTTTAAATAAATTTGTGATGGATATTTTGCCACCTAATTAATAAAACTATGGCATTTAATGGATTTGCCCACTACACTTGTGGTTTTCTCCATTTCAAATCAATAGATATTTTATCAAAACCAACTCTTATTCATTATGAATAAATTTAAAAAACAAGTGGCCCAAAAACTAAAGTCAATCAATTTTTAAAACATGTTTTTCGTCAATACAAAGATCATTTTAATCTACATCCTACTATTTCATTCATCTCAGTTCAGTAATCTTGTCCACTTATTAAATTTCTTACTTTTCTCGTTTAATGCTATACTTAAAATCTGGTGTCGAAAAACAACTAAATACGAGCGGAGGAGTAAGACTGTAAAAGAGACAGGAATGAAGATGAGCGACAATTACAAAAAAAAAAAAATCAAAAACACAACGGAGGCCGCGTCCACGTGTCGAATTTCTATCCATGAAGGCATAAAATATCTTGCTCAATGTTATACTACTAGGAACAAGTTGTGTAGAATACACAAATATCTGGAAAAAGTATTACTCCCTCCGTCCACCTATTTCTGACACGTTTGCTTTTTGCACGGGTTTTAAGACGGGAGTGGTTAGTGTGTTAAGTGTATAGTGTTTTGGGGTGTAGTGTATAAAGTGTATTTTGTAGGGAATAAACATATTTTAGAAACAGAGCATCATATATGCATAAAAACATATTCTTGTCTGATCTTAAATGAAAGATCGTATAAAGACCTTTAATTTGATATAAAAATCATAAAAATCCGATAACAAACGAGCAAGTTATAATAATTTAAACTTTCGAAATTTAAATTATATCGAACTACGTGCAGAAAAAATGAGTGGATGAGATTTAAGTATGGAATGTTAAGTGTAATAAGGGATTTACTAATTGTACTACTTAGTGGCTAATTCTTTCCAAAAAAGGAAACGTGTCAGAAATAGGTGGACGGCCCAAAAAGGAAAGCGTGTCAGAAATAGGTGGACGGAGGGAGTATTATATTCTAATTGGATATTTTAATGTTGCCCAATTGGTCCCCTTGGTGCCTTTGTGGCAACCAACCAGAATCGAGGGAAATTTTTAAAAGAATGGTGAAAACCAATGGCCCTTTACTTTTTGATTGGGCTATTTTGGGCCATTCGTTTTTAGTATTCCCTTAGATATTTTATGTCACTTTCCTTTATTCCCATGTCCCCCAATTTGTGGGTATTTACACTCTATTGCCCATATTATGTGCTAATTATATAAAACCCCCCAAGATTTTTGTATTTAGGGATGTTAACCCCCAGATGTTGTGAATATTGGTCATTCATTTCGATTCCTTTCGATACGAAGATCTGGTGTGATGGAATTTGTAATGACCTTCGGTCCGTGATATCGAGTGATGAAAATGCATTATCTTTCGATTTGATTGTGGTTGAATAAGCTAAAACCGGAAAAACTCGAAAAAAATAGCAAGTTGAAATCATGAACGATTCATGGTTGAAGTGTCAGTTCGGTCTGGCTTTTAAAACACTGGATTATACACTATCTTTCAACTTTAGGGTGGTAATTATAATATTGGAGAGTTATGGGGGTGAATTGAGAACTAATGAATAAAAATGGGTAGAACATGCAAAAGTTTGAGAAGAAATGTGAGCCATCAGATGTGAGGCGGTTAAAGAATGCGGGAATTGAAGGCCACCACAGGATCAAAATTCAAGAAAATGGGGGCCCCAATTTCAGATATTTTGAGTTAAAAATGGGTTTCCTTTTTTTTACAGACAAAAACTTCGAGTAGTAACCAACGACTGGGTTGTGTTGTGGAACTGCTTTCCGAAATTCCAACCTCAAACAGTTGATTTTTCTTGAATCGCCGCTCTCTCTCTCTCTCTCGATATCAAAATCTGGAAAAGAAGGAAAGATGGGAGAAGTTGCGATGAGCAGTGGGAATGGAATGGAATTGCGGGTTCAAGAAACCGGGATGGAGGTGGAGATGGCGAGGATGGGTGAGAAGTGCAGCAACAATATTGCAGCTGAAGACGGCGGCGCCGCCGCCGCGACTGAGACCGTGAGGTGGGAGAGGTTCCTCCCGAAGATGGTGGTGCGGGTGCTGTTGGTGGAGGCTGATGATTCCACTCGGCAGATTATTTCTGCACTTCTCAGGAAATGTAGCTACAAAGGTTGGTTTCATTTTGTATTGTTTCTGTAAATTCTTGCTTTTTGGATTCAGAAATTTTGGAATATTTTTTTTATGTATATTTGTTTTTGGAGAAGAAAGTTTGGAACTTTGATGTGGGATTTTGATTTTTCGATGGATTATTGGATTTCTTCATTTGTTCCATAATCAAAGATTCAATCTTGTGTATGTTACTTGTGTGATTAATCCTCTGGTTTATGTTGTTTTTAAGCTAAGTATATTCCTTAATCTTCAATAATAAATTATATGTAGTTCCATTAATATTTCTTTCTTGGCTGTGATCTTGAGAGTTTTAAGGAGGAGATAGAGAGAGAGAGAGAGAGAGAGAGAAGCAATTGTTTTGAAAATTTCAGTCTGAAGCAGTTTCTAAGTTTTGTAGTTCATCTCTCATGGCATATTTCTGGGTAAAAATTTAAGATCTTGCAAATTTTGGAACACTGTATTAAAGTTGCAGTTTTGGTGAAAAGCTGTATAGGAAATTTTCTTGGATGGTAAAAGCAGTATTTGTAGAAAGTAGTTGCAATTGATTGTGATTATATGGAAACTTAACTCTCCATTTCTGTTTCAGTTGCTGCAGTTGGTGATGGATTGAAAGCTTGGGAGATTCTAAAAGGAAAATCCCATAACATAGACCTCATTCTAACCGAAGTTGATTTGCCATCGATCTCTGGATATGCGCTTCTCTCTTTGATCATGGAGCACGACGTCTGCAAAAATATCCCAGTTATAAGTACGATAGGCGCCTCTCTGTGCTCTCCTAGTTCGTGTTCGAAATGTTTGATTTATGTCTCACATCGTTTTATTGGCATATGCAGTGATGTCTTCACAAGACTCGGTTAGTACAGTTTACAAATGCATGCTGAGAGGTGCAACCGACTTCCTTGTCAAGCCCCTGAGGAAGAATGAGCTCAGGAACTTGTGGCAGCACGTCTGGAGGAAACAAGCCGTAAGTTTTCTCGTTTTTTTATTGTTATGTATTGTGATGTAGTACGAAGTTTTGTAAATTGTGGCTAACGCTTGTGTTGTATGATTGCAGTCGAGCACCGGTGCTGGACTCGGGCCTCCTGATGAGAGTGTGGCTCAAGAAAATAACGAAGCCACCGCTGAAAACAATGCCACCAGCAACCATTCTAGTGAAACTCAGGTATTGTGGCATTCTTTCTACTTCATGTTAGCATGAGTTAACATTTTGAGTGAAGTTGGCTGATTCTAACATATTTCGACTGCAGAGTTCGTGCACGAGGCCAGGATCGGAAACTGAAGAAGATGGCATCGAGCTTATCGAGAGCCCCATGAAACCAGAAAATGCTAAATGTGTTTCAGATGGCGTTAGTACTCCGGGACAAGAAGAATGTCATCAACAGAATAACAAAAAGCGGGGGCATGAGAGTGAGACGGAAGGTAATGTTCTTTCCGATTTCACCACTCTTTTCTTTATATCTTCGCCTTCATGGATGAGAAATGCTTACAGTTCTATGTCTCTTCTGTCAGGATTGCAAGCAGTGGCGAAATCGCTTGCTGATTATGCAGCAACGGAAGAAGAGAAGAACGATGATCCTATGGAAGAAGAGAGTAGAGCAAGTGATATCGTACCTGAGGTTTTCTTGAGAGAGGCAATTGACTTGATTGGAAATTTTGACAATCACTTCAAAGGCAGCTTCGGGACTTCTGCATCGATATCCAGTGCAAGCAAGTTCGATCTTTTGCCTATGCTGGATCTGTCGTTGAAGAGATCTCACCACTCCGATGAAAGGACCGGGTTAAACCACTCCGATGCTTCTGCATTTTCTAGGTGAGTGCTATTTTGTGATGTTACTCTTTTGAGGTAGTGAGAGAGAGACAACTTCATAAACTGATGAAGAAACTACTCTTTTGCAGGTACATAAACAAGCCATTACAGAAGGATCAAGAAATGAGCCTAGAGAAAGAACTCTCGAATCCTCACAACCCCGATTATTCTTCCGATGCACACGGTCAGACGATGAACTCGTATTCTGTCCAAACAGAACAGCCTAAGTTCCCATATTCCTACTCTCAGAACAGAGAAATATCTCACCCCACTCCTGTAAGAGGTGTAGGATTTGGAAATGTGATTAGTCCTTACAATTCTGGGATGCCTTCGACGTATTCTGCAAAGCCGAGTTCTCCATCTTTGCCTAGCCAAGCCACAGCTCACCATTCGGAATCCTTCCCTCAGTCGAACACTTTCTTCTCATCAGACAATCTAACCTCAACCTCTCAGCAGTTACAAAGCCCTGCAGATCAGAGAAAAGGCTGCAATTCTGTAGACGAGACAGAGAACAAACAGGGAAACAGATTCGAAGAGTTTGAGGATCAGGCCCTCGGTTCACACGGAACTACTAATCAGAGTGGCAACAGCAGTTTCTGCAACAGCAATGGCAATGGCAATGGCAATACAAGCCATCATCAGAGCCAAGGTTCTGGATGCAACAACGGCTCAATCAACACAGTCAAGGTCCCATCAGAATATGAAGAGAGCTTCCATCCTCACGATGCAGCCCCGTCTCGAGCCATGCAAAGAGAGGCGGCTCTCACGAAATTCCGCCAAAAGAGGAAAGACAGATGCTTCGAGAAGAAGGTACACTACATTCCTCTAAAAAAAGCCAGACAACCTATTAGAAACACAACTTTTTCACTACAAACTGCCCACAACCTTACTCTCTGCTGATCAAGACTCGATTTTTATCACAGGTGCGATATGAAAGCCGAAAGAAGCTGGCTGAGCAGCGCCCACGCGTAAAAGGACAATTCGTCCGTCAAGTGCCAACTGATCAACCCGTAAACTCATAACTACTAGAAATCCAGCAAAACAGCAAAATTTGAACAAATTTTGGCAAAGTAGCATTAAGTAGTAGTAGTCTGATCAGTTAGATTTTGGCATCCCTTAATTCTTTTACCTTCTTCATCTATCCATTAGCTAATAGAGCTAAATCTCAGATTCTTGAATACTCCCCCACTAATGGTGTCCTCATCACCAACTGTTTGTACATGTCTCTCTCTCTCTCCCTCTCTACTTTCTTTTAGCCTCATTTTTTTAGATGTTAGGCATTGTACACAGGAAGGCAAGATGTTGTTGTGCTGTTAATATAGATTTGTGGTGTTGTTATCATTCCCTTTTGAATACTATCCTCTTGTATTAGATAATAGCAAGTATATTTTCACATACTAATGCAAATTTACAGCTGCAATCATGCATTATACACAGTAATCGAATTAGATACATGTATTATGTATATAAAGTTCATCATTAGCACTTATTCTTTCCTTTCTCAATTCAACTCTCTTTATCCAATCTGCAATCATTATCTATGACTCATTATTTGGTAGGGCTAGAACATAATACTATGTCCGTTTATAATAAGCTCGCTTAATATTACAATCGAGTGGACTATTATCAATTGGGTTGAAAGAGTGTATCCGAATAAAATGAGACAAAATAGACGCTCGTAGTTTCTTTCTATACTATTTGTAACTATTCAATGTTGCGTAGTAGCTATCAAGAACCACATTTGAGGAGAGTGAGTAGTTCAAGAAATGGAGATAGTTTAGATTCAGTTAGGGAGCAAAGGTTAAACACAAAAATCCAACCCTTTGAAAACAGAGAAAAAAAAAGTGAGTTAGCCTTATCTAATGGGAACCCACAATTTTTGTAGTGATTTTAATCTCACCTCATTGTTATAGAGTCTTTTTCAAATGGTGCCAAGTGCCAACTTCCAATACCCACACATTTTTCCTTTTCTTTTCCCCCTTCTCTTTCATTGCATAACAATGCAAAATTTTGACCCACTTTACCTAAAACCTTTGGTCTTTCATTTAATCAAGATTCAAGTTTTTTTCGACTTGACATGTTTTATTATTTTATACCACCCATATAATAAACAAACGAGTCACGTCAAAAAAAATACGGGTACAAAATTCCAAAGGTGACAGAAATTGAGCACTACACAATTAGAAGAAGGGGTGAATAGTCAAAGCAAAAACTCATGTTCACCTAAACCCTAGAAAAATATAACCTTTTTCCTTAACCCAAAAGTTACACATAAATTAACTTTAGAACAAATTTTGGTCGCAATCATAGATTAATTTTCCAAGATTCCATATGTTTTGCTTTTACTTTACATGAAAATATTTGAGATTAATAATGAAAATGAGAGAGATTTTGGGAGAGAGAGAGAGAGAAAGACTACTCCTTTTTGATAGTTGCATCCTTCCTCACTTAACTACTACTACTAGCATATAATGGAGGAGAAAAGGCTATTGACATTGGGGTTTATGTTATGGCCATCTCTTACCACTTGGAAAAGTTATTAACTTTTTTCTCCCAATAATTCTTAAAGTAGTGTAATTGGAATCTTAAGCCCTATAAAAATTTAAATAAAAATTCAAGAAATATAAACATGCAATAATAGTAGTAAAGTATATGCATGAGAGAGAAGTGGAGAAACATGCATATTCAAGAATCATTATTCATTTTATTCATTATTGATATGTTGCTTGTAGCTTGGGACTCCTCCTATCCCACTATCAATTATCAATTTCACACCACTAACAAATATTATTGACCTTTTTTTATATTAAAAAAATTGTAATTGAAATAATTACTTTACGTGTATTAATTAAACTCATAAAGAGGCAATTAATCAAGAAAGATTAACTAATTAATAACAGACAAATTAAGAGACAGTGAGAAATCGTGGTAAATCGAAACACGACTACAAATAATTCGAACACTTTTTCATCACTTTAGCTGCATATATTAGTATCAATTAGCACAAATTTTTCTATTTTTGAGGATTTTTTTTATTAAAAAAATCGAAAAATAGCAAGATTTGGACAGTTACAGTTGCCTCCAAAAATTTGAACTGACAGTAGAAAAAGCAGCTACAGTCAAAATAATTGCTGCTTTTTAGCTCCCTCTCATTCCTTTATTAACCCCTCATCTTCACTCTCCCTTCCTTTCCTCACCATAACAATCTCTCTCTCTCTCTGCAAACAGAATTGCAAATGTCTAAAATCAGTGAGAAATCACCCAAAGACTGCGCCAGCAAGAAAGCAATCACCTTCCACAGCAAGCTCAACAAGAAGTTCTTCTTCTACCTCTCCACTCTCTTTCTCTCTCTCCTCTCTTTCATCTTCCTCATATGGCTCATCCTCCACCCCTCCAAACCCGAATTCTCTCTCAACGAAGCCTCCATCAACCAGCTCAACTTCTCCCGCCCCTCCTTCCTCATTGATTCCTCAATCCAAATCACCCTCCAATCCCAGAATCCCAACAAGAAAGTCGGAATCTACTACGATGAAATCCTCATCTACGCCTCCTACAAAGGCCAGCAAATCACCCCAGATTTCCCAATCTCCCCCTTCTATCAAGATCACCAAGAATCGAACCTCCTAAGCGCTTCGCTGATCGGTTTCCAGCTCCCCGTTGCTCCGTCTTTCGCCTACGAAGTGGACAGAGATCAAGGCAGTGGGAGAATGGCCTTGAACTTCAAAGCTATGGGGAAGCTGAGGTGGAGAGTGGGAACTTGGGTTTCAGGCAGGTACAGATTCATCGTGAATTGCATCACGATTTTGCCTCTCGGGCCCCTACCTTCGCCCCCATTGCACTCTAGGCAGAGCTCTCAGTGTTCTACCACTATGTGAAGAGATGGATTCTTGCATGAATAAGCTTCTTCAAGTTTCTTGATTCAGTATTATATATAGAAGATGTTAAAATGTATAGTTTGATCGATGCATACGTTAACGGAGACGAACGAAGAAAAGATTGTGATTTGTATCTAGTTGTTTGTGTTAAGCCTTTTGTTATGCTTTAGAGCTCAGTTTTGTAAGATATGGCAGAAAGAAGAAGTGGAGTCTTTTTGGTGTTATGATGGTTTTACTCTTCACCATTTGGTAGAGATGGGATTTTTTTAATAAAGATGAAAGGGAAACATGAAAAAGTAGGGAAATGCAATACTTGGTGCTTTCTTGATTGAGGTATTTGTGTGTGTGCTCCATGCTTGCCCTCTTTAGTTATAATGGCAAGTGCTTTTGCCGAACACTCGAGGGGCCACATGTCGCATTCTGATTGGTCACGTTAGAAGAAATAATGATGGTATATATACATATACACTGGTCAAGTATTGAGCAAGGTTGAATGAGTTGGGTTGGGCGTGGTGGACTGAAGTAATGAATCGACTCAACTTTGTAGCTCGACTTGGGAAAGATTGTTGTATTAGTTATATTGCTAAATGTGAAGCGTGGTAGTATTATAATGGTTGGTTGGAGTTGATTTGTCTTGTTTAAATTTGCACGAGAGATGAGATCTACAGAAAGTCATGTATATTTTTCTCTTGAAAAAGGTGGGGAATTAAAAATCTAAGTAGTATAATTTTGGGGCTGCATGCATAATTAGGAGGGGTCCATGCATGAAGGAAAACAGTGTCCCTCCTTCCCAACAAGAGAAAAAGTTGTTTTTAACTTTCTTGAATTTCAAAAGGCTCCAGCTGCATTCTACCTAATCTATTTGCCACTGCATAGCAATGCAGTCAAGATCCAATTTTTCCTAGAGAGAGAGAGAGAGAGAGCAGAGGAAATTGTCAAGTAAAATAGTCCCAACTCTGTTTACTGCTATAATAACTAAAACAATAGCAATACATATGCAATCAATTAGACCTTGTCATGCTAAATAGTAGTACTCCGTCCGTCCCCCCAACGAAGTCTAGTTCATGAAACGACTCAACTTCGACGTTGGGACTAAGAGAAGAGATGAGTTGTGTTTGTTTCAAAACTAATGTGCAACTGCAGCAAACACAATCTAAACAGAGCAATTTTTGATGAAAGCTTTGAAGAATAAAACTTGATACCAGAAAGCATTGAACAAATCAAGAGTTGTTAAATTGATTATAGAAGCAAGCACAATTAACCTCGAGGAAGAAGAGCAAGTATTGAAATCCCATCAAATTGTCAAGAACAACTCTTCATTGCTCAATCATCTGCAGCTCAAACATCTATATTGATGCACCGAGTTCAAAGAATTGTTCGAAACGAAAAGCGGGATCTTTCTCTTATTGGTTACTAATACATGTCAAGAACACTCTTTTACTTCTCACCCTCCATAATATACACATGAGTATCAACAAACAATCGAATAGGCAATGGCAACTCACCTCAAACTGATGAGGAATCAACCCACTTCCAAAAATGCTTTTTACAAGAAACGGCGCAATCGGCCACACCCACGCCTTCTTCATCTAAATCGTGGTACTCGGTCAGCTCCTCCGTGCAGAACTCGCCTTCCGGCAAACCCTCCACCTCTGCCTCCACCGTGTGCAGGACGTAAAGCGCCGGCAATCCTGGATATGACAAAGAAACGCCCTCCTCCACCTTCTTCGTGTAAGACTCCGGCAATATTCGAACAATTCCACTATTTAGGGTTCCAATTTCAACTGTTGACCCTAACCCTAATTCCTCTTTCACGGCGCGGTACACCGCCGCCTCGACGGATTCGCCTGGCTTCATCTTCTCCGACAGAGGGCGGCCGCGGTGCCTGACGTCTCCATTCGAAAGCTCCTGGTGCGATTCGACGAGGACCTTCCCGTCGCTCCGGACGATCCTCACGACGACGACCTCAACCGTACGAACCGGAGGGACGGAATCGGCGAGGGAGGTCTCGCCTTCGGAGATTTCCAGCCACAAATTGTGGACATTCTTCGTCCCCGGCATGACCCCCCACGATCCGAACAAGTCAGCGGCCATCCGCGGCTTCAGCCAATCGGAGAGCGACTGCGGCGTGGCGAACGGCGGCGGGAGGCGGCCGCGATTCCTAGGGCTGGGCGAGCTGGTGAAGGGGGAGGACATTCTGGGGAACCTGCGGGGGTACGACGGGAAAGAGACCTTGCCGCCGCTGTTACCGTCGGAATTGAAGAGGAGAACGGAGGTGGGTTTGGGGGAGGTGGAGAAGAGGACGAGGAGAGAGAAAGCAGTGAAGATAACGTCAGGGAGTGACGTGGCCTTCTTCAGGAGGAGGTGCGTCGGCGGGATCGGCGGTTGGGGCGGCGGAGACGGTGGCATATCAGCTGGGGACGGCGGCGATCGGTGGCGATTTGGGATTCATTTGTTGAATTAGGGGTAATAATTTGGTTAATCTGTGAAAATAAGAGGTGGAAAAATCGAGGATTGGATTATGTGAAAAATCATAAAATTTGTGGACTACGATTTAGAGGTGCATAATTGATGGGCCGGGTCGAACCAAAATATGGGCCGGCCCAAAAATAATTCAGGTCGTTAGAATAGAAGTGTAGCCCAATTCAATTTATAGTGTAACTGTTTTTATGACTGATCGGGACGTCCCAATTCAATTGGTTTTTACGGCATTTTGAGTTGGTCTGGCCCAACATGGAAGTTAATTAAGCCTTCATTTCGTAGCTCATATCAACCGAAACTCGGGTCGACCCTTGAGCCGAACGGTCTAGGCAAAATTTGACAGTTGTTATAAACTCGAAGAAAATAATGTAGAGAAGAGAGAAAACAGAGGAGAAAGTGTACGAGAAATAAGAGCATCTCCAACCCTCAACACTAAAAAAAAAACCCATTTTACAGTTTCTGTCACATCAAACAGTAATCTATCCCCAACCTAAAAACTCAAACTCAAACCCAAAAGAATATTCCTTTTCACCATACTTTTAATATTTTTACAACTACATCCACATATTTTTAAATATTACATTTTAGACCCACTATAGATTTTCATTTAACAATACTATATAAGATACATTATTTTTTAAATAATACAATTATTAATACAATTATTGTATTTTCAGTTTCTTCTAATTGATTTAATATCATGGTATATTCACGTGTTATTTGAATTTTTTTTGTTACACTTTTGTCCTAGAATATATCTTCATGGTTTGTTTGATTAATCATAACTAATCAAATATTCCTCGGCTTTTATTCGAATACGGGGAAGTGAAAAAAATAAAATAAATCGACTCATTAAGTATCCCTTGCATTGGAAAAATGACATTAAAAGAAATATATACATATAATTTATATTATAAACTATAAATATTTGGCCCAATTTTTTTTAATTACCCATACAATAATTAACCCATACATTAATTAAATTGGCCCATACACTAACCCATACACTAATAACTAATTGGCCCAAATAATTAATCTAGCCCAATAAGAATAACCTAATTCATATGCCGCGTTCTTCTTCCTCTCTCGTCGTCTTCTTCTCGTCCTCTGCGGTGTTCTTCATCTGTAATCTCTGCACATCACCTAAAACCAACGCAATAAATCAAAAGGAGAAGGACTCAATTGCAAATTCTCTAAACTATAAAGGGATTTGCGTTTCCTCTACAGTGTCGACGCAAATTTGCGTCGAGAGGAGAGAGAAAACACCAAAAAACGCATTTTGCGTTCTGAATTGCAGCGGCGTTGGGCATCAAATCCAACCCCATTTTGCGATTTGCAGTGGGGTTGGAGATGCCCTAATAAATTAAAGCTCCTCCATTAAGCAATCCTCTCCAAACAAATAAACCATCCTTTCTGATCTCCATGGATCTTCCCCACGCCTCTTCTTCTCCTCCTTTCCGGAGACGAGCGGAGCTCGACAAATCGGGCACGTTTCGCTGCCGCCGTCGATCCAAGAGTCGAGGCAGTCGACGTGAAAAGCATGCTTGCAGTTTCCGAGCTCTCTCACATCATTGCATGCCTCTATTCTTCCCAAACAAACTGCACACTTTGGATCTTCTTCTTCGTCGTCGTCTTTTTCGTGGTTGCTCGATTTGAAGTCGGAGTATTCGACTACCGGGAGACGATCCTTGTCGATGGATGCGGTGGTTAGGTACGGCGGAAGCAGAACGAGTGAAGGATCTAGATGTAACTCAGTTTGAGTGAGTGGTTGAGAGTGATTTGGGAAGATGGAGTTATTGATTGTGGAGAGAGAGAATCCCATTTCAACAGAATAAATTAGCTAGTGTGATTTATGGAGAGATGGAGCTAAGTAATGTATATGTATTGATAATTATGGTGTCATTATCAAGTGTAGAAAATCTATACTGTATTTATGGCGACTAAAATTCATTAATATAAAATATATTTATTGTATTTTTTATGCCCACCTTAGACTAAAATGCAACCCCATTAATGGGTTCATATAAGCTAATTAATGACTTTTGAAAATTTTGACTTGGCCGGTTGCTGGTCGAACTCTGTCCCGTCTGTTTACGTATTATTTAAAACTTTATAAGTTATAAGAATACAATATATAATTAGACTGGACGGAGATAGCAATATTTTATTTCGTAAATGACTTTCTTATAGTTTACAATTATTAATGTACCATAATTTCCGATATGTTAACGGAATTTTGAATTGACCAATTGTGTATTTCCTCAACATTTAGCTGCATGTGTTAATTTCAAACGCTAACGAAAAGCTCAGACAATAACATAAAAAAGCTATTTACATTTACGTCAAACATAACTGCAGTTTGAAAATAAAGTTTGTAATTCTATCTAAATCTCTTACATGAAGCAATCCTCTCCAAACAAGTACACCATCCGTTGTGATCTCCATGGATCTTTCCCGTTTCTCTCGCCGTCCTCATGGCCGGAGACGAGCGTTGCCCGACAAACGGGGCACGTCGAGCCACCGCGGTCCATCCACGAATCGATGCAGTCGACATGAAAAGCATGCTTGCAGTTTCCGAGCTCTCTCACATGATGCAATGCATCTATTCTGCTCAAACACACCGCACACTCAGAATCTCCACTACTTTCCTCTCCCTCTTCCTCCCCGTAGTTGCATGATCTGAAGGTTGCGTACTCGACCACCGGGAGACGGTCCCTACTGACGGATCCCGTCGTCAGGTGAGACGGAAGTAGCACTAGCGAAGGATCCAGACGAAGCTCGTCGTCGATTCTAACGACCGTCTGTGTCCGATTCGGCCTCATGAAGTTTGAGAAGATGAAGTTCTTGAGAGGTTTTAGAGGTAAGGGGTTTGTGATAGTTATGGCGTAGCAAGAAAGTCCCATATCAAGAATTGAAAAACTTTGATATTATGGAGGTAAGAGATGGAGATATATGTAGAGAGGGAGAGGGAGAGAGATCCACATTTCTGGCATTATTATTAGAACTAATCCAAGTGGGACCCACACTAATGAGAAAAAAAACCCACCTTAAAAGAAGATGATTAACCCTACAAACTTTGATTTTTTAATTTTTAATTTTTAACCTATTATTGCATGTTGAAGTGGGAAAGCTATAGTAGAGAATACACGTACCCTATTTTGACACGTACTACTAAACAAATCAAAGTACAATTTAGTTTTTCATTTACGTCTTACCAAGTCAAATAAACCTCATAAAAGTATATTCCAAGTTGGAATTAATTAATATTTTATGTTTGACAACTCACACCCTTGACCCTAATTAATTAATTTTCGTATAAAGACTTTGATACATCAAGGTAACATAATTTTAAGTAAGGTTGGATATTGTCCCTTTTCACACCAAAATTCAATGATAATCCAAAATCCAATCACCAATTTTGTCTTCGAAATTCAGTACTACTAATTTCAAGCTTAAATAAAAAAGGATTAAAAACATTTTGTCAAAATGAAAAGGTGTATGAAAAATTCAAACATCCAAAAATCAAGCAACTCAACTTGATCAAGGTGAAGATATGTCGGAATAGAAAAAGACTTCTTTTTTACTACTCCCTTCGTCTTTTAGTTTTAATAAGTGTTTCCGATGTAGCGTAAATTAACGGAACGGAGTATCATTAAGAAAAGACCTTTAAGAGAACCTTATCTTATTGAAGCTGGAGATGGTAGGTAATCTGTAATTTCCTTTAAACTAGGAGGGTTTAAGCACGGAAATCAGTGCTCAATTTTGTCCTATTCTAATTGCTCATCAACTCTGTTCTAATTATTCAATACAAGAATTTGTATACGTCGGTTTTAAGAATTATAATTCGTTAAGTAATAAGTTTGACCCAGCTTAGGCATAAGTAGTCAACAGAACAGAGAATCCGATCTCGATCAGCCGTCAACAAATCCGAATTACATTACTCAAATATAATGTGATTCACTATAATTAATATTTGTTCCGTCCCGTTCAAATTAATATTCGATCTTTTTTAGCATGGCAACTGGGAATTAAAAGTAATGGGTAAACATAAGTGAATAGGTCGAACATAGCAAATTCAAGTTCTGTTTGTTTTGAATAAAAAACTTAAGTGATTTCTCAAATAACAAAAGAGAGTATATACATCTATATGAAAGCATAAACTAATTCAAGAATTAAAGAATTAATTCATTGTCATACAAATTAAAGGGTAATAGTAATATTAAGAAGTTGAATAACTAAAAAGGAAGACTAAACAAATCACCATAATGGAATATTTAAAGAATTTTTTCATGAGTTTTAAAATATTTTTTTTAAAGAAATTTTCTTTTACGGGATATTAGAGTAATCGTAGTATTTTGTAAAAGAAAAAAATATTAAAAAATATTTTAAAACTTATAATTAAACGCTCGAAATCGTTTGCCACAAATGCTAAAAGGAAGGGCTCACTGATGTTGAGCCTAGATGAAATATTAAATTGCTATATATATGGAAATGAGGCAAGAACAATTCACCAGTTGCACTTCTAAAAAGAATGGAAAAAAGAAAAAGAAAAAAGAAATGCAATATGACTAAAAACGATTTCTCGCCAGAGTGCATCACCGGTGCTCTAAAGAGAGTCGTTGATCAGCTGACGGGTAAATTCTACTGTGAAAATGAGTTGTGATGCACCCATTTACCAACATCGTGCAACGAATGAAACTAAAAAAAGAAAACAAAAAGAATAAGAAAATGAAATTTGAGTGATGACCCGCTCCGACGCGCCGCCGTTCCTCACCGCGTGTATCTCACTGCACTTCCCATGCGGAAGTGAATTTCCTCAAATTTGTTGACCACCCAGAGTTTAAGCTGGAAACCACTCGAGATCCGACATCTTCCACCGGAAAACGTTTCTCGGTGGCCTCACCGGCATGACATTCGGTGCGATCCCGGCTGCAGCATCGGATATCTTGTTCCAGATATAAAAACTTAAATAACTTCTCAAATAATAAAAGAGAGTATTTACATGCATATGAAAGAAAAAACGGAATCAAGAATGAAAAGAAGTGTTGCTAAAAGGGAAGACTAGACAAATTATCGTAGTGGTAGGCGAGACATTCTCCGGTAATGTTTTCGAAGGCAACAATCCCCAACATCTGCAGGCATCTGATTTCGAACCTGGTCGCAGTGTAAGAAAACAAAAGGAGAAAAAAATAATAGTTAATAATCAATAGTAAAGAGGAATCAAATAAAATTTTAAAATAGATTGAAGTACAAAACCTTGTGCAGTTTTGCAAAATTCTGAATATCTGACGTTGTTGTAGAACTGGTCATCGAATGCCGCTAGGTCCGGTGGGAGTGGGAGTGGGCGTGGTGGTTGCAGTAAGCGAAAGACCTTCTCAACTAGATAGGAGGGAATGTTGGCAAGTTCCTCTAACTTGCTGAAATCAACCTTAACCCGATAGTTGTCGCTGTCATTACCGTAACATCTCCTAAAAAGAAATATTATTTTGTTCAGATACTCCTCCTTCAAGACGGTGTCATTATCCATATATATCTCCGTCCCGTCCCTACATACCAGAACCACCTCCAACTCTTTCCGCCGACATTGTTATATACGATCAAAGTAAAAGTAAGTAAGAAAGAAAGTTTGTTTGTGTATTGTAGTGAGTATTTATAAACTTCAATTCGCCCTCCTACTTCTATACGACTTTGGATACTACACCTATAAGGAATTGAATTTGTATATGTATATATGTATAAGAAATTGAATTTGAATTTGGTTACGCCGTTATAATCCAACTAATTAATCGAATTGGATTTTATGGCTCACTCTTATAATGGCACGCCGGCCCAGACAAGGCCCGATTATAATTCCACCATTCCGTGTTTACGATTTAGTACTCTATTTGTTCTACTTTAATGATAATCCAAACTTCAATCAACGACTTTGGCTTTGAAATTTAGTACTAATTCAGAGCTTAATAGCAGTAAGTATATAAAAAAGGATTAAATTTTTTAAATGAAACGGAAGGAGTATCTATTTGTTTCATTTGATCCTAATGACTCATAGATAAGTAGTCCAGTTTCCTTTTCTTTTGAGTTTGAAGCATCGACTAATGCTTTATTATGTCAAGTTTAGAATCGATCCGATTATTTAAATTTATTTAGAGGGTTAAATGTGTTTGAATTCGAATAATTTGCAATTGGAATGGAACTCGGAACATATGTAAATTTGTAAAATTCCATAAGAAAATGAATAAACAACAAAGAATATGTCTATTATATTTGTTTCGTTAAATTATATCTGTATATACATCACCAGCAATCGAACATCGCTTCGTAATTCCAGAATAAATCAATACTAAGAATAAACTGTCCTCCAAAATTTCCTAATCAATAAGGAACGAGGGTCTCGAAGCAGTGAACTCCGTCGAGCTCCACGGCGAACCTCGGCGATCTCGTCGTCCGGCGATCTTTCCCCGCCTTGGGCGGCGAATTCACGGCTTCGCCCTTGCCACTCTTCTTCGGATCATCGACTTTGACGGCAGCGGCAGGCGTCACCGACCAGGAAAAGCCGAGCTTCTCGGCACAGAGAGCATCGAAGGAGCTGAACATGGACATCGACATGATTGGGTGATTCTTAATCGAAAGATCTCGAAAGGAAACAAACTGACTTATGCTGCAATTGGAAGAAGGAAACTTGAGAAGAAAGTGTGGGGGAGGAAGAAGGATTTATAGAGAAGAAGGGGAAACGTGTGGGCGTTTGAAGGTATGGAACAGCCTGGAAGGTTCTTTCCTTGTATTGGGCGTCAAAGAAAGGAAGGAGTCGAGAACTTTTGTACCTAAATCTGGCGCTTACCAGAACTAACCTGGAATTACCGCCCTTTTTCCTTTTCCTTTTTTTTAAGATTGGTGATTGGTTTGGTCAACCGAAATTTTACTTTGAATTTGACCAATGTGTTTTTTTTTTGTCGTTTGACCTGACTATTGTCGTCGTAACAAAATACTCCCTCCGTCCTTAAATAAGTGTCCCGAGCCGTCAAAATTTTTGTCCCATAATAAGTGTCCTATCACATATTTCAATGTAAAATTTTGGCAAAACTACCAATTTTACCCCTATTATCATTACACTTTTTTCACTTTTTCAATTTTCAATGTAATGATTATGGGTTAATATGGTAATTTTATACAATTCCTTCGTTATTGTACTTTGGCGGCTCAGGACACTTATTTAAGGACGGAGGGAGTATCTCATAAGCTTATCGAGAAAAATGATGCCTCCCTTGTATTTATTTATACATGTTCAAAGTCATATAGGATTAGATGAGATGACTTGTTCTAATTATCAATCAAACTAGGATGCTTGTATATCTTGTATTACAATAGTTTAAATTGCTTTGATGAATTTTATAAGTATATAGATGGGAGTTAAATGGGCAAAAGCTTGTTTGTATTGTAGTATCGAGTATTAAGTTTTTATTTACCAGTAGTTAAGCCTTTTAGTAATAAAACATTATTAAAAGTGGTATAGGAAGACTATTTTTGAAAAAGAAAAAGAAAAAAGTGTACTTGATGAAGTAATCAAAGCTAACTATTTGGTTCCTATTTCTTTAGGAATTGAAATCAACATACAGGTCATAATTTTACAAGTGTTTTAAAATCAAGCAACAAGAGAATATATCTTCTGGTAACAAGAGAAGATTTGCAGTAGGCCATCAAATAATCATGATAAACAATCTCACACAAAAAGGCAATAATCATGATAAACATTCTCACACAAAAGGGCAATCAATGTAACACCTTATAATACGAGGACAGTACAACCACATATATGTTCTGGTTCGTGAATAAACGAAGAAGCAGAACGTAATGAATAAAATTCATGGATCAAAGCAGATGATAACGTATCAAACATCCAGAACGCAATAACATGCAGCTTAAGAAGTGAAGTGAAGACAACATCACATTGCTTTGCATTATGGGTTGAGAGGATTGACAAAAGAACTCAAGATCTAAATCAATATACTATAGTATTAGTAAATAAAATCATAAGTGTGCAATGGAATACTGTTCAATCAAAAGAGCGAAAAACAAAAACTACCAAAACTTGAAAACTAAAAACTCTAAATGAATAAGAAAGCACCTAATCGAACAATCCAAATCCCAAATCATCATCATCACTCTCTTCTTTCGTCTCTTCCTGCAAAAATTCATAAACATATCCATAGTTAGGCTCATTGTATTCAGTAAACCAGTTCTAAGGTTACAACAATAATTGACAGGCATAATAAACACTAGATAGGATCAAGATCATATGAGAGCAACTCTCTTACAGACAGGATTGCAGTTGCATACATAATTAACATACCATCGGATCTTACTCGAATACGATCCATATCGATGTTCAAGACATACATAGACACAAACATAATGCAAAGCAATAAAGATATTCCTCTATCATTGGTTACTCACCTAACCCCTATAATAATAATAGTAATAATCAAACATCATTCAACTCTCATCAATTTGAGACAGAATCACATGAAAATTGATTTATAGATTGAGACAACAAAACATAATCCAGAATTTCAATACAAATAACAAAAACCGAAACCCGTACCTTCTTCTCCTCGGCAGCAGGAGCAGCTGCGGCAGCGCCACCAGCGGCGCCTCCAGTAGGAGCAGACATAGCAACGGCGGCGCCACCACCGGATCCGACGTTCATGACGAGATCGTCGACGTTCTTCTTCTCACACAGCTTAGCGAAGAGGCCGGGCCAGTACGATTCTACGGAGACATTCGCCGCCTTCAAAAGAGATGCAATCTTCTCGGACTGGATTAACAAACGAAGAAACGGATTAGCAAACCATAATCACAAATCCATTTCGTAACGTAGATTAGAAGTAGAATGAGATTTACGGTGATGGCGATTCCATCGTCGTGAAGAATCAAAGCGGCGTAGGTGCAAGCGAGCTCTCCGACCGACATTGTATCAGTTTTGTTCAGAGAAATTAGAGATTGAAATCTAGGGTTTCTGCGATCGGCTGCTGAATTGGGGGCGAGTTGAGGTTTTTGGTTAGAGCTTGTGTTTATATAGGGAATTCGGAAACGGAAATTTGAATTTGGCCCTTGAGTCTCTATTTATTCGTAATAACCCCTCAAGTTCTACAATTGTTAGATTAACCCCCCTTTATGTGTGTGTATTTATTTCTTTTAATGATTTTTTTAACCCAACCTCTTATATGTTACCCATAAGAGACGGATATTCGATTTCTAGACCGATAATATCACATAATTATACTTATAACCCAAGTTTTTTTTCCTTCTGCAATCTCTACAGTCTACATCTAATTATAATCCTATTGGAACTCAAATACTATTTCCTACTATGAATATGAGTACTAATATTAGTGAACAGTGGAATATTTATTCGTTTTTGAATAGAAATAGAATGCCCAAATCTTGTTATATTTACATCAGACTCTCTCAACTAAGGGCTTTGTTGAGTAGTGGAAAGAAAGCCCTTGTTTCTCACTCTTGTTCAAGAAAAGCTGCAGAGGCTGGATGATGCTGGAGATATCCATGGTGCAGAGCAATCATCCCCACACTCTCCAGGACTCCTACTTCAGCATTCAGACGATGACGACGAGACACTCTAGTCCTAGTCGGACAAGCTCATGAGACACTCTAGTCCTAGTCGGACAAGCTCATGCTGCCTTCGGTTAATCTGTTAGTACTACAATTCAAAACTATACCACATAGTGGATGATGATCATGTGATTTGATAATGCAGGTTTGATGCCACTACAGTACTAGCTGGTGACAACAGTTGGAATTGAATCTCTAATTTGCTTAATGAAGTAAGTTCCAAAATGAAATTGAGCAACATTGGAAGAAATCAAGATTTCAACACAGTCTGATAAATACTACTGTACAACAAAACACAAGAAACAAGAAACTTGAACAATGGTAGTGATCCAATCAAATTCCTCACATACATACTCTTCCACTCAATGATCTAACACAGTACCTTAAACTTTGAGCATCTGCATCTTGTTTGCAAATGCAATAGCAATCCAATCCGGCTGAGCAGCGGACCACTGCAGCTGATTGATCTCTGCACCGGCAGAGTACATCGACATCGGATCAATCCCATTGGGACCGGCCACTGTTGGGAGCTCCCAAAGCAACGACTGCCCGTCGTCCCCGGCAGAGCAAATGTGCCTAGCGCTCTGCGGCGCCCACGCAATTGCATTGACACTAGCGCTGTGCCTCTCCAGCTCCGCCACCGGCATCGTTGGAGATCTGATATCCAGTATCACGATCTTATTGCTGTCCATCAGGATCGTCGCCATGTACCTAAGATCCTGCTTATTCCAAGCTAATCTCAGCAATGGCGTATCGGGCATCGGGCTCTCGTAGATGATGGTGGAATGCTCCTTATCTCTCAAATCGAAGATCCTCACCGATCCATCGGCGGAGACCGACGCAAAAACCCCAGCCTCGCCCCAGGCGATGTCGTACACCTCCTTGTCGTGCGCGATCAGCTGCGTCTCCACCACGCCCTTCTCGATGTCCCAGATCGTGCAGGTGGTGTCGATGCTCGACGTCCCGATCCGCCGCGGCTCCACCTCGTTCCAATCGAACGAGGTTAGCGGGGCAGAGTACTCGCTGGTTTTGCTGTTGTTGAGGGTGGAGACGGCCGTGGTGGAGGAGTCCTTCACCTCCCAGAGGCGGAGGAAGTCGCCGGAGGAGGCGAGGAGGTTGGAGGGGGCGGTGACGGAGGGGTGGAAGAGTAATTTCGTCGGTGGGTAAGGGTGCTCGAAGGAGAGAGAAGGGACTGGCTTGAGCGAGGACGAGTCCTCGGAGAAGGAGAGTATGTCGACGCGGTTCTTCATCTCCTCGATGAAGCTGCCGACGGCGACGCGGCGGCGGTTGACGGCGGAGATGGCCATGGCGTAGATGGGGTAGGGGGAGTCGTAGGTGACGACATTTTCGGGCCGGGGATGGGATTCCTGGGTCGAATTATCCATCGAAATGGGGCGAATCCGTGGAACTCGAATTGGGAATTTAGGGTTTTAGGAATTGGTGATGGTTCGAATTTTCGACGATTTATTACAGTGTAAGAGAGAGAGAGAGGAATGGTGGGTTGACAACGGCGTCTTGAGATTGGCCTTTCCATTGACCGGCGGCTGGTGGTGGCGGGACCCACGCTGGAAGAAAATAGAGGCTTGACTTTTATTTGTTGGGCTTTCCCATTTGGTTGTTGATAAATAAATTGGGCCGAAATATTAATGGGCTTGGAAATCCGATGGGCCCATTAATTTATTAAGAAGCCCGGTTCAAAGGTATCAAAATGTATGGGCCAATTTCATTAACAATTTTATAGCAGTATATGTAAAGGCCCAGTTAATCGAGTATAGTAGAAGACACCCTATGTCTCATTTCATTTAGCTTCGTTTTCTATTCAGGACGTCTCTCTTCAAATCGACTTGTTTTTTTTATTAATAAAATGAATTAACCTTTACTTTTCAATAACAACCCCTTACTTTTTATGCCTGAAATCTCATTTCAAAATGAAACGAAATAATTGAAGCGGGAGACACAGGGAAGGAGAATAGTGTAGCATTGCAGGGTGCATGTATAGGATAAGATACAGACAGTTCAAGGAAGGAAAAGATTGGTCAAAAAAGGGGAATATGAGATGTGGATGATCAGGTGCCAAATACTTACTATTGTTATTATTATCATTATTAAAAAGGTTAAAAGCTACCACCATTAATTATCTCCTCAAAAGTTAGAGGAGTAGATTCATCTATTTATTGCAATTTGCTTTCTCATTCATTTTAACCATATTCATTAATTTGTGTTTGAATCTAAAAATGGACATTTCTCTGTTTTGCCGGTCATGATACAAAGTTGGTTTATTTAATTTTTATTACAAAAAAACTATTAGATTTAATAAAAAAATCTAAAAAGATTTGTAGGGACCTCTAATTAATTTGGATTATTTAGGCTTAATTGGGACACATATTTGAGCGGATGAGATCATCTATCCCCAAATTGGTGTACCAATGGTATACCATATGTCAAATTAGGAAGTTTTGAATTTTCTCTCTTAATTGTCATTTTAATTTTTATTATTAGTGTATGTCAAAACTTTCTAATTTTATATTGGTATACTATTGGTACACCAATTTGGGAACATGAGATCTCATTCGATATTCGAGGTGGCGTTAGGGGTGCAAATCACATCAAACTCCCGCATTCCTCGCTCATTTGTATTTTCTCTCTCCCTCTCCTCCCTCTCTCTATGCTCACCGTTTTAACAGTAAAAACCGACTCCTCTAATTAATTTTAGATTTAGATACATTATATTTATCTTAATCTTCTCTAGGGTTGGCAGTCAGTCTACACCCCACCCCAACCCTATAAAATACAGTTTTTTCAAAAGAAATGTCCCATCGACTACATTATATTTATCTTAATCTTGTCTCGTCCATGCCACTAGCTGATCGACCTTGCCCGAGTATTTAGACTATATTTATCCGTGACACCCATTTGGGGTTGTCCACTAAAGATAAAAAAAAAAAACTGAAAAAAGAAATTGGAAAAAAAAGAAAAAATCGTCAACCCGGTTGTCCCAAAACCTCAAGCCACAACCTCTATGACCCTCTAAAACATTGCCACGTGTCATACTTTTTTCCTTTTTCTTTTGATAGCACTTATCGGCAAAAGTAATATGTATGGCAACAGTTTAATTTTAATTGAGCATGCATGGCAAACAATTAATTATGTAATTTGTTTCTATTAATTTTGTAATATGTATGAATCAAACATACAAATTAAAATGAATTTTCTATTTTATTTGAAATTGTATTCTTTTAACTTTACTCGTTTTATTTAATGTGTAACTTTAAAAGTATGATAATTTTTTTAATCGTTATATGTATATAATTTTTAATTTTAAAAATGTAATAAATTTTAAATATAACAAATCATAATATAAAAATAATGTATAAAATAAATTATATTTTAAGTTGGGTTGGGTCATTGATAAAGTATATGAAGTTGTGAAATTGAGTTGGGTTGTAGATTGTATAGGTGGAAGGGAGAGAAATTAATATTTTAATTTTAGGTTGGGTTGTTTAAGGTTGTGGATAAAGATAGTCTTAAAGATTGAAACAGAAAGCCGTTATTATAAAAGAGGCAAAGAAAAGAAGAAAATCTCTGCCTCCCTCCTCAATGGATTATGATCATCACTCATCACCACTTCTCAACTCCACCTATTCTTTCTACCAACAAAAGGTATTTTCTGCATTTTTGTATGAAGATTTTACAGTATTTTCTCAAGAATGAATTTTGTTTATTGTGGGAACAGTTGATGGAGGAGATGAAGCAAACTCTTCTCCTAACAATGGAGCTCCATGAAACGAGGCTACGAGCGGAGGAAGATGTCAAATCGCGCGACGACCAAATCCGCCACCTCAAGGAGCTTCTCTCCGCCGCTGTTAGAGAGCGGGACGAAGCTCAGCGCACCTGCAAGAAGATCGTGTTCGAGAATCTCCTGCTCCGCCGCCGCCTCCTCAAGCAGTCGCCGGACTCCGGAATCTCGAGCGTCGAGGACGATCATCCCAGGAGAGGGATCGACTCCGCCAACGCCTCCGACTGCGACGAGAGCATCGCTTCGTCGCCGCAGAGAATGCCGGCCGCGGCGGTGGAGTTACCGACTGGGATGATCAAGGGGCCGCTGCCGGAAAGGGGGAAGCTACTGCAGGCGGTGGTGGGAGCCGGGCCGCTGCTCCAGACCCTCCTCCTCGCCGGCCCTCTTCCCCAATGGCGCCACCCCCCGCCGCCAGTCGACCCGTACGAGATCCCGCCTCCGCCGGTGGTGATGCCGCCGTCGCCGCCGTATTATGTCGCCGGGAAACGAGGTGTTCCCGAAGGGTTTGAATGGTCAGAGGAACTGAAGCATCCAAGGATTAGCCCTACTATTAATTCATTTCATTGAGAACTAGTCTTCTTCTTCTTCTTCTTTTCATTAAAAAAAAAGTAATTTCCTGTGTTGTGACAGAAATTTGCAGAAGTAGTCAAGGTAAGAAATTAGGGAAGTTGATGTAGAATTTGTACAGTTCTTAATTAATTAGGCCAACATTTTTAGTCGAGGTATTTCCGCATATAACTATACTCTCTCCGTTACAATCGATATTAGACTGTATGTGTGTTTCTCGAATATATGCAAAACACGATTTATAAAACTTGACGTTATGATCGAAAATGAACAACTAACTAATTCTTTCTCTGGTGTTTTTCTTGTAAAACACGATTTATAAAACTTGACGTTATGGTCGAAAATGAACAACTAACTAATTCTTTCTCTGGTGTTTTTCTTCTCTGGTTCAGACGCACCCGCTTTATGTGGGGATTAAAAACATAGAAAATGCAAAGATTTTCTAACTTTATTATGTGTGTAAAACTATTGGGGCCATGTTATGCAATAACTTTTTTGTTTGTATATTTGACTAATGTGTGTGAAAATTTGGATTTAAACTATAATAATTTGATGGGCTATTCTTTCTATTGGCAACAACCGTGAGGTGGGGTAAGGGCCGTCTTGTCGGGTCGGGTGGGCCCCACAAATCAGGATTAGGATCCAAATCCATGTTTTAACTGTTTTTTTGTTGAAATTATGGCCCTCTCAAATCATTTATTGTTTTTGTTTTTGTGTGGTATATAGTTTAACAACCTGCCTCCAATCTTTGCTACCTTCAATTATTGTGTCCAAACCCCCTTTTTTAAGTAAAAGAAGAACCAATTTCTTCTTTCTTGATTATAGATGACTTGCTCGTGATCAACGAAAACTTCGAACGAGGCATTTCTTGTTCTCCATCAGTTCCATTTAAGATGATATAAATTTTTAATAATCCAACGTGTTATTCTAAACAGAAACGAAAGAGTAAGTGTCTACGGCCTACTTGACAAATTTGGGCCTAGTAGGATACAACTTATTAAATTTGGGCCTAATTGTTTACTTATGGAAATCTAATGGGGCTTTAGTGGCCCCAATATGTAGTTCATAATAGGGTAATTCTATCCACAGCCCCCACTTTACTCCCCACAGCCCCCACTATTAAAATTAAATGAATAATAATAAGGAGTTTACTCATCTACCCTTTTCTAATTTAATTATTATCTCCACGCAAAGCCGCTAAGAAACTTGAGAACGATACAACCCCCAACTTAATCATACAGCCCCCCCGCACACAGCCCCCAAATTAACCAATAGAATAATTTATAACATCACACAAACCCTCTTCTACAGCCTCCAATATCAATTTTTTCCACCTTTCCACTAGGGATGTCAAACGGGCCAACCCACCGGGTTTCGGGCTAGCCCTATCGGGTTGCGGGCTTTTCGGATCGGGTTAATCGGGCTTTTTTTTTCTTTCGGGCTATTATTTTTTGATCCTAACCCTAACCCACCGGGTTTCGGGCTAGCCCACCGGGCCATTAAGTTTAATATAAAAAAAAATTGATATCGTATAAATATAAAAATAATAATTATTTTAGCACATACTTGTATAAAAAAATTAAATAAATTATTAAATATTGTGAATTTTAAAAAAATATTTTCGAATGTCAATATTTATTTTACTTTTCACCAAGCGCCGAAGTAAAAACGTATAGAATTTTAAATGAAGATTATATTTTTAATAAAACAAATTAAAAATACTCAATAATAATTAAAAACACAAACTAATTTATCAAATTTATAAGTAGAAGTAATGAAATATGTCATGAATTCATAATTTATGGTAACCCACCGGACCAACCCACCGGGCTTTCGGGTCAGCCCTATCGGGCTCGGGCTTTTTTCGGTCCAGCCCTATCGGGCTTTTTTACTTTCGGGCTAATTTTTTTTTGCCCTAACCCACTATTTTTTTCGGGCTATTCGGATCGGCCCGTCGGGCTCGGGCTTTTTTGACATCCCTACTTTCCACCCTCAGGACTTTTCTTTCAATGTTGCTTTTCGTCGAACACGTTCTGGGCATTGAGCTTCAAGTGCAGTTTTGTGCATTTATACTAACAACTGGTGAGCAATATGTGGAGAGCAAATATTCGAGGGCGCAATTCTTCTTCCGTTTGATTCTTTCATAATAACAAGGGCAGAAAATGAAGAATTATGCATTCTCTAAATTCTGAAAATTCAGAAGGATAACAATAACAAAAAGTTCTTCATCTTCGCGCTTAGTGCCGTTTACGACCGTTATCCCATTGTCGTTTTACCAATTTCTTCAAATTATATTGGGGTTGAGTCGAGGTTGTAAAAAAAAATCGATATTGGAGGTGGTAGAAAATCGAGAGTTTGTGCGATGTTATAAATTATTCTATTGGTTAATTTGGGGGTTGTGCGGGGGCTGCATGATTAAGTTGCGGTTGTATCGTTCTTAAGTTTGTTGGGGGCTTTGTGTGACGATAATAATTAAATTAGAAAAGGGTAGATGAGTAAATTCCATATTATTATTCATTTAATTTTAATAGTGAGGGCTGTGGGGAGTAAAGTGGGGGCTGTGGATAGAATTACCCTTCATAATATGAGGATTGGCCCACTAAGGAAATTTACAATTTAGGGATGGGCCCATCTCAATCTAAGTTAATTTTTTATGGGCCCAACACACACACACACACACAAAAAGAGTTGGGTAGTATATTTAAAATGGATGTTTCATGAGGTGGAGACTTGTAATCAACCAAGAACAATCTTCCCCTTTCCATAGGCAATCTTCCACCTAATGTAAAACCATCAATTGCACCTTGACTTAAAATACATACTAATGTTCTTTCAAGTCAACTAGGAATGATGATGGTGCGACTATTGTACACACGGGACAACTAATTTGAACATATTACCCTCGTCTTTCCTAAGTAACTCTCTTTTGTATTCCTATGCGAGGTATCAAATAGTAAAATGAGTAATTTAGAAAAAAACGGAGGAGAACTTTATAATTATTATTCATAAGAAAGGGCTTAGTTTAGAAGTACTCATCACCAATAATTCATTTCTACGCAATTAATCAAACTTGAGTTCAACAAAAAATGCTAGAATCACTTAAAGTTTATATAGTAGTACTAGTGGAGAAAATAACTTGGAATTAAATAACATGATTTATTTGGATTATGTATTGCCAAAAACTAAAAGTGGGGGCAAATGCAAATCTTTCAATTTATTTTGCCCACTAATGTTGCTACCTACCCTCGTGTCGGCGTCGTTTCAACCCTTTGATTACAAATCTTCCTATTAAAGTTCTTAAATTGACCTTTTTATCTCTTTTTCACATTTGCTCCCGTTAATCACTCATTCGTCTCGTTTTTCTTGACGCGTATTCAGCACGTGGAAGTGTAAGTACGATGCTAGAATAGGTAAAAGGGGTAGTTATGGTCAGAAAAGAAAGATGAGAGAGAGTCCCATAAAATCTGCAGACAGGTAAATACTGCCAACTGTTGATCACAAAACATTCTTGATAATCAGCAAACACAATAACATCAAAACACCAAAAATCTTGGCCCCACAAAAACTCTACTACTACAGGTGAATGTGAATCAACAAAAATATGCATGCAATTGATTGGAGGCAATTTGGAGCCTAACCCCCACTACCAAACAAGCACACCACTCGAAACCCATGAAAAAGCCAAATTTCGAATCGGGAAAAAGCAAGAAAAAAGGTAGTAAAAGGGAGGAGGAGGTGGAATCGGCATAAAGATTGAAGCTTTGTTTACCCTCAGATTCAGGCACTTCCTCCCTCCATCCCCATCCCCATCCCGTCCTTTTCGTCGTTTCTCTCTCTGTCATTTCGTCGAGCATGTGTCGGATGGCCCTCCATTGATATACATTTATTGCGGCTTTTCTTGCTCGGGCTCAAAAGGTTGGCCTAATTCGGTGTTTTTGATTTTTTTTTGAGGGAGGTGGGTCTTTTGCGTGATTCTCGGTGGTGAACTGTTGTATCGAGATTTACTGGGTTTGTTTCTGGAGAGAATGGTGGATTTTTTTGATGGTTGAGGAAATCTGGGTTTGACTTCGATGGTGGAAAGGATGGATGGGAGGATGAAGAAATATGGGCAGTTGAGCCCGGAGAGAGCGAAAGTTTGGACTGAGAAATCTCCCAATTATCGATACAGTCATCCGTATAACTCCTCACCTCCAGCTGCGGCGGCGCCGCCGCCGCCGCAGCTGCATCGTACTGGTAAAGTACCGTTGATCTATTATCTATGCCGGAATCGCCAACTTGATCATCCACACTTCATGGAAGTCCCTCTAACTAGCGACGATCTCTACTTGAGAGGTAGGATTTTTTTATTTTTTTGTAAAAAAAAATTGTAGCTGCAGCTTTATTTTGATTTTGAGTTTGAGTTTTTGAGTTTTTTTTTGTTGAAGATGTGATCGAGAGGCTTAATGTTTTGAGAGGCAGAGGCATCGGTTCGATGTATTCCTGGTCTTGCAAGAGGTGAATACTAATAATTTAGCCATTTTTGTTTATGATTCTTTGTGGAGTTTGGTTTACCCAGAATTTTGTGGTTGCAGGAGTTACAAGAATGGCTACGTATGGCATGATCTTTGCGATGATGATGTGATTCTCCCTGCTCATGGCAGTGAGTACATTCTCAAGGGCTCGGAGATCTTCGAAGAGTCGAATCCCGGTAATCAAGCTGTCATTTTTATTCGAATTGTAGGTGAAAAATTGCAGCTTGTGTCATGAATCCGGTTTCTTGCATCGCTTTAAGTGATCTTGTTGTGACGAATCTTGTTCTGTATTTGAAGATAATCTTCCAGCTTTTGAGATTAATTGGCAGTTTTGAATAGTTAGGTGTGCTTAATTTCTGCAAATCTGATGAATCTTGTTCCTTAGGCCGCTTTAGTCCTGCTCCGACTTTTCTAATACAGAGCCAGAGAGCCTTACCTGGACCTCCGTCTCCCCAGAACCAAGAGGGGTCGTCACCCTCCTCTAGCTTGAATGGTAGAACGATGAAGAGTTCTCAGGATGATGAGCTCTCACCTCGACTGCAGCCTCCTCGTGCTTCCATGGCTTCCCCAGAATCGAATGTTGAGAAAGTTTCTTCTTGGAATGGCCCTTTAAGCCTAACAGAGTACAAAAGTGAGTGCATTGCTCATGATGCTTCCACCACACAGACTGAAATTAAAGACTCTGTAGTCGTGGAGAAAGGCGTTTCAACTGATGATGTTCTGTTGCAACCTCCTCAAAATCAGGATTCCGAGGTCAAAGAGATTGCTGAGGAAGCCAGCAACGCAGACACGTTGGAATCTCTCATTAGAGCTGACGTGAAGAAGCTCAAGAGCTTTAGGATAAACGAAGAAGAAGGGTTCCAAATTCCATCAAGTGCGAAGATCAAGATTATCAACATGTTGATGCAACTAATCTCTTGTGGTTATGTACAAGAGAAAGGTCACAACTTTGGCCTCATTCAAACCTACAACAGGCCAAGGTTTTCGAGTTCAAAGTTGCAGACAACTTCATTAACATTGGGAGAGATGGACCACCTGTCTGAGAATCCTCGTTCGAGGGGAGTGAAAGTCGCAGATAAAAAGTGCTTCAGTGGGAGTCTGGCTGAGAAGAGAGTGCTTGAAGATTTCGCACCCACTCTCAAAAGATCTTCTTCGTACAATGCCGATAGGTATCACTTTCTCCGTCCCCACATTGTTATATACAGTATTTTCTGGTAATGGGATTCTATCAGAAGTAACAGCATAGTCTGGCTTTTGCAGAAGCACAAAGCATTTCGACTGCATTGACGAACACGAAGAGGAAACTTCCACAATTTCAAAGTGTGTTCCAATATCAATCAAGGCTTCCCTCACTAAGCAGCTGAGATGTGAACTACTCAGATCCCCAATCTCCGGGAAAGGGGAAAGCTCACGAAAGACAGAGCCATTCTCCGGGGAAAATGTGATCAAAATCGAAGAAAGTTGAGTTCCATCGCCTTCTCAATCTCACCAGTCACTCAACTAACTAGTTTACAGATGTTCTTCTCCATTTAAACAGAGTATTGAAAAAAAAAATCTTTTCTTTTCCAAACAGGCTTGCCTCGGGAGCTCGAGTTATAATACAATCCAAAGCATCGTCTTAGCTCAAGAGATTACGATATACTAGAAAGTTAGTTCAAAGTTAGTATAGGATTCTTCTCTAATTTCTGATTTATTGCAGAACCGAGAAGTGGGATCAATCTTGGACACCATGAATCATTCCTGGTAAACCGATGTTGAGAGGTTTCGACGTAACAGGTCGAAATCTCGAACGTGCCCAGATCTGTGTTCATGGTTTCAGGTTCCCACTTTCTTTCTTCTCTTTGACAGTTGTAAAAGCATAAAACAAAAATGAAAAGGGGCATTGAAAAGCAATAGATAATAATTCTGCTCCTTTACTAGAGAATATATTCTATGTTCCACTCTCTTGCTTTATATTCTGCTATTTATATATATGGATATATTTGCATTGAAAGGTGTAGTGTTTTCAACATTATACTCTATCAAAAGTAACAGAAGTTGAGTGATTTGGCAAGGGACAGTGGCTCTAAGAAAGCAAAATATTTACATACTGCTGTGACCTAAAGCAACATCTCGTTTTCGTATAAGCTTTTGGAGGTCGTCTCAGCAGGAGGCGGGGCCGCCTTGGATTTGTCGAGTATTGTAAGATTTGCACCCCAAGCATTTGTATGCTAAGATGTGGAATTGGACCTGAGATGTTTCCTCACAGTCATTGCATAGTATCCATACCTATATTGGCAGAAACTTATCAATATACAATCAGGTAGTATTGTTTGGAATAATGTGTGAATATATGGATTTTTAAGCGTTTCTTTTACCGTTTTGTTTTTGTACATGTCTGGCATAGGAGTCGAAGCGATCTGTTTGAATCGGTCGTTGTCCAAAAGATTATGTCAGATGAAGATAACTAGAAACTGAGTATTATGTAACAGAAAAAATGGATCTTTGCTTGTATGTATAATGTAATGTACCTCTTCGTCTAGCTTTACCCATACATTCGACATGTCGCAGATGGACTTTGAGCAGACAGGGCACGAGTATCTGGCATCGTAAACAAGAGTCATGCATCTGATCATCGAGAGAGAGAAGAGACCGAGGGATGATTAGAATATCTTACCTACGGTGATGCTCCATTTCTTGCACACATTCCAAATGTATTGTGTGTCCACATGGTAGAACAGTGATGTTCTTCATCGAATCGAACAGATACTGCACAAAAGCACAGCTCTAAGAAATGCAATTCCCTCGGCTTTTCCAACTAAATCTAGAGCATATTCAGCAAAAAAAACGTTGGTACCTCGAAGCAAACTGCACAATTATGATGCATCGCTCGTTCTACACAATGATGCGCCTCCTTAAGAGAGGACGCGTAGCAGCATCCTGTACAATGAACAAGCAACGGAGCACGTTAGAAGAAGAAGACGAAGAAGAAGATATTTAATCGGATATAGATATTTTTATACCACATTTTTTGCAATGAAAAAAGTTCTCCGCCCCTCCAGTTCTGCAGAAAAATTGATCAAAATGAATCAGAAACTCGAAAAGAGCTCGTTTATGACAAAGAAGCGATCATAAACCTCACCTGCATATTCCACATTCGTCGCAGTGGTACTGTTTCTTCGATACCTATGTTCGTTACGAACAAAACACGACGAATTCAGGCAAAAGCACAACACAACAAGAGAATATGATATGTGAAGTGAGTCGAGAGGGGTGTTCTTACATCATCATCAAAGAATTTGCATTTATCGCAAAAGTAATTCCCCATGCAAACTCCACAGTTTATACAATTTTGTTGAACCTGGAATTTTCACAAATAAGATCACAAGCAATTGGCTTTAACTTTTAAATTCTGGGAAAATAAATTAGTTAGTAAGGCTTACATTCTGTTCTGTGCTGCATATCGAACATATAATCTGCAAATAATTAAGCAGTTGAATTTTCCATCAACAAATGATTTCTTCCCAACATAAAAAAATTTGGAGTAAAAAAGTTTTTACCCTTTTCACTTGGTGGCGGGGAATATCGTGGCGATCAATAGGATTTATTTCAAGGCCATTCTGCCAAATTAACACAACATCAGAATCATGAGGAGAGAGAGAGAGAGAGGTGTAGAGAGAGAGAGGAATGAACCTTGGCTTCATTATGGCAATGCCTGCAATCAAAAATCTCATCACAGCAAGGAGCCCTGATCTTGCATCTTCTTCGGTAGTGAATGCACCTTCAATTCCCCAAAAAACACAAACTCATTCCATAACGAAAACAACCCAGAAAAACATAACATTAAAACAAAAATCGAAGAGAGATATTCTACCCATAATTGGCAGAGGAAGAAGAATCCACTACAACCCCATCTTTATCAAAATCCTCTGCAACAAAGACTCCTCCTTTTCCCCCAAAATCACACATCATCATCATCATCATATATTCCTCCAAACCCTCGACAATTCCTTCTCAGCTGCACCAATCAATCCAAAATGTCGTATATAAATCTGCAGCTCCCTCCCTTTCCAGCAATGGGTTTCTTGTTCTTGAACTGAATTTGGAATCAATGGGGGTGAATTTATTAATCCAATAAGCCTACTTACAATAGTTGATGAGATGAAAAAAATCTGGGTGCGAAAATATCTGGATTCTGTCGCCTTTTCTTACAAAAACAAACAGAGAGAGAGGGAGCACACCGGTTTTATAGGGCGGGAAAACAACGGCTCTACAAACATCTCCGACAAACCTAATTGGTGAGATTTCATCGGGCCGACTCGCAGGGGAAGGGCGTGCGCTCAGGCGTCTCTCCTACTCTTGTGTTGTAAATTGTAATGTTGTTAGTTGTTACTCCCTCCGTCCTACCAAAGACGTTATATTTCTTTTTGTCAATTTATGACACGTTTTTTCACGCTTCTTGATGAAGTGTTTTAAAATATATTTTTGATTTTTTTTTTCTTTTGCGGGATAATACAACTATCATAGTATTCCCGTAAAAGAAAAAATTCTTCAAAAATCTATTTTAAAACGCATCATCAAGAAGCGTTGAAAAAACGTCCCTGAAATTGACAAAAAGAAATGTAACGTCTTTGGCGGGACAGAGGTAGTACTATTTTTGGAATGTTTGAACTTCATGCAAACCTTAGGCGCGTTGATTTGGCGCGTGGATGGTGGATTTTGCTTTTGGAGAGAGGGGAAAGCCAAGAAATTTGATGGATATACATATGAAGAAGGGTGACTCAATTCCACGTCCCCTTTATTCAATTCCATTTCAATCCGTCTATGTCAAACTTTTGATGTAATCACACACGATAATAAGACCATTCAACTTTTTCGTTTTTTTAACAATAAACAATTCATAGAAAATTCAAAAGTCGCACCACAAAAAACTCAAAATCGGAACATTTGCCCATAAATTTAACCATGTCGTTAAGCCACAGCTACATGTAATAAGCTAGCTTACTTATGGGCTCGGGCACAACTAATGCAGGAGTTTGGACCGCCTTAAAAAAACAATGAATTAGTTTGTTTTGGGCCCAATATTTATGGGTCTGGCCCAAACAAAAATAATCCCCACTTCCCAAATATTATAAAACCCTATACAATGGCACAATTAAAAAAAGAAGGTCCAGTTTTGAGAGTTGATTATGGTATGGGATTTGAAAATATCAAGTTGGACTACACTTGAAAATTTCAAAGAAAATCAATCAATGATTAACTTGATAAACCCAACCAAAAGAAGTGCAAACATGAAATTATGCATGTTAATTACTCCTTCTGTCCCGTTACATAAACTATCAGATATTATAGTAATTGATTTATTTTAATATTGACGGACTATTATCGACGGGAATAAAGGAATATAAGCAGTAGTTTTTCAACGAGCTGAGTGGGTAGGGAAGCATGTGGATGGGAATAGGCTTAGAATTAAAGAAATCAAAAGCCGAGATTAGAGCACATGCCGCCATAGCAGTCCCGCACAATCAGCACGAGTCACCTCCCTAATCACACTCTTAAGTGGATAAGTAACGACAATTAAACACTAATTAAGAGGGTGACCTGCCATTGGTTGGGGATGTTAATCCATCGGCTTAATCCTAATCGATATATTTTAATCCTAAATTAATTCGCGGATCTCGCCGCGTTCACACTTCACGCTGATAAGCAATGGATCGATGATGTTTAGAAGTCAATGAATTGAAAGCTACCGATACAGGTTGTATCTGTATCTGTATCTGTATCTGTATCTGTATCTGTATCTGTATCTGTTTTTTTTTTTTTTAATTATTTTATTTTATTTGTTTACAAATTTGTGTTACGTACGAGATCGGGGTTGAGCGATTTTATTCCACTTAACAGAATTTTTTTCTGCATAATTATATACTTTTCCGTAATTGTCGTAGTAAAATATGTGTCCAGTTGACATAATTTTCATTAGGGGTGGGTAATTCGGGTCGGGTCGGGTACCCGCCCCGAAATTTTCGGGTACCCGAACCCGAAAATCCCAAAATCCCAGTCCCGAACCCGAACCCGAAATTATAATCGGGTACCCGAAAACCCGAACGGGTAACCCGAGCGGGTTTTCGGGTACCTGAAAAACCCGATTTTTTTTTACTTTTATTTTATATAATTACTTATTGAGAATATTAATCATTAATTCATTCTATAATCTATATGCTCGATTAACAAGTCAACTATTATTTTTTAAAATTTTATTCCATTGTAAATATATCAATTATTTAGTATTATGCTATTATCAATTGTCAATTTATCATCTCCAACTTTTAATTAATTTAGAATTTTAGATGATGATAAATTGATAATTATATAATTGATGAATTTGTAATTTACTGATTTCATTCATTTAAAATTAAACTAATTATTAATATAAGTGATAATAATTCATAAAAATATATTAATACCATAATTTTTAATATATAATATATTATTATAATATTATTAATTATTAATTTCGGGTTTTTCGGGTTTATTCGGGTACCCGAACTTCGGGTTCGGGTACCCGATACCCGATAATTTTGAAAATCCAATACCCGATCCCGACCCCGAACCCGAACTTGCGGGTTTCGGGTACCCGAAAACCCGCGCGGGTTCGGGTATTTTGGCCCCGACCCGAAAACCCGACCCCGAATTCCCACCCCTAATTTTCATATAACTATGTATAAAATGTAGAAGTATTTTATTAATATGTGATCTGTGAAGGATTTGAAGTTAAATCGTTATCTGAAAGAACAGCTGTAGAAGTGGTATTTGAAGTTAAATCGTTAACAAATAGATAGAGTTTCGACGTGACATTTTTTACTACACATGTTTGACATACTCCCTCTGTCCCTTAATAAGTGTCTCAAGCCGCTAAAATTTTTGTCCCATAATAAGTGTCCTATCACATATTTCAATGTAAAAATTTAGCTAAACTACCAATTTTACCCCTGCTATCATTACACTTTTTTTTTTTACTTTTTCAATTTTCTATGTAATGATTAGGGGTTAATATGGTAAAATTAAGCACTTTCTTGGTTATTAAAATTTGACAGCTCGGAACACTTATTAAGGGACGGAGGGAGTATGCCAAAACCATTTCCAAAATCAGCATAAAACAAAAAGTTAAAAATTTTCATAAACGAAAACGTTGGTTTTGAAAATGTTTTTTTGACATGGGTTAAATATCCGATGATGAAGTAGGAGATGTCACACCGGAATGTATCAGAGTTCGCGGCCTAAGTTCATGTAATCTAAGGCAACTGGGAATCTTTGCATCCTAACCTAATTTTATAATTAAACTATGTAATAAACACATACAGTGTCATATTCAGTGTTTTAGTCGACAGCTACTTTGGAAGCTTAATTTTTTATTTAATTCTTCTACGAATTAAATAACCACAATAGAAGCTTAATTGAGATTCGTTGCTCTCCACTTTTCACACCTTACTCGTATATATAGCCACCTCCAACATATCCAAAATCAACCTAAAATTCATATGCAAAAACATTATGGATAGTTATGGTGAAGAAAATGGAGTGATACCATTTCACCAACAATACTATTCCAATGATTTTGGCTTGATCGATTTCTTGGATGAGTCGAACGTCGATCACCTCGTCGATTTAATCCGAGGAGAACCCCTTAACCATTCTCAAAACAACCACCCTACTTACGACTTCTACGACCATCAAGATTACAACTACTGCCATGATGATCTGAGCGGTGTCGCAGCTGCCGTCAACGACGGCGGCTGCCATTTTCTCCCGCAGCCGCAGGTAGGGCTTTTCGACTTCGATGCTGCGGCGGGACATGTTGCTGCGGAAGATGGATTGCTCAATGCATGCTTGGATCAGGTGGAGGAGGAGGAGGAGGAGGAGCTTCTAATGGATGACGACGAATCCTCCGGCTCCGGTGCTACACCGCGGGGGAAGAATTCCGGCGGAGGGAAGGCCGACCGGTCGAGGACTTTGGTGTCGGAGCGGCGGAGGAGAGGCCGCATGAAGGAGAAGCTCTACGCTTTACGCTCTTTGGTTCCCAACATTACTAAGGTACGTACGTAGCAAAACACGCTTTTTTTCAAAATCGTGCTACTAATTCCGACAAAAAGTGTTGATTTCTTTCTTTTTTTTGGACAAATAAAATAAATTTGTTAGATGGACAAAGCTTCGATAGTAGGCGACGCAGTGTTGTACCTACAAGACTTGCAAGCGAAGGCGAATCGGATGAGGGCCGAGATCGCCGGTCTAGAGACGTCGATGACACGTGGCGAAAGGCATCAACACAAGGCTTCTCAGAACGGCAAGAAACCTAACCAAGCATGCTTCTATCCCACAACCAAGACCATTCTTAAGGTACATAAATAAAGCTCTTCTAAATTTGAAAATACATAGTACTACGAAACGACGACGTATAACTAATGAAGGTGGTGATGATGCATGTACGTAGATGGACGTGTCGGAGGTAGAGGAACGAGGGTTTTACGTGAGGATAGTGAGCAACAGAGCGAACGGCGTCGCACCGCTGCTCTACCGTGCTCTCGAATCTCTTACGTCTTTCAACGTTCGGAACTCCAATCTGGCTGCCTCTGCTGATGAGAGATATGTCTTCACCTTCACTTTGCATGTAAGAATATGTGATTTTTTGCATGTTAGTAATATTTTTTGAATAAAACTAATTTGATGAACTAATGAAATATGTATTAATGTGTATGTAGACGATGGAAGGAGAGATGGATGTGAGCTTGCAGAGTGTGAAGGTGTGGATTGCAAGCCTTTTTCTCAATCAGGGATTCGAGTTTCAGACGTCGTGATACCGATTTAATTCGATTTTATTTTTATTTTAAATTAAGTGATCGATGTTTTTAGTTCGTCGTATGCTTGGCTCTTAATCTATATATGGTGAAGAAAAGAGCAAGTTTTCCCCATTGGAGTTGAGTTGATCATACATGTTCTACTCCGTAATAATCAATTTTGAACTGGGTTATCGGTTCGTGGTTGAGATGTCACGAGTTCGAATGTCATTTCATTATTCAATAAATACAAATATATATTATATTTAATATTAAAGTGGGACAAATAAAGTAATACGGAGTGAAATTGTAATAAGGCTTTGTTTGGGCCGACCTGCGTATATTTGAGTGAGCCATAAAATCCGATTCGATTAATTAGTTGGATTATAATTCAATTTCCTATAGATATACATATTCGAATTCAATTCCTTATAGGTGTAGTATCCAAAGTCGTATAGAAGTAGGAGGGCGAATTGAAGTTTATAAATACTCACTCTATACCATGCACCAAGACACAAACAAACTTTCTTTCTTACTTACTTTTACTTTGATCGTATATAATAATGTCGAAGGAGAGGGCGATCGAGCAGGTGACTTCTTCAATGGCGGCGGTTTCTCTCTCCAATGGACGACGGGATTCGAAGGTGATTATGTTATGTCGAGACCGGAAAGACGTGGATGTGCTTCTGGTATGTAGGGACGGGACGGAGATATATATGGATAATGACACTGCCTTGATGTCGAAGTATCTGAACCAAATAATATTTCTTTTTAGGAGATGTTACGGTAACGGCAGCGACAACGATCGGGTTGAGGTCGATTTGAGCAAGTCAGAGGAACTTGCCAACATTCCCTCCTATCTAGTTGAGAAGGTCTTTCGCTACTGCAACCGCCACGCCCACTCCCAATCCCACCGAGAACTAGCGGCATTAGATGCCCAAATCTACAACAACGTCAGTTATTCAGAATTTTGCAAATTGCACAAGGTACCTTCTTCATACCTCAATCTATTTTAAAATTTTATTTGATTCCTCTTTCCTCTTTACTATTGATTATTAACTATTATTTTTTTCTCCTTTGGTTTTTTTAGACTGCGATGAGATTCGAAATCGAATGTCTGGGTATTCTTGCCTTCAGCAACATTACCGGAGAATGTCTCGAAGACCACTATGATAATCTGTCTAGTCTTCCCTTTTAGCAACACTTCTTTTGATTCTTGATTCCGTTTTTGCTTTCATATGCATGTAAATACTCTTTTTTATTATTTGAGAAATCACTTTAAGTTTTTTAATTCAAAACAGATGAACTTGAATTTGTTCTGTTCGGCCCATTGCTTATAAGTTTAAAATAGATTGTGTTTAAAAGTTTAACTTATTTAATCTTAGTTGGTCAGTTTTTTAAGGACGTGCTGTGGCTGCATCTGCTGATGAGAGAGAGATGTCTTCACCTTGACTTTGCATGTAAGAATACTGTGATTTTATTGCGTGTTAGTAATATTTTTTTGGATAAAACTAATTTGATGAACTAAGGAAATATGTAATAATTATGCATATGCATGTAGACCATGGAGGGAGAGATGGATGTGAGCTTGCAGAGTGTGAAGGTGTGGATTGCTAGCGTATTTCTCAATCAGGGTTTTGAGTTTCAAACGTCGTAATTATCAGTAATTCATAAACGACGAGGACAATGCAGTTGGTAATACTCTTCTCCTCTGACCAAATGGTAGGTTAGGGGTTGAGTCACCATTGGAATTGGAGTTCATAGGGGTCTATTAGTAATAATCAATTTTGGGCCATGCAAAAAGGGGTTGTGATGAATAAGAATTCGAATTTTAGAGCCCATTAAAAACTTCTATTTAGTACGTGCTTTCGAATGGGCAATGTTATTCATAGCCACATAATTACTCCTCATAGCCCACAATTCATAAATAAACACAAAATACCATTTTTAGCCCCATAGCCTCTTAAATTTATTTCTCATTCTCCTCTTCATCGCCATAGCCACCTAATGAAACAAAGAGTAATCTCCACTCAATTCATGTTTATAATATTCACATTTCCCCCAAACTTATTCAACCATTGTCGCTAATTCTCATCATCCAATTGGCTTTCTTGCGCACGAATTATAACGCATTCAATTCCTCACTGTACATAAGAAATTGAAAGATTTAATTAAGCGCCATCAACTTCTCACTGTATATAAAGAAATTAAGAGATTTAATTAAGCGCCATCAACTTTATTTGCAGGATACGAGAATAAACTATTAATGTATTCAATTATAGTTCTAAAAAAAATCAGAAGAACCAGTTTGAATTCGACAATGACAAAAAATGGATAACTTTAGTTTTTATTATTCTAGAATTTCTCCTTAATATCGCTCAACTAAAACAAAAGATGGTTTGTTGATTATATTAATCCATAAATTGTTCTGAATTTGATTGCAGATGAGTAAATTCTATGCACATACTGGTGTTCTTCCATGTATTTCAAACCTCGTGTTCTTCGTTGAGGCCTATCGGTGGCTATACGAATTTGAGTAGATTAATTGATGAGGAAAAACCATAGCCCGTCTGCTTTTGTTAAGAAACTAATTGAGCTTCCGTAAAAGAAGAAGAGGAATGAGTAGGGGGCATAATAGTACATTTAAAATTAATATTGTTATTATTATTAATTGGGGGCTATAGAGAGAGAAATCACGGCTATGTTTAAAATCCCCCATTCCAATTTTGGAGCCCATTAAACACTCATATTGGGCACGAGTTTTTAATTGGGCTTTTAACTATTTCGACAAGTATTCTTGTACTCCCTCCGTCCTCTATTTGTTGACGTTAATACTATATTGGGACGTCCTCCATTTGTTGACAATTTCCATTTTTGGACGTAGACCCCACAATCACTTTAACACTTTAACACTTTATACATCTACTTTTTATTATTTTATCATTTTAATACTATTAAACAATTCAAATGGACCCACAATTATTCCACTTTAACACTTTAACACATTAATTTATTATTATACCATAAAATGCGAAAAAACTCGTGCTCATATTCCCTCCGTCAACAAATAGAGGACGGAGGGAGTAATTAAATTCCAGGCCCACCTCGACAAAGGTTTGGTGTATACGGAGTAATAAATAGGCCCACCTCCCTCTACAAAACGAACATAACTTCATATTTTAATAAAATTATTAAATTGGATATTTTACATGACAATATAACTCTATTATCGATAATTAAAAGGTTTTATTAGAAGACAATATACTGTTTTTTAATAGCCCATTATTTATGATTTACTAAACTCTCACAAATTGATGAAAATACTAAATGGGAAAAGTATAAATGAAAGTATAGTACCAAAATTGCATAAAAAAACGTGGAATGGGCCAATATTTCCCTTTCATCCTTGCCGACCAACCGGCTTTATTACCCGATGGGCGATGGCCCAACTCTCTCTCTCTAGAGAGAGAGGAGAGAGAGAGAGACCCCACACCACGTGAAAAACAAGGTCCTCTCTTCCATTAACAGGTCCAGATTCATTTTCTTATACCATTTCCGTTTTTGTGGTCCGATCTCGATCCTTCGTTATTTTAATCTAACACCTGTTCATTTGCAGTAAAGGTAACATGAATTCGGAGTTACGTTCTGGAAATGATACGATCCTTGTCGACTGAATCTCGACTCCACTCCAAACGTAGACGAAGTTCGGTCCTCATTCCACATGCTGCTATCAGATGCATTAGTCCTTCGTTTTTGAAACGACTTTCGGAATGATAATTGATGAACCTTCGATTCGCGGCCCAAGTTCGTGTGCGTTTAATGTGCGAAAGTAAAGAAAAGAGACGGGATTTACGTGGTTCGATCGGTACGATCTACGTCCACGGGGAGGAAAAGTATGCGTTTATATTCAGAATAGCGTAAGTGTTTACAATACAAGTGATTCCTCTATTTATAATCGCCGTCGACGCCAGTTGTGGAGTGAAGGACGTGGAGTCATGGGTGGTTGTCCTGTTCCGGTTTCTCCTCCATCAACCCACGTTCTAGGTCTTTAGGGCTCAACTCCCTGGGCCTGCATTTAGGTGGGCTGGGCCGATTGGACTCGTGCCGATCTGGGCCCTCTGGGCCTACGCCGATCTGGGCTTGTTGGGCTTGTCTGTTCTGGGCCTGCTTGTTTGTTTTGGGCCTAGGGAGGTGGGCCATTTCCTATCACATCCCCCCCCAAAAAGCGTGGGGTGATGGAGTTGACGTCTCCTGTTTGTGCTTGGTGAGTATTAGCTGATTTGAGTAACGTACTTGGTGCCCCCTCCAAAATATGTGAGGAATCCCAAACTGAGCTTGGTACCCCCTCTGAACTGTGAGAGATACCGAACTGAACTTGGTACCCCCTCTGAACTGTGAGAGATACCGAACTGAACTTGGTACCCCTTCTGAACTGTGAGAGATACCGAACTGAACTTGGTACCTCCAAAATATGTGAGGAAATCCGAACTGAGGTTGGTACCCCCCTCCAAAATATGTGAGGAATCCCAAACTGAGCTTGGTACCCCCTCTGAAATCTGTGAGGAAGCCGAACTGAGTGTGCGTACCCTCTCCGAAGTGACTTGCTGCAGGAGTTCGGTCATGCCGATCTCATCTCCCGCCCAAAATTAAAGGTGTCAGCCGCATTTAATGCGACGCATGGGGTTCCGATAAAGCGCCGATTGGACGTGCGCGAAACGGCGTCGCATTGAATGAAGTATTCAATACGCGTTAACTCCTTCCCCCTTTAAGGCCTTATGATTGTAAAATTAATCATTCTTCATTTATTTTCAAAAATCAGAAACCCTAAATCTGCAAATCCTCTGTACTGTTCATCGTCTTCAACTACTGCACTCCGCGAACTTGTGTGATTATCAAGGAAAAAGTAAGTTATGTCTTCCTCTCTTTCGATTTCAACCTCGTTTTCCGATTCTTCCGTTCGAGAAGTCCGTTCCCCAGTGCTTTCGCATTCTTCGGCGGCGACGGAAGAAGTCTCCGCCGCTTCTTCGTCTGATTCTATCCCGTTCACCTTTTCCGAGGATGAACGGGCGTGTGTGCGTTCCGATTGCGAGGAACCGTACGGGCAGAGGGTGGAATTTCCCGAATTTGTTGGTGGGGTTAGAGGTAGTGTGGGTGGTGTAGAGTCTGTAGTGTCTACTTCCACCCTGTATAAAATTGTCGTTAAGTATAACTTCCCTCCCTCCGTTCTTCTTTTACGGCCGAACGCCTGCGATAGGGCTTATCGTCCCCCTCGTGGGTGTGCCACTGTTTATGTAGACCAGTTTAAGGCTGGGTTGCGTGTCCCGTTTCCGGCTATCTACGCCGATATTCACCGTCATTTTGACCTCTCCCCTGCTCAGATTACCCCAAATAGTATCAGCCAAATAGCTGGGCTTGAGCTTGCCTGTTCTCGGTTTGGCATGCCGTTCTCTATAGATTTTCTTGGGGGGATGTTGTGTTTTAAATCCCGGACTGAGGGCTGGTACTATTCTTCGTACCGGCACAAGGGTTTTTCGGTGAAGGTGCCATCCAAAGTCCAGGACTGGCAAAAAAAGTTCTTTTTTTGCCAGTTCGAAGGTGCCACCGAAGTCGGGTGGCACTCTGGTTCGGTTCAGCTTCTGCCGAGGCAGAAAGATTTGGCCAAGGTGGTACGGCGTTTTGCCCGACTGGGCGTGATGCCGATATCACTGGCCGATCTGGCAGTGGCGGTACCGAGCCCCGATGATCCTTCCACTTCGGTGGATCCGGGGAGGGGTGAGGTCCCTTTCCCTCTTTTTTTTTTTTTTTTTTTTTTTTTTGACATCGGTACTGACTCTCTGTCTGTTCACAGTGGATTTGATGAGGGGTAAGAAGCCGCTTTCTCAGAAGAGGAAGGGTGAGTCCACTTCTTCCCCGTCTGGGCAGAAGAAGCAGGCGACCGAGTCATCCGAACAGACTCGGTCTGGTATTCCTACTCCCCGAGGTCGGGGTAACACTTCTGTTGCTGCGGAAGAGTTCGACGCGGCTGCTGTTGGAAAGTTGGTTATGGGTTCGGCGTCGTCCGAACCCGATCTGGCAATAACTGATGTCCGCACTTCTGCTCCGGTGTTTCCGGCGGTAAGTTCGCATTCGATATCCATCTCCTCCCCTTGTTCGTTTATTTTTTTATATTTTTTTTTTTTTTTTGATGATAGTAACTCAATGCAGGGTGTGGATCCTACTCTGGAGGAGTATGACCGTGTGAGCAGCGCGGTCAGGAGTCTTCTCAAGGGATCGGTGGGGAAATATCACCGTATCTTGGAGAAGAACAAGGTCTTGGCCCACGATAAGGCCAAGATTTCAAAGGCGCTTGCCGAAGCCACGGCTCGGGAAGCCGCACTCCAGGAGCAGGTCGATCGTCTCTCTACCGAGCTCAACGCCACCAAGGAGAAAGTGGCGAAGAGCGAGGAAGAGGCTGCAGCCGCCCGAGTTCGGGAGTCCGAGATCGCCGCCGCCCAGGGCGATGTTTTCCATGCCCTTGCTGAGAGAGTAATATTTAGCAAGGGTTTTGGAAAACTGGTATCGTCCTTGACCAAGACGATCGAGAAACGGGCGGTGGCCGAAGTGCTTGATCGGGTGGCTGCCAAATATCCCGATCTCGACAAGGGCGAGTTCGGGTATGAGCCGATTGAGGACGAAGAGGTTCTTCGCATATATTTTCGAAAGCTTTTGAAGAAGGCCTCTCCATTCCCCGTTGTGGGGTATCTGGCGGAAGGGCAAGCCTTGCTGACGGCTGCCGATATCCAGGCCTGTCAGTTCGACAGGGATGCCGATTTCGAAGAAGCGTGCATCCCTTTCCGTGAGGAACTGGCGACGTGCCCGCTGTCCCCAGATACGCCGCCCCCCGTGCTGGAAGGTGAAGATTTGGAAGAGGCTGACGCCGAGGCGCGGACTGAGAACACAACCGCCGATCCTACGGGCGGGGTCAGTTGATCCCTTCCCCCCCCTTATGTTTTTTTTTTTTTTTTTTTTTTTGATGATGTCTGTTCTGAACTTGTACAATGTATTCACCTCCTTTTGAGTGAAAGTTCGATTCCGTTGCTTATTTTTCTCTTGCTTTCTGTAGAACGAACCCGTAACAGATAAAACTGGTCTGATAAACGAAATTAAACAACTCAAAATCCTTATTGATCTCAAGGATGGTGAGATCGGTCGCCTCGACAAACTGGCTGAACATCTCCGGAATGAATTCGATGCTAAGTATAACGCTCTGCAAATCACGGCTGACTCCAACGAAGCTCGATATTTGCAACTAAAAGAGGATTATGCGGATGCAAAGAGGATCGCCGACGAGCATGCCGAATACGAAAGGGTTATCCACGAGCTCGGCGGCAAGACGATATCCGAAGTCGAGGCTGCTGCGTTGGAGGCTGTGCGAGGTGTGGTGCGGGAGACCCAGAATCGCGGATCGGATTCATGGGAAGTTGCCGACAATATATCCGAGCTGCGATATTTGACAAACTTGTTCCCGTTGGTATTATCTCGCCACCCGATAATGAAGAAGTGGCTTGACCGGTACCCCGACGTGCAACCATCTAAACAACATGCCCAACGTTTCCGAGCTCTGAGTCCTACTGTACCATCTCGTCTGGTTAAGGACCGGTTGGACATGCTGATGCCTGTTCAGAACCGCAGACCGATACCGAACCGAGGGGATGGGAATTACCGAGCTCCGGTAGTCCCCCGAGGTCGAAGTTCGTCCCGGTCTGTATCAAGCCGAACTGGGACGTCAGGCGGTGGTGGGCGCGGCGGTGGTCGCAGCTCGGGACAAAGTTCCCGAAAAAAGGAAGATATAAATATTGACTTTTTGATGAACCCGCCGACTAGCGGTTGGGCTAGTTACTTTAATTGTAGTAAGAGGCCAGATGAGGGCGGGCCTTCTAACGCGTGACTTGTAAAATTCTGCAAAATAATAAACACATTTTGTATAAACTCTGTTAGTGTAACTGTTGGCTTATTGCCTGTTTCGAATCGCATTTCTGCTTTTTTCGTTTTCGAACTGGCGCGTAGGTCATATTCGAATCTTCCGAAGTGGCTTGGGAGCCTGACATCGGCTTCCGACGTGACACTTGGGTCTTCCCTCGGTTCGGGATGGCATATCGCCTATTATCCACTGCCGAGGTGACACTTGGGTCCAGTCGGGTTCCTGTTCTGCCGACTATGTCGGTAGGGGTGGTCCCCTGGTTCGTACGATTTTATTTTACTAACACTTGTCCTCGTCAGGATAGTGTTTCGAGTTAGAGGTAGCATGCATATAAGTGGAGTAATGCAGAATGATGCGAACACAAATAAGAGATACGGAAAAAAAACTTAAACTTTCATTACTTGAAATAATTTTTTGGGAAAACAAGACCGGACTGAACAATGAACCGAACTAAATGAGACCGAACTGACAAAAGACAAAGATGACCGAACTACTCGACATGATACTCCACTTCTATGCATAATACCTCTTCAGATGGATTATGTTCCAAGGTCGCTGTATGGGCTCCCCGGTCAGAGTGGAAAGCCTATAGGCGCCTTTACCAAGGACCTCGTCTACTCGGTAAGGGCCTTCCCATGTGGCCTCCAGCTTGCCGAGCTTACAAGCCTTGCTGACCTCATTGTTTCGGAGAACTAAGTCCCCTACACAATACTGCCGATCCCGAACTCGCCGATTGTAATATCGGGCTATGAGTTGTTTGTATCTTGCCTCTCTTATGTAAGTTGTATCCCTTTTTTCCTCTAGCAGATCGAGGTCCACACGCCGGTTTTCATCATTCACTTCGGCTACGAAATGGGTCGTGCGCGGACTGGGGAGTCCGATCTCGACTGGGATTACAGCTTCTGTTCCGTATGCCAGGCTATATGGCGTTTCGCCATTTGCTGTTCGCGGCGTTGTTCTGTAGGACCATAGAACGTTCGGAAGGTTTTCTACCCATAACCCTTTAGCTTTCTCCAGCCGGGTTTTGAGACCTTTGACGAGAGTTCGGTTCGTCACTTCGGCTTGACCATTTGCTTGAGGGTGGGCTACCGATGTGAAACGTTGTTGGATCTGCAGCTCGTCACACCATTCCCTAAAAACCCTGTCCGTGAACTGGGTCCCGTTATCGGATACGAGGACATGAGGTATGCCGAACCGGCATACTATATTCTTCCATACAAAGTTCCGGGCGTTCTTACTTGTTATCGCGGACAGGGGTTCTGCTTCCACCCACTTCGTAAAGTAGTCGATAGCAACTATGAGGTGCCTCAACTGACCTGGCGCTCTGTCGAATGGGCCTACTATATCTATCCCCCACTGCGCGAACGGCCAAGGACTCTGCATCGCAGTCAGCTCGGTTTGTGGCAGCCTTGTCACATTCGCGTGTAACTGGCACTTCTCACATTTTTGCACGAGTTCGGTGCAATCCTTGAGCATTGATGGCCAAAAGTATCCCCATCTCATAATTTTCTTGGCCAAAGCCCGAGGTCCGATGTGGCTTCCACATGCCCCTTCATGCATTTCTCGCATGACGTAGTCCGCTGAGATCGGTCCGACGCATTTGAGTAGGGGTTGAAGGTATGACTTCTTGTAAAGTACATTGTCCAGGACAACATATCTCAAAGACTTCAACAGTATTCTTCTAGCCTCCGTCTTATCTTCAGGTAATTCCCCTCTCTTCAGATAGGCTAAAATCGGGGTCATCCACGTCGGCTGTGACTCATCGTCGAGATCGTTGACCTCGGCTTCGTCTATACTTCTATGCTGGACATCCTCCACCGGTGAGGTGCCAGGTGTTGCTGCCAATTTGCTGAGGGCATCAGCTCGGGAATTTTGAGTCCGGGGGATTCTCTCGAGCTGGAAGTATTTGAAAAAGCCCTGCATGCCTCGTGCCTTAGCCAAATACTTCTTCATTCTTTCACCCTTCGCCTCGTATTTGCCCAACATATGATTCACGACTACCTGGGAGTCACAGTGTACTTTTATGGCCGTGACCTTCAGATCCGTGGCTATCCGGAGTCCGGCAAGCAGAGCCTCGTACTCCACTTCGTTGTTGGTAGTTGCGAACTGAAAGCGAAGTGAGTATGTGATCTCTTTCTTTTCTGGGCTGACAAGGAGGATTCCAGCACCGCTCCCCGTCTTTCCCGAGGCCCCATCTACGTACATATGCCAACAATCTTGAGGTTCTTCCACCGTTGCACGAACTGGCTCTTGTATCGGGATCGGCACTTCGGCTGTTGAGGTTTCAACTAAGAAATCTGCTAAGGCCTGCCCTTTGATGGCCTGTCGGGGGATATAAGAGATGTCATGCTCTCCCAGTTCTATCGCCCACTTCGCTATTCGTCCCGAGGCTTCGGGCTTCGTCAGCACCTGCCGAAGTGGGGAATCTGTTCGGACTTGAATTGAGTGCGCGTGAAAATACGGGCGCAGCCGCCGAGCAGCATTGACAAGCGCTAAAGCTAGCTTTTCCAACGGCTGATATCTCACTTCGGGCCCTTTTAGTGACCGGCTTATGAAGTAAACTGGCAATTGGCGACCTGCTTCTTCGCGCACGAGAACCGCACTGATTGCTTCATCCGAAGTGGCCAAGTACAAAAAGAGCACCTCTCCCTCTTTTGGTACTGACAAGGTCGGTAGATCCCTGAGATACTCCTTTAGTTGGTTTAGGGCGTGATGATGCTCCGAACTCCAATCAAATTGGGGTGCCCTCTTTAAGATTTTGAAGAAGGGCAACTGTTTCTCCGCGGCTTTAGATAGGAATCTACTCAGTGCGGCGAGACACCCCGTAAGTCTGTGCACATCGTTGATTGACTTCGGATCCCGCATGTCTAACACGGCCTTAACTTTTGACGGATTTGCCCTTAGCCCTTCTTGGGAAATCCAACATCCTAAAAACTTCCCCGATGTCACAGCAAAGTTGCATTTTTGAGGGTTAAGTTTCAGGTTGACCTTGCGAAGAATGGAGAGCACAGTTCGGAGATCGGATATACTTGTGCTCTCTTCCTTACTCTTCACTACTATGTCATCGACATATACCTCCACTTCCTTTCCAATATGCTCTTTAAATATTTTATCTACCATCCGCTGATAGGTGGCTCCTGCATTTTTCAAGCCAAATGGCATTTTGCGATATGCGAAAATGCCGAAGTCCGTAATGAACGCCGTTTTTGCCGCGTCTTCGGCATCCATTAGGACTTGGTGGTACCCTTTATACAGATCAAGGAAGCTGAATATCCTATGACCGACCAGCGAGTCCACCTTTTTGTCGATATCGGGCAGAGGGTAACAGTCCTTAGGGCAGTGCTTGTTGAGATCGGTATAATCGATGCACATGCGCCATCCTCCCCCAGCCTTCTTGACCATTACCGGGTTCGCTATCCAGGTCGGGTAAGTGACCTCGAATAGAATCCCAGCATCCAGCAGTTGGGTCACTTCGGTCTTTATGACCTGACTCCGCTCTGCTGCGAAGGAGCGCTGTTTTTGCTTGATCGGTCGCACTTCGGGGTCGATCTTTAGCCGATGTGTAATCAGATCGGGTGATACCCCTGTCATATCCAATGGGGACCACGCGAAGACGTCTCTGTACTCCTTTAGAAGCCGAATAACCTGTTCGCGAAGATGGGGGTGGTCGGTCAGCCCGACTTTGACAACCTTAGAGGGATCGTCATCGTACAAAGCCACCTCTCTCTCTTCGGCGGGCGACGTCTTCTTCGGCTCTTCGGAGTTCAGTAATTGCTATGCTTGGGGCAGTTCGGGCGTTGCCCCTAGCCCCTTGAGAGCCACATGCAGGCACTCCCTCGCCATTTTCTGATCACCACGGATAACGGCTACCCCTCCCTTAGTTGGGATCTTCACAGCTAAATGGTACGTGGAGCAGATCGCTCTCACTGTATTCATCCAAGTACGGCCTAGGATTATGTTGTATGGGGACTTGGCCTCCACCACCATGAATTCGGTCATGTTTGTGGTGCTTCTCGGCCCTTTCCCTACTGTGACGGGCAGCTCGATCGTCCCTAGGGGGTGGGTTTCCTCCTGTGCGAAACTCCGCAGGGGCCGTGTGGTTGGAATGATTTTTGACTTCTCCAGCTCCATGTTATCAAAGCAATGCTTGAACATGATATTCACCGATGCCCCGGTGTCAATGTGAATTCTTTTGATCAGCATGTTGGACACTACAGCCTCAACAACAATGGCATCGGAGTGCGGCACCATGGGGGGTACCGGGTCCTCGGCCGAAAAAGTCACAGCTTCCTCCTTCTTGAACCTCTTGCTTGCGGGTTCGCTGCTCGGCAAGTTACGAGCTCCGTTTTTGAGGGACGATTTGGTCTGTCCTTTGGCGAGAGCGGAGATTGTAGCGACTATCCCCTCGTATTGATAATCTCCGTCCTCGTCGGCATCATCCTCATTGTGCTTTGTTTTCTTTTCAGCATCCGTGCTGCAATTCCCTCTATACTGTCTTTTCTTTTTTTGACTTCGGGGAACATCCACTTGATTTACCCCTGAGGTCCGATCTTGATACTTCTTCAGTTGTCCGCTGCGAACTAGGCTCTCAATGTCCTGAGCCAAGTTCCTGCAGTCTTCTGTATCATGTCCGTAGTCCTCATGAAACTGGCAGTACTTATTCTTCGACCTCGGCTTGCCGTCCTCCCGCATCGGCCTTGGTCTCTCAAACAAGCCAGCGTGCAGCTCGAGGATTTCAGTCCTCGGTTTGTTCAACGGTGTGAACTGTGAAGCTGGCCGTTGTCCTATCTGGGACGTCGGCGGGCCCCGCTGTACCGGATTTTGCCGAGGTCCGAGACGAGACTCGATCGGACCTCGTTGAATCCGTTCCATTACCCCTTTCCGGGGAGTATCCTCTTTCTTCTTTGAGGCTTCACCTCGGTCCACTTCTTTCCTGCGTCTGGTGGCCTCCTCTATCTTGGCGAACTTGTCCGCTATGGCCCACAGTTCGGTAGTAGTCTTTGGATCCTTCGCCAGGATCTCTCTGTAGAGATGGTCCGAGATGATAGCATTTTGGAACGCTGAGATGATGAGGAGATCGTTTGTGCACCGAGTTGACAGGCACTCTCTATCGAATCGGGTCATGAAATCTTGTAGTGACTCTCCCCGGCCTTGTTTAACGGTTAGCAGATGTGCTGGGGTGTGCCTCACCTCGGCACGCTGGGAGAAACTCCTGGCGAAAACATTCATCAGATCGGAATACGATCTGATCGACCCGGGGGGCAAACTGTCGAACCACTCCCGTGCATTGTCAATTAGCAGTTCAGGAAACAGCTTGCACATGTGCACACTCCCCAGATTTTGGTTCAGCATGCTGTACTTGAACTGACTAAGGAAGTTGCTTGGATTCCCGATTCCGTTGTACGCCTTGATCTTTGGCACCGTGTACCCGAAGGGCATAGGTGTGTTGAGGATCTCCTCCGAGAGCGGACTGATAATCCTACCAAGCGCGTCAAAGATCTGCGCTCCTCCAGTTAGGTGCCCTTGGTTAGGTGCATTGTAGGGCGGAGCGGTGACATAGTTCGGTTGAACTATATGGGAGTTCGGCGGCTGGCCTCCCTGGGTCTGTCCTCGGACTTGCTGAAGATGGTGTCGCAAGTCCTGTCCGGGCCTCTGTCCTTGACCGAACTGAGACATTCCTTGTCCGGGCTGAGAGACTCCCAGTCCGAACTGGGGGACTCCCGTGTACTGGTTGAGAAACTCTCGCCCTGATGCTGTCGTGAGATAATTTCGCAATAACTCCTCGATCCCTGGAGGCGGCGGAGCTGGCGGAGCTGCCGAGTTCGGCTGAACGACTGGTGAGAGGCGATCGGCTAGGCTCGGTCGGAGAACTGGGGACAAACGTAGGGTTGCCTCCGGACCAAACAGTTCACGCTCCCGATTGGCAGTGAGATTCTCGACATGGCCCTCCGGTGTCGGGTGAGCCTGTGGTCCTAGGCGCGAGCTTATGGGAGCTCGGTGTGGCTGGGCTAACTGTGAAGATGGCTGTGCCGTTTCCACAGTGGCGTTCCGCACACCGGAGTTAGGGGCCTCCGGGATTTCTTCAGTGGTGATCTGATTGCCCTCGGGAATGTTGTTTTGGGGTTGCTCCGTGTCCACCGTCACGGCTGGTTCCTCCGGTTGTCGTCGGCGACTCCGTCGACGGCGGGGAGTTCCCAGCAGCGTTGTCATTCCATTCGGCATCGTTGATGATTTTGGACAGCAAAAATCGAAAATTCAAGCACGAATTTATGTTCCCACAGACGGCGCCAGTGATGAACCTTCGATTCGTGGCCCAAGTTCGTGTGCGTTTAATGTGCGAAAGTAAAGAAAAGAGACGGGATTTACGTGGTTCGATCGGTACGATCTACGTCCACGGGGAGGAAAAGTATGCGTTTATATTCAGAATAGCGTAAGTGTTTACAATACAAGTGATTCCTCTATTTATAATCGCCGTCGACGCCAGTTGTGGAGTGAAGGACGTGGAGTCATGGGTGGTTGTCCTGTTCCGGTTTCTCCTCCATCAACCCACGTTCTAGGTCTTTAGGGCTCAACTCCCTGGGCCTGCATTTAGGTGGGCTGGGCCGATTGGACTCGTGCCGATCTGGGCCCTCTGGGCCTACGCCGATCTGGGCTTGTTGGGCTTGTCTGTTCTGGGCCTGCTTGTTTGTTTTGGGCCTAGGGAGGTGGGCCATTTCCTATCAATAATTAACAATCATATCTTGTTGGAAGTAGTTCAATTGTTTAAAAAGAAGTGAAGCTTTATACTAAAAAAGTGTACATCAACCACTCAATCATTAATTTGTATTCGGATTCAATCACTATCGATCGCTTTATAATTTAGGTAAATCTTTAAAAATTGCTAAGATTCCCATCTGTATTTCCACTTCCCCTCGCATATCATTGTTCATCTTTTTACTCGATTTCTTTACTAATTTATCATGTCTTAGTACCATCATATTAAACTAATGCAAGACATAATTACTCGATCCACAGAAAGTACATGGACGTGTGCGTCTGCTGATCTCGATCAACCCGATGATCTCATTAACACAATGGATGTTAGTGACAAAAATTGATGTAGGTCTAATGCAATCTCACTAGCACGAGGGGAGTTTGGCAAAATTTGTGCAATACATGCGGATTTTAGGGTTTTATTCCCATTAATACTTATATATAGTTGGAAAAAAGTTCCACTTTTTATTTGGTGCATGTTTCCACTTTATTTGAATTCAAAAACCCTCTAATCATTTAATTTATCTACTCTTCATTGTTTATGTTCACATAATTTTCTTTTATTATAATCATGTAAGCGAGACAATATAAATGAGACGGAAGAATTATATTTGAAACATTAATTCCAATGCCATGTCAATAAAGTGAGACTTTTGGTTGGTGGAAAATGGAAAGTCGGTTTGTGCGAAAATTAAGTTTCGCCATTTTACTATAATTCCAATTCGGCGCCTAACCCTACTTCGACGTGACTCATTTTGGATTTTCATATTATATAGTATTTAATCTTGTTTAATTGTGGTAACAATAATTTTGTAAAAACAATAAATAAAATTTCAAAACTATAATAAATTTCCATTTATTTTTATAGGTTTTGTGGAGTACGTAGAGGTTAACACTAACTTAAATTAATTAGAATTTGTTGGTTTGTCAACTTCACTTTGCTAACTGCTTCTATTTATAATAGGCTAATTAAGTACAATTAATACGTGATAATACGACGTGAAACGCACCTATTTAATAACTTCAAATTATCGATCTACTCTGTATTATAATGCATCACACTATGGCATAAACTATGAACAGAAAAATAATAAAACGAGAGAGAGGTGCGAAAGAAAATGATATTCTTTCCATATTTAGAACGGTTCAAAAAAAAAAAATTGTTCTTAATATGACGAGACGAAGGAAGGGAGTATGATCCAAATTAAAAAGGACGTCTTAATCACATATTGAATAATTGCTGCGATTGGATTAACGAATTGAAAACTTTGGGCGGCGAACTGTTTCCCTATTCCACAATTATTAATCAAGGAATTAATTCAACTTAGAAAATAAATAAAATATTATATCTGAATAGATTGATAGCATCACATTAATTTATATTCCCTTCCTCCTTGTTGCGGATCACATATATATTCATATTTAATTGACTGAGTCATTCATAGTTTCGATTTGTGATTTTTTTTTTCGTTTTTTAGCTTGTTCAATAAAAGAAAAACATGAATCGAAAGCCTCGTTAGTTCGACCTCCAACACGATCGCCTGATCGGCTTTTAAAACATTGCACGCACATGCAGACTCAACAATTATCTCTTAAAGGATAACATTCAAAAATAAGCGGACTCCATCATCCGTCGATTCTTTATCAAAGCCACTAACCCTTTTTTAAATACTAATCCATTTCCGGTAATATTTATATCAATTTTTCATATAAAAAAAAGGAAGACACCAACTATTTTTGGTAATATTCGTATCAATAGATATTAATATTTCCAATAGTAGGAGAGATTAAACTATTAATTAACCTGCAATTTGAGAGATTAAAGTTAAAAAGAGAGAAAATTACTGCCGTTGAAATTTCACAAGGAAAAATTACAGTACAATGCCAAAGGCGTGGGACCCACCCAACTCCATGATCGATGCAGCAAATTACGAAATTTAAACTAAATTACAAACCAAATTACACAACACAAATCTTGATTAATTTCCCTCAATTAATCAGTACTCGGAGATGGGCTCGTGTGTGTGGCTGATGAACAGCGCTTCGTACACGACTCCGGCGATTCCGGCGCCGACGAAAGGCCCGGCCCAGTAGATCCAGTGGTTGGAGAAGCTGAATCCCACCAGCGCCGGTCCGAACGCCACCGCGGGGTTCATGGCGGCGCCGGTGAATGGCCCGGCTGCGAAGATGTTGGCTCCCACGATCAGACCGATGGCGATCGGAGCAATGATTCCGATCTCTCCCTTCTTGGGGTCCACGGCGGTGGCGTACACTGTGTACACCAGCCCGAAGGTCGCCACTATCTCGAACACGAAGGCGGCCCACACCGAGATTCCGGCGACTCCGAACGTCGGAACAGCCTGTTCAGTCGATTTTACGATTAGTTAGTTAGAGAGAGAGAGAGAGAGAGAGAGTGTGATGGTGTTACTAATATATATAAGTACGTACCAAGCCGCCGGTGGTGAAGATGAGGAGGGCAGAGGCGGCGACGGAGCCGAGGAGTTGGGCGATGATGTAGAAGATGCCGCGGAAGAGGGTGATGTTGCCGCCGACGAAGAGGCCGAAGGTGACGGCGGGGTTGACGTGGCCGCCGGAGATGTTGGCGCTGATGGCGACGGCGACGAAGAGGGCGAAGGCGTGGGCGATGGAGGCGGCGATGAGGCCGGAAGGGGTGTTGGGGCCATTGTCAGTGAGGTTGTTGTAGGCGATGCCGGCGCCGGAGCCGGCGAAGACGAAGATGAAGGTGCTGATGAACTCAGCGATGGCGGCCTTGAGAGCGCCGGGCTGGCGGAACTCGTCGGTGTTGCCGACGGCGATGCGGCTGAAGGGGACGCTGAAGTGGTCGCTAGGGCCCGGCATGGCTGGCGGTGGCGGAGAACGGCGGCGGAGGAGGAAGAAGAGGGGTTTTGAGTGAGTGAGATGAGTGCATGATCTCCATAGTACTCACTACTTATATTGAAGGGTTTCTGCATGGCTACCGTTTATTCCGGTACCCGGTCGCTCGGGATATTATTGCCTACTGCGTTTACTCTACGTGACCTCATATTATTTGAACGGACTGTTTTGCCCTTTTGGTCAAACCAAAGATTGTTACCTAATTTAATTTGATTTTTACTTTTAAACATCTAGTTTAGCTGGCTCATGTAATTGAATAAAAAGATGATTTGTTTCGAATTTTTTCATTACTAGTTAGACATGCCAATTGCATCAATTGTTTGAGAGAACTGATTTTCCTAAAGAAAATACATTAAATTGAAGCTTATTTAAAGATCAAATTAAATAGTCAGAAGATGTGTTATAGATAGACGTTTTATTTTTTTTAAGAAAGGAAAGCTATAATTATTAAATTTTACTAATATTGGTTGATTTATCGTATATAGTAGAATCAACCAATATAAAATTTTATTTGAGATATAAAATAAATTACCATTCTAAATTCTAAATATAAGAAAAATAAAAAATCTAAATATGTACATTACGATTTAGTTCATGGGAGTTGAGTCAATTGAAATACTACTTGATAAATTGCAATTTTTATTTTCATTTGATCACTATTACTATATTCTATTCTAATTAATAAAATTCCCACATTAATTAATTGAACAGTAGATAGACACAACTTGTAAGGAGAGTTCTACTTCAAGTCGGCTTTGAAAATAAATTACAGCGAAATAATAACTATATGATACAGACAATTAAAAATGATCTCTTTGTCACTCTCTCAAAAATAATAGTTTTGTTTGTAGCCTATGAACTACTCCCTCCGTCCCATGACAATTGTCCATTTACCTTATTGGGACGTCCCATATAATTGTTCATTTATCTAAAGTGGAAACATTACACTCTCACAACCAATATAATACTCCCTCCGTCCCACTTCAGTAGTCCTCAATACTATTTTCGTCCGTCCCACTTCACTTGTCCTCTTTCCTTAAAAGGCAAAAATTAACCCTTACTTTTGATGTGGACCACATACTTTTTCAAATTTAACACTACGCATAAAATCTCGTGCCGAAAAGAAAGAGGACTACTGAAGTGGGACGGAGGGAGTATAAAATTTTATATCTCTTATGGCATTGATTATTGTTTCATTTTTCAAGGAAACAATTGCCATGGGACAGAGGGAGTACTAGGAACATGTAACGGGTTAAAAATGTATATTAATCCTATGATTGATTTTAAGCACTAGTTCAAAAATTTCAAACTAGTGTATATTTGAATTAAAAATAAAATAAAATTATGTGAATCCTGTCCAAGGGTAAAACCGTCCACAAAAGTGTGGGCGTAGTGAATTTAGTGAGGGGAAAGTAGAGGGTGCGGTGGGAGTGGGGGCCACGTGTAGTAATTGTCACAGCTAAGAAGATCGTCCGAGCGAGTGGCACGTGGACGCAACGGATAAGGGCCAACTCACATGGTCTCTGTGATGTCGACTTATGGAGCGGGTGGCCGGTGGCCCTTCCCCACCCCTTTCGGTCATCCCCTAATCATTCACGATTTCTGTAGAAACTAATTTCTAATTAACCCAAATTTACCATTAATCACTCCACTTGTTTACATTATTGCCTAATACTGTCCTGCGACGTCACGCCCGACATGGGACACATAAACGACAGAATTTACAAATCGAGTACTTGAAATTATTGCCAATGATATGTCATTTCCGATCAATTTTGTTCTAATTTTGATATAAAATTAATTATTATGATAGTAATAATATTGTTACATAATAATTAATAAAAGTATAAAACTTGCTTAATTTTTTTTTATTTTCTGAAATTATATTACATTTAGTTATAAAAAAAAAAGATGAAATGAGATTCGAGTTTTAGTAAAAAAGTTGAAAAGGGACAAATAAATGGAAACAATAGATTTTATAAGCGACAAGATCTACGACTACAGCAAGCGCTGTGAGGAGTTGTTGTACCCTTGTGCAATAATTGATGAATTCTTACACTATAGTTTGAATTATTATTTTTATTTGGACAGCGCCTTCTTATATTTATTTAGAAAGTACTAGTGGCGTGAGTCGCGTGACACCCTCTTTTACACAACTACTCCCTCCGTCCCGCCCGATTTGGCCCGTTTTTCAAATTGGGGTGTTCCGACCGACTTGGCCTATTTCCTTTTTGGGACCAACATTACACTTTCACTTTTTTAGTTTAATACTTTTAAATTGTTAAGAATTAATTTGATTGGCTAGTTTTAATTTTCCTTTATTGGGAACACAAATTCAAGGTTATTAATTAATGTAATTTACTCCTCTTTAAAAAGTGTGCCCAAAAGAAATGAGCCAAATCGGGCGGGACGGAGAGAGTACTACGCGAATATTTTACTGTACGAGTATTACCGACATCATTTCTTTGATACACCCTCTTTTACACAACTACTACACCGACATCATTTCTTTGATATAGTACATATCAAGTGACTTGAACGTCGCTATTGCTCTTTCTAACGCTATAGTTCATGTCCAAAATTTATGGTAACGTCGGTAAAGTCGATGCTACGTACTACTCCCTCCGTCCCAGACAAGATGATACGTTTCATTTTGCCAATTTCTGGCACACTTTTCCACGCTTCTTGATTATGTGTTTTAAAATAGATTTTTGAAGAATTTTTTTTTTTGCGGGATAATACAACTATCATAGTATCACGTAAAAGATAAAATTCTTCAAAAATCTATTTTAAAACACATAATCAAGAAGCGTGGAAAAGCGTGCCAAAAATTGGCAAAATGAAATGTATCGTCTTAGCCGGGGCAGAGGGAGTATTTGTGTATCGATGTTGTAGGGGAGTGTAAAAACCCTTCATCTAGCATCTCCAAAACCGAAATTTACTAGAGAAAGAACATAACACACTGATGATTTCGTCGATCTATTCTTCCTGGGAACATTTGAATGCAACCATCATTAGAATTTGCAATTACGAGTAGAATACTACTTCCGTCCCACGTGACTACGTTTCATTTATAATTTTAACCAAGACTCGTTTCGAATAAAGAGAGGCGTAATCGCACCAGCATAATTTAGATCATAAAACTTACAACACTACCATAATTTACACTACTAAATGAAAAGGATTTCTAGTAGCAACTACCAAAGCACCCAAAAATGAGGGTAAAGAAGAAGAAAAGTTACGTGACTGATTCTGGATTAGGAGTATTCTGGTTTGGCATAACCTGCAAAGTTGTTCCTCTCGTAATGTAGGCAGTGAGGTGCGGTTGATTTTCGAAAGGTTTAAGAGAGTGTTGGCTCCCATCCTCCATTTCTACACCATATACAAAAGGGAGCTTTAGGGAGAGGAAACTATCTGGTGGCAGAATCACAGGGCTACCCAAGCTGAACTGCAGCTTCTGTGCACGATCCGGAATCGAGGGGGGTAGGCAAGATAACTGCAGATTCAGGAGAAAGTTGTTAAGGATGACAAAATTCAGAATGAGACTTCAAGATGAATCCAAACTGGACTAAGAATACACATGGATTTTCAAGGATTTCCATAATGATCGTTTTTAAGCCTAACAGTCGTGTAAAGTCGTGTAACTGAGCAAAGAGAACGTCGAATATGTTAGAGAGAGGGAGAGAGACTCACATCAAACTGAATAACCGGATTTGCAGCTAAAACAATCGGGAATGGAGGGGTGACCTGCACATTTTACAAGCAAATTTAGTACAAAAGAATTTCACGTTTCATCTCACTAAATCTTCTTGACCTTTAAGGAATGTAGTCAAGGTAGACAGATATATATCTAATTTAATGCAGTAGAGGAACGAACGAGCACATACCACAAAGATCCTCTGCAGCTGCGAGATAACACTTGCATACTTAACCTTGGATGTACCATTTTTTGTTTTGGAATCCCTACAATGGGGACAGTTCATATATATTGGCAAGTTCCTATTCAAAAGGGAGAAAGCACCACCATGATCGTCACTACTTGAAGGTTTAAGGTCAAAATCAAGATCTTCAGTTCTCTCATTACGGCTTTTGCCATGCCTGGCTGATTGAACAGACTTATGAGGAGGCAAGCTTCCATTAGCCCCTTTCTCTTTTGTTTTCTCTAGGCTCTTGGCCTTACTAATACCACCGCCCGGAACTACCCCATGTGACTGCCGTCTGGATCTACCATGGTTGCCGAATTTACCCAATTTTTGAGGATCATGTTTTCTATCTGAGTTTTCCACCGGCAAGGTGAGAACATTCTCCTCCGACGCTGAGTATGATGAACCAAGGTCACTGAGATGATCCTGTGTTAATATAAATCTGTGGCCATGGGGACACTCGTGTTCGAATCCCAGATATATTGTGACAGCCTTTACAGGAGGGTTGGTGGCCTTAATCTCTTCACCGCCATTCCCATTTAGAGAAGATATATTGCTTCCTATATGAGGAAACGAATCTCCATGCATAGTGGCATCAGTAGCCATGCCATTATGCTGCGAGTTATCAACTGAAGCAGCATCACTAACCTTCTGAGATTCTTGATGTCCGTTATGTAGCTTAAAAACACCTTTCTCAGAATCTGGAATAAGTTGTTTTCTAGAAGAGAGAGGAGGAAATGCAGAGTTAGCAGCAGCAGGTCCAGCAACAACTTCAGAAAATGGTTTCCTCATTGTAACGTTGGACAATCCTCTAGCGATACTCATTTTTTTACTACCGTTTCCAATGATATCCGACGAGAGTCTTTTTTGAGTCCCAACTCTGTCCTGTGTTCTGCCAGCTTCAGATGCCTGATCCTCTGCATCTAAAGCAGTTTCCATCTTTGAGTTTCTGTCCGAGGAATCCTGCTGGAAGTCATTTAGCAGTTGTGGCTTCTCAAGAAATATAGTCCACCTAGGAAGAAATTTCTCAGTTGCCGAGAAGCCGCTTTGGATTAAACCCTTTGAAGGATCATAGTACCTTGCACCCCCAACACGAATCAAACTCCATGACGAATGTTGAATGGGTCCCTTGACAATTCCTTCTGGCAACTTGACACTTGGAAGAAGCTTGTCGCAATCAACAAAGGTATTGCCTGCAGCATTTGCTGAATCAAAATCAAAAGGATCTGGTCGCAGTCGCCTAGAACGGCCACATGCACAAGCATGGAGGTAAACAAATCCGCTCGAATGATGTTTGACTTCATCTGTGGAAAGATCCTTTACGTCATGCTTTTGATGCATGCAAGGTTTCCCAGTCAGACTAACTGCATCACACAGTTGCCTTCCGGAACTCCAGATAGACACGCATTCATCCTTCAATTTTTTCAGGTACTGTTGCACTGCAGATCCCTTCACCATTGACGTGAAGGCATGCAAAGATCTCTTTAAATGGTCCTCGTGCTGAAAACTTGGATAACACGGAGGCAGCCCTTCTAAATACACCTCCTTTGCAATTGGGAAGGCTTTTTCACACCTCAATGTTGAAAATTTAGTGTTCATTCCAATACCATTTTCCAGATGTGACAATGCAGATTCATATGGATCAGAAGGCGCTGCTAAAGTTTCCATTGATAGAATAGCTGAATTCTGATCTTGCATCCCGTTGATTTTTCCTTCATACGTGCAAGAAGCTTTTGCAGAAAGAATCCTGTGAAGAATTTTCTGGGAAGAAGTCGACCAGATTTCTACAGTCGGGAGTTCAGGGGGAGTTATTGACTTTGCAGAAGCAGCAGAGGCGGAGGTGGAGGCAGCTGCAGCTGCCGCTGCAGCAGCAACCATGCCAACACCTGCCGAACCACTACTGCCGTTACCCACCAAACCACCTCTACCTCTTAGAAGATCAGATTGCCTGAGGATGAACTCCTTCACAGAGAGGATATCCTCCTTGTTTGTACTTTCATGGTGGCTTTCGAGCAAAAGAGAATCTGGTGTTGCTATCCCATTTAATACCTCTTCCACAAGGCCAATTGCAAACTCAAGGGATTCACCACTCTGACATGAACCGGTATCTACAAGTGAAACAGCCCTCGATGCATCAAGTGAAAAAAGAGGGGCTGAACTAGCAACAGCACCAGTCCTTGACCCGGCATGGCTGCCTTCAAAAACCGAAAGCGTTCGACATTTTTTGATCGAAAACCGAATTTGTGCCTCAAGAGATGATTGTAACTTCTTCCTTAATCCACCTTCAGATTTGTTCACAGGGCGTGCAAGCACAACAACAGAACTAGTTCCTTTAGTAGGCATTCCCGGTCGCACAGAATTGTTTGAACTTGAAGACATATTTAACGAGGTATCCGAAGACTGTTCCATATTTCCACTGAGGAAAGTCTCAGAGAAATCATCAACGAAGACAAAGAGTACAACTGGTGTACATTGACCAGGTAACAAAGAGGTGTAAGAACCTAAACCTGACATTACTGTATTGCCTGAAGCATTGCGATTATGCATTCCTTGAATTTTGCCAGGAGAAGCATTATTAAATGATGCTCCGGAAGCAGGTATTCTTGACTGAGCTAAAGAACGTGGTCTAGATGTCATGGATGATATATTCTGTGATCTGATAAATGGAACTATCGTGTGTTTAGCAGCTTGCAAAACCCGGAAATTCTTAAGCAATCGAGTATCAAATCGTGATCCCTCCTGAATGAGTATTATAACGTGACAGACCTGAAGGACTAAAAGTAAGATCAAATGACTTAATATATAAAGATGTTAATTTATAGAGAAAGAAGAAAGGAAAATATGACTCTACAACGAAGATGCACAATGTCGACACTCATCATATAAATTAAACAGCCCCAAAAAACGCAGGTTAAATAAAGAAAAGCCAAAGTACATGCTGATGGGCATCCTGGTCAACGACAATGATCATGATTTTTCGAATGTTCATAAGCCTATCCAATAACTCTAAATTTTCCCTTACAAGAAGATATATTTCACTTCAAAGTGACCAGTTCTTTCAGGACAGGCATATGCTATTTACTTAAAAAATCAACAAGATTCCCTAATTATCTGAGACAAAAACATATTGATAGCCTCGACATATCTAAAACTATCTTGTTCACTAAACTAGTCAGAAATCACTCTAGTAACACACTCAAACATACAAATTATTAGTTTTACGAAAAAATCTGAGTAACCAGCTCGTTCTTGGCATAAACTGAACTGATCACAGATGCCCATTTAGAGCTGCCTGGAGTTTATACCCTGCTTCTTGATTTTCACTCAGTAATGAGGTCTACTATAATGCTGTTTGATTGAAGTTACAAATCTCACTATAACTGGAAACTCAACCAAATAGTATAATCCATACGAAAGCTAGTTTTATAAGACAACACTCAATCCTGGAACATATATTCAATATCTTCTTTCTTCAGTTTAACAATCCATTACAATCTCAATCAGAAAAGGCAATACTCCCTTGTCTTCGTTTCTCAATTAACTTAAAATCAACTCTAAATTGCAGTAATATACTTCAACAACTGAGGTTCAGTAATATACTTCAACAACTGAGGTGAAACATGAATTCCAAAAGATTCAAGAGTCCAGGTAGGGAAAAAACACTAAAAAACTAAAATTTAGTTAGAAATAAACTTACAGAGAACATGAAGATCAACCCTTTAAGATCCCCAAGCTCCCGCTCCTCCAAAACCGACTCAAAACCGAGCCGCTTCTCCGGCAAAACCGCCTCAGCTACAATGGAGTTCATGGAAAACTGCAAGTACAGAATCCCCTGGTCTTCGTCGTGATAGTAGCTCAAATTCCTGCTCTCGAGCCACTCACTCATCTCCGCGTCGATTATCTCGGGTTCGAAGCGGAACGGAGTATCCAAACTACCGGAGCCGAAAGCATACGAGTCGGAGATTTTGTTGATAAGATGAGCGACATCGTGGTGGCGCCTCCCAATGAATCCGACCACGATTACGCCGCTTTTAGGCGGAGGCGACGGGTCTGGCGGCGGCGGAGGCGGGGTCTGCGGAGGGAGGGGAGCAGCGGCCGACGGCGGCCGAACTAGCACCCTGATTGGATGGGAGCGGCTTTCCATTGAAAATCAAGCCCGGCGCCGACTGCACTCCGCTCCCCTGCTTGTTTTAGCTCCGAACGGAAATCCAAACGGGTCGGATTCTTAAACCCGTTAAATCGGATAGAAGGCAAAGTATTTGGGCCTTCAGGCCCATTTAGATTGGGCTTATATATGTGAAAATGGGCCGGAATTTACCATCAAAGTCCAGCCCAATAGGTAGAATACGACAGTCAAAAAACACGTGGAAGGTGCTGAAGAACGACAAAGGAAGAACCCAGAAAAAGAAAAAAGAAAAAGAAAATTCAAAAAAGGGTAGCTTGACTCTTCTTCGCCCACTCACACTTCATCACCTGATCCAGTCCACAATCCAATCGATTCTATGCAAGCAGCACTCGCAGTCATGGCCGCACACACCGTTTTCGCCGCCGTCGCCGCCACCTCTGCTGCCCAGCAGCCTCTCCTCTTCCCCGCCGCCATTTCGTCCGCCTCTTCGTCGTCGGTCCAATTTCACTCCTCCTTCCACGGAGTTGCTATCAAGGCGAAGGTCCGCCCGTTTCTGTCTCTCTCCGCCGCCGCCGCTCCCAAGCCGCTGACCGTAGTCTCAGCTACGAAGAAGGCTGTTTCTGTTCTGAAAGGAACTGCCGGTGTCGAGGGCGTTGTTACTCTAACGCAGGATGGAGATGGTAAACACACTTTGCTCTCTCAGTATTTTTCGTTTTTCTATCTGTTCTCGATTGTCTTATATTGTGAATTATCGTTGAATCTGCCATTTCTGCTGTAGATGTTTAGTTATAACTCCAATTCAGCCTATTTTATGAAATTGATATGCTAGCTCTTGTCAAATGCATTTCGTTATGATGTCAATGTGCATACGTTTTGTTAATAATGCTCTCATTTCTTTTGTAGGCCCAACGACTGTGAATGTTAAGATCACCGGGCTCGCTCCGGGCAAGCACGGTTTCCATTTGGTTAGTATATTTTTTGGATTGAATTAGATTATGAGATGATAAACTCGTAACCTCTGTTTCTGTAGTGATTGTATCATGAATTAGGATAAACTGACTTTTAAAGCTCTATTTCTGTTGTGATTGTAGCATGAATTTGGTGACACTACGAATGGATGTATTTCAACAGGTTCGGATTTCATCTATTTTGATGTCATGTTATGGAATTTTCCAATAAATACTGAAGATAAATGCTCTTTTGTGGGTGCTAATAGGACCACATTTTAATCCGACCGGTGCAACACATGGAGCCCCTGAAGATGACGTTCGCCATGCGGGTGACCTGGGAAACATAATTGCCAACGCCGATGGTATTTTGTCATCACATTTCTAGCATCTTTGCTGATTGTTCTTTCATGTTCTCTCTTGCAATCTAATGCTATGAAATTGATATAGGTGTGGCTAAGGCAACAATAGTCGACTCTCAGGTAGAACTCTACATGATTTTGTTTCACTTTTCATTGTAATGATTGTTAGGTATTAGAAATACAAGTTGAACATCTTCTTTGTGGAATTGTAGATACCTCTGAGTGGTCCTAACTCAGTTGTTGGAAGAGCGCTTGTGGTTCATGAACTTGAAGACGATCTTGGAAAGGGTAAATTCGTATATTCTAGTAATGACAGTGCAATTTCTGTTTCATCTAGCTTGTAACGTATTCATTTCCCTTAAATTATCTGAGCTGCAGGTGGTCATGAACTCAGCCTTTCTACTGGTAATGCTGGAGGGCGCTTGGCCTGTGGTATGCATCCTTTTCTTCTAATTCAGCCTTAAATTTTCTACTACTTCAATTTTGAATTGTTGCATTGGTTTCCCAAACGTCAATATATTGATATCATAGATAGAATTGTTGCATTGGCTCCGCTAACAGGAATTTTGAATTTGTTGCATCTTTTATTGTTTTTGTTCTTTTCGGCTCCTCAAACATCAATATATTACCATTGTCAGACTTTGCAATACCTGACTAGTCATTTTATGTCGTCTAACAATTGTCGATGGCATGACTTGAGATTGACGATTGAAAACTTTTGGGAACGGTAGTAGACATACACATAGTTATGAAATGTAGATTTAAGGGTGTGGCAATGCAGTAACCAGACTATGTAATGTTTATTTCTCGTAAATACCTCGTAGACTGCTGTGCTTAAGTGAATTATTTAGTTTTGAACTTTCATCCATTTCTGGCTACATACTTCATCTAACTCCTTCCTTCTTCTATATGCAACATGCAGGTGTCGTGGGTTTGACTCCCCTCTGAGCTAGCTCATTAAAAAGAAGTTGCACCCTGCAGCTTTCTGTGGTTCATATAGAGGCTTGATGTGGCAGCGATTCTACATTGTATTAGTAAGTGACTTTTAAATTCACTAAAAATAATTTTGTGGGCATGGGCAACACATAGATATAACTATCATCTGTAAACTCGACTCCCTTTACTTCCTAAAGATTCTAAGCTTGTATTTGGTTGTTACAGTTGGGACTAGTTTGGATGGTTGAAAACAATACTTAAATTTGGTAAACTGTCTTGTTGGATTTAGTATCTCACGAACGATACCATATTAAGGGGGTGTTTTTGTCTTGTTTCACCTAATATTAGAGAAAGGGACTGGTTTTGGTACGTGATGTAAGGGATAGTTATTAGTTGCGAAAACGATTAGTTCACGTTTCTGACAGAAGTCATTCTACATAAAGTAAGCATAAATTGTTGTGGGTTAGTATTTTTGTAAGTTATAGTACTTCTGCTAATGAGGCTGGCGAAAAATCTATCTTTGTGCTAGTCTCTTAATTTAACTGTAAGACATAGAGGATAAAACTGCAATATAGGAATGAAGGAATCGTCTCTGAGAAAGAGAATTACCACTTATACAATTCTTGACAGAAGGTAGATGGATCTAACCTCAAGTAATTGAGTAACACTGCATCTCTCGACGTAGACTGCTAAATGTGAAACTTATCTGGTAAGATTAAGTATAATCCTGGGACCCGGCCATTAATTTAGCTTAGTATTAGTAGCCACTCGTTCCAGAGATGCGACGTGTCTCACAGCTTAGGGACTGTGCACATGATGTGTGTGTGATTGAAATTACTAATATTCCTTTCATCTAATAAATTGTGTTCACTAATATAATACTAGTATAAGAAATAATTAGTGATTAATCACTGTGCCCTCTCTCTAGTGGTAGGAAGAAAATAGGGGGAAAGAGTGTTAGCCACACATATCGAACATGAGTATGGAAGGCCTACCTTTAATGGTTGGATTATGTGTTTGATTAATGATAGGTGTAAAGATTATTAGAGCGGAGCAAAAGTATTATGTATGATTTTGTGAAACCTAACTCTGCGTAGGAGTTGGCGTATGAGAGCTCCGTAGCCACACAAATCGTAGTTAGCTACAATTTTGGCTTTTAACCCTCTACATGTGGGCCTTCTTCCATTTTGGGACGTCTCTGGTTCGATTTTGACTCTTGAAGTGCTTGTTTATGCTTTAGTTATAAACAGTGTCAAGAACGGTGTTTCGTGTTCAGCGTTAGTCGAAAGTTTTCACATATTCACATAAACATATGGAAATTTCTGTTGATGAAATTTCAAGTAACAGACATATGGATGGAGTGGAGTAGAGTAGGCTAAATAGTTGTTGTGTAACCGAACTAGTTGGGCTAGTTGTTGTATCATGACACTGACACTTACATTAATTTTATACTCCTTCCGTTCCGTTGATTACGCATATTTTTATCGTTCGCTAAAAATGTGTAATCAAGTGGGACGAAAGGTTGTATTCATTGCGTCGATATTTACGATTCGAAGCCGTGACCTCATAAAAGGGAAAATAAGAAGAGAAAGGGGAAACGGCTCAACGGTGTGACTTTTGCAACGGCGTAACGTAGCTTACGTGCGCCGCTCTATTTATCTCCCCCTACTTTTCCCCTTAAATTAGATAACCAAGTGTAGAAAGACGGACCCCACGTCTATCGCCTCGTTGAAACGAGCCTGTTAAAATAATAAAAGTAGTATAACAGACGGGACGAGAAGAGTATAAGCATGTATACATACTATAATGGAGTGGATTAGCAAAAAATTGATAGAAGTGAGTCAATTCGTTAGGAGAATAAATGGGTAGTAGATGAAAAGAGGTTATAGATAGGTTAGCTTAAAAGCCAACCGAATCTTGTTCTCTCTCTCTCTCTAGATCTCTCTCTCTCGCTCCACTTTTCTTTAAGTCGACGTTAAATGGATGTAAGTGAAGGGTGAAAGTGAACGAAGTGGTAACACGCTTTTAACGTGAAATCTCCCCTTGCTTTAACACTTTTATTCATTTCGTGAATTCCGCTCGCATAATCGTGTGCCACCGACTTAAAAGTTTTCCTACCTTTCTTTTACTCTACACCAATTTTTTTTTTTCCCCCTCCATTTCTATTATTTTGTCGTAAATTAAATTAATTTATCATTCGAAGATCGGTTCGAATTCGAAGAAAGTACGAATTCAACAAATTTAATTAAAAAATATCACTAATTAGGAGTTTTAGATGTGTACATATAGACGCCCTATTTATTGAGCCACTCCGATTATTTAAAATAGCTAACAACATTATAATTTAATATTTTTACCAGCCAATTCTTACCGGAAGTATCATTATTTAATCTTTTTTCTAAAGTGATATTCAAATACGCAATCTCTATTATTAGCCACTGTTTTTATACAATAAACAATAAATCAACGAATCAAATGCAATCTCTACGCACGTCAATTATCACTTGTGGAATTTTGAAATAGTCACGTAATAATTAAATATTGTTTTATTAATTAATCTATAGTGTTTTTAATTGTGCAAAATTAGTAGTAGTAACGTTTTGTAGTTTAGGCAGTTGTTTTAATTTCTTCCTATAGGATGATAGTAGTTACGTTAGCATTAATTGAATTAATTAAATATAAGTTAAATGTGCTTGAAACATTCATTTCCACTGCTGAAATTGATCTCACTATAACTGAAGTGCAATTAATTAATTAATTATAATTAAAACATTAATGATGAATGTGATGCATCAAAGCCCTAAGATGCATACATCAAATCAAATAACATTTTGAATTATTTAGAAAAAAAATTAACAGAAAGGCTGCGTTACGGGGGAACTCGAACTCGGAACTTTTGAATTCAAAATCGAAGAATTCTACCGACTATTGGCATTGTAAAATGAAAATTCTACTACAAAATTTTTGTTTGGTGAATTAGTTGAGAAATGCCAAATTGGCACAATTTCACAATATACAAGAACAAGAAACAAAGATAATTTTGAAATTAGGTTAAGTAAATAACAAGTGAAACCTAATTTGTAAAAGAAAACAAGAGAGAGAGAGAGAGAGATTAAAAAAGGGAGACTTTAGTGTGTAAAGTGGGAAAGGGAAAGGGAGATTGGTGGCTACAAGCTACTTCTTAGTTAACTATTCACGAGCTTGGCTTTCCACTCCACAAACTCTCTCTCTCTCTCTCTCTCTCTCTCTCTCTCTCACGTTCCACCATTTCTTTCATACACATATTACTACTACATCACTACTTCTACTTGCACACTATATATATACAACATATACTCACTACACAAGCATATTATTCACTCTCTCTCACTCCTCCCCACTTTCTCACTCTTCCACTCACTTGCAAACTCTCCCAACCCTACCATCAACGCCGAACTACTCATGGAAGAGTTCTCCGCCTCCAACGATCACATGATCGTCAGAGGCAAGCGGACCAAGCGCCCGCGCCCCTCCTCATCCTCCGCCTCCTCCGGCGGCGCCGGCGATTTCAATTCTAATTCGTTGGCTTCTTCTTCCACCACCTCTAGTACCGGAATATCGACGAGCACCGAAGAGGACGAGGACCTCGCCAACTGCTTGATCCTCTTGGCCCGCGGCGGCTTCGAACGGGCCGAGAGTAACCGGAAATTCACAGAGATGGCGGCGACGGCCACCGGAAAAGCCGGCATCTACGTCTACGAGTGCAAGACTTGCAACCGGAGCTTCCCGTCGTTCCAAGCATTGGGCGGCCACCGCGCCAGCCACAAGAAGCCTAAGGCCGCCGCCGATTTCGATCAGAAGAGGTCGCCGCCGCCGCCGAGAAATCAAGTGAAGGAGGAGGAAGAAGCGGAAGAAGCTAAACTCGGTAGAATCAACACTATTGCTCCACCACCTTCAACGGCGGTGGTCGAAAACAAGCCGAAAATCCACGAATGTTCGATCTGCGGATCGGAATTCGCTTCGGGCCAAGCCTTGGGAGGCCACATGAGACGACATCGTTCCGGTCCGAATATTCCGGCGACGACGACGACGAAAAGCGACGAAGACTCTTCAAGCCACGATCATCATCATGTCATGGAGAAGACAAGGAATATACTATCGCTCGATCTAAACCTACCGGCACCGCCGGAGGACGACGTCCGTCGCGAGGCGGAGTTCCGCGCCTTCTCGGCCAATCAGAAGGCGCGACTCGTGTTCGCCGCGGCGGCGCCGCTGGTGGATTGCCACTACTGAGATAAGGGCGATCACGATCGATCGATCGATGTGAATAATTATTTTAATTTAAATTTTTTGTTAATGTTATGAAAATTATAAGTGGCATTACATTACTCTCACACTAGAAGAGGTTGTTATCATGAATTCTTTGAAGGCAGCCAATTTTTAATTTTGAATTATTTGGTAGTGAAATGAATAAATAATGGATTTACGTTTGGAGTTGAAATATAATGAAGGAGTGGTTAGAATAGAAGGTTGGGTTTGATTCACGAAAAGTGAGTGATGGAGGCATCTCTTTTTATGCTTCTTCTTTTTGTTTCTTATTTATTTATAGTTTCATGTCATGTTCTTTTTGTATGTTGAGTAAGAGTGGGTTGTATAGTTGTGCAACACCTCACCTCAGAGTTAGTGTTTTTGTTTAGAGAGAGAGAGAGAGAGAGATGGGCATAACTGGCGCCACTACTACTAAAAGTCGTGGATTAGGTTTTATATAAGTATGTTTTGATTTAGAAATTACAAAATAATTATTGAGGAATTATTTGTGTTTGATTGAATGGTTTAGCAAGAATTAATGGATAGCAAGGATGGTTGGTAACTGCCAATCGATCCCATGTGTATCCATCTGTATGTGTGGTTTCTCTCTCTCTCTCTACATATATACTTGTAATATGTATGAATTGATTCCATTTGAATAATGATCTAATTTCAACTATATTGTTATAACCTCACTTCACTTGTAGCTAGCTCTCACCCCCACCAATTTACACCTAACTAATGGACTGATTAATTCCTAATCCTCAACTTTCTTCCCTAATCAAACCCCTTTAATCCCTACTCCTTTTATGTATCACTCCAATATATATATTATAGTTCAACTGTCTCCACCAATCTAACTTGACATTAAACAAAAAGCAAAAAGATAATCAAAGAGTAAAGTCAACACCAAGAAACCCTCCAAATCCCTTCTATTTTTTTAATCGAACTAATTAGGTGAAGCATATAACATCAAGGTCTTGTTTGTTAAGCTCTTGCAATGGATGTTGCTTCTGATTACAGGTTGTCACTAATTTAGAGAGAGAGAGAGAGAGTTAAGAGGGTGATGAATTTGTTGCATGTGGACACATAGCGTGACATGTCTAAATACAAAGAAAGCGGGGAGAGTTTTTAGGACTTCTTCTTCTTCTTATTCTCTTCTTCTCCCCCACATGTAATTAGTGGGGTTCCTTATTGTTAATGCTACTCTGTCACATACTACTATATATCAAATTTAATTATATACATAGTATCTACACCCTCTGTCCCCTAATAAGTGTCCCCGATATAGTGTAAATTACACTACACCGGGACACTTATTAGGGGACGGAGGGTGTATTTATTACTCCCTCCGTCCCTTTGGAGTTGTTACATTTCTTTTTAGCATTTGTCTCAAGCGTTTTCGAGAATTTTAATGATAAGTTTTAAAATAGTTTTTTAAAGATTTTTTCCTTTTATGAGATAGTAAAACACTTGTAGTATCTTGTAAATTTAAAATTTTCACAAAAAGATATTTTGAAACTTATCATCAAGACGCTCGAAAATGCTTGAGACAAATGCTGAAAAGAAATGTAACAACTCTAAAGGGACGGAGGGAGTATTAGATTATTGAATTCTTAAAAGAAACAAATACCGAATTAATTATCTAAAATTTGCCACCACATACTTTTGAAGATTGCCAGCAAATTAGTTAGTTCTTTTGCCTACTTTTTGAGATTACAAACTCTTGAAACTTGTTTCAGACTTCATTTAAATGGCGGGCATCAAATCAACCATCAACCGTATTATTTACACATGCTTGCGTGGCACGTGCCGACAACTCAGCATCCCGCACCTTTGACGTGGAGCATCTCTCCTGCTGACACGTGGTTGGCTCACAAATTTTTTTCCAACACAAAACAACTGACCAATAACATCGATCGGATTCGGTTCGGACATTTTGAAAGCAGTTTTCATGGAAATGAAGAGTGGAATATTTATTTATTTATTGAAGTTTTGAGTGGACCAAAACCAAAAGAGAGTGACGAATATAACGTTGGAGTATATTTTGCTTTTAATTATTGTACTGTCAAAACTGGAATTTTTATGGAAAAAAAAAAAGAAAACTGAAAATATTTTAGTTTTATTTTAATAGATGGAGGAATATGCAGTAGATACGCAAAGAAATAAAAATCTATATAATTAAATAGGCCCAACCATTTCGAGTTGACTTATAAAATTAAACGTGTCAAAACTGTTGCCAAACCGAACAACACACTAATTTATTAACTCATGGTGGGCCCAATTAACAGCGAAGAGAGATTAACTCAATTACTACTATTTCTTTTTATTAAGAAATGATGATTTATAATATTATGAATTTCTTTTTTTCTAAAATAATAATATTATGAATTTGTTATAAATGAAGGACAAGTTGTGAAAATTGACCTGGTAGAGTGGGAACATCAGAATAAATTAGGTAAGTCTAATCTTATCTCAAGCACACTATTATTGTTGCTAATTCAACCAATTCTACTAAATTCTTATATTTGGTTGGGCTCAGATTCTTGCCTTCCACAACCAAATACAGTTTCACTTACTTCAATAGTGTAATGTCTGTCGAAATTTGACGGGATTGATGATTAAGTATAAGAATGATCGTAACGAAAAGATGTGTACTCTAAGTAAAACTTGCTCAATGAGATCCCGGTCTTTGACAATGAGAGATACTAAGAGATTTTGATAAGTTTTTATATGGAGTGTTTGGCCAGCCTGTATGTATCAATCATTGGCAAACAATGTCAATGGGATTATATTATCAAGTTTTGGGAACCGGCAAATGATTGATTCCTCTACATTTAAAAACCCATGCTTCAGTTCATGGAAGTTACTGGCACAAGTTGTTAATTGGGAAGAGATGTTGTAATTGAATATTTCAATACTCTCAAATTGCTAGTGAATCTCAATAAACTATTACAAGAAATGGATATGATACAAGAAACCAAAGCCTAGATGACTAAGTTTAGCTTCAAACCTAAGAGCATTTGATCAAAAGACTTACATAGATGTGATGCAAATTGTGAACCTTCGATTGTTTGAACCTTGAAGGATCCTACATGAAGAGGAACAGATTCAGTACAAAGATATGGCTTAATTTTCGATTTTCCATAATAATGAGTCCTATGGCCAATCAACCACGCACCTCCGAGAACATCATTATAGTCAAGAAACTTGGGCATTGATGAATTTTTTCCTAGAACCATGTCCTTAGTTAGCATACACGGTCACCCTCACACGAGCTGTGACCTCAGGGTGGAGCTTTAGCTCTGCAATGTATTCTCCAGTTTCTCTGATCTCTGGAAGTGACACGATTCTTTTGTCCACGTCCCTGAATAAAGAAACAGTAATTCAATTAATGATGCTGAGTCTCTGCATTTAGCAGGAAACTACGATGCGCATTTGACAAAGGAAAAGGAAACAAGAATTGAAAGCTCAAAAGCAACCACAAATACGGGCCATTTTGCAAGCATTTTCTCATGATCCAATATAAAAGGTGAATAAGTTGGCACAATGTTGGAGAAGCAATGATCATGCATTCTGGACCAACTATGTAATCATTGAAGGGATAGCATTAAGCAAAGGGGCCTTAGATCTAGCCCAAAGTAGAAGACTACTACATCATTATAATATATCTACATACAAAGAGAATTAGACTTGTATATGATGAGACCAGGCAAAATTTCATCTGTCACTAGTCGAATCACCAAAGTGCCATAGTCGACAAGAAGGGAATGTACTAATTCTCATATGAAAACCTTCCACATTTCATATGGACAAATACTTTGCACAACATACTACGAGAGAAGCTTAGTAGCGTAGCATAAATGATAAATACTTTGCACAACATACTACGAGAGAAGCTTAGTAGCGTAGCATAAATGATAAATACTTTGCACAACATACTCCGTGTGCTGAAAAAATTGCAAAAGTAACATCATCGCTAGTGATAGAATCTTTTGCTGTAAAGGACAATGAAAAAACATGCCATGGATTCTCAAGAACTTCCAAACATTTTGAAATCTACACAACAACACGGGCGATATACAAGTGTAAATATAAGCCAGAATCCCGAGAAAAGTACCTTTGAAGTTGGGCCTTGATAATATCAACAAGATCTTGAGCAGTGACACTGTCATCATGAATATATATAAGTAACTGTTTACACAAATGGCAAATAAAAGCTGCAGACGCAAGAACTTTAAAAGTAACTTACGATCCAAAAATTTGTTTTCCTTTCCCACCCTTGCGCTTCACCTTGAAAGCTCCAACTGTCTCAAAAATCGTTGCAAGCTGCAGGGCCTCCTCTCTAACCTAGAATCAGATGGAGAAAATAACATACTCAAACAATATCCTTCGTATCAAAAATCAAGAGAGAGTCCTCCCTCCACCAAAATAAAATCACAATAACGATAATCGATCATCTTAATGTGAGACGAACATAGATAAATCTGATGATATGCAAGTAAAAGATAATTCAAAGAATAAGCAGAACAAATTACTCTTTTCTTCTCCGCCTCAATCCTCTCATCTTCCATCTTCATTTCTCTGAGGACAAACAATCAGAAAGCCTCATATAAGAAAAACAATAAACTTCAGACTGCAATGCCGGAGCTTGAAAGTAGGCAGCTATAATCCAAAACTCCTCACACACGATAAATAAATAGCATAACTAAAAGTACATACTCTTCTCACTTATTTTCCAAAATCCGATAGATGATTCGATCACCACAAAGGCAATGCCAACTACAATTAAACTGCCTATATAACGCATGAGCGGTGGAGTACTATAATGGGCTAAAACCTCTAGTTTGCATAGTTCATACATCGGTTTCCACATTGTATATTCATTAATGAGTTTGATAATCATAATTCCATTTCTACAAACATAAACCCAGAATCCGAAACCCGTGAAAATAAAAAACAGACAAACAGAAAATTATTACCAAAAAAGGCGAGTAGAAGTGAATTACGTACTTGATAAGTGTAGGAGTGACGATCTGCGCCTTGCCCAGCGGCAGCAGAAAATTCCTAAAATACCCAGCCTTCACATCCAGGAGCTGCCCCTTTTTCCCCACTGCTGTCACGTCCTCCTTCAGTATAACCTAAATCAAAAATCAAGCGCAGGGGAGAATCAGTAAACTAAAATGCAGGAAAGCGCAAGACCAAATAACACCGAGCTTCACCGAATGAAGAACACAAACACAATTGAAGATGCAGTTTCATTTCATGAATGGAAATCCGCATGCCTTGCGCAGTTTCCTGGCCTTCTTCTGAGCCACGACTCTGAAAGGCGCGGCGCCGTCGACAACCTTCGCGGCGTCGGCGCTGCAGTTCTTGGATAAGCCGCGGTTCTGAAGCCACGACGATGAAGTCCACGAGAGACTTGTGGAAGCCATTGCCGCAGATTCTCGAATTCGAAGCTTTTTTTTCAGTGCTATTGGTCGATGAGAGCTGTATGCAAACAATCTTATCCCGTTATCCGAGTTTGTTCCTCTCTCTCAAGTCTCGAGTCTAACTGTGTCGTAACAGTGAGAGTGTGAAGGTGGGCCGGCCCAATTGAGAAACCAGCTCGGCCCGGATTAATAAATGGGCCCAACTGTTAAGAGAAATTAAAATTTAGGCCCGTTGGCACCATATCAGGTTCTATTTGGTTTGAGCGACCTCAGGTTGCATATCCGTGTAGCCCAAAACATCATGTCCACCGTGGACATTCTTAACGTGCGTACTGCTGATGATACAGTGTTAGAATTATTTTGAATTATTTTTTTAGAATACCTTAGGGTATATATTTAGATATTTTATTCGTTAATAGTATGTCATATCATTTTTGGATACATTAAGAATGCCGATAGTGAGTAAGGGAGCATTCCTCGTCGTAATAATTAGAAAAATGTTCATATTTGTTTCAAATTTAAAGTTTGTAATTATTGAATTAACCAATGGAGCAAAGGTATGGAGTGAGTAGTTATCAATAGTACGTATAAACATAGATTGCCAATATATATATAAAGATTGATGTAGATAATTATAGCATCATTAAAAAAACAATTACTAGACGTTAAAACGATTAGTAATTAAAAAAAAAAAAAAAAATCTAATACAGTATCTAAATGTGTAACAACATTATCTCCAACCAGTGTTTTAAAAACCGAACCGAACCGCCGGTTGAACCATGAACCGCCGTAATTCCGGTTCGCGGTTTTGACCGGTTATTTCCGGTTTTGACCGGTTGAACCACGGTTCAACCGATCAAACCATGAACCGAAAGTCTCGCTGGTTCGACCTCCGGTTCGGTTTTTAAAACATTGTCTCCAACAGTTTCCCTTATTTTACAGCAGCACTAACACTAAAATAGTGCAGAAACAGTAACTCATCTCCAACAGTTCACACTAAAATACAGCAGAAAAAAGAATATTTCAAAATATCCTTTTTCATTAATTTTTTAAATAAAATGTAAACATGATTAAAAAAAAAAAAGTTATGGCAATGATAAAAATTTTAACTCATTAATTTACACAATCATTTTGTATATATATTTGTATCACACGTAAATTATACATAGAGGTTTAAAAACGAAATAAAAGTTAGTTACATTACAAGTAACATACGAGTAATAAATTGTGAAAAGAACAAAAAAAATAATAAAAATTTTAATACACACAAAACAAATAAGCATATATCAGATTAGATTGTGAAAAGAAAAAATAAAATTATTACTCATACAACAAAACAAACTAAATTGAAATACTACGTCACAAAATAAAAATCGCAAACAAAAAAGAGCACAAAATGATGAACACAAAATTATAGTGCAATGAATAGTGTTACTCTATATTTGAGGGAACACTGTTCATTGCACTATAATTACTCTATTATAGTGCAGACTGTTGGAACAAAACTCTGCACTAAAATAGTGTTCAGCACTATTTTAGTGCATTGTTGGAGATGCTCTAAAACGTGGATTAGTGATATCTTCATCTCTTAATAAATATTCCCTTCGTCCCACTTCAGTAGTCCTCAATACTATTTTCGTCTGTCCCACTTCACTTGTCATCTTTCCTTAAAAGGCAAAAATTAACCCTTACTTTTGATGTGGACCCCATACTTTTTCAAATTTAACACTACGCATAAAATCTCGTGCCGAAAAGAAAGAGGACTACTGAAGTGGGACGAAGGGAGTAATAGTCAGACATCGAGAATGATGATGATTCCTCACCAACGGGCGGCAATTTAGTTATATTTATATACCTATAAGACGGAGACCGGTGGTAGTAAATTAGTCTGAATATTCCAAGAAATTAAATTACCTACTACCAAGTAAGACGAACATTCTATTTTTTTGAGATACAAGTAAGACTAACATATAGTACTAGTACATGTGTAATTAGTTGAGAGAGAGAGAGTGATTAGCATAGGTTGAAAAGAAAATGAGTAATTCAGATGAGATGAGGTATGCAGTATCAGCAAATGTGAACGTGGGCAACTTTGTAACGGTGAGACCTTGTCTGGAGGGAGATATTAATGGGAGGAGCAATTTCAAGATATGGGAAGAGCAGATGCTGTGTCTGCTCGAGAGCCTGGGCGTGGCGGGATTCGTCGTCGACGACGGTGATGCCGAACCTCCATTAAAAGAGGAGAGCGAGCAGCTTTACAAGGAGTGGCGGAGACGGGATAAGCTCGTCAAAGGATGGATCTTAGGATCCATCGGTAAAGACGCCCTCGATGCTGTGTGGGACCAACCGACCGCCAGGTCAACCTGGTTAGAGCTTCACCGCTTTTTCGACACCAGTGAGTTGTTACTAGGGGATTTCGAGCACCACTTTACTTCATTCAGATTTACATATTTCACTAATTTCATTCCTACATATTGTTACTAGGGGATTTCGAGCATGACAGCAAGAACGAGAGTTGTAAGTTCCGATCGATCCTTATCCAATTTCAACTGGTTAATCAATTTCTTTATTTAAATTACCACCACTTAATCAACGGTTTACATTCATCTTACATTTTTTATTTAAAATAATCAACAGTCATGGCATTTTTCTCAGCCTATATGTAAGTTGAATTTTGATCTACCAAAAATAGTACAGTCAGGTTAGGTGCATCCGAACTGGTAATGCATAATAATAAAAATAACCAATATTGTGATTGTTCATGCTCTTTTTCTACAGCAGCAGCAGGTGATGTAGATTATAGCAGCAAATTGGTCTTGGCACTATACAAAGCAGCACAAACAGGCGACTGGTACACCGCGAGGAATATCTTCTACGATAAACCTGAACTACGCACAGCAAAGATCACTTCAGACTCAGAAACGGCCCTACATGTAGCTGTTTTGGCAGGAAGAGCAAGCAGCATTTTCGTGTGGGAATTGGTGGGGTTGATGCCAGAGGAAGCGCTTGCCATCAAGGATTCTTTCGGGAAAACTGCCTTACACAATGCTGCCATTGTCGGAAACACATGGGCAGCACTTTCTCTGCTTCGCAAAAATCTACATCTCCTGAATATTTTGAGTGATGGAAACAACCGACGGCTTCCGGTGCTAGAAGCAGCCATAAATTGCCGAAGGGGAACCCTCAAGTACTTAATAGAAAAGCATGAGGAGGACAGCCACCGTTCACTTTTCGAGGGCAGGCTTGGCATCCAATTGTTGAATGAAATAATAGCTTCTCAATTCGTTGGTAAGTTGATCATTTCTATTTTTCTACACTTTAACTTGCACATATATTTATCCTTACCTTTTTTCCCTGTTAGATATTGCATTAGATTTGGTTTACAAGTACCCGAATTTGACTCTGCTAACAAATGAGGACGACGGTACGTCTGCACTCTCAAGTCTCATAGCTGCAACCTACACCCTATTCCGAAGGACAGAAAGCTTGTTGCAAAGATTTGTCTACCATTGTAAGCAATGTCTATATTTTTCTCCTTTTTTTTATTTCAACTGCTTATCATCCTTATGGATAGCCTGAGTACTAGGGCTGCAAACGAGCCGAGCTACTCGGGACTTACTCGGTGTTCGATTCGGTAAAAGCTCGTTCAAGCTCGAATTCGTTAACAAATGAGCCGAACTCGAGCCTGAATTCGAGCTCGGTTAACGAGCCGAACTCGAGCAGTAAGGTATTCGACTCGTTTTGCTCGCGAACATGTTCGGCTCGTATATTAATCGAGCATGTTCGCGAGCCTGTTTCACGAACTCTTAATCGAATCTCTAATCGAGCCTGTGAACGAGCTTTAGCATTTATGTATAAAAAATTATAATAGGTTAAAAAAATTGAATGTTAATAAAATATGCTTAAAATCATAGCTTTTTTAAACGAGTCCGAACTCGAGCTTTTCACGAGCAAAATTCGAGCTCAAATTCGAACCGAACACGAGCCGAATTCGAACTCAAAATTTTTAACTCGAGCCCGAATTTAAAGCTCGAATCGAACTCGAACCCGAGCCCGAACTTGTAAAATACTAAACGAGTCGAACCCGAGCAGACCAGTACTCGATCAGGTTCGGCTCGTTTGCAGCCCTACTGAGTACAAATTCCTCATGCAGGCATTCCTGTACAAAGGCTTCAATTTGAAGCTCGTCCCGTTGCTTCTGACATCGAAAATTTAGGTGGCAATTGTGAAGTAGCTTCTGACATTAAAAATTTAGGTGGCAATTGTGAAGTAGCTTCTGACATTGAAAATTTAGATAGCAATTACGAAGCAGATTCTATTCTGACATTGAAAATTTAGATGGCAATTGCGAAGCAGATTCTGACATTGAAGATGGCAATTGCGAAGCAGTTATCAACACCTTCTATGTGATTTATCTAGGAAAGTTACTTTCCAATACTACTGTATCTTTCAGTTTGATTCATTTACTATTAGCTGCCATTATACAAAGTATCGTTCACTTTATTTGAAATGCTATTATTTTACTATCTCATATATATTCACTTTATAGGCCAAATGGAGTGGAACGGAGATAGTACTAACTATAAGTCTATAATGTAGTTTTGCTTCATTTACTATTAGCTTTCATCATACAATGTGCTAACTATAGTGCAGTCTAATAATATTGTTAGTTGATTTACAGTATGCGAGAATCTGCCACTCATGATTCTGTATGTCGTCAAATTTTTAGGTAACACTCTAGCAAGCTTATATGATTAGTCGTCCGTGAACTCGATCGGTATGATTTTGTGTGTGTTATGTAGATTTGCATCATATTATAGTGCCTAGAGGACTGAAGGAACTGAAACAGAAGAAAGTAAACCATCAACAAGCATTGAAGCTGGCCCGATACTTGTGCGACCAAATAGTATCTCAGTTGCCTGAAAAAGAGGCTCTAGAGATATTCAAGAAATCGATCTTAGTGGCTGCAAAGTATGGCGTGAGGGAGATTGCGGAATTGATCATAGCCAAGAAGCCTTCGGTTATTCATCATGTGGATCCTGAGACTGGCATGAATATATTTCACTTGGCTGCAAGTCTTCGTCACGAGAATGTTTTCAACCTCATCTATAGTATGAGTGACCGCAAATATATGTTTTTTGACTCCGTGGACAAGTACGGTAACAATTTGATGCACATATGCGGGAAGCTCGCCCCTCCTGAAAGCCTCGATCTTGTTACTGGTCCGGCATTGCAAATGCAGCGCGAGATACAATGGTTTAAGGTACATTCGACACGAACATATCCTAACTTTTCAGTTTGGTTAAAGAAAAAAAAATGAGATTATTCTCTCATGTGCAGGAGATGGAGAAATTTGTTAATCCTTCACGCAGAACAAGGACGAACAGTGATGGGCTAACTCCTCAGATGCTATTCTCAATGGAGCACATAAACTTGAGGGCAGGAGGCGAGGCGTGGATGAAAGACACTTCCAACTCATGCACCGTCGCTGCAACACTGATTGCAACGGTCATGTTTGCCGCGGCTTTCACCGTTCCGGGGGGGCTCGAATCCACAACCGGCGTCCCGTTGTTCGCTGGCCAAACCGCGTTCAGCATATTCGCCATTGCCGACACCATCTCCCTCTTCACTTCCGTATCCTCCGTGCTGGCCTTCCTATCCATCGCGACCTCAAGATATGCGGAGGAAGACTTCCTGTACCTGACCAAGACGCTGAGCGTGGGCATGCTCACCCTCTTCATCTCCATCCTGTTTATGCTGGTTGCCTTTGGAGTTTCACTCTATCTCGTCCCCTACGCAAAGATGACATGGTTTGTCTGGGTGTTGGCGGCAGTTGCTGTCTTGCCGGTCACGCAGTTCGGGCTGCAACTGTTCCCGCTCCTCATGGACGTCGTGTCTTCGAGTTATGGCCCTGGCATATTCGGAAAGAGAAGCAACCGTGTTCTCTATTGATGGACTTGCCATGTTGTTAGGGTGCTTTACAAGAACAGAGTTTGAGTTTTTCATCATGTGATAGAATGGCATATTGGTACCGACGTCGATTTTTATTGATTTTATGCATTTTCGTACAACAATTTCAATGTACACTATTCTCCCAGACTTACTCATTAATTATAGTGTTTATAACTATTTTCTTAGCATTTAATTTCATCCAGTAGCTGCCCCTTTTTCCCCACTGCTGTCACGTCCTCCTTCAGTATATAACCTAAATCAAAAATCAAGCGCAGGGGAGAATCAGTAAACTAAAATGCAGGAAATCGCAAAACGAAAGAACACCGAATGAAGAACACAAACACAATTGAAGATGCAGTTTCATTTCATGAAGGGAAATCCGCATGCCTTGCGCAGTTTCCTGGCCTTCTTCTGAGCCACGACTCTGAAAGGCGCGGCGCCGTCGACAACCTTCGCGGCGTCGGCGCTGCATAAGCTGCGGTTCTGAAGCCATGGCGATGAAGTCCAAGAGAGAGAAGCCATTGCCGCGAATTCTCAGTCTACTTTCAGTGCGACTGCAAACAATCTTATCCCGTTATCCGAGTGGGTTTCTTTCTCGCTCCACTGCCAAGTAAGAGTGAGAATGTGACTGTGGAGAAGGAGGTAGTAAAAGATATGAGCCCAATTGTTTGTTCGGCCCAAATCGTAATGAAAAATTTAACCCTTCGGCCCAAAAGGTCATGTCCAATGCGTTCATTTTTTATTTTATTTTTATTTATTTATTTATTCTTTTCTTTTAGAGCTCTGAGCTCTACACGTTACTGATATTCTGATAATCAACTTTTTTGGACCTGCTGTAATAAAGAAGTCGAAGAATACTCATGTTTTTGCTTTTTGTAATAAGGAAATCGAAGAATACACACTTTTTTACCTTTTATATTTATACGTCTCTCTCTACATTATAATTTGTCGATTTGTGGTGTCTTCTTCCATAGTCCTAGGTAGTGTTTGATTTATTGATTTGATAAAAATGAGACAAAGGGAGTACATCTCAATCGTATAGGGATAATTGACTGTCCTTTTGTTACGGGAGAAGATTCACCTTTAGATAGGAGGAGACGAAGAATTGTAGTAATTAAATTAGTGTGAATTCAATATCCAAAATTGAACGTGCATGCCTAGCAAGAAAAGAATGAGTACAAGTAATTCAGATGCAGTAGCATCAAATGTGAATGTGGGCAACTTTGTAAGTGTGAGGCCTTGTCTGGAGGGAGATGATATTAATGGGAGGAGCAATTTCAAGATATGGGAAGAACAGATGCTGTGTCTGCTGGAGAGCCAGGACATGGCGGGGTTCGTCGTCGACGGTGAGCTCGAGCCTCCTATAAAAGAGGAGAGCGAGCAGCTTTACAAGGAGTGGCGAAGGCGGGATAGGCTCGTCAAGGGTTGGATCTTAGGATCCATCGGTAAAGACGCCCTCGACGCAGTGTGGGACCAACCGACCGCCAAGTCAACCTGGTTAGAGCTTCACCGCTTTTTCGACACCAGTGAGTTGTTAGAATTCACACCACTTTACTTCATTCGGATTTACATATTTCACTAATTTCATTCCTATATTTTGTTACTAGGGGATTTCGAGCATGACAGCGAGAACGAGAGTTGTAAGTTCCGATCCTTATCCAATTTCAATTGGTTAATCAATTTCTTTATTTAAATTACCACCACTTAATCAATGGTTTACATTCTTTACATTCATCTTACATTTTTTATTTTAAATAATCAACAGTCATGGCATTTTTCTCACCCTATATGTAAGTTGCATTTTGATCTACCAAAAATAGTACAGTTAGGTTAGGTGCATCCGAACTGGTAATGCATAATAATAAAGATAATAATATAATAAATAAAAAAACAATATTGTGATTGATCATGCTCTCTTCCTACGGTGGCAGCAGCAGCAGGTGATGTAGATTATAGCAGCCATTTGGTTTTGGCACTATACAAAGCAGCACAAACAGGCGACTGGGACACCGCGGAGAAAATCTTCAAAAATAGACCTGGACTATGCACAGCAAAGATCGCCTCAGACTCAGAAACAGCTCTACATGTAGCTGTTTTGTCAGGAAGAGCAAGCTTCAGATTCATGTGGCGATTGGTGGAGTTGATGTCTCCGGAAGCGCTTGCCATCAAGGATTCTTTTGGGAAAACTGCCTTACACAATGCTGCCATTGTCGGAAACACATTGGCAGCACATTCTCTGCTTGACAAAAATCTACATCTTTTGAGTGATGGAAACAACCGACGGCTTCCAGTGCTAGAAGCAGCCATAAATTGCCGAAAGTTTACCCTCAAGTACTTAATACACATGCACGAGAAGGACAACCACAGTTCACTTTTCGAGGGCAGGCTTGGCATCCAATTGTTGAATGAAATAATAGCTTCTCAATTTGTTGGTAAGTTGATCATTTCTATTTTTCTACACTTTAACTTGCACATATATTTATCCTTACCTTTTTTCCCTGTTAGATATTGCACTAGATTTGGTTTACAAGTACCCGAATTTGACTCTGCTAACAAATGAGGAGGACGGTACATCTGCACTCTCAAGCTATGTTGCTCGGACTCGGGTACGGGTGTCGGACTCGGGTACAGGGATACGATCCGGACTCTTTATATTTTCAAAATGAGGATACGGGGACTCGGCTGTAAAGGGTCCTAATTTAGGACACGGGTACGGGGACACTTTTGAACAATATATATTCTAATAATTCAAAATATATTTCCATGTATATAATATATATGTCTTCATATAATTAAATTAATATAATGTAATAGGATATTATAAAGGTGAGAGGCGGCTCCTTCTATATAATAATAAATTAATAATAGAATTAAAAACCCTAATTCTCTAGATAAACGTATTACACTGCAGCCCACCCACTTCCTCTCTTCTTCTTCCGCGGCTGCGCTCCCTCTCTTCTTCTTCCGCGCTTCGTTTCTTCATTGAGAATCTGCCATCTCTTCATACCGCCGGCCGCCAGCCACCGGAGTTGTTTCTTCTTCCTCGCGGCTGCTATCTTCTTCTCAATACCGAAGCTTTTCTTCACCGCCGGATTCTTCGCCGTCGGTTGCCGAGTCCGCCGGAGAATTGAAGGCTCCGACCCGTATCCCGTGTCCGGATCCGTGTCATGCCCGACGGACACGGGTACTCTCTCTATTTTGAAGAGTCCGAGCATCACAGCTCTCAAGTCTCATAGCTGCAACCTACACCCTATTCCGAAGGACAGAAAGCTTGTTGCAAAGATTTGTCTACCATTGTAAGCAATGTCTATATTTTTTTTCTCCTTCCTTCCTTTTTTTTTTTTTTTTTTTTTGTTTCAACTGCGCCTGAGTACAAATTCCTAATGCAGGCATTCCTGTACAAAGGCTTCAATTTGAAGCTCGTGCTTCTGACATTGAAAATTTAGGTGGCAATTGCGAAGCAGTTATCGACACCTTCCGTGTGATTTCTATGGGAAAGTTACTTTCCAGTACTACTGTATCTTTCAGTTTGATTCATTTACTATTAGCTGCCATCATACAAAGTATTCCCTTCGTTCACTTCATTTGACATGCTATTATTTTATATCTCGTATGTATTCATTCTATAGGGCAAATGGAGTGGAACAGAGATAGTACTAACTATAATGCAGTTTTGATTCATTTACTATTAGCTGCCATCGTACAATGTGCTAACTATAATGCAGTCTAATAATATTGTTGGTTGATTTACAGTATACGAGAAGCTGCGATTCAAAATTCGGAAGGTAGTCGAATTTTTAGGTAACACTCTAGCAAGCTTATATGATTAGTCGTCTGTCAACTCAATCGGTATGATTTTGTGTGTGTTATGTAAATTGCATCATGTTTTAGTGCCTAGAGTACTAAAGGAACTGAAACGGAAGAAAGCAAACCATCAACAAGCATTGCAGCTGGCCCAATACTTGTGCGACCAAATAGTATGTCAGTTGCCTGAAAAAGAGGCTCTAGAGATATTCAAGAAATCGATCTTAGTGGCTGCAAAGTATGGCGTGATGGAGATTGCGGAAATGATCATAGCCAAGAAGCCTTCGGTTATTTATCATGTGGATCCTGAGACTGGCATGAATATATTTCACCTGGCTGCAAGTCTTCGTTATGAGAATGTTTTCAACCTCATCTATAGTATTAGTGTGAGTGACCGCAGATATATGTCAATTTTTGACTCGACTGACTATTCCGACAACAATTTGATGCACATATGCGGGAAGCTAGCCTCTCCTGAAAGTCTCGATCTTGTTACTGGTCCGGCTTTGCAAATGCAGCGCGAGATACAATGGTTTAAGGTAAGGTAAAACATTTGACACGAATGTATGTTAAAGAAAAAAATGAGATTTTTTAATATTCTCTTGTGCAGGAGATGGAAAAATTTGTTAATCCTTCACGCAGAACAAGGACGAACAGAGATGGGCTACCACCTCAAATGCTATTCTCAATAGAGCACAAAAGCCTGAGAGCTGAAGGCGAGGGTTGGATGAAAAACACTTCCAACTCATGCACTGTCGCTGCAACACTGATTGCAACGGTCATGTTTGCCTCGGCTTTCACCGTTCCGGGGGGGCTCGAATCCACAACCGGCGTGCCGTTGTTTGCAGGGCAAACCGCGTTCAGCATATTCGCCATTGCCGACACCATCTCCCTCTTCACTTCCGTATCATCCGTGCTGGCCTTCCTATCCATCGCGACCTCAAGATATGCGGAGGAAGACTTCCTGTACCTGACCAAGACGCTGAGCGTGGGCATGCTCACCCTCTTCATCTCCATCCTGTTTATGCTGGTTGCCTTTGGAGTTGCACTCTATCTCGTTCCCTACGCAAAGATGACGTGGTTTGTCTGGGTGTTGGCGGCAGTTGCTGTCTTGCCGGTCACACAGTTCGTGCTGGTACTGTTCCCGCTCCTCATAGACGTCGTCTCCATGACTTATGGCCCTGGCATATTCGGCAAGAGAAGCAACCGTGTTCTGTATTGATGGACTTGGAATCAAATCATATCCTCGATTTTAATTCCAAGTTAGTAAGTATTTTGATTGATCCCCATGTTGTTAGGGTGCTTTACAAGAACAGAGTTTTTCATCGAGTGATGTGATGGAACTTCAATGTATTATGATTTGTAATAACAATGTTTCATCGATTTTATTACTCTCTCTGTCTTTTTATAAGGGATTTTTAGCTCTATGAATTATGAAAACTTAATAATCATTCTTTTATATTCATCCTTTTTTCGTAAGTTGGATTTTTCATATAAAAATATATGAAATTATTTTGAAAAAAGAAATAAACATTAATTGTGATAAATGATGGTAATGAAAATGAGAAAATAAAAATTATGAATAGGGATGAAAATGAGAGAAAAAATTAAGAAGAGTGAGTTGGAACCCCCAATTTGTTGGATATTGAAAATTAAGAAAAAATTAATTGTTAGATATTGAAAATTTTACGCAGAAATATGAAAGCACCTTATAAAATAATACGTAGTATAAGACAAAAGCCTACAACCCCTTATAAAAGAAAACGGAGGGAGTAGCATTCAATTTCTTCTAACTCTTCAAAACTATTAAAACTGAAGATACGAAATCAAGTGTGTTTCTTCAAAATTAATAAAAATTGAGACTTGCAAACAATCTTATCCCGTTATCCGAGTTCTTCTCTCTCAAGTCTCGAGTCTGACTGTGTAGTAACTAGTAACAGTAAGAGTATGAAGGTGGGCCAGCCCAACTGAGAAACCAGCTCCGCCCGAATTAATGAATGGGCCGCATATATAGTTAATAATATAGCCACCAAATTAATGAATGGCCCGGATTAATGAATGGGCCGAATATATAGCCACCAAATTACTCGTTCCCCAATATATAATTAATAATAAAATTAATAAGTAATTTACTTACATGTCCTCTAGCCACATAGCCCCCAATTTAAGTCACTCATAGAACTAACCGTAACCCCTCCGTAATTCATTTTTTACAGAATTAAAATAATTTATTTTTTTCAGTTGCCTGATCGCGACGAACTCGGTAAGTCATGGATTAACCCACCGATTGTTGGTTTCCGACCAACGAGGGATATTGATAGAATGAGGGAAGTGAAGTCGGTGGAGTGATGACGTGACGGTTGTAGGAAGCACGTGCAAGGAAACGGCCGTAGAGGATTCCGACAATCTTGTTGGGATTGGTAGAGATGAGAGTGAGGGTGATGGAGGAGTTGATGAGGAATGGGGGTTTTGAGGTTGCGTTGAAATGATTGATGGTGGCTTGTTCGAGAGAGAAGCGTGAGTTTGTTGGGTGGAGGAGGAGGGTGTGAAGATGGAAAGGATGGATGTTGAGAGGTAAAAGATGATCTTCTTCTTCTTTTTTTACTTTTGGGATTCGAATGCTTGCTGCTCTGCACAATGTTTGGGAGACTTCTTGTGAACAGTGAACATTGCAAAGAGAGAGAGGAATTATTGGACAAGAATGTAAAATCATAAAACGAAATAAGGAACGAAAGTAAGGGAAACTTGCAGAAAATTTTAATGGAGACAAAAGAAAGGAAGATGAAATTATTTTGATTATGTAAAAGACGGATTAGGGAGGGGTTACGATAAGTTCTATGAGTGACTTAAGTTGGGGTAAATGTGGCTAGAGGGCATATAAGTAAATTACATATTAATTTTATTATTAATTATATATTGGGGGCTGAGTAATTTGGTGGCTATGTTTAGAATTACCCGTGAGAATTTAAGCTTTGGGCCCGTAACACTGTATCAGACCATATTTGGTTTCAAATTAAAAGTTTGTAATTACTCCGTATTAAGTAACCAATGGAGCAAATAATATGGGGTAGAATGAGTAGCTATCAATAGTATAAACATAGATATGGATATTTATAGCATTAGTTAAAAAACAATTACTAAAAATAAAAATAAAAAATTAGTAGTTAAAAATAGATCTAATACTTACAGTACCTATATGTGTAACAACTTTATAATTGTCGATTAGTGGTATCTCCATCCCTTAATAGCCACAGACATCGAGTATGATGGCGATTCCTCACCACCTGGCAATTTAGTAATAATACTCACATTTGGGAGGAGACGAAGACCGGTGGTAGTACTAGTATATTAATGTGAATATCAATAAATAAACCTACCTACTATCCAGTAAGACTAACAATGCATATAGTACTAGCACATACGCGCGTTGAGTGTTGAGTGTTGAGAGAGAGAGAGCTACTGATAGTGATACTGATAGCATAGGTTGAAAAGAAAATGAGTAGTGATTCAGATGAGATGAGGTATGCAGTATCAGCAAATGTGAACGTGGGCAACTTTGTAACGGTGAGGCCTTCTTGGTTGGAGGGAGATGCTATTATTAATTTCAAGATATGGGAAGAGCAGATGCTGTGTCTGCTGGAGAGCCAGGACATGGCGGGGTTCGTCGTCGACGGTGAGCTCGAGCCTCCTATAAAAGAGGAGAGCGAGCAGCTTTACAAGGAGTGGCGAAGGCGGGATAGGCTCGTCAAGGGCTGGATCTTAGGATCCATCGGTAAAGAGTCTAAAGACGCCCTCCACGCAGTGTGGGACCAGCCCACCGCCAGGTCAACATGGTTAGAGCTTCACCGCTTTTTCGAGACCAGTAAGTTGTTACAACTCACACCACCTGGGAACGAGCACGAGAACGAGAATGAGATCGAGCACGAGCACGAGAACGAGAGTAGTAAGTTAGCTTATCCATTATTTTTCGACGAATGTACGTTGTAAGAATTCACACCACTTTACTTCATTCACTAATTTCATTCTCATATTTTGTTACTAGGGGATTTCAAGCACGAGCACGACAACTCGAATGGGGATCTCAGGTTCCAGAGCGAGCACGACAACGATAGTTGTATAAATTCCTTATCCAATTTCCACCGGTTGATTCATTCCATCAGTTTGCATTAATTCACTAATTTTAGTCTTATCTAGTATCAACGATTTACATTAATTCTTTACATCCATCTCACATTTTTTTCAAAATTTTATAAATAATCAACAGTCGTCGCATTTTTCTCAGCCTATATATAAGTTGCATTTTTATACTGGTAATGTATAATTAAAAATATATATATATATAGTCATTCATCATGCTCTTTTCCTACAGCAGCAGCAGGTGATGTAGATTATATGGCACTATACAAAGCAGCACAAACAGGCGACTGGTACACCGCGGAGAAAATCTTCAAGAATAAACCTGAACTTACCAAAGCAAAGATCACTTCATACTCAGAAACGGCTCTACATGTAGCTGTTTCGTCAGCAAGAGCAAGGATCTTTGTGAAGAGACTGGTGGAGTTGATGTCTCCGGAAGAGCTTGCCATCAAGGATTCTTCTGGGAATACTGCCTTACACAATGCTGCCATTGTCGGAAACTATCGGGCAGCACATGCTCTGCTTGAGAGAAATCCAAACCTGTTGTATGTTCCGAGTTATGGAAACAACCGGCTGCCGGTGCTAGAAGCAGCCATAAATTGCCAAAAGCTTAGCCTCCGGTACTTAATACGCAAGCACGAGATGGACAACCGTTCATTTTTCGAGGGCATGCTTGGCATCCAATTGTTGAATGAAATAATAGCTTCTCAATTTGTTGGTAAGTTGATCATTTCTATTTTTCTACACTTTCACTTGCACATATATTTATCCTACCTTTTTTCCCTGTTAGATATTGCACTAGATTTGGTTTACATGTACCCGAATTTGACTCTGCTAACAAATGAGGACGGTACATCTGCACTCTCAAAACTCATAGCTGCAACCTACACCCTATTCCGAAGGACAGAAAGCTTGTTGCAAAGATTTGTCTACCATTGTAAGCAATGTCTATATTTTTTTCTCCTTTTTTTTGTTTCAACTGCGCCTGAGTACAAATTCCTAATGCAGGCATTCCTGTACAAAGGCTTCAATTTGAAGCTCGTGCTTCTGACATTGAAAATTTATGTGGCAATTGCGAAACAATTATCGACAACTGCAGTGTGATTTGTATAGGAAAGTTACTTTCCAGTACTACTGTATCTTTCAGTTTGATTCATTTACTACTGTATCTTTCAGTTTTATTCATTATACAAAGTATTCCCTTCGTTCACTTCATTTGACATGCTATTATTTTATATCTCGTATGTATTCATTCTATAGGGCAAATGGAGTGGAACAGAGATAGTACTAACTATAATGCAGTTTTGATTCATTTACTATTAGCTGCCATCGTACAATGTGCTAACTATAATGCAGTCTAATAATATTGTTGGTTGATTTACAGTATACGAGAAGCTGCGATTCAAAATTCGGAAGGTAGTCGAATTTTTAGGTAACACTCTAGCAAGCTTATATGATTAGTCGTCTGTCAACTCAATCGGTATGATTTTGTGTGTGTTATGTAAATTGCATCATGTTTTAGTGCCTAGAGTACTAAAGGAACTGAAACGGAAGAAAGCAAACCATCAACAAGCATTGCAGCTGGCCCAATACTTGTGCGACCAAATAGTATGTCAGTTGCCTGAAAAAGAGGCTCTAGAGATATTCAAGAAATCGATCTTAGTGGCTGCAAAGTATGGCGTGATGGAGATTGCGGAAATGATCATAGCCAAGAAGCCTTCGGTTATTTATCATGTGGATCCTGAGACTGGCATGAATATATTTCACCTGGCTGCAAGTCTTCGTTATGAGAATGTTTTCAACCTCATCTATAGTATTAGTGTGAGTGACCGCAGATATATGTCAATTTTTGACTCGACTGACTATTCCGACAACAATTTGATGCACATATGCGGGAAGCTAGCCTCTCCTGAAAGTCTCGATCTTGTTACTGGTCCGGCTTTGCAAATGCAGCGCGAGATACAATGGTTTAAGGTAAGGTAAAACATTTGACACGAATGTATGTTAAAGAAAAAAATGAGATTTTTTAATATTCTCTTGTGCAGGAGATGGAAAAATTTGTTAATCCTTCACGCAGAACAAGGACGAACAGAGATGGGCTACCACCTCAAATGCTATTCTCAATAGAGCACAAAAGCCTGAGAGCTGAAGGCGAGGGTTGGATGAAAAACACTTCCAACTCATGCACTGTCGCTGCAACACTGATTGCAACGGTCATGTTTGCCTCGGCTTTCACCGTTCCGGGGGGGCTCGAATCCACAACCGGCGTCCCGTTGTTTGCAGGACAAACCGCGTTCAGCATATTCGCCATTGCCGACACCATCTCTCTCTTCACATCCATATCCTCCGTGCTGGCCTTCCTATCCATCGCGACCTCAAGATGCGAGGAAGACTTCCTGTACCTGGCCAAGACGCTGAGCGTGGGCATGTTCACCCTCTTCATCTCCATCCTGTTTATGCTGCTTGCCTTTGGAGTTGCACTCTATCTCGTTCCCTACGCAAAGGTGACGTGGTTTCTCTGGGTGTTGGCGGCAGTTGCTGTCTTGCCGGTCACGCAGTTCGTGCTGCAACTGTTCCCGCTCCTCATGGACGTCGTCTCTTCGACTTATGGCCCTGTCATATTCGGAAAGACAAGCAACCGTGTTCTCTATTGATAAGTTGGTAAGTTTATTGATTGATCCCCATGTTGTTAGGGTGCTTTACAAGAACAGAGTTTTTCATCAAGTGATGTGATGGAATGGCGTATTGTGTACCGATGTCTATTTATATTTGTGTACCGATGTCGGAACTACCCGTAATAACGAACTTGCAATATATTTTCGTTCAACAATTTCAATATATTATGAATTGTAATAATGTTGCATTCTTCTATAACTCATCCATTATAGTGTTTATAACTATTTTATTAGCATTCAATCTCTTCTTACTCTTCAAAACTATCGAACCAAAGATACGAAATCATGTGTGTTCCTTCAAAACTAATAAAAATTGAGATTTAAGACACAATTATGACACAAAATTCGAGACATAGGATTACAAGTATGTGGGGTTAATTCAATTTCTCAGCGAATTAGGCCCATAAAATTTAAGCAAACTTTATATGAAGTTGGGCTTTTAGATAAGGCCCAAGCCCAACAACTTGAATCATTAGGTCAAGATCCCCCGCCTTTTCCGTAAGCGAATCCAGTCCGTCAAATCCCTACGCCTTCTCATATCAACGGACCAGATTCAGAATCCGCGACCGCCAACCGCACGCGCCCGGCTTCCTGAAATCTCGCCGTCAAATCCTACCCCGTTGATTCAAATCCTACGGTCCATATGCATAATCCGCGTCAACAGAAACCAACCAATCACATCGCGTCCCCTCTCTATATATTCCCAATCTTATCATCTCTCCTTCCCTCCATCAACACATCGCCTCATTCTTCCGCAATCCGAAAATTCCATTAAACCCTCTCACTTCCTAATCTCTCTCTCTCTAACCCACTGTAATGGCACCCAAGGCAGAGAAGAAGCCGGCCGAGAAGAAGCCGACGGAGGAGAAGAAGTCGGCGGTGGCCGAGAAGGCTCCCGCGGCGGAGAAGAAGCCCAAGGCCGGGAAGAAGCTGCCCAAGGACGCCGCCGCTTCCGGCGACAAGAAGAAGAAGAAGGCGAGAAAGAACGTCGAGACCTACAAGATCTACATCTTCAAGGTCCTGAAGCAGGTCCACCCCGACATCGGAATCTCCAGCAAGGCGATGGGGATCATGAACAGCTTCATCAACGACATCTTCGAGAAGCTCGCCCAGGAATCCTCAAAATTGGCCAGGTACAACAAAAAGCCCACCATCACTTCTCGGGAGATTCAGACTGCTGTGCGATTGGTCCTCCCCGGAGAACTCGCGAAGCACGCCGTTTCTGAAGGAACTAAGGCGGTTACCAAGTTTACTAGCTCTTAGGTTTTCGTTTCCCCCCTTTTACCCTAGTTTTTGTGTAGTGGATAGTCGTTTTCTGATTTTTCTAGGGTTAGTTACTTTCTATGGAATGTTGAATTTCGCCTACTTTGATCATGAATCATGAATGAAATTGATGGATTTTCTCATATTTGTTTCTATCTTATATATGAATTAGTCTCAAAAAACTGAGATTACATACAGCAGAATTTAGGAATTGGATCTAATCAATATCAGCATGAACGTAATCAACAAAAATGAAGTTTTTCTGCAGATTGTTTACGTAGTAAGCCAATCCTGCGCTTAGAATCGCTATTGCACCGAGAATCACACGCAGTTGCAGTTCGGAAGGTATTCCGGCAGTTGCTGCGCACGCAACTGAAGCGCCTATAAAAAATTTCTGCAGTTTCTCGAAGTTATCATGTGCGCTCTTGCACGACGAACACTTGAGTGTGTGTTGCTCGAATCGATCCATCATCTGAAAAGGTAGTGGAAATTGTTTAGCTAGTTTGTTGATTGCATTTGTTGCTAGGAGATGTTGAAGGATTTGTACCTGGCGTTTGGAAAGAACTGTAGAAGGCAGGGGCTGTTGGTCGGTGGTGCCGAACCATTGGGGCTGGCTGTTGCCGTGTCGTGAGAGCCAGTTGCGGAATGCTAATACGAAACGGTCGGCTTGTGTTGGGGTGAAGGTGAGTTTCGTATACTGCTTGTTTACATCTTCCCTTGGTTGTGAAAGGAAGGATTTTTCTTGACCTTGGAGTACAATCATGTCTCCGTCGTATACCTTGTTCGAAGTCCAGTGCTCATGCCATCGAGGCACCACCTGTTTTCCCAAATCGGTCAAAACAAATGGAAGTATGAGGGGGATAGAGAAGGGGAGGGAGAGACGTAAGATTAGTACCTGCCACCATTGAGGGCCTGGCATAGTGAACTGGAAGAAATTTCGAGCACTGCAAACGATAGAACGGGTCTTTCCAGGTGCCATTGGAACGTTGAAGGAACAAATCCATATCACCCATTTTTGGTCACCAACAATCGGAAGCTTAGTGTCGATTTCAATCCTGATTGTAGCGAAGCAACAGTTACAGGAGAGTACAAGTATTGTCAAAAATATAGAGCATTATGGAAGATGATAGGAAAATTAGAGAAAGGTGCTGAGCTACTGCAGTAGGGAGTGGGCAGAATCCAGTTAAGAAGACTAATATGCAACCTTAGCTACAATTTAGCAAGAAACGAGCTTACTTATTAATGTAGTAGCACGGTGCGACAAACTTAGAACTGATTCTGGGATTGCCATCATTTGCACCAGCAAAACCCCAAGGTCCACTCGCTTCCATCTTGAAAGGTAAGGGCTTTGCTCTATCTCTTCTCCCAGTAACCTGTTACCAATGTTGTATGTTATAAACTGTAAAAGATGATATAGCCAACTATAGATGAGACGAGGACGAGACTGGTGCAGAAATGCTGCTATAGTCAAGCCCAGAATAATGGATTATTACTAAGCCTTACTGGTAATGATTATGGTAATCTTGTTTTAGCAGAAACTACAGGAAAAGGGAAACAATTGTGAACTTAATCTGGTCAATGCTAAAACCATCAACACAGATGAATGAGAGTAGTCGCGATAAACTCCTATCAAATTCCCAGGCCCTCTAAAAGTGCACTTGAACATTATCATTATTGCACCCACTATTCAGAGTTTTATATGAGAAGATAGCCATTTCTCAGTTCTTCTCTAAATCCCAGATAACTTGTACTCCTATTAGTTATTCTAGCCTATTAGCATCTTACCTTGTGATGTGCAAAGTCAATGTGGGAAGGATCAGACACATTCTCCATGAGCGTATCATATCCATAGTATAAATCACGCTGAATTGTCACCGATGAAAACTCAGGCTTGTCGAAATCATCAGGCAACCTTAAAGAAAAACAAGTTAATTATTCGTAAACAGTCCAAAGAATTCTTAATTAACTAAACCAGCCAACTCATCTCCCCATCATTTAATACTAAAATAATCAACTCAGCACAACATTAAATAATCATATCAATCCATAGAGAAAGTATAGTTAGTTAGTTAGTTATTAAACAATAAAAAAGAATAACACATTCTTAAACAATCAAGATGCAGTTGGAATACAAAAACAACATAAATAATTGGATAAGGGTGGAAAAATAGTTACTTTGGAGGCATGGTGGCTTGAGCTCTTTCAAAACCATTCTCATCAGGCCAGACAAAGAGAAGGCCCTGAGAAACCATGGTCGGAAACCTCGTTGCACATGCTCTCGGCGACTTAACTGCACGCGCCTCCGGCCCTTCCGAGGCTGCCTGAGGAATCCGAGTGCAGGCGCCGCATCCATCAAAAGACCACCCATGGTAGGAGCACTGCAAATGCCCGTTCTCATCTATCCTTCCTTCCTACAAGAACAATCAACCAAATTCTCATTTAATTTGAGATAGCTAACAACTAGGATCGAGAAATTCAAGAATCAAGACTACTCACTGATAGAGGAGCGAGCCTGTGTGGGCATTTGTCGTCGAGAGCAACCCACTGGGAAGCAGATTTGTCGAACCAGAGGACTAGATCGCGGTTCAGCAGCTGAAACGGCGTCGGATAACGAGGGTCGAGATCTTCCACGAGGGAGACAGGGTACCAGTGATCTCTCCAAGAGAATTTCGAGTCGGAATCCTCAATCTCGATCGCAGGGTCTACATTTTCTTGACCTTCCTCGGATACGGCGGCGCCAGGAACTGACGGCGGCGCGGCAACACGCAGCCGATCCTTGAAAATCTTCTTCCTATTCTGTGAAGCAATTCCGCAAACACTTGGCGAGCAAAACGAAACTCGGGGCATATTATTCACAGAGGAGGAGGAGAAAATCGGCGCTGACGCAAATAGCGAAATGACCACCATATTCTTTGGAGTGATCGGAGATGCAGCAGTTCCCACAACTAAATTCGATAGCTTATTTCATAAAAAATCAATCTTTCTTGATTAGTGATTAAATTTGAATCGGAAATTGGTTGTGAAAAGAAGAATTGTGGGGTTGGAAGAAGGCTTTGCGTGCAAGACTGAAATTGAAGAGTGTTCTTTTCTGGAATCATCTACCATTTCTCGACCTTGATTAACTGCAAAATTTTGCTGAATTATTAACAGTGACTGCAGATATTTTGTGTGTTCCAAATTTCTTCTTTTTGTCAAGCACAGAATTTTGGGCCACGAAAATACTTTCCCATTTTATTTAGAGCAATAAAAAACATATGGTAAAAGAATTATTTTGAGTTTATTTAATCTTAAGTTAAAAAAGGCATGTAAGGAATTAGATTGAGTAGTGAAAGTACATAAATTAGTTTTGATAAATTAGAACATTATGAGATGAGCATATGTATGAGGTATCAAATTATACTATCGTAATAAATCTCTAAAGCGCAAATTTAAGCTTGTTTTGGAGCACGAGCATGGTGGTGGTGGCGGCCTTGACTTGGAGCATGAGCACGACGGTGGTCATGGTGGTGGCTAGGGCTAGGGGCATGGGCATGGTGGTGGTCGTGGTGGTGGGGGCTAGATTTAGGAGCATGAGCATGGTGCTCGTGATGGTGGTGGCTAGGGCTCGGGGCATGGGCATGGTGGTGATGGGGGCTTGATTTAGGAGCATGAGCATGAGCATGGTGCTCATGATGGTGGTGGCTAGGGCTAGGGGCATGAGCATGATGGTGGTGGGGGCTTGATTTAGGAGCATGAGCCTTGTGGTGATGATGGTTACGAGGCGGTGGAGCGTGACGCGGCTTAGGCCTATACATAAATGAATCAAGATCCATCATCTCCTCCTGATCTTCCGAGATTTCATCGGGTAGATCAGAATCAGACAATATCAAGTCCTCTTCGTCTACTTGTACATCTTGAGCGTTTGAGAGGGAGACGAAAAACAAGAGACCGAAAATAACCGCGAAAAGGTAGACGGTAGACATTTTTCAAGCTTCTTGAGATGATGGATAAGTTGATAGCTAAGAGTGCCCTTTTATATTGGAAGTATTGTTTGGGACATTAATAAATTAAATTTAATGACACTTAAATTAAATCTTCCTTGGTTAAGTTTATGAATCTGAAAAGCATTTATGTATTCAAACTTTCAGTTTCAAGAATTAAACATAGTAGTAATGACTTACCAATTTTAATCAGTAATTAAATCGAACTAAAAATACTCCCTTCACACTGTATCAAGTTAATTGTGATTTAACTAAATCGACGATAATTTTCAATTGTTTTTTATCCCAACAAAATTAAGACGAAAATAAACGATTTAGGGAAAATTTAAATACGCAGAGGAAATTTAACAGTAAAAATTAAGGAAAGTTTCATACAGTAATAATCTAAGTTACCCATATCCTTTCAGTTTTTACCGCGCAAAATTAACGGTCTTAACGGAACGATTCTTTGACTTTTTCAACACTCGTATACACACATTGACACACTAATAAGCAAGCTGGTGAAATAATTACCCGATTTTCCTTTTTGATACATCCCGAGAAAAACATTATTTTTCCTTATTTCATAAAAAATTATTAAAAGAAAAATAGTTTTTACACAGCTATAAAAGATCGGAGTGGAGTATATGTTAGTGAATTACTGTTATTTTGGGGTTGATTAAGGCATATATATTAACATTTATTATTATTATTATTATTATTATTATTATTATTATTATTATTATTATTATTATTATTATTATTATTATTATTATTATTATTATTATTTGTACTTTTACAGTTCGTCTTCACTAATCAATGGTGTATATATAACTTTTCTTTAATTTAATTTCAATTATGTGATAAATTTGTAGTATATTGTAATAAGCCTTTCCATTTCTTCATAGTTTTTCATATGTAATATGTATAATTGTTAGATATTGTAGTGAACAATAATTTAAACAATACTAGAAGTAACAAGATGAAAAAAGATGATATGAATAAAAGGTGGTGTAGTCATATATTAAATAAGCTCTATAATATGAGACTCAACAGTAAAGTGAAAAGGAAAAAAAGTTGTGCTATTTCGATCTTCATAATCTTTTCGGTCCAAACTTAATCGAGTAATGGATCATGTGCGTGGTTGTTGCTGCCGAGACCGAGAGAATGAGCATAGTGGTGGTGGTGGCGGCGGTGGCGGTGACGGCCAAGAGCTGGTGCATAGCGGTGGTTGTCTTCGCTCTGAGCATCGCCGTCATAGTAGTGGTGGTGGTGGCGATGGTGGCCTTGACTGGGAGCATCAACGTCATGGTGGTGGTGGAGGCGGTTGTGGTGGTCTGGAGCTTCTGCATGGTGGTGGTGGTCTTGACTAGGAGCACTAGCATCGTGATGGTGGTGACGATGGAGGTCTTCTTCTAGGGCATGGTGGTGGTGGCCTTCTTCACTAGGAGCATCGCTATCGTGGTGGTGGCGGTGGTGGCGGCCTTCGCTAGGAGCATCAGCATCGTGGTGGTGGCGGAGGCGGCTGTGGTGGTCTGGAGCTTCTGCACGGTGGCGACGGTGGTGGTGGTCTTGACTAGGAGCACTGGCATCGTGGTGGTGGTGGCGGCGACGACGGTGAAGTTCTTCACCTAATGCAAGGTGGTAGTGGCTTTGACTGGGGGAATCGACATCGTGGTGATGGCGAGGAAGGCGGTGGTGGTGGTGGCCTTCACTAGGAGCATCAACATCATGGTGGTGACGGAGGGGGTGGTGGTCTGGGGCTCCTACTCGGTGGTGGTGGTGGTGGTGGTGGTGGTCTTGACTAGGAGCACTAGCACCGCGGTGGTGGCGACGGTGGAGTTCTTCACCTAGTGCATAGTAGTGGCCTTCACTAGGGGCATCGGCATCCTGATGATGGCGGCGGTAGTGATGGCCTTGACTAGGAGCATCAGCATCATGGTGGTGACGGAAGCCGTGGTGGTGGTCTTGACTAGGAGCATCATCATCATCATGGTGGTGGCGGCGCATGCCATGGTTGTGACCTTGACTCGGGGCATCAGCATCGTGGTGGTGATGATGGAAGCGATAGTGGTGGCCTTGACTAGGAGGATCAACGTCATGGTGGTGGCGGAGGCGGTTGTGGTGGTCAGGAGCTTGTGCATGGAGGTGGTGGTGGGGTTTCGGAGGCAGAGCTTGTTCGTGGCCACCACGAGGTGACGGGGCACGATCCAGCCAGCTTTTGGATAAAGCCAGAGCCCACAGTTCTTTCGCCTCTTCTAGGAGTCTATTGGCAAGACTAAAAATCGATGATGTTGAATCTTCTTTCTCTACATTTTGAGCGTTAGCTGCAGTAATCAAGAACAAGAGACCAAAGGCTAACACCAAGGAATAGGCACGAGACATCTTTAAACTTTTCTTGATGAATAGATTGCAAACAAACTAGTCCTTTTATAGTATAGATTTACAAGTTTGTAACCGTTAAAATTAAAGCTAATGCATTAAATTGGAAGTTACATTACTTGATTTATCTATAGCACTTAAGTAGAGAACATAAAAGAAACAACATTCTTGAATTTTTATTTTTGACCTCAACTTTTACACTGTAAATACACATTAGTTATTAAATAAACATGGAAATAAGCAAACTATTTCTTGGGATAGATCTTCGAATCGGGTCCGATGTCGCGGGAACCGGTGTTGATGTAAGGTCCTCGGAAAGTAGCTTGAGGAGGCAAGGCCTTCGATGAGTCGATCACCGGACCCTTGGATGACTTCGACCTATATGTGCAGCAATGAATTGTAGAGATGATATCAGATGGAGGAAATTAGGTGCAGTGAAGAATTTTATCGAAGATTAATCGTTGTTTGACAAGTTCACCTACGCCATGTAGAAGGGAAATGCCAATCCTGCTGATGCAAAAGCTACTAAGCCTGCAGCCACAACGACATTGCGCTTTCGTGACATAGAGTTTTTTTATAAGGTATACCACCTGAGAACAGAGGAAACACGAAGGCTAGAATCAAATGGCAAAACTTAGCAGCATTGTAAAGCAGAAACCAGTTGAAATAAAGGATAATTGCACCAGAAGCAGAATTTATAAAACGGTTGGTAACAACGAAATACAAGTGGAACCAACATAGTTAGTCACATTCTTGATCACTGGAAGCCTAGAACAGTATAGCTTAACTACGAAGATGCAGAGTAAACTGAAAACTCCTAGCATATACTTGCACATAAACTCAAGAACTCACTCGTGTTACATTAGCATATAACTGTATGCATGTGATGTTGATATGGAGCCCCTTTAATCAAAATGTAAGTCGGAGTTACCAAAGATTCCAGAGAGTCGAACATAGTACATATTTATGCCAAAGTAAAGCATAGATGAAATGCCTCTTATGCAACAATCAGTTATCAGTAGTAACTTGATCAGATCAAAATGCCTCTTCTTCAATCACAGCAAACGGACTAAATCTTCAAGAAGATATAGTCGACAGTCCATGAGCAAAATCACATAATACGTAGTATATCCGTACTCCTTCTTCCGAAACTCATGCTTCTACAGCTCTACTAGACAACACTCTGAATCATGGCAAACCATAGAGAATCAAAAGCCAATCATGGGACTTGATTAAATGGCAACTATTTGTTATTTTCCAATTTTTGTTTTCGACTCGAGGGTTCGCAATGCAGTTTCAAGCATCCCCTCCTTTCTTCCTTGTAACAGCACAGTAATTTTTAAAAATTCACAAACACTAATCATCTAATCTCAAGTCAAAGCTGCAAGAATAGTTCAAGGAGGAAGAATTTACCTATAATTCAAAACCATTATCTAAGCCGATCAAAAAGGAAACCATTTTCATCAAAGAGGCACACTCAATTTGATAATCAAGAGCCCTAAATCACCAACTCACAAATTACTTTTGCGAGAGATAATAATGAAGCAATCGTATTCGTAATAACTAGATATGCAGAAGACGCTTTCCAGCTACTAAACAAGCAAATGCAATAATTCAAGCAACGGCATTGGCATCATCAACCATTCACAGAGCAAACACAAATCTTCAAATTCGATTCCAAAATTATATCAGTCGCAAATATTTGCCGGAAATTAATGACTCACGGGATAATATCTATGCAGCCACCGCCGCCGCCGCCGTCTCGTCGGGTTGGAGCTGAGTGCTGAAGCTTCTAGAAGCACTGTTAGATGAGACGAAGATGAGCAGAAGCACTATAATTACGAAATTGAAATTGGGCCGGGCAAATAATTGGGCCCAATTAAGTAAAATTATTTGTCCTGGCAAAATTGGGCCCAATTATGTAAAATTATTGGGCCTGGGCTAAAATCAGCGTATTCATTGAGCCCAATGAGTACCAGGCCCATAGCCATTAATCTTTTCCCTTCATAATTTGCAATTGCAACAAATTTTTAACTGTTTTATTTATAAAAATACAAATTAAACCGCCATTATTAGTCTTATTGTACGATTATATATACGAATACTATCAAAAAGAAGGATGGCAAAGCTTGTTACTTGACTAACAAATTAATCTGTTTACTCACATTCGAACCTTTCTCAGCACTACTTCAAATTATTAGTATTTGTTGGCATTTCTCGAATAGATGATTACGAAAGTAGCTCGATCATAATCTTCATTTAAACGTGTCATAAGTGTTTTTCATAAACGTTAAAATCTTTCGGTATCAATGCATATACAACACTCCGTCGAACAGAAGGGACAAATTTTCGATCTATCTTTCAAAGAAAACAAGTTTCCAATCGAAGTCATAACGTCTAGTGAACATACACAGCACAATAATAAGATTGAAGCAATTCTAATACCGCGAAAAACGAGTAAAACTCAATGAAATTGTACACCGCAAATAAGCAGTTACCGCACAATGACGATACCTGTATGTATACATTCTAAATCTACACAGATAATGAGTTTAAGGGCTCCATCCATAAGATACATACGCAAAGTGCAGTCGAGATTAATGAGAGTAACCGATATGGAGAGTTCGGTCTAGATGAATCTAAGAGCAAAACCTTGTGAAACCGCAAGCAAAAGACACCAACAGACTACGAAACTGATACACACGGGCAGCTACATTGGCAAAGCATTTGGGCATAACATCAGGAATAAAACTTTCTTCGTCATCACATAGAATGAAAAGAAATGCAGCAATCACTAAACATAACCTCCAAAGGCGGAGACAGTTAGTGATATGCAGCAATGTTACTAGTATGAATCGAACAGACTTTCTGAAGCAATGCAGAGAATGGTCAGTTCCCTATCAAACGCCTGAGTTTTGGCAAACGTATAACTAACATAATGCTAGAATGCTTTCTTTGTTCGCATTCAATCATATACTTAGATAATATATTAAAACCAGGTAAGCATCAATAAAGCTGGTCTTCTACGAGCTTAGTTATCTATCTTAGATGACAAACAGTGACAATGCAAGAGAATGTCTACATAGCAACACTACGTCATTGAACATCTAACAAAGTAGTGATACATTTCTCAAGCCAACCACGTTCAATAAGTTGAAAAGGCGATTTCAACTTTGAAGTTCTACACAAATTTATCAGCCAGAGTTTCACCATTCACTCTGATTAGATCAAACACCTAAATAGCATAGTAGTATTTATATAGTATATATTCATATAGTGAGGCCACTTCCAAAGGATATGAGGATACACCTTTTTCGTGCAACACACAGCAAACAAGATATCGAGGAGCTCGACTTCACTTGGCAGCCATGGCTTGATGAACTTGATTGTCCTGCTGCTGCTGCAGTTGCTGCTGAAAGTTCAATGGCCTCCTGAAGAGCATGATGTGTGGCTCAGGACGGTGGATAGCATAGTGGACCCACCCACGGCTCTGTTGAACTCCAATAGCACGCCATTCGTTCTAACGAAAGGTGGAAAGAACAATCAATCACAACGAACTTATAGCTTTCAAGATGAACACAGATTACAGTAACAAGTTGAACACAGATTTGTTTGGTTGCTGATCAAAAGTCCTATTCCATGTAACATAATCAAGATTATACGAAATCGCCGCTAATTCTAGAAACCAGATAGCCAGTAATAACAACATACGAGAACACTAACTGAAATTCACAATCGAATAGATCCAACAACTGATTGCGCCACTAATATTCAACGAAATGGAGCTCATAATTCAATTCCATAGAACGAATTCGCCATCGTCGATTCCAACGGCAGAAACCCTAACCGATCAGCCAAAACATGCACAAAAACACCTAATCCCCAAATTTTCACTCTATAATCATGACCGATAGACTTACTTCGGAGAGAAGGCGATTTTTCGGGAGCAGTTTGGCAACCTCCGGCGGAAGAACAACATGTCTGTCGGAAAAGCAAAATCTCATAATTCGACAGAGATCCATACAGTAAATCCTCGTAAACAAACGAATTACCGTGATTTTAGTAAAAAATTCAGCGATTCGAAGTGGATGAAACTCACCTGTACTCGTATGCATCATCAAAGTACTTCTCCGAATACTGGATCTGACCCATTTTCTCTTTCACCGTAGAAACACTGATGAAACTCTACGATTTCTGCAGGAAAAATCAACCAAGGATCCAAACGTTAAATTACTACGGATATGAAATTGAAAATTGTAAAGGTTTCGAGTGCGTTTCCAGAGACTACGAAATTCACCTTCGCGCTAGAGAGAGAGAGAGAGAGAGAGAGAGAGAGCGAAAGAAAAATAAATATAAATAAATAAATGGCTCCACGAAACAGTGAAAATAAATTTACACGTAGTTCTTAAAGGTTGATATTGGAAATTCATTATTTGAATTTCAATTTCGAACATTTTTCCCGCTTTTATAATTTATCACTAGTAAGCACGATTTGGTCTAATCTTTAATTTATGTGTTAATTTATGATTTACTCTTGATAGGCTTAAATGTTTATATATGATCATGCATTCCGATTGATCGAGCTCGAAAACACGATGTCGAAATCAAAGAAGGTTTGGTGTAGGGATGTAAACGGGGTAGGGTGCACTACATATAGAAATCGTCAATTGTCCCTAACATATGTGATATGTCTCACCCAATTAAATGAGACACGATTATCCGTTTTAACATATGTGATATGTCTCACCCAATTAAACGAGACACGATTATCCGATGAAAAACGGGTATCCAACCAAACATGCTAATTTTATTTTATTTTTTTATAAATATTTTTTAAATAAGAATATTTTTTTTAAATACTACTCGTATGCACCGTACTACTACTAGTACTACAGTATCTACTATCTAGCTTTATAAATAAGCACATATTTTCACTTCATTATTTAAAAAAAAAAAAAAATCCCAATAAACTATCTAATAAATTACGTTTAGATTAAAGTTTTACATTAAATAATCTAAAACATAATCCAAAAACTTCTAGAACTAGGATTCATATACCACTTAATAATTAAGCTAACCCTAAAACCTTCTATATATATTAGCGCAGCTATTAAAAAACAAGTACACCCAATCTCGAAACAAACCCTCAACGATGAAGTCATCATCGTTGGGATTCACCAAACTCAAGAAATTGGCGAAGAAGCCATGGAAGAAGTTCACCACTAAGGGAGCCCCAAAAGGGTGTTTTCCGGTGGACATAGTTGGCGGAGACGAAACCGTCCGATACGAAGTATCAACCGGGTTCCTCAGCACAAAGTGCGTCAAAGAGCTGCTCGAAGAGTACGCGGAGGAGATCGGGGCACAGAAAGAAGGCGCCATCAAGCTGCCGTGCACCGCCCAGGAGTTTGAAGTTGCGTTGTACAAAGATCGAATCAACGCAAGATTGTGCATAAGCATGTAGATATAACAAGAGTGAGTATATGTAAATGCAGAGGCACAAAAGTATATTAATGAAAAAAAAGAGATTGGGACAATTTTTGTTTCTCGTACGTATGTATGTGTTTGTTTTCTTATGTATGTGTTGTGTGATTGTATGAATTTCGGTAACGGCGTTGATTAGGGTTCATAGTTTTCTTGGTTTCTTGCATGTGTTTTCTTGATTTATTGCATGTGTTTTCTTGATTATCTCTTGTTTAATTTTCAAGATTGCAACGTTAATTATGTAATTAACTAGGTACGTAACGATAATTCAACTCTGCACTTTTCATCCAATTTGAACCCAATTTATTTTTCCTGTGATTTTTTAATATAGTATAATGTTTTAATTGGTTTCTCTCTTCGATGAAAAATCTGATAATAATTCGTTAGAGAAGTATTGTTCCCAAAAATAAATAGTTAGGGTTTACAAAATTAACATGTCAATTAGCGTATGAACTATATGGGATTTTGTTTATTCCCAAATATTTGTTTACCTGAAAATAACGCGATCGGAATAAGGTTCTGATTTTTCTTTTATTTTAGTTTTTTTTCCTCTTTATTCTCAATTGACCTAAAACTGTAGTTCAGGATTCCGATTTTCAATTGGCCTAATACTACCATTGATGTGACAACGTCACATTAATATTTTTTTCCCCCTAAATTATAGTATGGCCATGTCACGCCAACAATGAGTTTATGTTGAATTAAAAATAAACAATCCGCATTTGATGAGAACTTATTGCAAGGACGATAATTGATAATTAACATTCTATCATGATCATTTGTGGTAGTTACACGCAATATTCACTAGAAAGAAACACTGATATTATCTATTACACCGATAGATGATTGTCACGTATTAAAAGTATTTACATCGGTACAATAGGAGATATTACCCCAAATTACAATAGACGATCACATCCGAGAAAGAACAACCTTCACTAGGCTTTCCTTTGTTCAAAAGACCGACTATAATTATCTTGAAAACTAAGCAAAAAAGATCCACCAATATATTCACAAACACACACACACATAAACATCATCCAAGAATCAAACATCACATGATGTTCCTTTTTTGTTGCTTTCACTCCTGGAATATTTCTTGAGTTCCATGCAAGAAATCGTAAAGAACCACAAACTTAACCCACTCTTCTATACACATGCATATATATCTATACAACCAAACCCTACTAACAATCATACACTTTACCCAAGAACCTCTAAACCTCCTCCCCGATCATGTCAAACTCTACGGCGTCGGCAAAGCCGCCTCCGGTGGTGGAACCGCGGCAGCCGCAGGCGGCGCGTTGCCTGGCCATCGTCTTGCTCGTCGTCATCCTAATCACCCTCCTCCTCGTCGTCATAATATGGCTAGCCGTCATGCCCAAGAAGCTCATCTACTCGATCGAGCACAGCTCGATCAACGGCTTCAAATACACGGCCGGCGGCGGCGGCGGCGAGGGCAGAATCAACGCCACCTTCCACTGCCTTCTCCGGTCGAGGAATCCGAACAAGAGGGTCTCCTTCTACTTCGACAAGATCGACGTGGATGCGAACTACTACGGGGAGACGATCTTCTCCGGGGAGAAGGTGGTGGCGCCGTTCCATCAGCGGGTGAGGAACGTGACGGACCTGGAGGTGGAGTTGGCGGCGAACGGGACGGCGCTCCACGGCAAGGCGGCGGAGGAGCTGAGGGTGGAGCAGGCGTCGGGGAGCGTGAAGATGGAGGTGAAGATCGAGGCGAAGATAAGGATGAAGATCGGAGTGTTCAAGGTTCGTCGGACGGTGACGGCGCGATGTGGGCCCTACGATGTGCCCTTCTCCGAATCCAACGGCTTCAAGCGGGTCGAGTGCGACACCGATATTTATTATTGACTTTCTTATTTATAGTTATATATACGTGAATAATAACGGTCAACCGTTTTTGAGAGTTTTATTTTTGAGATTTTTCCTTTTTATTTTTATTTTTATATAGTGTGTATTTTTTTGATGGTGTGTTTTGGGCTTGCTTGTTTGAAGTTGGCCCAAATAATTTAGTATATTGGGCTCGGGTTGGTAAATGGCCCATTATGTAATGTAATCCATATTCATATCCATTATTTATGGCCCACTAACACACGAGTTAATTAGCAAATTGCGAAAGGAAACGCATGCATCTTGTCGTGTAGCTGCTATTCGTATATAGATGGTAATTCAAACTTTATGAAAAACATTCCTATAATTCATGTTATGGCATAGGATTCTATTGTCACATGTCACTTGACTACAAACATGCAAAATAACACACAAAAATGGCCAAAGTACACAAAGGAAAGGACATTGCATCCAATGGGATAAACACCACTTGATATTTTCCATCAACATGGGCCTTGGGCCCACTTGTTATATTATTATTTTAATTTTTTTCATCTACATGGGCTTTGGGCCCACTTGATATCCTAAATTCTAATCCAAAGATTTATACTTAAATTAAACCCTTCGTCTCACTTTATCAGCTTCATATCTGTCTCGTTTATTTGTTCACTTTTTTTTAAATAGAAGTGTATTAACGCACACAAACACATTTTAAAATCTCTGCATCTCTATCTTTTTTATTACTATACTGCAATCAAAGTGTATTAACGAAAAAACCGAGCACATGTTTTATGTAACAAGACGACAAGGGTATGCACTTGCTCCCAACAAGAAGGCTAAAGCGGTGTGACAAATTATTTTTTTGAGGGGGTCTCTTTTTTACTTTTTTTATAAATAATTAATAATAAGCACTATTGATGTTGTGTTGCGGAGGGACAAATGTCCCATGGTACTTTATGAATAATTACAATGATTATATTAGTACTAATTAATCAAGGCTTATTTGCTGCCGGAGATAGTCCCATCATATTTTTATTTCATAGTCTAATTAAATATGTAATCTAATCTCATTTTCGTGATTTCTAAGGTTTCTCTAAAAGTGCATTTTACATTTGCTTACGTCACGATTTACATTGAAATAAGGCTTTCAAATTTTATAATCTATATTCTTTCATGATTATAATTATTTTAGATATCCTTAATTTTTGCATAAAGAGGGGGCTTTCTTATAGTTGTCATGTTGCCATGTTGAATAGATTCTCGCCCTCCTTTTTCCAAGCAACAACTTCAGCGGTTGAGATATATTGTTCTGCCTGTCCATGAAAATAGAGACGTAAACGTGGATCATCAAGCGCAGGATTGATACATACTCTAAAAGTCCGAAATAAGTTATTCTTCCAAAAACTTACCCGTTATCACGAAAATATTGAAACTCGAGCCGAAGCAACTTCAGCTTATTATGGAGTTAAACTAGTTCATTTATAACTTTTCATGTGCTTTACTAGAACATGTTTTTTATTGAATAAATTAACAAAATGGGCCTTGCCTTTTGATGTTTTCTTCCTTCACATGGGTTGCTTGGTGATTTACAAGCAAGATTAGTATAGTATGCAATTTCACCTAATTCTGGGTGTAGAATTCACTCATAGTTTGAATGCGATTTTCAAGAACACAAAATTAAAGTAAAAGTAAATAAATAGATTATTTATAAACTATTTTGGAAAGTGGAGTAGTTGAATCTGAATTTTCCCAAGTAGACCGGTCCACCTCTACAACCCAAGTCCATTTACCACTAAATCTGGGAAAGCAAAATAGCAAAATACGAAAGCCTAAAACTCCTTATAAAAAAAACGGAGGGAGTAATTAGTGTATAAATTTGAAATTTTAAAATTTTTGATAAATTTTCAACGCATACTATTAAATGCAATTTAAACAGGTAACATTTAAACTCTTATGCATTAACACATTTAATAATTATTCATTAATTACACTGTTCTTGATACAGTACTACAATGGGCCGGATCGGGCTGAATCCATCGGGCCGGTAATACAGTGGCCCATCATGGGTTGGGCCCACTGGCCAGCATTCAGTTTGGATCGATCCATTGCTTAAATGTGTCATAATCCTCACTTAATTTATCTTTTAAAAAAAATATTTATATAAATAAACGATTTTTGAATGATTCACAAAAAATACCGGAGAATCTGCAGCATAAATGCATAATATATTGTGGGTCTCATTAAAAAATAGACCACTATTATTCTTGTAATTCCACTTGAGGCCACGTGGTTTTCAGATTTTCATTCTACACAAAATCATTGAAATTTTCTCAAAAAATAAAATCATTAAATTAAATATTTTCGTTTTTATTTATTTATTTGTGTTATAGTGATAGTAAGTAGGTAAATGTTTTATCAACGTCTTGCCCCTCACATGGAAGGCTATGATTTCGGGTAGTTCAATTTCCACCTACTATATAATTTTCCAAGTACTACTATACTTTTTATAGTACAAATTTTCAATAATTTTGCATCATAATTTCTCCTATTAATTAATAAATTGCAAAGAGCAATGACTTTTTACTTTTGTAACGTACAACAAAATTATCAAATGGGTTGAATTGTGCTTACTTCAGAGAGGTGATGGGGGAAAACATAATAAAACAAAAGGTAAGGGGTGGTTTTGCAATAAAGAATTTGTTACCGTAAATTAAACAGAAAGGTAAAAGGAAATGGACACGTGGCGATCATCTGATAGTTCGGGGACATAAATAGACGTTAGAGTTACGGCAAAATTTCCGAGGTTAATAAATTAGACGGTGCCGCTGACGTCGTCATTCTCTCTCTCTACACATTTTTTTCTTTTCTTTTTTAGTTTGTTGTTACTGTTCTGTTCTTCCTCTCTCTCTCTAGATTGTCTTCTTCTCTGCAACCGTTTCTCTCTTTTCCCAACCTTTTCTTCCCTCCCTCTCTCTACATAATCTCTCAAGGTATCGGTGCGTTGAATGTGAAGAATTGGTGCCGCATAGTATTTGCAGAGAGGTACTCTCCCTCCTCCTCTTCCTATTTCTGCAATTTTTCTGTTTTTATTCGTTATCGTGAGATATTGTAGTGAAAATGGGGCGAGGTTTGTTGTTACAGTTGATAATTGTCATTACTGTGGTTCGATTCAAACATTGCTATTAAAATCGGTGCGATGAAATAGGAAATTATTGAATTTGCGTTTTCTGTAGATGGATTTGCGTGAGAGATAGATTCTGTATTGATGGGATGATTAGTGTTTAATCCTTCATTAAACCTAGAAATTGGATTCCTTCCTTCCTTGATTTCAATTTTGAAAGTGTCAGGAATTTAAACGTCGGTAGTTTGCTTTTGCTTCGCTTTTCCTTTTGGTTGAGTTGTCATTGGTCGGGACAAGATGGATCTACCAGTCTCTACCTTTTCCCTTTTCCTTTTTCCTTTTAGAAATCCCAATTTTGTTGGCATCTTTGGATTTGTTTTCCCCCTTTGATAGGCTAGAATTATCATTTCCAGAATCTAACATAATTTGGATCGCTTTTGTACTTGATTGTTAAACAAACCGAGTAAATTCTCAAGATCCTTTTGCAGGCATTGGTTGATGTTTGTGTTGACCTCGAAGTTGATCGGAAGGGCTGATGACGACTCGTGTTTGCGATGGATTCGTACGGTTGACTGTTTGTACTGAGAAGGTCTCAGTAAATTACGAACGAATGTGCAGTTTATTAACCTAACTGGCTCTCAATTCTCACGGTTAAGCACTGTAGTTAGTGTTTAATGTGATCAAGTTCGAAGGAGAATGGCTGTCGCTGGTTTGCATAATTTATCTGCTTTTGGTCCCTTCTTTCGAGAATCCCAATCTACTGTGTCGAGGCAATGGAGCGATGAGCCTGGTACCCCTCGAACACGGGCATCTCTTCTGCAGATGTGGCGAGAGCTCGAGGGTGACCACCGTTCTCATAGGTCGGGGGCTCGGAGAACTGCTTCTGATAGTCAGAGCTTGGGCCCTTCTTCACCAGTAGCACAAAGGAGTGACAATGGGCTTGATGATGCTGAGACTCGGGCTGTTACGGGTTCAGAAATAGACCACGATGATAACAACAGTATTGGATCAGAACAATCTAATGATTTGGGAGAGACGGAAAGGGAAAGAGTGAGGCAGATATTCCAAGAATGGACGAACAGTGGTGCCATAGGCCATTCGTCTAATGGCTTCCATCTAAATAACCGTCAATGGCTTGGTGAAAATGAGTGTGAGAGGGTGAGAGTCATTAGAGAATGGGTACAGATGAATGCTCAACAGAGAAATGATCAGGCTTCAAGGGAAGGAGGTAGTGAAGCCAGTTCTCCTATTGAGCAGGTTCGTGAAGGATTAGCTGTTAATCAACCAGAGACTATTGTACGTAGGCCACTTCGTAGATTGTGTGGCAGACAAACTCTGCTTGATCTTCTCCAGAGGGCTCAGCGAGAGAGGAAAGAAGAACTTCAGGGTCTGTTGGAGAACAGACCCGTCTCGGATTTCTCCCACCGCAATCGCATTCAGGTGGTTTATTTATGATGTGAAGCTATTTCCTGTACCGTCTGTTAACAGCTCTTATAATGATGAATTGTATTTAATTTGACAAGGTCAAGACTTGACTATTTGATTATCCTGGATATCTCACTAACTAGCTTGGACCAAATTCAGGCATTGCTTAGGGGCAGGTTTTTAAGAAATGAAACAATGGTAGCCGACACCAGACCATCTTCTGTGGCTGCAACGGAACTGGGTTTGCTTAGAAAACGGCATACTGTCTCTGGCCTTAGGTAATTCAGTATAGAAACTTATATCTGCTCCATCTTTGTTTTTTTATCATCCGGTGATATCATTGATGATTAATGAGGATTCTAGTCATTAATGTTATTTCTGTCAACAATAATTTAAGTGCTTAGGGTTGTAGTTCGTGCATTGCTTCATGTGATTCGTATTAAACGAACTCAAATTTAATGTCATTAACTGGAATTTGCCACTTAGCAATCTAGGAAGGTGTATATTTATTGCTCTTCTTAAACTGATGGTGTCATAATATGGCAAGCAGGGAAGGATTCATTTCCAAATTAGAAAATTCTGCTTCCACTTCAGCAAACGGTGCTGAAACTGATTCTTTATCGAGCGAGCAAACCCATTCTGAACAAGGGTCTACATTCCAAGAACAAGAGATGTCCAGAAATTCTGTAACACCACATCTGGAAGATAGTCCAGAGGGAAATGAAAGTCTGCAGGAACTTGAAAGAGAAGTTTCTGAAGTCGAGAACCAAGTTGTGAACGATGTGAGCAATCAAGAAGATGTATCTTCCATGAACGATGGGAATGTGCAAGAACAGTCGTCGTACATTGATGTTAACCCGCAGGATTCTTCGAATGATGTTGGAAGTGTCCATACCATAGAGGGCCAAATTTCGGATGACGCCTCATCCGATCAAGTATTCAACGTCGAGGAAACTGATAACAGAAGCATAGAAGAGACAAATGTAACTACAAGCAATGAATTGCCTTTGGAAACTGAAGACTTAAACTTCAGATCACCCGTTGACCTACTTCATGATCATTATGAATCGAGAAGTAGCGTAAGTTTTGCAGAGGAAACTGCCGCTCATACTACTGACTTGGAAGGAAATATGGATGAACAATATGACAGATCATTCGATTCTGCACGCGTAGATGAGCTCCACTACACTATAACTGGAGAAGCAATGGCTAGAAATTGGGAAGAAAGAAGCTCTGGTAATGAAGTGTACCGAGAAACATCCCAAATCAACACTGCAGAGCAAGATCAGATGCAAGAAACACAAGAAGAGTGGCAAGGCCACGACTTGCAGGAGGCTATCGATAGTTGGCTAGGTATGCCTTCTCCAGAGGTTGGTGCCTCCGTGGGAAGACTCGACTCATTCTACTACTCTGATGACGAAAATGATCACAGTATCGAACTGCGGGAACTTTTCAGCAGGTATGCAATTTAATGAAAAGTTCGTGTAATCTTCTTCTACAGATTGAAACTTCATAGCCACTGACATATTTTCTTTCTGGATGCAGGAGACGAGTCTCGAGTCTTCTTCGAAGTGGTTTCCGCGAGAGCCTTGACCAGGTATTGCAATCTCACGTGGAGAGGCAAGGTCATGTTCCGAGTGATTGGGAACAGGACAATGAACCCTTTTCTCCCAGCCTAGTTGATCGAGACCACGAAGAACCGGGCGGCGATCAAGCTTTGGATCTCTCTGCTGCTGCTGCTGAAAGAAATTCATTTGCTCCAACTTCGGCTCCCTTTGTCGCTGCTCCTCAACCACTCTGGGATGAGGAAATGCACGGGCCGAGCCTGCCTCACAACAACCTGACCCAGCATTTTGGAACGGTAAATTTCATGCTTCTTTAGATGTGTATCTTAATTTTAATCCTTTTTCCATAATAGGAGACTCGAATTTCTCGGTTCCTGATAAAAAATATTTGGTGTGTTAGGAGTGGGAGGTTGTGAATGAGTTGAGAAATGACATGGCAAGGCTTCAGCAGAGGCTAAACAATATGCAAAACATGCTGGAACAGTGCATGGACATGCAAGTAGAGCTGCAACGTTCAGTAAGGCAAGAGGTTTCAGCTGCTTTAAACCGTCCCTTCTTAACAAAAGGCAAGTGTAGGAAACCGAAAAAACTATTGAAATTTTTGTTAGTTATGCAGCTTCGACCCTAACCTTTTCTCTAAAAACAAATGCAGGGATGTCGAAAAGAGTTCCTCCTCACGATGAATCCCGATGGGATTGTGTAAGGAAAGGGATCTGCTGCTTGTGCCATGAAGGCAGCATTGATACCTTATTGTACAGGTAAACAATGTACATATGATTATGGTCTGAAGCATTTCATGTTCCGTTTTCTCTTCTCGTATCGGTTCTTTATTGGTTTAGCTTGAAATGAACTTCCTCATGTTTACAGATGTGGGCATATGTGTACCTGTTCAAAGTGTGCAGAAAAACTGATACAGAGTACAGGAAAGTGTCCGATGTGCCGTGCCCCGGTAGTCGAGTCGGTCCGAGCTTATTTTATCCAGTAAATACAAGAAGTAAATAATGTAGAGTAGATTCATCTGATTCAAAATGAAGAAGTTGCTTGATGATTGTAGGTAAATTAACCAAATCACCCCTCGTGCTTGTTTTGATATAGCAACCTTCTTCATTTTGCAATTAATCCTTTTTTTCTTGTCCAATATTAATTATACCAATTTGAAGACTTATCTATTGTGTCTGGGCTCGTTACTTGTGCCATCAACGGGAAAAATGTGTTTTTTTTGGAGACATGTGACAAGAGTTATGGTTGGATTTTATTTCATTTTTTCAATTACTTTTCTTTTCTTTCTTCTTTTTAATTGTCGTTTGACTAAATAAAGTATGTAAGTGAAAGTTGCCTTTCGGCTATAGGCTTAATTATTCACATGTGAAATGTAACCTTTTAGCGGTGATAGTAATTCCTATAAAACTCTTTTAATTAAAATTGATGATTAACATATCAGACCAAAAAGTCTCGATTTCGAGTTTTTCGTGATGCTACTTAAATTTTTATTGTAAAGTTTCAAAGTAAAAGAAAATGATGTAATTTAAAAGCCGCCGCTAATATGTCGCAGTTCCTTGCATTACTAGGAAACTAATATATATATTATTATATACTACTCCCTCCGTCCCACTGATATAGGGAACCTTTTTCTTTTCGAGATGTCCCACTGATATAGGGACCTTTCCCAAAATGGAAAATTATAACCCAATAAAATTCTGACACATCATTTTAACCCACTACCTTTCACTTTATCCCACTATCATCATTCTCGTCTTAATTCCCGCGCCGAAAAAAAAGATCCATATCCCAATGGGACGGAGGGAGTATAGTCTAATTAAATGTCGCAAACATTTTGAATTAATCGTCTGAGTCGAAGCCTCCACGTTATTGTATACTAGTCAATACGAGTGCGACACAAGTAACGTTGAACAACGACCTCGACCTTTATTTCCGATTTTGTTTTATACGGTAATAAAACTCTTTTTTTTAATAAAAATAAATTTTCAAGAAGTTACCTTGATTTGATTGCAAGTTAGCATCTTAATCTTTTTCCCAAAAAAAAAAAAAAAAAAAGCGAATAACATGAAAAATGAGCAAACAAATTCAAAAACTGTTGCTTCTCTGTAGCACCGCACGATTAGCTAGATTGGAACAACTACATGCTCTTCTTATCCCAGCCTCGATCTCAACCGTCGATCTCGAGCCGATCTCATCGTTACCGTGGGGCGGCCCCACATCCAAGCGAAGCTCCTCGACGCCGTCGAACAGCTCGGCCGAGCGGCAGAGCGGGCAAGTCACGTGCGCCGCCAGCCACGTGTCGATGCATTTGGGGTGGAACACGTGACCGCAGTGAGGGATGAGCTTAACGGTCTCCTTCTCGCTGAACTCGGATAAGCAGATGGGGCAGTTCTCGATCATCGGGTGCTTGGCGGCCCCGCCGTAGGGGACGAGGGGGAGGGAGTCGACGGCGGAGCTGTCGAGGCCGGTGCCGACGCACTTGCGGCTTGTGGGGAGGGGGGTGGGGGCGGGGGAGGCGTCGGGGGCGAAGCGGCGGAGGTAGACGGAGAAGAAGCCGAGGAAGAAGAGGGCGGTGAGGAGGACGATGATTGTTAGGGCCATGGAGGAGTCGAAGGGGGCGGAGGGATCGAGCGCCGGCCTCCTGTAGGCTGCGGACGTGTTGTGGGCGGCGGCGACGGCGGCGGCGGGGGAAGTTTCTGGAATGCCATTGAAAGCATCTATGTCGGAGTTTTGGAGGATTCTTCTGGAGATTAGTAGGAAGGTTGGAATCATTTTTCAATCCAGAAGTGAAGCTGCGTTGGAAATCATCACCATCACCACTTCATTATGAGAGAGAGGGGAGAGAGAGAGAGAAATTCTGTAAAAATGGTAAGATGACAAAATATATGGATATATATGTGTATCAGTGTTAGATGTGTAATGTTGTGGACTGTGCAATTATGGGTGTAAAATAAATTTGGAAGTTAGGATTGACAGTGAGGCTGCCTTGTGGAGTTAGGGCTTCTTCATGATAAGGTTTTCATTTAATTTGGGAATCCGAAACTTTAACTCCAAACGATAGTCCAATACACGCACACTTAATTTTATTTTATTTTCGTATTTCCGTTTGTAGTTCGTAGGTATAACAAAAAATTTATTGAAGAGATTTGCACTTGTAAGTATGGGCATGGATTTGTTGAATGCAACTCTTTATATAGCACGAGCAGTGGTAATTTGTTGTTGAATTTTTTTTAAGTGAGGGAATCTCTAATTCTTAGCATAAAATGAATGGATTTTAAGTTGATTCTCTTAAATTAAAAAAGAAACAATCAGAGAGTATAAAATTTGTCATTACTTTGAGACATGCATATGGATGCTGATAAATTTGTCACGTGATTTTTTAGGAAGTGCAGGTTGTAATATCAGTGCAGTTTGCATAAGGAATTCTATCATCTTCATTTTTTTTATTTATTTTAATATGTTTAAATAATTTTAAGTGACAATTTATCTATGAATTTAGCCCCCAATTATAATACTCCCTCCGTCCACCTATTTCTGACACGTTTGCTTTTTGCACGGGTTTTAAGACGGGAGTGGTTAGTGTGTAAAGTGTATTGTGTTTATGGATGTAGTGTATAAAGTGTATTTTGTAGGGAATAAACATATTTTAGAAACAGAGCATCATATATGCATAAAAACATGTTCTTGTCTGATCTTAAATGAAAGATCGTATAAAGACCTTTAATTTGATATAAAAATCATAAAAATCCGATAACAAACGAGCAAGTTATAATAATTTAAACTTTCGAAATTTAAATTATATTGAACTACGTGCAGAAAAAATGAGTGGATGAGATTTAAGTATGGAATGTTAAGTGTAATAAGGGATTTACTAATTGTACTACTTAGTGGCTAATTCTTTCCAAAAAAGGAAACGTGTCAGAAATAGGTGGACGGCCCAAAAAGGAAAGCGTGTCAGAAATAGGTGGACGGAGGGAGTATAATATAATATTCTTGTGTTGTCTCGAAAATTCTTGAGATTAGCATTTCAATTAATTGTCTCTAGACAATTCAAATCTATGCCACGTAATAACAATTTTTAATTACTCTACCCCACATATTCAACACATTCTAGTTGCTAATTTGAATTGACAGAAATGGGCTCATACAGTAGGCCCATTCCACTGTTGTTCGGCCCAATTTAATCATTAAAAACTGGGCCATTGTTTTTTATTGAATGAATTGGGCCAAAAATTTACAATATTACTCCTTAAATTGAAGATAATATTTACAACACCAAAATGGAGAGTTAATATTTTCTCTCTATTGTAGTACAAATGAAGAATATGCGAGAAAATATGAGAAATATGTACAATTTTAAGGGTGATTTTGTTCTCTCCCTCTTTTTTTTTTTTTTTCACATCAAAGAGACCACAACCATATACTTAAACACAATTCATGTTATATCGTAATTATGCTCAAATCAATCACAATCATAAATTAAACTAAAGTCAATTGTTCAAATTTATTCTTATTTTTTCCGTCAAGATTTATTTCTATATACAGTGGATATCGGAGAGGGAATTTAGCTATAAATATAAAAATATTACCAATAAAAATAAATAAAAAGATTAGATGAAGATTTCATACTACGTTTGCATGGCAATGTTATACTACCTTCTATTTATATATTTACAACTCCTAATCGAATTCGATTCCTTTTTTGAAAAGAAACACACTCGCACGTATCTCCCTATCTCTCTCTATATATGTACATGCACGCATATATTTAATTCGAGAGTTCGTTTTGTTTTTGAGTCGAGAGACGATGGAGTCCCAAACAATCGGTTTCAACGACGACGTATTGATGGAGGTACTCGCTTTTCTGCCTCCGAAATCCGTCTTCAGATTCAAATCGGTATCACCTCATTGGAGAGATCTCCTCTCGTCCCCAGCCTTCCTCCGCCGTTACGCCGCCGTCCACCGCCACGACGATCACTTGGTTGCCTTTTTCCAGAAAGTAGGTTTGCACGAGACGTCGGATACCATGTTTGCCAAGCATTGCAACGTCCTTCCTAGATACAAGGATGGAGACTACATTAAAGTCCCCAGACACGTCGGCCGCTTTCTCAGCTCCTCCAATGGCCTCATTCTCTGCAGCAGCAGCCGCGGCACTGTTGTCACCTACCATGTCGGCAATCCCCTCACTGGGAAATTTGTAGAGCTACCGCTGCCGTGGCAGGGCAGAAACTCCCTCGTCTTAGAAGGTCAGCGGCTTGATAAATACAACCGTGTCACCAGCAGCCCCTGTCTTCAGCACAATTATGCGCCGCTTATCTCAGCCGCTTTGATCTGTGAAAAAAGCAACATGTACACGCCGCCGGTTTATACGGTGCTTCGGGCAGGTAAGCATTATTCTTGGATCTTTCCTAACAGAATCCTCCACATTGATTCGTACTCTTCCCAAAGCGGCGAGTGGACCAGTCGCACCAGAAAACTGGTTGCAACCGACGACTTTGCTGCTTTGTCCACCAAGATGCCACCGGTGGTGGCAAACGGTGTCGTCCATTGGTACACAAGCTCCGGAGACATAGCTGTTTACGACCCTGAGTGTGGTGATCGACACGTACAGTTGATCATGGTTCCCCACTATCGTAAAGACAAAAACATATGTTACGCGGTTACAAGGTCAGCAGATGATGATGTGTTGTGGTTGGCAGTACTACGTAGGCGTAACCTGCTATTTTACATGCTGCCTAAAGAAGGCGGTTACAAACGCCCCGTTAGCATCGATAGCAAGGAATGGGTGTTGATGCGTGATGTTAGCATCTTGAGCATTAGTAAACTAATGAAGAAGGGTTTGATAGCATGTGAGGAATGCACGCTAGAGTGTTTGATCCCTGAGTCGGGATCGGAGGTCGTGGCTGTTTTGCAACAAGAGGAGAAGGTGTTCCTTTATAACGTGCATCGGGAAAGCATCGACGTCAAGCTGGATTACTCGGATCGTTGCAACCTATATTTTAGACTGTGCCCTTATTTACAGTCTTCTTTTTTATCTTCATATTGTCTCTAGTATATTGTTCCCTCTAGTCTTGCTAACTAGTTCCTTTTCGTGTTATAAATATTTGAATTTTGAGATTGCAATCTCCGATTCTATTACTTTATTTCAACGTTGCATACTTTCATTATCTTCAAATTGCTAGCTAGTTCCTTTTCGTGTTCCTTAGAGGAACTAGCAAAAGGTATAGATAGGATCAAAAAAGTAGTTATCTTGTCAAGATTTTGGTTGCATCTCGATTTTTGATAACCCTTAATGAACTAGAACTATCTATGTCTAATTTGGTGTTCCGATTTCCAAATTCTGCATAATAGGAACATGAAGAAGTCAGAAGAGGATATACCTGTGCCCCCCTTAATAAAGAGTGCCGCCCTATGGGGTATGTTGCTTTTTTCTAGTTAAATTCCGTTTTTTCTCCTCCACTGGTAATGCGAATTCAGCCTATTATGATTGGTACTTCGTCAAAATGCCATGCTTGCTTTTCTTAGAAGTGTATACGTGTTTTTGAACTCCGAACTCTTGTTTACTCTTCAGGCGTTTTTCTCGCTGTCTCTTCAAACACTCGTTACCAGATCATAAACGGATTAGAATATTTTGTCGAAGCGTCGCCGCTGGCTAACCAAATCCCACCCGTTGCCATGGCTTTCACAGTGGGTGTAAGGTTTGCCAATAACATCTATGGTGGAATGCAGTTCATAGATTGGGCTAAATGGAGTGGTGTTCAGTAGTCAAGCTCCTCATATATTCTCACATCCTTCTCCATATACCAAATACTGTTTTTTTTTTTTTTTTTTTTTTTTCAACTTTTATGCAATTTTTACGTTGGAGTATATATATAATGATATATAATGATATGCTGCTCCCCACTTCACTGATTGTCGGCTGTTCATTTTAGCATTATTTTTGTTCGATTTTTTCGATTGGGTTATACTACTATATTCGGTAATGAAGATGAATTATTTAAATACGTACTATATTGTTGTTACGAATTATTGCATTTGTTTTGTTCAATATTATCTTGGTGATATTTTTTGTTTGAAATATTATTTACATGTGTATATGTGTATGCAAGGGTTCTTGTGCAAATAAATTTCGAAATAAGTTGCACGAGTACGAGTCGGTGAAGACGTCGCCGAATTAGGCGGGAGAGAATGTCACGGTTGACTGAAAGTCATCTAGAAGAGGTATGGAGAATTCTAGTACAAAGAGTAGTTTATCTAAAATAGGTATGGAGAATTCTAGTACAAAGAGTAGTTTATCTAAAATAGGTATGGAAAATTGTAGTACATACTTAGAATAGTTTAGAATAATGGTGGATGATTCTAAAGACAAAATCTTCACCGGCCTTTAGATTAAATGAATCTCCACCGTCAATCAAGGAAGGAAAGATATATATAAAGGACATTCATTTGTAAACCATCCACTTATGTTAAATTAGGGATTTGATCTTAGCCTCGACTTCAGTAACTTGACTGCAAGAAAATAATCATAACAATTAGTTTTCAATTTTTATATAATGCTTGTACGTACATAACCTATATGGCGTACCTGTTTCATAGTATATATGTTAATAATATTATGTATGTTTTACCAGATTTGTACACTATGGATTTACCTGAGATTGGAATTCCATTCAATTCTTTAGTAGCGTTTTCTGCTTCCGTTGCGTTTTCAAGTTCAATGTATATGCTCCCAAGCATATGTTCCATGTAATTGAGGCATACCGATACGGACTTGATTACGCGTTTTGTAGATCAGTAACCATACAAACTCAGATCTCAAACTCATATTTCTTAGACTTATTGTATTTTTGCAGATTTATAATTCAAATGAAATCACAAATAGCAAGAGAGAGAGGGCATTTAACAACAGTGTTGCTAACTGCGATCATAGGCTTAAATTCATATTTCATCAAACAATCCATACACAGGTATTAAGGAAATGAAAAATCTGCAGAAATTGCTATCATAGCTTAAACTCAAGTCATAGAACCCTAAATTTATCCACTCAAGAACAGACAAATCAGTAATCACCATCAGTCCTCATACCCAGGAAATCCCCTGGACAAATCTAAGTACTGTCTTGCAGAAGTTCTGCAGTAGATGATTCGAATGCAGAGCAAAATTATATTAGCTACCATTCTACCAATTTTCCACAACAAATGATATGAAATCAATTAAAAAAGAATGTTATTAGCACCATCAAATCAAAATCTATGAAGCATCAAACCGTAGAAGCAGAACCATAAACATTGATTAGACAACCTTCACATTAAATTCGCATTAGTTCAAAATCTATGAAGCAACAAACCCTAGAATCAGAGCCATGAACGATTAAACCTTCACATTAAATTCGCATTAGTTTCGGATCGATTATGACATTTAATTCGGATTAAATTACATTAAATTCGGATCAAACTATTCGCATCATGTTAATCGAGGAATCAAATACATTAAACTATCGAGCGAGATTACATTGACGGCGAATCGAGGAAGAAGAGATTTACCTTGATATCAGGATGCTCGACGGCATGTGGAACGACGTCGACGGCGTTGGGAAGAATGACGTACGTGCAGCCGCCTTCGGGGTGGTTGGCGCCGCACGTGTTGCGTCCGCGGTGGAGGCATGCTCCCGTTCTCTCAAAATGGGCGCAGATCGCCATGGATGGGAGAGAGTGAGGTGAGGTGAGGTGTATTTAGGGTTTTGTTGATGTGTTGTTCTCCCCTCTCGTTTTAAGTTTAAATATAACCCTCTTACTCTTCCCGCGCTACTATGTTTTGTTGCTGAATTTTGTTGATTTGTTTTAATGTTGATTTGTTTAGTTTTACGTATTGCTATTGTTGTCTGCTGTTTTTTTTATCTGTTGTTCGTTTTTTTATGCCTTTCGACGGAGCTCGCTGTTCCATTGGCGTTGCCGATAAGGTGCTTTATAGTTCGATTTGTATTGAATTGTAGCTTAGCAGCTGTAGAATATTACCTTACCTCTGTCATTTCTGTAGATAGAATTCCGAAATGGAAGATAACATAGGTGCTTGTTGTTAATCACATTCCCATTTTACTTCCTTAGATAAATAAATATTGTGATAATACTAGTACTAACTATAGGAATAGCAGCTTTGGATAGTTACTCTACTTGTTGCTCTGCTCCTCTTTCTCTCATCTCTACTGTAAGTCATATAGCACGAAGCCTCTGATGCCGAGTCGGCTCCTATACCAAGAGCTATCTGCATCGAGTCTTTCGATTGAAAGTAAGGAAGTTTGCCTTCGACAATTCCATTCTTACTTCTACGCTTGATTCTGATGGATGAATTTACATTATTTTTTGTACGTAGATGCACCTTTTCTTGTGTGTGTCTCTCCTAATTCAAATAAATAATGGGAGTTATAATTTTTGGTCATTAAATATTAGAATTCAAAATACTAGACTAGATTGCAATAGGCCTAATTTGTAAGCTCAATATCAGAATTAGATAAATTGTGCCCACCATTATTGGGCCTGCAATTGTTGTTGTTGGGCTCATCGTTCTTCCTTCAGGCCATTTTTTTTTTTTTTTAAATGTCCAATTTTGAGTGAGTATCGTCACATTTTCTCACTTTTTATTAACGAGGGAAAATTTTACAGCCCAGTTATTAGGCCCAAATTCATTTTCATTCAAGATTTTTTTTATTCGTATAAATTGATCATCTATATTTGGCAGAAAGTAATAGTCAATCACCAAACTATATTACGAACTTGTACCTACAACCCTTGGAATTATTTATAACTAGTTTACAACCCGTCGAAAATTGACGGGTGTCAATTATTTCTAATGTTTAGATATTTTATTAGTGAAATTTATTTAAGAATATTTTAGACTATGATTCTCGATTTTTATGTACTTATAAACAATAAAAGAATTTAAGAATGATGAAGAACTAATTCAATGATGATTTATATTATATTTAAATCTTCGATGTTTAAAGACTTATAACTCAATTTGGTGCCAAAAACGACAAAGCTAAGTTCCTCGTGAAATATAAAAATATATTTAAAAGTAATAAAAAAAATACTAAAAGTAAATAAACAATATGAAAATTATATAAGAAATATGGACCAAAATAATATGTTGGGCTCCTCTTCTACAAAGCTATTGAAGTTTGAGTGTAGTCTCCCGTTACTCGTGTGTATAAGAAAATAGGTTTAAAAGGGGAATATTTTGATGATAGGTGCATTTGTATCTCGTTAAGCCGCCCGTTGTTTATTTTAATAAACATAAAATGTCAAACAAAGTCTCCCGTAGCCTGTTGTTTATTGTAATAAAACAAAATGCCAATATAAAGTCACTCGTTTCCCGTGTTTATAAGAAAATAGGTTTAAAGGGGAATATTTTGATGATAAGTGCGTTTATATCTCGTTCAAAATTCGATACAATCACTTTATAACGTTATTTTTAAGTAAAGTATAAATGAAAAATATGAAAATATGTCAAGTCACCCGTAATGTTTTTCAATAAAAAAAAATGTCGTTATATCAAAATAAGTTAAGATGCCCGTTTCGAACCACCACGTTGATCGACATGCATACGTGTCAATTCCTACATCAGCAATTCTTATTTATCTAAAATACATATATTTGTAAATATTGAAGTATGATATATTTCAATTTCACACAATATCTATCTTATATTTAGTTTTATATTGTATACTACTATGTATGCTTATCATATAAGTATTCACGTAGCCCGATGTTTATTTGTAATAAAAACAAAATGTCGTTACATCAAAATAAATCAAGTCATAACGCCGATTCTTGGTTACATTTAAATCTTCGACGTTTAAAGACTTATAAATGAAATTAGTGCTATAATCAACAAAGCCAAGTTTCCCGTGAAATACAAAAAATAAAATAAAAAATAATATAATACAAAAAGTACTTAATAATTTACTACCCGTCGAAAATAGTTTACATTAATCGAAATCTGCCTCTTTTGCAATCTAACATGTAACTTAATTTGATATGATTTTAGTATAACCATATAAAATTATATACAGTCACTCGTTGCTCATGTTTATAAGAAAATAGGTTTAAAGGGGAATATGTTGATGGTAGGTGCATTTGTATTCTGTCAGAATTCGATACGAATCACTTTATAACGTTATTTTAAAGTAAAATATAAATGAAAATTATTAAAATGTCAAGTTGTCCGTTATTTATTATAATCAAATATAAAAGAAAAATATTAAAATAAGTTCAAGTCGCCGTTGTTTATTTTAATAAAAAGAAAATGTCAATGAGGGGTCTCAAATAGTTATATTGATTTCATCTCGCCGTGTCGTTATTTCAAGCCGCTTGTTAATTGTGATAATAAAAGTAGGTTTATTAAAGTAATATTTTGATAAGAAGTATAGTGTACCTCGTCAAAATTCAACATGAAAAAATTAATTTACATAAAGCATTCTGTTAAATACTTACTAATCATTGCATAATACTACAAATAAATGTTAATCATATTTGCATAATTATTTGAATGTAGATTCTATTATTTTTTCTACTATATGGAATTGTAATTTTTATTGTTATTTTATTATAAATAAATAAATAAATAATATATTAAAATCTTTTTTTTATTCGAAATAATAAAATCTACTCATGTATGAATAGAATAATATTGAAGATAACTATTAAAGATATAATAATATTATTATTAATAATGATAATTATATAATTATAATATTTATTATTATAAAAAATTGAATTTTTAGATAAATAGGAACGGAGAGCATAGGAAGCGCCACGTAGACACGTGAATTAACGTGGTGTTCCGAATCCGCTTTCCTATTATATATAAAAGGATTCTTACTTATGTCAGAATAGATAAAATAAAATGTAAATTTCGGAAAAAAATGTATTTCGATTTTCTTGTTAACGATTGGAAAAAATCACGAAATGAAACAACTGGCATATCCAAAATTGTGGAACAATAAGCCATGTGCAGTCCAATTTATTTGTTGTGGGCGATAATTATTACGGAGTATGACATAAATTTCGACATTACACTAATAAAAAACTATATGTTATATGGAGTCCAAATTTGGTGGCCTTTATTGACTGTTTTTTCTCTCGTAGAAGGCATTACGTAATCGTTTGTTTTTATAGTTTCAATCGTTTTTCTATAAATGGGCTCTAAGTAATACAATTATTGATTCATATAATAATTTAGAATTTGTCGATTATTGTGCATATGAATTTTCGGATTATACCTTGTCTCACTATAGAATAGTTATAACCATAGAATTGTTCGTTGACGTAAAAAAAACTCCAAAAAGAAGAACAAAGGAAAAACCAAGAACCCATGCCAGCAACCAAGGGACCACATGGTTGGTCTATTGAAAAAGTTGGGAGAATCTTGTTGCATAAGTGGACTCGTTATCAACGAAATCGAAGAAAAGCTACTTATAACGATAACGTAAAGTAGTAGTAAAACATTAGAACATATTTCATATTATCGTCAATAATTAATGTCCAATTTCTGGGCATGTGTTTTAAAATTTTAAATGAATGTAATATTTGAAGGGGATAATGAATAAATGACTGGGGTTGAAGATGAATACAAATCCATCTAAGTTGAGATATTTCCGCTGTAAAGTCTAAAGTTTCAGAGTTTTTTCTTTTCCCTTTCCGATCTGCAGCTGCCATTCTCTCTCTCTCTCTCTCCCCTTTTTCTTTTTTGTTCGATTTCAAGATTTTGTTTTTAATGATTTTGGGTTGGAGTCAGAGCCCAGAAGTGAAAGGTCACCACCAATCATAGTCCTTTGTTTCTCTATATAAACTCCACACTTCCTCCCTCCACACTGCTGCCTGCAACTTTTCTTGATAACAAATGGGGAAGTCCCACGTTTTTGTTGCTCTCCTTGTTTCACTTTTGTTCTTGTTTGAAGGAACTTCAGTCAGAGCTTTAGGGACAGCTGATGGCTCTGAATCGTGGGGCTATGTCGAAGTCAGGCCCAGTAAGCTGCACTTCCCTCCCTTCTCTCTCTCTCTACTTATCATTTTCATTCCATACTCTCTCTCTCTCTAAAATGAATGAATGAATGAATGAGCAGAAGCCCATATGTTTTGGTGGTATTACAAAAGTCCATACAGAATTCAAGATCCAAACAAGCCATGGCCAATCATTCTCTGGCTCCAGGGTGGACCTGTGAGTTCTTGTTTTCTTGTTGCATTTTCATTCATTCTTAAAAAACAACTGAAATTCTGATTGGTTCTTGAAAATTTAGGGTGCTTCTGGAGTTGGGATTGGGAATTTCGAGGAAATTGGGCCTTTGGATTCATATCTAAAGCCAAGAAACTCAACATGGTTGACAAAAGCTGATCTACTCTTTGTGGTGAGAGAATGTCTTCTTCTTCATCCACATTCTGTAATCTTGAATTTGTATTCTGGGCTGGATCTTGAACTGTAGTTGGGTTTTGTGTTAGGATAATCCAGTTGGGACAGGATACAGTTTTGTTGAGGATCTGAAATTGTTGGTGAAAACAGATGATGAAGCTGCTGCTGATTTAACCACACTCTTGATTGAGATCTTCAATAGGAATGAGACTCTTCAAAAAAGCCCTCTTTACATTGTGGCTGAATCCTATGGAGGGAAGTATGCTGTTACTCTTGGATTATCTGCCCTCAAAGCCATTGAAGCTGGTAAATTGAAGCTCACACTTGGAGGTAAACTGTAAATCTTTTCGAAAATCTCGAATCAAGCGCCACTTTACTTGAGTTGAAAAAAAATATCCATTTTCACTACTGTTTTGTTTCATAGGGATTGCATTGGGGGATACCTGGATTTCACCGGAAGATTTTGTGGTGTGTATTGTTCGTTGCTCGATTGTTTTGTGAATTAGTACCGTTCTTGAGTTCTTGCAACATATGAATTTGATGTGATTGTGCAGTTTTCATGGGGTCCTCTTTTAAAAGATGTGTCAAGGCTTGACAGTAATGGCTTGAGGAAATCAAACAGGTCTTAACTTTTTCCTACTTCTGCTGCTAATTATGAAGATTGGTAAGGAAAAATTTGGGTTTTTTTCCTAATAGTACATTTTCAAAAAACAGTTTAGCCGAGCAAATTAAGAAGGAGATTGAGTTAGGCAAGTTTGTAGAGGCAACAGAATCATGGAGTGATCTTGAAGAAGTGATCAGTTCCAGCAGTAATTCAGTGGTAAATTATACATTTAATCACCAGACAGTACGGATGTGAATGATTCGATCCTCGACTAAGATTCGGACTTATGATATGCAGGATTTCTACAACTTCTTGCTGGATTCTGGGATGGACCCTGTCTCCATGACAGCATCCGAGCTCTCCCAGCAAATCTCCATCAGACGATACTCGAGATACTTGAATTCGTTGAGGCGGGACACACCGGGTGGCGATGGTGATATCGATACATTGATGAATGGTGTGATCAAGAAGAAGCTCAAGATACCTAAAGATGTTGAGTGAGTTGTTGTTAAGACAAATCTTGATCAATCTTTGGTTATTTCTTTGAGGTAATTTATAGTGATGATGATTTATTATAGATGGGGAGGGCAATCAGGTTCTGTTTTCTCAGCATTGGAAGGAGATTTCATGAGACCTAGAATTGATGAGGTAAGCAAGAATTAGTTCCTCCGTCCCTTATAGACGTTACGTCTTCCTTTTTGATACATCCCGTGGAAGACATTGCTTTAATCTTGTTTTAAAATGTTTCTCATTTCTTAGGTGGATGAGCTATTAAATAAAGGAGTGAATCTCACTATTTATAGTGGTCAAGTAAGAATTTTGCTTCATCAACATAAATTTCTGTTTGAAAATTTTCCCAAACTGTGGAAAAGTATTCATTAATATTCAAAACTGTTACAAATAGTTTGCTGTTTTTTGTGTAGCTTGATGTCATTTGCTCAACAAAGGGAACTGAAGCATGGGTTGAAAAACTCAAGTAAGAATTTTTCATTAATTTTCTCCGTCGCATTCATCTAGGAATAAGTTCTATTTTGGTCCGTCGTACTGATTGATTAATTATATATAAATAGGTGGAGTGGGCTTAAAAGCTTCCTAAACTTGGAGAGAACACCACTCTATTGTGGGAAGGAACAAATCACAAAGGGTTTCACCAGATCCTACAAAAACTTGCACTTCTATTGGATTCTTGGAGCTGGTCATTTTGTAAGTCCCTTTTACTACCCTACGTCCCAACGAAGTTATTCTGTTGAAATATATAGATAAGTATTGTCCCATTTCATTTGGCACGTCCCATTTTCACATATATTTGATAAACGAGCAGTATGAAATGCGACGAAAGGAGTATAGTAGTAATAGAGATGGATAAACAGTGCACATGGAGAGAGTAACCGACAGTCCAAAACTACAAGCATAATGTATAGTCATGTCCTTATCAAAATCAATTTATTTATTATGAAATGGAAAAATCTAATAAATCCAGAAATAATACTCCCTCTGTCCCGTGGCATTAGTCTCATTTTCCTTTTTTGTCTGTCCCATTTATTAGTCTCATTTCCTTAAAAGGAAATAATTTAACACACAAAAACACCTTTTAAAACCCCTTTATCTCTGCATGTCTTGATTACTGTGTCATATCCAAATGGGACTAATGCCACAGGACGGAGGGAGTAAATGTTTGTGTTTGGTCACTGCTTTGAAACCCCCAGTCCAGAACTACTAACTGTCAGTTTATGTTTCACTGTCAGAGATTTCTTAGCTAGATTTTCTCTCTTTTATTGCATAAATCTTTGGAATTTGCTAAAAGATAATGTTGAAATATATTTATATTTGAATTTTATGTCACATAATTTTATTATTTTTTGACATTGGTTGTAATTATTTTTATTTGTTATTTAGGTACCAGTTGATCAACCATGTGTAGCATTGGACATGATAACCAAAGTAACACAGTCTCCCTCTCTCTCCAAATAAAGCTTCATTCTCTCTCATACATACAACAGCCATTGCTAGAAAAAGGATGAGATAGGAAACAAAATAAATATATTTCCCAATTGTAATTGCAAATATTTTATTTTTTATTAATGCATGGTTTCTCTATTCTTACTACTTCGAGCTCGTTTAACAAATCAAGATTTAATTAATGAGTTCAAGCAAGGGGTGAGCATTCGGGCGCTACTGGTTGAAGCTAAACGTACCCGAAACTCAACGTATGAAACTACACCAGACTCAATTCGTAAACAAGTAAGGTTTATTTCATTTTTAACCGAAATATAAATATTTGGTATATTTTTAAAATTTAGGGCCACAGAAAATCTACATTAGATTAAATTTATAAATATTAGAAGCATATTGTTTAAAGCAAGTATATAATTCGGGTTCGAGTTGATCCAGAACTTTTTTACACAACCATGCCATCGGATGGGAACCCTCTGTCCTCATTTACGTGCACCAATCGTTTCAAAAGGTTTGGGCCTGGGCTGAATAAACTGGGCCCATAAGTTCAGCAGGCCCAAAATAATCCGTACTGGGCCAATGAGCCCAAATTGTCAAATAGGAATTTATTTGGAGGGAAATCAACGGTCACGAATTTCAGGTGCCGGTTGATCAGCCACGTGTCGCCCTTACAATGGTCGAAAGCATAACAAAGTCTTCATTGGCTTCTCGTTGACTCTAATTAAAATAGATAATGGAATGAAGCGTATAATATAATATAATGTAAGAAACTCATGCTCTCACCGTACTACACTTGGCTTGATCCAATTACAAAAACTCTTGTTCCTTTGCTAGAGCATAAGGTATACTATTACAAATTAGACACATATACAACCTCAATTGGATGGATCCCTATAGAAAAAATTGTGTAGTGGTGAATCCGGGTGACGGGAATTCTGTATAAATATACGAAAATCATCGGTGTAAAATTATCACAAAACTTTTCGAGAAAAACGGAAACGTAGCATCATTCTATCTTCTCTAAGATCTCCAACCTCGTTTTCCTTTTCCACCCTTTCATTGTTGCGACGAGGTTGATTAGCCCGACTATTTGGCTTTTAGTGTATTCCTGCAAATTGCAAGCATTTTTGGAATCACCAGTTAGTAAGGGAAGAATAATACTTTTATGAGGGTTTAAGGCGAAGTTTTGTACCGGATGAGCTTTGGACCAGTGTACGTATTCGGTTTCTGGTAGGTAGTAAGCCTGTTTATATAGTAATAAGAGCGTTTAAATTGTTGGAAGTTGAACACATGCAAATATATCGCGGATTCAAGAAATGTAAATTTGTTTACCTTGATAAAAGTTTCGACTATCTGCAATTTTGGCCTCACATCGAATGAGACAAAATGCTTTAGGCCGTTTATTAGGACCTGAGAGAGAAATAGTCTTCGAATCAAGTAAGGAAAAAAGGAGTCACAAATAATATCATGGAAGTTGAAGTAAAATGGAACCTGAAGATCCAGCGACATGAGTGCCCGTCCTTCATCAGTACACCTCTTGACTCTAGACAGGCCCTCGGTCAGAGTTTCAGCAACATTTTCAAGTCCGTATTCTAAGAGGAGATCTTGAACCTGGATTTGCAGCGAAATTTGATTATATTAGTTGTGGATATCCACATTGAGAAGAGAAACAAACTACACTTTCCATTTCGATTTCAGACAGCAGAAACGAATATTGTAACACCACCCATTACCTCTTGCCGGATTTCACCATGAGCAAGCCTTGTTTTGTAGTGCTTAAATTCACCCAGTAACAAATCAACATACCTATTAAAAGCACATAATTTGTGATGCGTAAAAATGCAGGATTTCTTACAGTCAGGCAGTAAGTAAAGAGGTATACATCAATGAAATTTTATAACTGAAATTTATACAAATGTTTTATGATGTATAAACAGCACCATAATAGCATGATCAACAAATTGAATCGGATAACACTGGCTTTGAGAAGATTTACCCATTATGCTCCATTCCGAGCTCTTTCACCTCCCACTTAGCACTGGCCACGCGATCAGCATACCTGCTCAAACCATTACCAACCGTATATATCACTACATATGACTATGCAAACATTAAATGATATCAACAGATGAGAGAACGTATCCTACACGAGATAGTCAACCAAGATGTTTTACTTGACTTCCATCATATACAAAAGAAAGATATTTCATTTTTTTTAACTGATGCAAGATATCAGGGATGTCTGACGAATTATTATAAGATACAAAGACATTTCAATTTCATTGATCAAGTTAGGATATCTCATATGCAGAGGTGTAGGAATACGTTACATAATCCCTTTCCTTTATTGACTCACCCATTGATATGGAGTAGCAACTTTGCTGTTGTTCTATGTATAACCTCTGTAAGAGCAGGCACAGCATCAACCTGTAAGAAATGGATGGTCAATGTACTGAAAACAACATTTAGCTAGGAAACTAAAAACTGAAGAGAAGCTAATTATATTACTCCCTCCGTCCCACTTAATTAGTCCCATTGGATATTCATATGTGAGGTATATAATATTCCAATGGGACTAATTAAGTGGGACGGAGGGAATATCATTTTCTCAAGAATGTAGTCTGATAATGATGATAGAAGCTAGTAAGAGATAATTAACCAATGAGGGAGAAAGCAAGCAATTGCATTAAGTTAATAATTGCATGTATTATCGAGTACCAGTGAAGCGGAATATGATCCAGAACGATAGCACAAAAACTCACCATGTTTACATAGAAGTCCTCCACTAGTGCTACATTTTTGCGTGGAAGCATTGATTGCAGATGGGTTTTGGATTTATGCAATAATTGAGCAACAAGAGTTATAGTGTCGGCCCCGGCACATCTTTCCTGCAGCATTATACCAATGTAATTACTCACATATTAGTCAAGATACAGATCCAATTAAAGAAGAAGGAAATATTAACAAACAGATCCAATTTGAGAATAAGAGAGTGACCATCTTGTAGTAGATTGGAGAAACTCGCCACAATTAACAATTTAAGAGAGTAACAACTAAGTTGTCTTTCGTAGAACAATAAAGAAGAAATCTAAGACTTGTTGCCCACCTAAGCTAGTAAAATGAATAAGGGAAAGCATGTAAGCTGATAGCATAGGCACCATGTTGGTATAATACCTTGAGCCCGAAAGACGTATGATTCACGTGACTGGGAGGACTTGTAGGGGTAACATCCATATGTGAATATGGTGGACTCGAAGATGTTGGGGATGATGAAGATATTGGTACAGGTTGATGTTTTATCCACTGGTCACACTCTTGTGAAATTCGTGCCACTGCAGTCTTTAGCTTGTCTGAGGAAAATAACAACACAAGTGTTTAGGGGAAGCCACCAACGGCAAAAATGTGAAATGTTATCCTATCTGGAAGATAAATTGCTAAGATATATTACACGCTAAGGAAAAGAGAAAAAACTCACGAGGCATAGAACCATCAATGCCTTTTGCGCTAGTTGGAGTATTAGGCTCACAGAATGTCTCAAACGCAAAGTAGAAAAATATCTCAAATAATTGGCAAATTCCCTGTAAAACAGAAAAATAGCATTATTTAAAAAGCCCAAGACATGCCAGGCCATGCACATCGAGGTATATATGCAAGCATCTAGAAGCAATTTGCAGACAAAAGCAAGCATCAACAGACGAGCCTACCTTGAAAAACTCAACGTTGACAATCTCTAATTTCTGCATCAATCGTGCATATTTGTCCATGGATCTGATGCAAAAACAGCAATAAAGCTTCATGTTTATATTGATACTATAGTATTTTATAGGCTCGTAAGTCATAACTGAAGAATTTCGAAATTACCTCAGGAGACTAAGAGAGGATCCTGTTTGTGCTATCACTTCTTCCTGGTTCCCACCACGTAAGGAGTTATGCCTTGAATGACCACGTTTGGTTATACGACTCGGAAGCTGACTATCTTCATCAATAAAATCTGCATGCAGATCCTCATCTTCTTCTTCTGGAATGGTTCCATTGGCATGGTTAACATCACCACTTCCAAAGGAAGATTTAGTATGCCTGGAATTCTTGTGAGAACTTCCAGATCCTTGTGTGGCCGAACCATTGGACTGCAGGGTCTCAGAATGCTCCTCAGCACTGCTATTCACTTTTGGCATAAATAGACATCCATTTTCAAGCCAATATGAAAATCCACCCTTCTTCGACCCACTAGCTGGTCCAACTGATTTATTGTCACGCAATAATCTTGAACGAGGAGAATTGACGGACGAAACAAGAAGAGCTGCTCCATCACCAACCAGTCCTGGAAAACTAACTACTTGAATTGTGTCTGGAGGCAAAAGTTGCCAATTCTCCCTCTCCATCACCATTTTTAAAGCCTGGAAACAATTTTTTTTTAATGATAATCAAAGTCTCACATCGGAAATATAATCTTGAGCAAGAAATTAATCCGTCTTACACATCCTTTCAGTTTGACAATGCACATTGTGAAAACTTATCAAGTCACTAATCATACATATAATCACATTTTGCATCATGGAATGCTTCCAACTAAATACATTTAGCCACTCACAACATGATACGATACTATGATGCAAGATTCAAGTGTACATGTAAGCATGATACACATTCAAGTATTTGTATTTCCCGCATGAATTGCTCTAAATCTCCAATACATGGCGTATGCTTAAGGAGTTGGACTTACGTAAATATTCTGACGGTGGAATGAAGAAAAATACCCTTCACAGATGGATTTAACCTTCTGGCGGAATTCGATAGCCTCGGTCCCACAAAAAGCTTCCCCAGCCAAAATGAAAACACTTAGATCTTCATAGTTTCTCAAAAATTGATGAATACTGGTAGAAGAGACAGCTGAAGATGAAAGCAAAACTGATATACGGCTCGTTGTAAGCTGCCAAAGGTTCCTACGTCCCCTCTGTAGGGCAAGTGAAACAAATGTCACAGCATCTTTTCGCAACAAGAACCATGAAGACCCACTACTTGATGCTGCACTTCCATCATCTCTTCCCTCATCAGTCGCATGATCTTCCAGCACAGAAACATGGGTTCCTTCAGTATCAGTTATAGGTGCTGAACTCACTTCAACTGAGGATGAATGGGCCCCCATCTCAGTTGATGCAGGAATTGAACCTTCTTCTGCCAGAATAGTAGAAGAAACTTCTCTAGCAGCATTCTCAGAGAACCCCGGTAAAATACCATGTTGATCAGCACTGGGGCCACTGCAGGATGACACCTGTCAAGAAGAATGGAGCATTTAGAAATGTAATGTTCCTTAACGCTTCTGATTGTACTTAAAGAATATCAAACATTAATATTTCCAAATTGAAGGTTTTAACTACATCATGGTTATTGAAAACAATGAAAAGCATTTAAGTGAACTCCCAACTAGCCACTGTAGGGCATAAGCATATTGAACCTTGTGCTCTAATATGTATGTTTGGAGCAAGAAACAGAAACACGATAAGGATAGAAAGTGATAACTTACTTTGTCTTCAAGTTGGAAGTTGGTAATTACATAGTATGAACACATCAACTTAAAAAGAGCAGCTAGTATTGCTTGTAAACACTGCCTAAACTTGGACTCGGGTATTTGAGTACACAAATCACTGTATGTGAGCCTGGAGGGAGAGATGGAAAATCATCCAAGAAAAACATTAGATTATATCTCATCTAAGCGTAAAACTGAATGAAATTAATGCCCAAAGCCAAAGAAATATAACTTCAAAATACACGATAAGATGTCATACCTAGTAATTTGTATATTTGGATTGTCAACATCCTGCAAATCAAGCTTTTAATATCAATCATATAAAATATTCTAATGCTAAATAAGAACATAAAGCTTAGATGAATCTAACAAAATTAATGTATCTGGAAATGTTTCCAAATAGGATCCTAAAAATACGAAATTGCTTCTTTTGTCATGTAGCATGTTAATGTGCTTTTAGATAGTTGCATATAATTTATTTCACTCGGTCGCATTGGCAGTCTGGACATGATCTATGTATCCAAAGTCATAACTCGTGCCTCAAGCACAAGCCAAAATTAGTTTTAAAAAATAATGGAGCTGAAATCTATTTCACTTTTACTTACTCCCTCTGTCTCTTCCTAAGTGACTCATTTCCTTTTTGACTTTTTCGGCACGCATTTCCACCGAGACGTAGTACGGGTTTTACGATATAATTTTGAAATATTATTTCTTTTACGGGATACTACGACACTCGTAGTATCCCGTAAAAGAAATAATATTTCAAAATTATATCGTAAAACCCGTACTACGTCTCGGTGGAAATGCGTGCCGAAAAAGTCAAAAAGGAAATGAGTCACTTAGGAAGAGACGGAGGGAGTAAGAACTACGCTTTTGATGATGCCAGTTCCTCTAAAGAGCTTTATGAAGAGGAAGAGGTGAGAAAGAACAGATACACACTGCAGGAATGGAAGACAAACATCCCCTCTCAGAGGTTTAACACCCCTCCCCGAACCCTTTTCTTGATGCCCCCAAAATAAAGGTAAAAGAAGAACTCGCACACAAGCAAATCATAAAGCCAAGCAAAATGACATCACAAAAGCATTTATAGTGTATGGTACTCTGGTGAAATTACCAAAAGGTTAAATGAAAGTATTTATCTGGTCTCTCCTCTTGGTCAATGGCCTACAGATTACACATAAATTGCTTTCTAGCAATTAGATTAATACTTACTGCATAATAAGCAAATTAGATTCGTATATTCTCATAAAAAATATTCTTGCCTCTTGCAAAATGGTTTTCAGGGCAGAATGACTTTCAGAGAGAACCTCCTGCATAAAGAAGCTCTGTATCTTTTCAGCTAGACCAGGAACATCACCAATCAATGCATATGCATCAACCACCTGCAGAAATTAATCACTTAACTTTATACCCAAGCATCAAGCCATCAACTAAATGGATGACTCTTAATAACATGAACATGACAATGACAGAGCAGAAGATGATCAGGATACCAGATTTATTTGCTAGCTTCCTCAGGAAATGTGTAAGAAGGACTTAAGCAAAACAATAATCAATTACACCGATTATTATTCTATATGGGGTATAGTTATGCTGGAAAATAGTTACGACATGGCCAAATGCATGGAAGTACAGACACACATGAGGTGTGGATGAAATATTCCACATCAAATGAAGAATCAAGTCGATCCAAAAATGCAGAGTATAATAGAGTACACCAATATTGCAAAAGATGCATGGATAGGTCGAAAACAATTGAAAGAAAAGGACAAGCTACATAGATTCTCAGCAGCACCATACGTTATAATGTAATCTACAACATGAGGGAGCAAGTAGGACTTCATGAGTATTAGTTCTTCATAATATAAAGAGTCAATCTGGAACTAACAGTTAGATAGCCATCCTCCTTGAAGTCCTGGCACACTTCTAATAGAAGTGAATCCAACTTCTGAAGAGTCTTCCCCAACCAAACCTGCACCATATCGGCTATCTTGATTACTGTGAAATTGATTAAAGCCCAGGGACAAGGAATTTAAAGAAACAACATAACAGTTGCCAAATATTGTAAGAGATCGTAAAAGTTAACACTAAGATAACCCTACTCCTACTGATAAAAAGGAAGCAAAATCACCCCATAGTAAATAGATTAAATCATGATTCTATGTATTTCCATGTTCAATTCACCTCAACATCAAGGCTCATCTCTTGCACAGCCGAAAGGTCTGATAAACTATCTAGGAGTTGTAAATACTCGGGCAGTGACTGGAAAGCCTGAAATTGTGAGGTAAATGTTTAGAAAAAAAATCTTAATCTATGTGTGCACAAGTAATTCTTATGTAAAATAGAATAATACCTTAGAGAAATTTCCTTCCTCGATACAAGTATCAAGAGACACTTGCATGTCCACTGCATGGCGAAGCTCAGATAGGATGGGAAGCATGCCCTGAAGGTGTAATAAAATTATATTAGGCAATAAATAATCACTTTAGAAAAGTTAAAGCTAGTTCCGGGTTTGTTAATTAAACAATAGAAACATTATCGCCCTATTTACTAACTAAAGTTTCACTAAGAATCCACAAACAGAATCCGCCGAGCATGTAATCCAAAGAAAAAGAGAATCGGTATGCCAAATGAAAATAATCTTACTAATAAATAACATTTCTCTACTAGACTCAATGTTGAACATAACCCCAAGAAGTTAAAGATGTGGAAACGATTCAGGGAGAAAGATGTTAATCTGCTTTCCTTCCTCCAACTATGGCCTTTCTTATAGCAGGAAGCTGGCCAAGATTAAGTAAATATTACCAGAAATGGATGACTAGAGTCAGTAAGGTCAATGTTATTATAGGCAACAAAAAAAAGAATAACTGAGAAATTCATGGTAGCATGAATCTACAGGTTGATTAACATCTTTGGCTAAATAAGCATTTTGTGTACAGCATCCTGGAGAAACATTTTCATTATTTCACATATTGGTTCTTTTCGGGGTAAAAATGTAAAAGGCAGTCTTAAGTGGTCAAAGTAACATTCTGTCAAAAATATATGTGCCATATACTGTAAATCATTTTCTTGATACCCCGAGAGAACCTGTAAATATGCTTTTCTCCACTAGGCTTCGACGATAGGGTAAACAAAAGATGAAAATAACATAATCAAATTGGAATAATCAAACATAAGCTTCAGGTGGAATGATTACCAGGAACACTTGCTTTTTCTTTGAGTTTTCCGTAACAACTAGATCCCTTGATACCTCATTCCTTGAAGAGGTAAGGTGCCTTCGGCCATTCTGTAATAATTAATGAGAAGCATGATGACAACATTAGTTTTATAGGGAAACCATCATCTGTATATCGAGGTTTATCAAATTAACTTCCTAAAACTGTGGTTTGTGAGCATGACGATTCAGTATAGTAATGCGGTGCTGATAACTTTGCTTAGTTAGACTGATTAAGCCACTACTCTACTAGCACAGTTATGTTACCTAATATGCAAGAAAGAACATATTAGTCAGTTTGACAGTCCATTATTGACACAGAACCATGTAATCTGGTTGCTCATTTGTTGGGTACTGGCAATGTTATCAAGGTACAGATTGCTCATCAACATATAACTTTCTGGGGAGAGAACAGGCGTCCACTTGTTTTCACATCTTAAACATATGTTAATAGAAAACCATGCAAAAGTCTGAGTTTTGCAAATGTTATTCTGACGTACCAGCAGGCTCTCAGAGTAACACTACTCCAATCACAAACAGTTAATGGTAAAAAGGTCACCTGCTTACCATGCAAATAACATTTGCAATCTTCAAGTCCTTCTCCAATTCTCTGACCAGATTCATCCCGTTAACTAAAACAAAGTGCATTGCCAGAAATCAGAATTTTCCTACACTGCAGAAAATTTAAGGGGACTCAAACAAAAAACTCACCCATTTGTTCGTGATGTTCCATCACATGGCGTGATAAGCGCTCAGAAATTCTATCCAGCTGTGCTAATCGAAGAGCAGCCTATAAAAGAATGTAATTCAGATTGATCTGTAAATAATGGATTGATGAGATATTTATTTAGGTTATTTTAAAGTGGAAGCATAAGTTGAAACAGCAATACCATACCATCCTCCCAAAACCTGATAAACAAACCAGGAAAAGAAGCTTGTGGAGCAAATGAAAGAACACTAAATGTAGCGCTTTAACAACAACTACCCAGGTCTAGATCTAGAATGTATTAAGCAAGGTATCAAGCAAAGATTTGCAACAAAGTAAGGTATTAAGCAAATCAAGGAGCAACATAGGTAAGTATGAACGGAACAAAGGAAGAGGTTAAATGAATAATGATACCTGTTCCTCAAAATATGCTGATTCATTTTCTTCTGAAGGGATCTGTTCTAAAATATGTCTAACAGGATCAAACTCCTGCAAAAGTATTTATTCACAGGATCAAACTTCTGAAGCTATATGTCTATATTGCTAAACGATGCCATTTGCGTTTACATATGATCAAGCTTGAAATACAGTAGTGCTATATAACAATCTGGATGATGCCACAATCATCTTCCAACAATATGTCCCTATGTATTGTCTCTTATTGCATACTTCGATTACTAGATAATTTACTGTAAATGTAATTACAAGATCAGCTACCACCTGCCATGTAGATGATGCCATAGATAATTCTACCATTACATGTAGCTCTAAATCTACCGTTGAAAGTAAATACTCATTAGAGTTCTAATTATTTCAAACATATGAACAACTAACTGCTTATGGAGATAATTTTCTTGACCTCAATGTTTCTTCTCATCGTAGTTACTTCTATATTTTAAAGACGCAATGACATGTATGTCACTAAAGATATAGTAAACAACCTCCTCAAAAAATTCCTTCTCGGGCTCATCCACAGCTCGCCCTTGAGGTTTGCTCCCATATATGGAACCGAGTTCGTCAGAGCTAGAACTGAGACTGTGCCTCTGATGTGGAGGTAGTCCAGCAAGAACACGGGCAACAGCCGCTGCTGCTGCTGCTCGTGCTGGGACCTGTATGTCAAATTTGTATCATTACAAAGTCAGAGATAACTCGGAGAATTTCAGATCAATATGAACAAGTACTAGAGAAAGAAAAAAACATAGTACGTTATATGTCATAATCAATTTATTTAGTTGTACCATACGACCATGTCATCACGCAAAATATAAATACACAAACATGACATAAGTTTCAATACATTAAATAAGTACTTTCAGTAGCTGCATACAATTTGAATTTGGGCATACAAAACATCAAGGAATGAGCAGTTTATTGAGTAAACAATACAATCTTGAAGTTACTTATAAGCTCGGCCTTTGCAAAAACATGATTTGCTCAGTTCTAGGATAGCTATAACTTCCCAAAAAATTCCAACTGTCTACACAAAAAAAGGGAACTTTGCTGAGTTCATACACATATCGCGATTTGCAATAGTAACCTCACTCCTCATAATCAAGCAACTGCACGATCACATCACAGGCTAGTAAAATTCTCAAACCGCATCGCAATGTAGCACACCGGTTGCCACGACACAATGTACCAGCAGAGAAAGAAGTTACACTGGAGTACCTCAGGTCGATCGGATGGGGAAGGCAGGAGGCCAAGCGAGCGGGCGGAGCGAACTGAGCTGAATATCTTCTCTCCCACTTTCGACAAGTCCATACCGCCTCCTTCTCTAGCGAAGAGCAGCGATCCTAGGAATAAATACCGCGACAATTCAAACCCTCCGTCCCCAAAATCGCCGGCACCGCCGCCAGCGGCATTCAAGAGCAGTAATGGACTGAGTGGAAAAGGGAGTGTCGGTGGATTGTCGCCCGGCTGCATCTCAATCACGCTCCGCCGCAGCCGACGACGACGACTGAATCGCGCCCCCTCATTGTGGCCAGATCAGATCGGAAATCATGTAATCGCGCAATGGCACTCGCTCGCAGTCACTGTATGCCGTGTCTGTGCACAGAGAGAGAGAGAGAGAGAGAGAGAGAGGAGAGAGAGAGTTAATCTGGTTGGTGATGGGAATTTTGGGGTTGGGTTTAGTTTAGATTGATTGTGAAGACTTTTTTGTGCGATGGATTGATTGAGTTCGATTACAGTTTGATGGAAGAAGATTTGGGAACTTTCACCTCTTTTCCTATTAAACTTTCCTTTTTCGTTTGTTTCATTTTCGCGAACCAATAATTTAATAATTTTTCCGTTAGCGATCTAAATATAATTTGAGAATTCTACTTACTCCCTCCTATTTTTTATAATAGTCATTTTAGCTATTTGCACAAGTTTTAAAAATTTAAATTTCGACTAAAATATCCTCAATTAATATTATGTGTCTATTTTTGAGTGAAAGGAGTTCAATGCATAATAAAGGGAATAAACATAATTTCATAGGGACATTATTGAAAAAATGAAGTAGAATGACCTATAAATTTTAAAAAGAGAAAATCCCAAAGTGACTATTATAAAAAATAGGAGGGAGTATTATTTTTACATATATTTGACATGAATTTGAATACAAGTTGCTCAATTTAACATATTTTTTGGCATAGCAAAGAGTATACAAAAGAATTCAACAAGTAATTGCATTATTGATTACACTAACTTCACAAAGCCTTTACTCCACATTTAATACCCATCTCACTGGTTTGAATGAACTTTAGAAAGCCTGACTCACTTCGTCTCATTACATTACTACTTACATATTCAAGAGAGAGTGTGAAATGGACAGAATAGAGAGGGTACGACAATTAACTATCTAGAGTATCGACCTTCATAAAGTTTGATTTCCCTCTTTTACATTTCTCGTTCTTCTCTTGGGCATCAACTACATCTAACAAAATTTATGACTTGTGATTTACTTTTGGCATTGCACTTTATAGATGATAATAATATCTTATCTTAAATTTGATAATAATATCAATTATTAAGAATTTAAGATAAATAGATTTTTGATGAAGTGGGCCAACTTTGGTAACAATTTTCATCTTGGGCTCAAAATAATTTCCTTTCTTTCTCCAAGAAAATGTTGGGCTCAATTTTATTTTATTTTTGTCTTTGAAAAAAATTGTTGGCCCAAATTCGAATATTCAGTCGGAGTGAGAGATTTCTGCAGCCGAGGTTGCAGGATTTGCAGAAGGGTTTTTCCTTTTCACTCAAAATCGTGTTCGTTGAAAGCAGGTGAAGAACGAAGAACGAATAGCAAAATGCTGAGATCGAGGAGGATTCTCTCAGCAGCTTCAAGAAATGTCAATGGCGGCAGCTTGCTCCGGATGGAAGAGAAGCTCATCCCCACCATCCCTGTACAGAAGCCCTTTCAACGAACTTCCGCTCGATTCCTCGACATTCACGAGGTCGGTCGCTTCAATCTCCATTACAAATCCTTGTTTCCTCTCTGGTTAATTCGGATTGATCATAGGAATAGAATGAAGCCAGATTTTTTCGCACCTTGATGTTGAATTTTATCATCGTGTGATATGATTTTAGAGCTGATTTGAATTTGTTCGTGATTGAAATCATACCGTAGAATTCAGATTCATGCTGTTTAATGTTGAATTTCTTGGTTAATCTGTTCGTAGTTGGCGAGTAAGGCGGCTGTCGAGCGATCACGAGCTCGAATGTGAGTAATTCTACATGATGTTTACAGTAATTGCATTCATTTGTGCGGTTTTTTGTATTGAATTTTTAATTTCAGCGATGCTAATGTGAAAGTCTGTGTGTGGCTGTGTGAGTTAGGGCAGTAAAGACGAAATGAGCAGGGGTTATTTTCAGGACATGGTGGATTTGGAGAAACACGGTGGGAAGGTGAGCTAACCATTTTTTGTATTCGTATCGAAATTTCTCTAATCTTCGACTTGTGCGGTTTTCGAGTTTGTAAGGTAGAGTTTTGATTGTAGATTTTGAGGTTTGGATGCAGATATCGAGAGCGAACAGTGTTATCATTCCTGCAAATTCTGCTCTCAAGTTTCCTACACTTGAAGTGAGCTTTCCGGATGGTTCGACGCTTAAATTGCCAGTTACCTCCAACGAAAACGAAGCTATTGTTTCCACGTCAAATACGGCTGCCAAGGATTCTAGCCCTAAACAGCCCCCAACCCCCAAAACAAATGATACAAATGCTCTGACATCAGATGCCGTTAAGGCATCTTTGATAACTCTGTCATTTCGAGCTAATGCACGGGTACGGTTTGGAAATACGTGCCCTGAATTATTGAAGTTATGTACTATTAGGTTACCACTTAGATATTCTGAAAGGCTCCCTCTTTTCCTAGTTCTTAGAGTGGCTATATTCTTGATTAATGAGTATATATTTGCTTATGACTTCTTGCTTTCAGTTATGTCGTGACTTAGTTAACATTTTTCCTGACAATATGCTCCTTACCTTTGAGTTTTTTTGCAACCCTGACAGGCTATGGTTGAGTCGTGGATCTCACCATTCCAGAAAACATTTGGACATTCCAGTGATGTTCGATTGATAGAGGTATTGTATCTTTTGCTAAACTGTAATCATATGTTGAGAATAATTAAAATTATTGTTTTGCCTGAAGTGACTCAGACCATAGTGATGTTATTGACTCTAAACACATGCTTTGCTTGCTAAACTCGATTATCTCAATTTCCTTGATTGCTTTCGGTTGTTGAACTGTTTACTGAAATCTTAGATATATCAAAAGTACAAGATAATAATGTGCAACACTTTAACTAGATGTATGTCGTTTGTCCTAAGCACTGGCACAGAACCCTCGATTTCAGTAGAAGTCATGTGTGGTTTATGATGATTAAATTTTCCACTACATGTAGTTTGACAAGAAAATACCAACTTCCCCCCTTTTTATTGTGCACTGTCTGAAACTTTATAGTTAATCTGCAGTCAATGTGATTATCTAGTTAGTCCTCTCTTTCTTGTAATACATAGCCACGTTGCAAAATTGAAACAGAAATTTTTGAACAATCAATGACAAAGATGCAGAAACTTATCGGGAAGCATTCTACTTATGCCAGGCAGGGTTTGTGATGATATCTTCTGATATTCTTGTCTTTTGTTTAGGTATCCCTTGTAGATTCATGGCTATTACGTCGTTGGCTTATAAAGAAACTACTTATTAAGGTCATGAAGAAACCCGCGCCTGCAGAAAACCAAGGCGTTCTGAAGAGGCAGATTGCTTACTCTTTTGCTGATCATTACTACTTCAGGAAGGACCTTAAATTAATAAATCTTCTTACGGGGTAACATTTTTTTTTCCCCTTCCACATTTCCATTCTCCCTCCCTTCACAAATATCCCATATCAAGTCTTCGTCTCTTACTTATACACTGTCATTCTCTCTCGTAATCTGCAGATATGTGTACTTGGTGGACAAGCAAGGTAGAATACGATGGCATGGTAACGGAATGGCAACAGAAGAAGAGTTGCTTTCGCTGCTTTCCTGCACATCCATATTGTTGGAAGAGAAGTAAGAAGCAAATATTTCGACTCGACGAATCAGATGTAGACGAGTGAGAGCACTGATTGGAAGAGTTAACCCATTGCCAAATTTCCAGATAGTTTTTGAGCATAAATACTATAACTAATTGCATGCATAAGATTTCATGCACTTGGTACTTTTTCATCAAATATATTGGCAGCTTGCATTATTTGGTCAACTCTGATGCTTTATCTCTCTAAAGTCAACATCTTTGAATTGATGCAGTTGACTTAGACTAAGTCAACTGCATTTGGGTCGTCTTCCTCAGATCTCAGAACATCACTGTTCATTAAATACAAGCTCAAAATCCCAGCTGCTCCTGCAAAATCTGTAAGTATTTTCATTCTCGACGTTCGAAAAATCGAACGAAATATGGAGATCCCTGCTTTATTCTACTTCTCATTCTGGGCTTTGATTAGCATGGCTTCTCTCAAGCTCGGATTCATAACTCTAGAGAGAGAAAACTCCACCATTGCACCATTTATCGTCTTCCTTATTAAGAGATCTCTAGCTGTTTTTGTTTGCCATTCTTCCACTTATGCATTAGTCCATAGATTTGGTGCGAACAACGATTCGCTCTTTAACCATTTCAAACTCTCGATTCTTGGATTTCCCTTCCTTTTCTACGTGTGTCCTTTGCCTTTACGATTCGTATTGTGCTATGCTTGTGCTTTTGTGACTGTCATTTCCCTCCTTGTCCCGACCCTGGAAACCGGCTCTTGTATCGACTTTGTCGTTCGATCCATCGTGTTCTCGCTCGAGGTCGGAAACGATGCGTCTTTTCCGATCTTTGTGCTTGTTGCTGCATTCTTTACAGCAGGTTTAGCAGGGATTTCTGGCGGGGTTGATTCCAGTTCGAACCAGGAGATCAAACCGGTCGAGGTTTGCTCGAAGAATAGAAAGACTCTACTGTTCATAACCACGACGGTGGCAGGTTTGGTGCTCCAAATGTTGGTGAGGTTCGAGTCACTGGGACACATGTCGGCATTCTTGTGGTTTCTCGTTGCGTGGCTCGGGTGCGCCGCTCTGACCATGGACCGGTTCGACCTGGGGCTCTTCGACCTCATGGTTAATCACCTGTTGATCGGGTGCACGATCCGGTTCGGTATAAGCTTCGGTCCAACGTGGTTAGCTTTTGGTGTCTCTGTTCTTCTCTTTATGTTGCATCCCAAGGTGATGAGCGTGCGATTTGTGCCAGATCGTGATGTGGTTCTGTGGTGAAACTGGTCGGGTCGGGTCGGGTTGGATCCTTATACCCGATTCAACATGGGCAATTAACTGTATGGGTTGCTCAAATATTTATTGCTGATAATCTTTAGCCCATTTGTGTCATTGGCCCATTTGGGTTATATAGAACTTGAACCCATAAATATTTCGTCTCGTGCATTAATATCTTACTGTTAGGCCAACGCATCGTCTTACCGAATTGGATTTATCAATACCATGTGATATACGGATGATGAATTTCTAAAAATTACCAACATTTCCTCTCAAAAGAAAAATCGCAGAATTTTCGACGCATGTGTAAATTTAAATTTTATGAAAAAAAAAGTATAATGAAAAATTAAAGCCAAAAAATATTTTTAAAAAAAGAAGGAAGGAGAATATTAGGGAAAACTGTAGCAGGAAAAAAGGGATACCCCAATTTGCTTTTGAGTCCATTTCTTAGGAGCAAAGTGAAAGACTCGAATAATTGAGGCACCATGTTTTTTTGGTAAAGCATGCAAAAAATAAATAAGTAAATAAAAGGCTAAATAGTACTCACTTCGTCCCATTAATGCAGTGACAACACTTTTCTCGATACGAGAATTAAGGAGAGTAGTGATAGTGGATAGAATATTACGAATAAATTTTAATGAATTCAAATTTTATCATTTTAGATAATATCCTTATACCAGTAGAACGAACGAAAATAGACATATCCCCATACCAACGAGAGATAGAGGGAGTATTAAAAATTAATGGTACATGAGGATTGAGGAAGTTTCTTGGGCTGTTTCTTTAACTTTAGCATCTCAAGAAAAGTGGGTCTACTACACATGAAAGTTATGGATCATGAAAAAAATAAATCATTAATTTATATTTAATTTTTTATGGACCAACTTTATACCAAATTAGGGGACAGCCCACCAATTTTAAGAGGGGGCATAGTATATTGGTTGGTCAATTTATTAGCTTTTATCATTGATTAAATAGACTTTTTATTCTATTAAAACACTTGATTTTCCTTGCTAAGTAATTGTCATTATTAAATGAATGGATTTAGGCATACTTCATCAAACACTCACCTCCTTTTCATGCAATAATTGCTGGCTACGTCTTCATAATTTGAATATTATGTGTTGCATGGATATTCTTAGTAAAGCCGTGTACGATTGTTGGATATTCGTTATTAGAATCGGTCGATTCACTCCTTAAACGGTCTTATAAAAAAGAGTTCGATTTCTTTCCCGAGTTCGATGTGAGACAATTGCGTGAGATTAACGATAGTATACAATACATGATCTAGAAAAGTAACCCAACTAATGCGATTTAATTTCAGAATTTAACTCCACTGTATGAGTAGATGCAGCAATAATAAGCACGTAGCTGAAATATATAAATAACAATAAACATAGCAATTCACCACATATATTTTTTTTAATAACAAGAACACATCATCAACACAATTTGTAGGGCGTTCCCTTTCAACCAAAATATCGAGGATTCGAGTCACGTTATGTGTGTGTAAATGTGTCGTATATTCGACTGATATAAAAATGAAAACCGTCAAAATAGTGTTTGAAAAAGAGTACTAATGGTGAACTATAAATTCTGCTGAGGTGTTCCCACACACAAAAACGTCAAAATAAAAAGGTTTTAATAATCGTGATAGTTGAACTAAGTAATTTGATAACCGTGCATCTTTTAATTATAATTAATCATAGAACGTTACGTTATTATTTATTTTTTCTCTATCAAACAGTTTTATTACAGCTGGACTAATTCCATTAATTCATTTCAGATTATTGCAATCAACAACAAATAATAACGGATTTAATAGAAAAAAAAAATAGTAAGAGAATTTTTGTTTAAAAGGTACGTAAATAGAAGGAAAAGATAATGCTAACGTACAATCTTTTCTGCTCGACGTACAATCACGTGAAGCGAACAATCAAATCTTACGTATGTATAACTACCGCGTAACACAGGTTTTTTTTGTTCATTTGAATCAAACTTCAGTTATCGGCTGTTGTTTTCTCGCGCACTCTCTCTCTCTCTCTCTCTCCTTTTTCTCTCTCATTCTTTTTCTCTCAAAATTCACGCGCACTCACAGAGGAGAGAGAGAGATATACAATGTACTGAGAAATATCGTCTGACATAAATCTATCTATCGATATATACGTATCTATTCCTTTTGATTTCATATATATATATACGTATATATTTGTGTAGATAATTCTGCATATAGCCGTTGTAATTGCTTAGAGTGTAAGGAAAGGTGGAGGAATTTTGGATAGAAAGGGGAATCGGGGGATTGGAGAATGCCGCCGGAGATGATTCTGGTGGCAATCGTGGCGGCGGCGCTGCTTTCGGCGGTGTCGGTGGGAGGGGAGGGGAAGGGGATGGTGCTGAGCTTGGAGAGGGCGAGTCACGAGGGAGTTGGGATGAGTCAACTCAGGGACCGAGACCGAGTCAGGCACGGTAGGTTTTTGCAGCAACAGCCTGGCGTCGTTGATTTCTCCGTTGAAGGCACCTACGATCCTTATCTTGTTGGGTACTTTTTTTTTTTTTTTTTTGCAATTTTTATATGGTAATTTATTCCCTCGAATTGTTTATGAATTCTACGTATGCAAAAGAGGAATGTGCGCCTATTTTATAATGCAATTTTCCTTTTCTGGAAACGAATAGATGAGTTGCATATCAGAGTACGGGTTTTTGATTGGATGAGGGGGGGATAGAAATGTGTGGGAGTTTTTTCGGTGCGTTTCGTTAGGGATGGAGGGAGGGATGGATCAATATATTGCTTAAAAGTCAAAATCTCTGCTTCCTTGATACAAAAGTGCATCTGAGCTTTGATTCCTACCTGTTTGAATGTGATGGATGTGCCATTAGCTTTCCTAGAGAACATATTCTTGATTTACACCGTCAACTTTTGCTGGAATTATGCTGGAATTTTAGATTTCCATTAACATTTCAATGGTTTGTATTGTTTTTTCAGGCTGTATTACACAAAAGTTAAATTAGGAACACCAGCAAAAGAATTTTATGTACAGATAGATACTGGAAGTGATGTGCTATGGGTTAGTTGCAATCCGTGTAACGGGTGCCCAACATCCAGTGGACTTCAAGTATGTTGAACGTTTGCTCGAAGTTTGTTTTTCAGTTTTTTCTGGTTCTTTATTGTAATGTTTTGCTTCTCTCAACAGATAGAGCTTGAGTTCTTTGACCCTCCAAGCTCGTCCACGGCTGCCCCAATCTCGTGTTCTGACCAGAGGTGTGCTTTGGGAGCTCAATCATCTGATTCTGGTTGTTCAGGACAGGATCAGTGTGGGTACACCTTTCAGTATGGTGATGGCAGTGGGACATCTGGGTATTATATATATGACTCAATGTATTTCGACTCAATAGTTGGGAATTCATTGGCTTCGAATAATTCAGCACCCGTTGTTTTCGGGTTAGTTCTCATCCGCATCCTGTAAATTACTCTTTAGTGCTTTTTATTGGTCAATTTACATAGGTGCATCGGTCTGCAGTTGTAGCACATCACAAACAGGGGACCTTACCAAGCCAGATAGGGCTGTTGATGGTATATTTGGTTTTGGACAGCAGGGTTTGTCTGTCATTTCACAGCTTTCGTCTCAGGGAATCACACCATATTCATTTTCTCATTGTTTGAGAGGAGAGAACGGTGGTGGGGGTATATTGGTGCTTGGTCAAATAGTGGAGCCAAATATAGTTTACACTCCACTTGTTCCATCACAGTAAGTCTTTCCTGCCAGAAACTTCGTTCCTCTCTTCTTTTATTTGCTATCTACATCTCTTTGTTAGTAATGGACTAATGGTTAAATGTCATGTTATTTCCTGGCTTTATTTGTTTTCAAGTGCATTTACCAGAGATGGTTTTAGAATGAATCTAAAGGGGGGCCATAGACAGGAGATTGCGGATCAATTCATCTTAAACTATATTGTGAAGTTATAGTAGAAAGTGTAACCGACACTGCGGTTTGAGATATTTGCTATTTCCATCTTTTCAGGCCACATTACAATGTAAATCTGCAAAGTATAGCTGTAAATGGGCAGACACTCAACATCGAATCATCGGTCTTTGCAACTTCAAACAACCGAGGAACAATAGTTGATTCGGGGACAACTTTGGCATACCTGGCAGAAGAGGCTTATGATCCATTTGTTACTGCTGTAAGTTACCAAAAGTTTGTATAGTCCATCCTGGGTCAATTGCCGCTAACAACACACCCTTTACCATGATTTGCCACCAAAACATTTCTAAAACAGTCTCAATTGCATCATCGTATTCGAGTTTTCTAAAGGACCACACCCACTATTATTTTCGACAAGTTTGTTGGTCTCATGAATGGTGTAGTTTTGGTACTCCTATTTGCAATCGATCATTCTATCTTCCTAGTGATAGGTTTTATATTGTTTTTTACTCTTTTTATAATATTGTATTCCTGACATTTAGTTCTTTTCTGTCCTTGCAGATTACAGAAGTTGTTTCAGGATCCGTCCGCCCTCTTATTTCCAAAGGAAATCACTGTTTCCTGACTACTTCGAGGTTTTTATAAGACTTATTATTATTCTTCGCATATCTTTCTTGCCATTATTTCGGCCTCTTATACGTTTGTTGTTAATTTTCCTTATCCAGCATCTCAGAGATCTTCCCTCTAGTCACTTTAAACTTTGCCGGTGGTGCATCAATGGTCCTCAGGCCCCAAGAATATCTTTTGCAGCAGAATTCTATCGTAAGTCAACATTTCGTATTGCTTGCAATCTCTCAAAGAATTGTTAGACCTGGCCCCCCACCATGTAAAAGTGGACTCATTGCTTCATCTACGAAATACCCATAAATCAGAATTGAAAACTTAAGCTGAGATAAGGAATTCTTTCTGCTACTTTTTCTTAACTGTTATCTGAGTGTGAGAATGAGGTTATGAGCGTTATTATTTGGTAAGGAAGTTCCTTTCTTACGGAACCTAGTTATAACCAAACAAATTTACTACTCTCTCTCTAAATTTTTGTATGAATTGTAATGGTTTTCTTTTGTAGGGTGGTGCAACAGTGTGGTGCATCGGCATTCAAAAAATTCAGGGCCAAGGAATAACAATTTTAGGAGGTATGAATATTAAAGTTTCCTGCAGCTCGTACTTTCCTGATCTAACAAACTCTTTTCTCTGTGTATGCATATTCTAATTATGCAAAAGTATTTTCATAATTTAAATTCTGTAGTAGTGTATCTCCTCCTCCTTTCGGAGAAAAAAAAGTTACCCACCACTCCAGTTCTTTTGGCCTAATCTGATCTGTATGAAGGCTTTCTGTTTCCAATATCTAGGGATCAATTATTTAATTGCTGAATTAGGTGTAAGTGTAAGTTTTTATGTTTTGGTTACCTAACTAAATCCAACCTACTGTTGATTTCTCTCAGCTCTCTATCTGTTTCACAGTTACACTTTCGTCTTCTTCGAATATATCTCCTCAATATTGATTGACACGAGGCATTATTCCTGCAGATCTTGTTCTGAAAGATAAGATCGTTGTGTATGATATAGCCGGCCAAAGGATTGGATGGGCGAACTACGACTGTAAGTTTCCATCTCTCCCTCTCCCTTTCTCTCCTCCTCAACCTCTCCTCACATAAAAACTCTTAAATGCAGGTTCTTCGTCTGTGAATGTCTCAACAACAACCAGTACAGGCAAAACTGAGTTCTTCAATGCCGGACAAGTAGACAGCAGCAGCCCAGCCGAGTTGTACACGTTTTACAAGGTAATACCGGCCGCCGTCGTAGCTCTACTGCTACATATAACATTCTTTGCCAACCCTCCACTATTGCGATGACGAATGTTGTGAGGGGGTTTTGTAAATTATTTTTCATTTTGTAGCTTCCGTGTTATTATTATTGTTAGAGGGCCCTGAAATGAGGCAGTCATGTTGTATACTTAGATATTTCCAAGTCAAGGTAAAAAAGATAGTAGTATCTTTATTAGGGTAGAATTGGTATTTTGCACTTGTTGTACACTAAATTCCCACGAGGACTATAAGTAGAGGTGTCACACTAATTTATTTGTTTCATGATTTTTCAACTTTAGAAACCAAGCCAATTCAATTTGGAGGTGACAGTTTGCAACATTAATTATTAATCTAATGAATGTTTTTCTTTCATGGAAAAAAGATGCCAATTAGGGAAAGCCAAGATTCAATAAACACAATTCGTACGTTGACGAACTGAGAGAAAATGATTCACACATATTAAACAAGAAATTTCTACTATAATCAATCTTTCACCTCTCTAATATTAGCAATCAAAATTCTGGTATGCAATTTTCCCTACGCGTTAAAAACAATACAAGGCCACTGCGCTTAAATTTGTTCCATAACCATTAACCAATTCTTAGTTCTAAGTGCCTCTCCTGCCATAATTCTACAGACTAACCAGCGTTTCAGACTTCCCTCAACTCGAAACAACTAACAGAAAGCAGAAATCGGGAAACTTAACCTTAACATCGGTATACAGGAAATACGTAGAAAGAGCTAACGGAATCATAAGTCAACATATACCACGATCGAGTACGAAAGGAAGTCCAGTTAAGTTTTTCATACATATGGTATAAGATGCAAGAGGCATTTTAAAAACCAACCCCCTCCCATAAACAGAGATCTCCACGAGAGACGAGATCAATAGCCAGAGTTAAGTTTTCTACCACAGCAACATTAAAGGGTTTCTTCTCCCAACACTAGGCAAAAGGAAGATATGTGCACCAAAAGAGAGCAGTGAATCAGACGTAAAACATCACGTCTTTCACATTGTCTTTGATCGTAGGCAGAGGTCGGACCTCTCTGTTCCTCTCCCTAGTAGCCGCCCTACCACCACTGTCCGAGGTGGACCCACTGTCCGAGTAATCAGTCCCTTCAATGTAGTAGCGCGCACGAAATGCAGCAAGATGAGCGTAGTATGCAGGTGGAGCTGCAAAAAAAAAAAAAGAGGAAAGATGCTACGTTAAGAGATTATTCCAGAAGTCGGTTCGACTCGGTGAAAACAAGCACATACCTATAGAGACGGAACGGGTGCATCGAGCATACCTGAAAAAAGAGAAATTTTAGAGGTTAGCTGACCAACACAGCTGTTTTATAAGATATTCATAACAAATTGTTGGATCTTTCTATTCATGTTAAAACGTTAAGGGTATGCAAACCATTTGGTTTGCAAGAGAAGAATACTCACGTGTAGCACAAGCAGTTTGTCAGCATTTGAAGACCATCAGCAGTGAAGTTATTCTCATCATACAGAACATGGTAGTGCGTGGGCCGACTAGTACCCTACATAGAAGCAAGAATAAAACTTTTTAGGATACTACATAATATTAAGGTGACTGAAAATTTCAAAACTTGTTTAAAAAATTAATGCAGGACTTTAAGTACCTGGATCCCAGCATGGCTGCATAGGTAGAAATCGAACTCAGTCGGATGGCAAATTTTGGTATCAACCACGGTTCCTAATAAGAAGTGCATGAATTGTTACATAGAGGAACGTAAGATAGAACAAATATTATAGGACAAATCTGAACTCAGAATTTGTACCTGGAAGAATATTTCCACTTCTGTCAGTTGCGTTCCTATCTCCGTGATTAGCAGGAAATAGCCGAGTATGATGCCTCTTTTGAACGACAATGAAGGTAACTCTTGGCATATAATTTTCCTCAATGGAATTACAAGCCTTAAATAATAATAAAAAAATCAATGTCACAAATATTACACAGAAGAAAATTAATTTAGAGGGAAAATCATTGAAGAAATCTACACTCTCAACTAGCATCAGGGCATTAATGGAAAGCTAAGGGTAAAGAAGAAAAGAAAAAAAAGGCAGTACCTTCCTAATTGCCTCCATTTCATGGAAAAGGACCTGACTGAACTGCCCTTCACTGACACCATCCCTACAATAAAACAGTCGGTGACATCAGATTTACTATGTTTCAACATGAGACAACAATGAATTAGTAACAGATGGCAAAGTGAGTGCACATTCCAAGTTAACCTGTAAAATATGATCCTGTGCGGTTTCAGCTTAGTTGTTTTGTAGAAGCTCACAAGGTGTTCCCTGCAAGAGAGTGAATATTAAGTATGGAAAGTCAAATGAACAAGGACAAAAACTAGAGGACACAAAGAAGTTCTTAGCAAACTGTAAATGGAGTATAGGAAGACAATTGAAAAGAAACAAAAAAAATCAAGAGTTGGTAACAAACCTAATCATTCCCCCATGAACTACTCCTTTTGGACCTTCTTTCCTGTGGTACAGATCCTGGATTATCTCTTCTCTATGAGCCTGCGCAGAAACAAGTGCTCTGTACTTTGTTACTTCAGGCCAATCCATTGACGCAACAACCTGCACATAAGGATATGTCAAGTTTATATAACGTCTTTTTTAAGAACAAAAAAGAAAAATAAGAGATTCATATACTGCAGCTATCGAGGGGCATGAATCCTCCCCTGGTTGAGGATGAGTAACATCTGCCCCAAAAATAATGGTGGGACGATCAGTCAAGAAAGGTATTCTCCTTGCCAGCGCTTGCTCTAATACACTGTTCCGACCTCCAACCTACCAAAAAATTGATGGGAAATAGATACAGTAACAAGTTAATAGTTAGCCAATTCAAGATATGGTCTCCTATCCAGTGATGCAGCTTTTACAAAAAAATTAATACCACATACCTTGGCATTAATCTTTAGCGAGACGTTCTCCATGTACTGCATATACTGCTTGCCAGGTTTTGAAATATTCTTAGGCAAACAACACTGGGAAACAATCCCCAACTCTGTTTCACAAACTCGCTTAATTGTCCCTGTAAAGTAAAAATGGAAGGTATTAATAATGCAAAAAAGGAACACCAGCATTGCAAAATAGGCTGCAGAATTAAGTAAAGTAGGCGATACGGACCATATGACCCACTCATATCAGGCATAATAACAATCAGCAACTGAAGTTTCATTCCAGTCAGGTTGCGCCTTTCAAATTCTGAAGTACAATCATCGTATACAGCAATCAAGGACCTCGCTATCTGACCTTGATTACCATTGCGAATTGGAATTAATGGTTCTCTGTTGCACACCTATATACAATGATACAAGCTGGAATCAGGTACCTCTAAATGATTTGGTTCAGCTCTTTTCAAAAAACAAAACCCAAAACATACCATTCCTCTGCTGCAACACATTTCGATTAGGTCGTAACAGAAGTTTTGGGCATCGCGTTGCCTTGTTGAAAAGTTGATACAAGTCCAGAAATCAATAGTTCCACCATTGATCATTTTCTACAAAGCAAAGGTTCAGATGTACACATTAGACTATGTTGAAACTGGTGCTTAGTCGCATATAAACACGAAGAAAAAATATTACCGTATCTATCATATTCCACTGTCCCACAGTAGGAGCAACTGAACGATGTCTACCAGTGTCATGGTATTTCAGCTAGAAATGTATTTACATGGAATGTTAAAGCTCAGTAAAACAGGTAAATGACAAAAAATGCGACTCAGCACAATACCGTAGGGGGAGGCAACACCCTAGCCTCAATGGAAGTGAGTTCTGCCTTAACTTGAATACCGAATTCAGTGTTTACAAGGACATCTTTGTTATAATTATTATACTCGACCATCTACAAAAAAAGTAACAGCATGTTCATTACCATCGCATTTATAAAAACTAATGAGCAAAAGCACAATTTTTATATCATCAATCAATTTTAATTTTGGCAAAGGCAAAGTCTCCCTGCATAACTCAGATCCCAAACATTAATGATCTTGAAATAGCCCATACTAATGTATCAATTCAGGATAATGGATTGTAATATCATTATACCTTCGAGATAGATTTCTCACGTTCAGCTGGGCGTTGGCAGGTTGCCCTCAACAATGCAGTGACCTGTCTTTCATTCAGTTTTCGGGTATATCTCTGCCCTTCAACGATTCTGCAGAGCTGTTAAAGAAAAATTTTAAATAAGCCACCTTACAGAGATGACAGCCAGGTTTGGAGAGTAAATTTAACACAAAATGAAGCCAATACCTCCATAGGAAGATAAGTGGGCTTTGTGTCACTTCCCGCCTGAATAGCTGGCAAATGTGGATGTTTCAGAGCAACATTATACTTCTCAAGGAAGTATTGAGCAACAGATATCTGATTTCCTGTATCATCCAGCGAAAACCTGGTTTTTCATGAAGAACAGTGTTGGTACACAGTATAATAGCATCATAGAAAATAAAAGGCAACAAGGTAATACCCAGATAGGTGTTGAGCAAGAATACAGTAAGTGTGTGGGTAGGTCGAACATATTTTGTAGATTGAATACAAGGAACTAAACAGTAAAAATGCTAAATTAAAGTTCAAATGCATACATCAACTGATGAGTTCCCTGTGTAGTTATGCCTGATATCCTGTGTCGCCTTAAACCTCCTTGATGGTGGGTCTCCACCCGAACACCTCTTAAAGCTTTTTTCAGCTACATAACAGTATCAATGACATGAGAAAATGTAAAGCTTTACAAATGAAAACCCTTGCATAATACCCAGGCTCTCAACATTGAAGGATTTCCATTATTCATCTAAACTGATTAAATTCTAGTGCTGGAAATTCGTAAAATCAATACTCGGTCAATAGGCTGATAACAAATTACCTTAATACGATCTTGGTCAGATAAACCCCCCCTAGTCAGATCTTTTCTAAAGTGCTTAGAAACATATTCCAAGAGCATAATAGGATCAAGAAAAGCTCTAGCAGACATATCTGCAATATCGAAAGAAAACAATGAAAATGAAGAACATTAGCTTTATTTCGAAAGAAAGCATGCTTCTCAGCAGAAGCAAACTCATTCAACAAATTACACTAAATAGTTCACAAATACATAACAATTTGAATATATGATGTACCGATATTTAGTGAAAGCCCCATCTGCGTAGGGCGTAGGCTCTGGTAAAACCCTTTCCAATACATTAGTCCATCCCCAAGATCTCCTGTATCTCCCAGTTTAGGCGAGAAAAAGGACCTTCCAACCACTGTATAACTGAAATCCATTGCAAAGAAAAAATGTAACATACCTCTGTTATTTATAGACAACTAAACAAGATTATATGAGTGCAAAAGTGCCCAGTAGCCTAAAGGTGTACCTCGTAGAAGGTTTCTCTCGAAGAACCACGTCAAGAAGTTGCAGAGTTTCCTGCGGCAGATCAAGTTGCCGGCCCTGTAGGAATTGATTGAGGTGATGAAGACTAGGCTTGGATGCCATTTTCAGTGACACCGTGAATTTACGCTCTCTGTACAGATGAAAATCAACAGTTATGATTTATGCAGAGCACCAAAAAAAATTATTTCTAGGACAACACTAAGGTCTGGGAAACCAGGCTCTGAGTGTGTAATGTGAGTCTGCTATTTAGACTCCACGCTAAATACTAAGTTGCTCATTGGTTCACATAAACTGAAACGGAAACTACTCCTAAGTTAAACAATGAATCATGTAAATTTACCAAGGATGAACATGCATGCCTTGTTTGGTCAGAGTCAAGACATCCTTTATCAAGGAGATGCACATGCACTCACAAAATTGATGAACGTCATACTTAAAGCAGTACAATTACCTGCCCGGCCTATCCCCGTCAACAAGCACAACACCAAAATCCTTCGAGTCAAAGGGCAACGACCCAGCCGTATAGCAACTCTTTCCCCCATCATAAGCCAGCCTTCTCTTCCCAAGGTGTGAATCCTTGAAAGTTGTAACAAGCTGGTTGATTATATCCCTGCAAACCTTCTTGGGGGCCACTTCAGGAGAAATTGTAACCTAGGAGAGGATAAACAAGTGTGAGAGAGGTCAAAACAACCAGCAATGTTAAACAATTTCCAGAAACAGTATGCAGAAACTTGTCATGTGTGAGAAAATTAAACCACCACAGAAGGACTACAATCTCGATATGTAAAAGGTCAAGCAAGAACAGTGAACAGATAGAATCTGCATTTGCATATACGTAGTTACATGTGAGTATATTAAAACTACGAGGTAGCGTCACAGTTAAAAACTATCAGACCACAAATCGTGAAAGACAAAAGGATACGCACACGCATAGAAAACCAAATCGTCATAGAAATACACAAATGACTATGAGAATGTTGAAGCAACAAGCAAAACTGAAAAACATAAACGCAAAGCCTCCCTACTGAAGCATACAATCGCAGGCATGTTAAAAAAACTGTGCACGAAGGAGAAATATGCATAAAAAGTTAAAGCATAACTTGAAACCAAATGTCTCCACCAACTCACATCGTAATGGCAGAGATCTCTGTCAGCGACCGCCGCCAGAAAGTGATTCGCCTTCACGATAACCTTTCTCCCCATAGTTCCGAACCCTGGCCTCACCGGATGTCTAACTGCCTTCGAAGAAGCCGGCGGCAACTGCGGCTGCACCGGCGGAGGATTCACCGCCACCGTCTGAGCCGACCGTGCCGGATTTGACGAAGACGCCTCCAGCGTAAGCTTCTGCTCCACCTCGCGGTGAAGCGACGCCGCCGGCTCCGCCCTAGGTGGCTGAACAGGCGCCGCAGACGTAGAGAGCGACGCTGGCGGAGGAGCATTGTACCCGCCGCGTCCTTGACCGCCACCGCGCGACGCTTGTTGACCTCTACCACCGTCTGGCGCCGGCCCCTGCCTTCCACCGCCGCGGCCACGGCCGCGACCTCTGTCTCCTCGTCCTGACATGGATTCCGCTTTTCTCTCTCCTCCAATGAGACGCCGGAGTTCACAAACGGAGGGATGGGGGTGTTGAGTGCGAGGGAGGAAGTGGAATCAACGAAGGGTTTGCTCTTTTTAATGGCAGTTTCCGAGTAAATAGTGTATGTATTCACACACACTCGATCCCCTTTTTTATTACTCCCTCCGTCCACCTATTTCTGACACGCTTTCCTTTTTGGGCCGTCCACCTATTTCTGACACGTTTCCTTTTTTGGAAAAAATTAGCCACTAAGTAGTACAATTAGTAAATCCCTTATTACACTTAACATTCCATACTTAAATCTCATCCAATCATTTTTTCTGCACGTAGTTCAATATAATTTAAATTTCGAAAGTTTAAATTATTATAACTTGCTCGTTTGTTATCGGATTTTTATGATTTTTATATCAAATTAAAGGTCTTTATACGATCTTTCATTTAAGATCAGACAAGAACATGTTTTTATGCATATATGATGCTCTATTTCTAAAATATGTTTATTCCCTACAAAATACACTTTATACACTACATCCATAAACACAATACACTTTACACACTAACTACTCCCGTCTTAAAACCCGTGCAAAAAGCAAACGTGTCAGAAATAGGTGGACGGAGGGAGTAGTATTTATTATTTAATAAATTTAATAAATAAACCCGCGTATTTACTATTTTGGACAAAATTCAAATTCGCGCTGTTCTATATCCAAAATTCCAAACTGTCCATATCCGCAGGGACAAAATGGTCAAATCCCTCGTCTTTTTCCATTTTTTCATTTTTGAAAATAAATTGGTAACTTCCTTTTTTTTCCCTCTCTCCCACGAAATTGACGCACGTCGTCAACCCCCCTCGAGCTCCCCTTCTCAGCAAACGCGAGTTAGAGCACGTGAGTCCCACTTGCGCAACTCCATGGCGGTTATTGGCAGAGAGTATGGTGGACCTCCACGCACCGGATAATTTGCGTGATTCATCTTCCGAGGAAGAAATCATTTTCTATTTTATTTTCTAATTATTTTTGCTAATGTCTCATTTATTTCTGTATATCTCGCCTTAATATTCGATTTTTTTGGATTTCAAATATTTAATTATTTGAATTAATATTAGAAAATATAGTAAAAATAATAATTTATTTAGAGTAAAATACGGCCCATAGTCTAATTTTCAAAGAAAATATGATTGGCTTAAAACGGTAGAATTCGGTCTGAATTTCCTTAAGCAATAAGCCTTCTAAAAAGCAAGACATATGTGGGACCCAAAGGTACTTTTTAAAGCCAGTCTACCATTTCCTGCAAAATAAAGTTGATTCCCTGCAAAACTTTACCAACACACACCTCTTTTCTCTCAACCAATAAAAAAAAAGTTAATTTAGTATTTTCCCCAATTAAAAAAAATATAAAAAAATCAAAGATTACATCTAAAATTCAAATTAAAAAATAAATAAATAATCAAAAAATATGGTGGGTAGTTTAGAGGAAATAAAGAGGAAATAAAGGGAGGCCTGCAACAAATGTGCATCTAAAGCAGCATTAGTATTGGGCCTATTCATATTCTGCTGTAGTTAGGCACGTGCTGTGTAGGAAGCCAGTCATTTTCATGCACAATTTTAGTAAAAATTACTAATAAAATTACTATTCGTCCCATTTAATTCGGACAATACTTTTGCTATTCTGCATTTAATTTGGGCCCACACAAGAAATGAAAAGCCCGATATATTAGTGGGCTTTCACTGCATGGCCTTCAATTTGGGCCCATTGTGGATTTTATAGGATGAAATGGTTAATAAATAAGCCCACGTGGAAATTTTGATCCAATACTACCTCCGTCTCATATGAATTGACTTGTTTCATTTCGGCACTAGATTTATGCGTATAAACGAAAGTAAGGGTTAATACATTACATTTTAGGAAACAAACCAATTAAAGTGAAACATTTCAATTAGGAAAGGGAGTCACGTGAGGTGGGACGAAGTGCGTATTTTTTTTTTTTTAAATATTTTCCTAATACAATTTGGATTTTTGTTTATATTCGATTAGCACGATATTAGCGCAAGCGCTAATAGGAAATTTTGACTATGTATAGTTGATTTTTGTTGTGAGTTTAGGTGAAGCTTTTATCTAATTTCGAATTCGGATTCGGATTCGAGTTCGGATTTAGAAACTTTTTGTAGGTATTTGAAATCAAGAACCTCAATATTTAAACTTATCAAGTTGTATCATAGGTCAATTCATTCATATCTTATCGGATACTAAAAAATGAAAAACGCATTAATAATTTACTCCTAATGTTTATCCTATACCATTAGTTATATTTGATTGGTTCCTAAACAAAAATTTATGTAAATTAATTGATTTAAATACCCTATAAATTTGAATGAATAGGTAATCATATAGTAGGTACCTAATTATTTTCCTTTATCTATATTTAGATTAGATAGATAGAGAAGAGTGTGGAATGTGACAAATAGATTATAGGCTATCACCTTTCACGCATGAAATTTGAACACTAATAATGTTATTTGCCACTTTGAAATATGAGTACCAAAAATTTCAACCATTTCCCATCTAATTAAACCACGTAGCGTAACACGAAAAATAAAAAATAAAATAAATTAATTTCTTACCTACCCCAAAAAAGCATCTACTATTATTGATTACGCACTAAATTTATAATACTAATGTCGTTATAACAGTAAAACACGTAATCTTTGGTAACTAATTAATTAAGTATTGTTATCATTTATTAATTTTTAAAACTATACCAACCCATTTTTTAATTAAATAAAGTTATATATACAACGCACATAGTGCACATGTGATTTAAGTATAAATACCCCATGATATTGTTCAAATTAGGTAACCCCAAGAAAAGAAAAGAAAAAAAATGAAAGTGAAGATTGAAAGCTCTAAGCTAATCAAGCCTTTATATCAAGGGAATAGCCCTAAATCATTCGATCGTGTCCCTCTATCTGTGTTTGATAGGGTCACCTATGACCAACACATAGCCGTGATATACGCCTACCACCCTCCGACGCGGTCGAATTCGGATATCGAGTTAGGGTTGCGGAAGGCGTTGGCCGAGTATCCCGAGTGGGCCGGGAGGCTGCGGAAGGATTGTGGCGGGAACCATGTCGTTCTTTTGAACGATGAGGGTGTTAGGTTTGTCGAGGCGTGTGTTGATCAGGTGCTGGATCGGATGATGCTCGTGAAGCCGTCCCCGGTTTTGTTAAGCCTTCATCCGAGTTTGGAAGGTGTTGAGGAGCTCGTGCAGGTTCAGCTCACGAGGTTCTCATGTGGCTCGATGGTGGTGGGGTTTACGGCCCACCACCATGTGGCGGACGGGCACTCGTCGAGCAACTTCTTAGTTGCATGGGGCCAGGCTACACGAGGGGTCAGGATTAATCCCCTCCCCCTTCGTGATCGCTCTATATTTCCCCCTCGGAGCATCCCCAAGATCGAGTTTGAGCATCGAGGGGCGGAATATGTAGCCAAGAAGTTCAAGAAAACGTACCCGTTGATCGATTACGATGCAAATGATATCGTAGTTCACAAAGTTCATTATACCGAGGAGTTCATTTCCAAGATCAAGGCCAAAGCTTCCAACATGAGCGGGAAGCGTTTTACCACCGTCGAGAGCCTCTTGGCACATCTTTGGAGGACCGTAACAAGGGCTCGAGGCCTTAAAGAATCGGAGACGACCAAAATAAGAATCTCGGTCGACGGCCGTTCGAGGCTAAACCCTAAGGTGCCGAACGAGTACTTCGGCAACTTAGTTCTATGGGCGTTCGCAACGTCCAAGGTTAAAGACCTCGTACACGAACCACTCTCGTACGCGGCCAAGCTCCTACACGAGGCGGTCGTGAAAGTGAACGACAACTACTTCAAATCGTTCATCGACTTCACCAACTACGAAATGAGCGAGGAAGAACTCGAGCCGAACACCGAATCCAACGAGACGATCCTGTGGCCGAACTTGGAGGTCGACAGCTGGCTAAGGTTCCCGTTCTACGACCTCGATTTCGGGCACGGCGAGCCCTACATTTTCATGCCGTCCTTCTTCCCGGTAGAAGGGATGGTGCTCCTCTTGCCTTCATTCTCCGGCGATGGAAGCATAGAAGTCTTTGTTCCTCTATTCCAACAAAGCTTGACAACTTTCAAAGAGATTTGTTACACCCTAGACTAGGCTAAAGGACAAAAACCCCATGCATTTTTATTTTTTGCTACAAAATTATTATCATTATCTTTATTTTTTCTAGTTATCAAATTCTTCTATGTATTATTATTATTTTATATTCAATCATATCTAAAATATTTGGTGTTGATAATCTTTGTTTAACTTGTGCGCCTTTTGTTATTCCACATCAAAAATAAAGCTGCGCGCTTCTCTCCAAAAGTTATGTAACAAAGTTTATTTTGTTATATTATAATTGCAATTATAGATAATTCCAATGTGAAATTTTGGATTATTCAATTTAATTTTACCATGCATGATTAACATATATGAATAAATTCAAGAGGAGAGTTCTAAGTATCTCTAGCATATTCTCACTCTCTCTCTCATCTTTTTTTTTTACTAAGTAGGAAATAATTTAAATTACTAGGTAATTAATTAGGGACAAGAGTCAAACATGCGTAACGTACTACGTCATTGTATTATTAATATTATTAATTTAATTCCGAATTTCTCTCACTTAAGTCCACATAAAATTAGATGAATAGATAAATAAGTATTATAAATTCAAACCTAACCACATGCGTAAAGGGTTTGAACTATAGTTTAGGAACGTGACGCGTGAAATCGTGTTTGATTTTAGTTGATCCGTCACCCATCAACCCTCCCCGTTTGTTTATTGCACTATGTGGAATTTTGTTGCATGTCGTTATCGTTATCGCTATCGTTTAATAATAGTAGATTTTAGTATTTTCTATGTTACATTCGATATCTAATTTTCGGATTGACGTTTGCTTTGCGACGGCAGCAGTAGTAATAGTAATAGACGTAGATTTCGACTTTGTAATGTGAGATCACTTTTATATTATCGTCACGTCATCAGTAAACGAATTAAATACGTAATTACTTGTACAATTGTCTTGACATGAATATTATGAATTTTAAAAATGGCATCCTCTTAAAATTTGGGCTTTTTTTCTAATTAGCCCACAAAATTGCTAGATTGCGACAGGCCTAATTTGTAAGCCCAATATCACATTATCCTTTTGTATACAATTGGGCCTACCTTTATTGGGCCTACCATAATTGGGCTCACCTTTATTGGGCTTACATTTATTGGGCCTGAGATCAGTGGGCCAGTTTTGAGTGTCGGTACCAACCAACCACGGCGATTGTCCCTTCCCAAATCTATTTCGTAGGCATATTTAACGTGCCTACAACTGACGTCATAATGGTATGTATATCGAGAATGTTAGATATCGTTCGGAAAAATTGTTAACGTGACCATGCAACGTTATTAAATTCACACATTTGGCCATGCCCTCTATAGGTAGAACGTCTCTGTTAGTAAAAATCTCCACAGTTTTACAAACCCAATAAAATACTGTAATTTAATAATAATAGATCTTTCGATAGATTTTTTTTAATTTGAATTGTCGCTTTTGTCACTTTATTGAATGTGGGCTACGCATGTTTCACAACCATATTGTTAGTGTCAATAGCTGGACCACACGCAATTATATGCTAACCACACATGTTATTATTCAATTATACGTACAATTACTACTTAAACTATGATTATTACTTCATAATGCAAGGTGATTAGTCATTTTCACAATTAAAATTATAGAATATACTATATATTTGATCAAAACATAATTAATTAATTAATAAATTAAATTGTCTGACGTCGAATAATATTAGAGCAATATGGGGATCTGAGATGACGTCGACAGTGATTAATTTATTAATTAATTAAAAGTGGCTATAAATTATAAAAATAATGTGTCGGCGCTAGGGATAAGAATAAGACCCACGTGATTTATGAGTGATGAAACAGCTCATTGCTTCTAATCTTAACTAAATTCATTTCATTTCTCTTTTAATAGCATGAAATTAACTATAGTTCAAAATTTCAAATTAATGTTAAAAGTCTTAAATGGCAATTACATGAATATGTTAGATAGTATTCACGACGATAATAAAATTGAAGACCGTACAACGAACTTGGCACATAATTACGCAAAAATCGATTCTCTGTATAAGATGATAAGTACAGTATTTGATTTATTAGGGAAGTTTGTAACTCTTTCAACCTTTTCTTTAGGGAAATCACCCACAAATTTGATTTTCTGGTAAGGAAAAAATCATATGGAATTTTGTTTGTGATGAGGAAATTAAACAAATTATAGTCAATTAATTACCATAATCATTAGAGTTAATTAAGTAAGCCAACTACCACGTGGCAGTCATGACGAGCGAGTAGCTTTCAGTGAATTGAGTAGGCGAGTGAGTGAAAGCGGGGTGGGGCCCTCAATTCTGGGAACCTCTCCTCCCTCCCTTTTTTCCAAGCTTTAAATAGATCCACGCTTCTCCTCCCCAGAAAAAAATTATCCCCATTTTCAGAATTTAACCCACTCACGAAAATCCCCTGCATCTCGAGAATCCGGACAGCCGCGGCGAGCGAATTTAGGGATTGGATTTCGCGGAAATGGCGAGCGGAAGGGTAGATCTGGACGGGAATCCGATTAAGCCGATGGCGATATGCATGATCGGCGCCGGCGGCTTCATCGGCTCGCATCTGTGCGAGAAATTGCTGGAGGAGACGCCGCACAAGGTGCTCGCCGTCGATGTGTACAATGACAAGATCAAGCACCTCCTGGAGCCGTCGTCGCAGTGGGGAGACCGCATCCAGTTCCACCGCCTCAACATTAAGAACGACTCGCGCCTCGAAGGCCTCATTAAGATGGCGGATCTCGTGAGTTTTTCCGCGCTTCTCTCTTGCATTTTGATTGAGCTTGCTAGATTTCGCTTTCGGATCTGGATTTTTATGGTTTTTTTTTATTGTTGTTGTTGTTGCGTTGTTTGGATTTTGCGTGTTGTCGACGTCGGTGTTGTTCGGATTCTGTAGCTTTAACTGTGGGAGCTTTTGACGAATCGTAATTGTGTTTTCACGATTAGTTCTGCTGGTTACTTTGTCCTGATCTGAACGGCTCAGTCGATTTTGCTTGGATTGCCTAATCTCTTTGGATCTGCTCTGGATTTGTATTGTTATGAGCTTAGGCTAGCTTAGTTTGCTTAATATTATGGCTTGTTCTTCCATTTCTGCAATGCATCTGTATATATCTCGTATACCATATTCTGCTGAATTCCTGCTTTGTGGAGTTTCAGTTACATCCTACTGTAGTGAATTAATTACTGTATTGGCAGTCTCTTGACTTGAGATTTTCTGTTTCAGACCATAAATCTTGCTGCTATATGCACCCCAGCAGACTATAACACACGTCCACTTGACACAATTTACAGCAATTTCATCGATGCTCTGCCGGTGGTAAGTTGTTTTCGAGGTTTATTGTATACTCTTACGATTTGATATGATCTACTGGTTGATCAGTATTGAAGTTTTTGTGGGCTTTTCTTGTGCATACAGGTTAAATACTGCTCAGAAAACAACAAGCGTCTCATTCATTTTTCCACCTGTGAAATTTATGGGAAAACTATTGGTGCTTTCTTGCCCAAAGATAGCCCATTACGACAGGTAAGCCTCCTCCGTTACTTCCAGATTCATCATCTACAAGTTTTCATAGTTCCCTTAATGTGTCGTTTTATTTACAGCAGAATAACTTTTGATGTTTCATAGCTTGGTCATGTCATCCAATTGCTGATGTAGGAGTATGATTTTTTCTGGCTCATGCTGTGTGTGATCGTTTTGGTTTTGGTCAGATACCATAGCATTGGTTATACTATGAAATGACCTTTCACATTTGCTTACATCTTGAACTTAATCTTTTGAAGGCCATATATTCTACTTGGTTTTATTCTGTCCTTTGTCTTTCTCTCTTCGGAACAGGAACTATGATGTGAAATTTCATATATATTGCAAGAGTGAGTACAATTATGAAGGTAGTCTAATATTGATCATTTTTTATCAGGATCCGAATTATTTTCTGCTCAAGGAGGATGAATCCCCTTGCATTTTTGGCCCCATTGAGAAGCAGAGGTGGTCATATGCATGTGCTAAGCAGTTGATTGAGAGATTGATTTATGGTGAGTTAATTATTCAATCATGGCGTTGAGATAGTCGGTTCTTGTTTGTTGGATTGCTTTACATGTTCCCATGATATAACTCTGCCCATTTTATTTACAGCTGAGGGTGCTGAGAATGGTCTTGAGTTTACAATTGTGAGGCCCTTTAACTGGATTGGTCCCAGAATGGATTTCATTCCTGGAATTGATGGCCCAAGTGAAGGTGTTCCAAGAGTTCTCGCCTGCTTTAGCAATGTATGCATCTCTGATTTCCTTGTTAGGGGATGGTCATTTAGTACAATTTGCGCATTCTCTTGGTTTCTAAATTTTGTTATGTCTGCAGAATCTCTTGAGGCGTGAGCCCCTGAAGCTGGTTGACGGTGGACAATCACAGAGAACTTTTGTTTATATCAAGGATGCAATCGAGGCTGTTCTTCTGATGATTGTACGCTCAAACTTTCTTTACTATATGCTTCTTCGTGTTAATTCCAGCCCATCACATGCTGATAAAGTGGTTTTTGTTCTAATCAGGAAAACCCGGCCAGGGCAAATGGTCATATCTTTAACGTGGGCAACCCCAACAATGAAGTTACAGTCAGGCAGCTTGCTGAAATGATGACTCAGGTAATACAACCATCTGTGATTTTTGTATTTAAAGCTGCTGCCCTTCTTTACTTGTAATGACAGTATATCTCATTTCTTACCCACACTGCCAGGTTTATGAGAAGGTTAGCAAAGAAAAATCTCTAGATACACCGACAGTCGATGTAAGCTCGAAAGAGTTCTATGGTGAAGGCTACGATGACAGTGACAAGAGAATTCCTGACATGACCATAATCAACAGACAGCTTGGTATAAAAACTTCTTTTTGCTAGCTGTGTTTTACATGGTTTGGGGTATTATGATCTCTTTCCTAACAGCATTTGTTAAATTGGACAATGATCAGGATGGAACCCAAAGACGTCGCTCTTCGACTTGCTTGAATCCACCCTTACCTACCAACACAGGACATACGCGGAAGCAATCAAGAAGGCCACCTCAAAACCTGTGGCAAGTTAAGTAAAGAAAAATGGTAGTGTGATGAATGCTTTGGTTTCTCTTCAGTGTGCTGCAGTTACGTTAGTGATATGGTTACTTAATGAATGCTACACAATATTATCTCGTCTCCCCCGCTCTCTCTATATCTCTACGGCACACGGTTGTAATGATCTTGTATGTCTAAATAAAGACCTTTCAGAAGCTTGCTTCTTCACTAGGTGCCCTACCCCACCCCACACCTCTATTAAAAATTTTTTGATGTAATGTGCCTTTCGTGTCCGAGGAAAAGCCTTAGGATCTCTCCTTTGTGGGGTTACTAGTACTACTACTGTTTAGTTGCTTGTTGCCTCCTCCTCCTCGTGTATCTTTTTTTATTCAATTGGTTTTAGTCTATGAATATTCTTATAATTCTTGGTTATTAATTTAATCATTAAATCCAGTTTATCATGTTTGCTTGGTTGATTTGTGTCGATATTTCATGAAAAAATAGTTTAGAGTTTGTAATTAGTAGGCTCAACTCCATAGCTAGTTATAATTCTGCATTGAGTGCTGAAATGCAGTGACAAAATAATACATTGTCAGTCTGAAAATTTCCAGTTGGCCACAACCAAACTACGGTTAATCCTGTGTGTCTCCCCTGTAATTGGGGGTGCCTTCTTGGATCCTCTCTCTCTCTCTCTCTCTCTCTCTCTCTCTCTCCCATGAAGATACAGACACAAACTTACAGTTGTAAGTGATGGTTGTTTCCTGGAAACCCATGAAACTTGGCTTCGTTTCATTTTCAAATCCTCTTGAAAACTCTACACGTGCTAAATAATAATCTCAGCCTCACCATCGGAGCATTCAGGAAAACTGTAGAGAGAGAGAGAGAGATTGAAAGGGGAGGGAGGAGCACCCAAAGAAAAGCAGAGCAGCAGAAATAAAGTCACGTGTGGCGAGCGATGAGACTTGAGAGAGTTGCACCCCATGCATACGCGCAGTACGTAAGACAGCTGTCTAAAGCAACCCATTACCAATTTTATTCTCACAATCCTATAATAATTTTATTCATACAAAATACTATCATTATATACTGTATATAGTAATTAGAACCCGGAATTGCTAATTTTATATAATTAAAAAAATTAGAATTATACAGCTATGTAACAGTAGTATGTACAATAGATGTAATTTTCAAAGTTTATAACATAACCAAACAATCCTTGCGAAATTAGAAACAATCTCTGCATGCAAATGCAATATATCTTACCTTTTCCTCTTCAATTTCTTCCATAAAACTCAAGATTTTACCATTTCGTGTTTTACTTTTTCGGTAACTAAGATTTATATTAGCATCATTTCTCAAAACTAAAAAACAAAAGCTTATTCATACGTAGCAAACACGCAATTGCATACGTAACACTGCAACATATACCCCGTATCTCTACACACAAATTCGTATACTATTATTTACAATACAAAAAAAATCCAAAAAAAGAAATAAATAGTGAAAAAAAGAGTCAAAGGGAGTGTGTTGTTTTCCTTCGGTTCCATCATCATCAATTCACACCAAACGCTACAAGTTAAACAACTCTCCTTGAAAAACACCACAATTCTATTTATTCTCTCGGCAAATAAATTAATTATAAAAAAAAGATAAAAATCACTTTTTTTTTTGTTTTAATTTTTCCTTCTTCTTTTCGTCTCCATTTTTGTTCAACAATGTCTGGTTTTTTGGGTGTAGACGACGACACCTACACATCTTTCCCTCCTCCACGTGGATTTCGCCCTCACTCACTGACACCCACCTCTCCTTCTTAATTTCCCCCAAGAATCCCATTCAATTCCTGCACTTTTTCATACTGGGCTTCTCTTCTCTTTCCAAAATCCCATGAGGAACTGAACTGAACTCAACTGAGCTCCGTCTCTCGATGCAATGGCGGCGATTCTCCGGTTCCGGAAGCTGTGTTTTCTGGAGCCCTCGCCGTGTGATAACAAAGCGAGAGTCGAGAAACTGCAGCAGCAAATCGACGAGCCCACCAAATTAGTATTGAAAGAGAAAATCGGCAAGGATTCTAATGAGTGGGGGAAGAGGAATCTGAAGAGATGGAGCTGCGTGGATTCGTGCTTCTGGGTGATTGGGTGTTTGTGTACGGTGTGGTGGCTGCTTCTCTTCCTGCACCACTGCATGCCGCCGAATTTGGCGGCGCTGCAGGCCGGGGAATCGCCTGGGGCGAGGCTGCGCCGCGCCGGCGCCGCCCCTAAGCACCCGGTGGTTCTGGTGCCCGGCATTGTCACCGGCGCGCTCGAGCTGTGGGAGGGCCGGCCCTGCTCCGACGGCCTCTTCCGCCAGCGCCTCTGGGCTGGTAGCTTTGCTGAGATCTTCAAGAGGTTTGGCCTTCACTTCACTCCACTACTCTTCATCCATTGCTCATTGCTTGTTTCGACCTTTAATTTGAGTTCTTGATGGAATTGTAGCAGTTTTTTAGCTTTTACTTGGAGTTGAACATGTTCTTGATTGAATTGTAGTAATGTAGTTGGTTGAGGTTGAGATTGGGTGCAATGGTTGAATTTAGTTTTGATTAAAATGTAGGCCTATGTGTTGGTTGGAGCATCTCTCTCTGGACAATGAAACAGGGCTCGACCCGGCTGGAATCCGAGTACGGGCCGTTTCAGGATTGGTTGCAGCCGATTATTTCGCACCGGGGTACTTCGTTTGGGCTAATTTGATCGAGAATTTGGCACGCATTGGCTACGAGGAGAAGAACATGTACATGGCAGCTTATGACTGGAGATTGTCCTTTCAAAATACAGAGGTAGCTTGCTTGAATTCCAAGTGTGTGCTACATAATCGAGAGTTCTTTCGTTTTCGATAGATAAAGATTGAAACTTAGTAATGTGCTTAATATCTTGGTAATGCAGTTGAGGGATCAAACACTACGTAGATTGAAGAGCAAAATCGAGCTTATGTATGTGACGAATGGCTATAACAAAGTGGTGGTGGTGCCACATTCCAGCGGGGTAAACTATTTTCTCCATTTCATGAAATGGGTCGAAGCCCCTCCGCCAGTAGGCGGAGGTGGCGGCGCTGGTTGGTGTGCTAAGCACATTAACTCAATAATGAATATTGCTCCAGCTTTTCTTGGTGTTCCTAAAGCTGTTAGTAGCATATTATCTGCAGAAAGCAAAGACGTTGCTTTCCTCAGGTTAGTCGAAATTTAGATGCGCCGTTGTTTTGAAAAAAAACTTAGGACTATAAGTCCATATGATCAACTTTGTGATCCCTGTAATATCATTTGTGCAGAGCTATGGCTCCCGGTCTCTTGGATTCCGAGATCTTCAGGCTTCAAGCGCTAGAACATGTCATGCGTGTATCTCGAACATGGGATTCTCTAGTTTCGTTGTTACCTAAAGGAGGAGAGGCGATTTGGGGTAACTTGGACTGGGCTCCAGAGGATGATCATGTGTGTGCTTCAGGGCTGAGAAAGTTTCAGCGCCAAATCAAGGCAAACGGCAATGATAGCGATGGTAGACGAGGTTTCCACGTGCAAGAATCGACCAAGTATGGAAGGATCATCTCGTTTAGCAAGACAACATCGGAATCGCAGGTATCTGCAGATTTTTCTTTGAGAAGAATTGCTTACCAGAAAAATGTCAGCAGTCTAATTTTTGTCATTTTATTCGACTTGAATTTGTGATTACAGAAACAGATATCTTCAGCCAACGCATCGTGTGGAAAGGTTCAGACGGAATACGATGAGTTGAGCCACGAGACAATTTGGAAGATTTCTGAGAAAGAAGCATACACTGCAGACACATTATTAGATCTTCTGCGTACCGTTGCTCCAAAGACGATGAAGAGGGCTGAAGCTCACTTCTCACATGGTATAGCAGACAATCTTAGTGATCCAAAGTATGACCACTACAAATACTGGTCGAATCCACTCGAGACGAGGTAAACCCAACTCTTCGATTTTCATGCAATACCTTATCTTGTCGAAGATATCATTTTCAGTCCTGAGTCCCTTTATCATGCATATAGATTACCGGAAGCTCCGGAGATGGAGATCTACTGTCTATATGGAGTCGGAATTCCGACAGAGAGATCATATGTTTACAAGCTCTCGCCAGGCGGCAAGTGCCGAAGTATCCCTCTCCAGATCGACAGTTCTGCAGATGACACCCGAAGCGGTTGCTTGAAGGGTGGAGTGTCGTTTGTCGATGGAGATGAGAGCGTACCGGTTTTGAGTGCCGGTTTCATGTGTGGCAAGGGATGGAAAGGGAAAACTCGGTTCAATCCCTCCGGGAGTCCGACCTACATAAGGGAGTACAAACACAAAGCACCTGCAAATTTGCTCGAGGGGAGAGGCGTGGAAAGTGGAGCCCACGTCGATATAATGGGAAACGTTGCTCTGATCGAGGACGTGCTCCGTGTGGCTGCTGGAGAATCCGGGGCAGAGCTCGGAGGCGAGAGAATCTACTCGGAGATCGGTAAGTTATCGGAAAGAATAAACATTCACTTGTAATTGAAAGGTGAAAGAGCAAAGAGGCTCAAAGCTTCACTAGGAATAGAGGGGTGCTAAATTACTAATTTGTCCTTTCGAAATAGTTAGTTGTCAATAAACCTTTTTAACTACCCTTGTTTGATAACAAAATCTATATCTCTAACTTAGAATCAGAAGCCTTCTCCTTCTCCACCATTTGAGGTGTGTCGAAGCAGCTCGTCTTCGATTAGATCCAGTTTGCTCGCGAAAAAGCTCAAGATCGATGGACTTATCTCCCTTTCTTTCATTGCTTTCAATATTCGTGTAATAGTGCTCCGGATTGCGCTTTGAGCTTCTTTGTCCTCAGAAGCAAGAGGGAACACGTCGAATAGTGCTTGCAAGAAATTTTGATCTGCAAACGAACCAATGTATAACGATCGTTGGTGATTGAGTTCAATCGAGTTGACGAAGAAAATTGAATTTGTTGAAGAAAGTTTACCTTGCGATAGCTCGGAAACGAAATGGGTTGAATCGGTAAGTATATTTGCCATCAACACTGCAGCTGTTACACAAGAACTAGCAACCTGCAAGTGTTTTCTAAATCTTCACCACACAATGTTCAGAAGAAGGAAAAAGATTTACTAGGCACTGCATACCTCAAATTTATCGGGAAGTTCGATCAGCTCGCGTGCTAATTGCAACAGCTCTTTACTTCCACATATCTCTTCGGAGTATACATCCGTACTGGACAACTCTTCGATTGTCCGTAGAATCAGATCCAGGACGTCGTATCTGATGCAGTACATGGATCGCATGAGTTCATCCTTATGCAGTCACCGTTCGTTTGAAAGAATACAGAGTAAGGCGTACCTCTCGGGTGTCCTATCTTCCTTTAATTTGCTCATCTCGAATGCCAAGAGTTTGACGAGGAGATCCGAAAGGCCCAACTTCAGCCAAGGAGGAATAAGTAGAGCTGATACTTCTGATGGACTTTCTAAAACAGCCAATATTAAACCTACACTCTGCAAATCGAACAAGAAACTGAGGCGTTGATCGGGAACAATTCTAAGTGACACCATGATAAGTATTTAAGATAGCTCTTCAAATTTCCAGATTTCTGTAAATTATAACAGAAGCTAACCAATAAATACAAGAAGTTGCTGCATGCATTACTAGATACTTGCAGATTCGCAGCGTGTAAAAACGAAGATAATAGTATAAGTTAACTTTACCCTTTCGATAAGCAGTGGATTCAGAGCATTTTCAGCAATCCAGAGGATACGAGAGAGGATGTACTCGGGCTGCAACGCTTGTGCCCAAATGACACCTTCACCTCCTCGAAGGCACAAGCTTAACACCCTATATTAGCAAATCAATCCAAAGTAAGCTTGATATGCTCTTCGAAAATAAAGAGATATTATAGCACAGATCAAGAATTACACAATTGTATATTTGGCGGTTTATATTTTAAAATACCGGCAGGCTTCACAGAGGCAAGGTACATCATCAAGAAGCAGTTGCTCCACTATAACTCCAATCAATCCATCAACAGAGGCTATATGTTTTCGCAATATTTCATGGCAAGCAAGGTTTCCAATGATTCCGAGACTTATCTCCTGTAACACAAGAAACTAACCTTAACATGGAAATCTGATAAACTTTCAGCAACTCAATATATATCTCGATGAATACCAAACATAAGCTACGACAATCAGATGTGCGTCAAACTAAATTGTTACTCACAGTTATACGCGAGGATCGAGAAACCGTAAGACTAGCCAAAAGCACTTCAAGGATAAGATTTTGAACCTATGAGCAAATTTGATTACATGTAAGCTAAGTTTAAACAACACACAAATCTCCACAACCATATGAAAAGTACAAAGAACAGCAATGAAGATTACACTCACCATAAACTGAGCATGATCCTCACTTGCAGCAAGATCCCATAAAACGCATCCACACTCTTCCCACAGTTGTTCTTCTGCTGATTTGCCTTCATTTTGATCGTTATTCGGCGGTTTTTGTCCTTCCAAATTATCATGGTTTTCCGAACAATCCATGGCTTCAGCTTCTCCACCATTTTCAAGAATATTTGTGGGATCCACTACAATGCCTTCAGCTCTCGGTTCTGCGGTATTCAAACCATTCTGAGTAGCATGTTCACCATCTGACGGCAGAAGTTTCCTTATCAGAGATATCACGTAACTCGGATCAACCGTCGTTGATATGTCGAATGACTGCACCAAAAATTCACCACGGATTAACGGCACAATCATAGATTCATAATTCTCTCAAACTTCCAAAGCTGCATTACATATTGCCACAACACACTATGACCTATTCCAACACGCAAGGATTATTACTAAATATTTTCTGCGCAGCAATTCATCGAACACCTGGTGTGCTAAACACAAACTTATCAGCACTGTAAAAAGAATGAGGTAAACAACGCGATACACTCCAATTGCAGCAAATCTAGTTGCAGAAACAAGGAACCAAACGGTAGAAGAAGAGAAAATTCAAGAAAACAGAAGAGTAAAAATCACCTCGTGAGGAGGGGCCGAAGGGTTCTGAGATGGCGGCTCCCTTATTTCTTCCATTCCATCACCATCGTCTTCGGAAGGTGAATTCGACATCTTCTCTTCTGTAATCAAATCCTGAGTTTTTGATCTTCGGTGATAATAAGGTTGCCTTTATCTCTCGTTCTCGTTACAACCTTTTCTTCTTCCTTTTTCCAGAAAATTCAAACTTTCTTTCCTTTTCCCTCTTTTCGTATTCGTGCAATTTATCTTTAAATTCGTGCGTTTTTAGGTGGTTTAATTATTTCCCATATTCAATAGTGTTAATAATCCCCGAGACGAAATCTTTCGTAACACGATCGTTAAATTTCACATTGGACCTTGACAAAGGGTAAAAGAATTCACGATACACATCCATAGAAGAATAAGATCTATCGATATACAAATAATAAGAACGAGAGAGGGGCATTTTAGTAAAAACGAAAGGCAACACAAATATACAATTCAATGTCCCAGAGAAAAGACACACCTCTAGTCCTGTGGCAAACTTCACCAACCATACAAAAATCATACATTAGTTAAGAATGTCCTTATCTGCCCTCATTCACCATTTGCATTTGATGATGATCGAAAGAATCGGTTACAATATCATCCTCGACAAAATCTGATTGAACGGGAAAAATGACCTTTGCACGAGGATTTCAAACCCGAGGACCACAAATGGAGTCCAAATAGGAAATCAAATTCCATCATGTTTTTACAGTGCTTACTGCAGGTTTAGAGTCTTTTGCAGATTTAGGTGCACTGTCAATTACGATGTTTCCTACTCGGACTTCCATTGCCTCTGTCTCGTCTTTCTCTGTTTTAGTCTCGGGTCCGTTGTTTTCCACGTCCTTGAGTTTAATAGAAGGGGTGTTTTGCCTAGGGGCCCCATTTATCCATGGATGATGAAGACATTGAGCTGCTGTCAGCCTTTTCTCAGGCACAAAATCCAGTATCTGAGCAAGAAAATCTGCTGTCTCGTGTGCATCCTTCTCATCAAACTCGTATTTTTCCATGAGAACTTTACTGAGAGGCCAGAACCGTAGTCTTCTGATATGCCTCAGATCTCCAAACCTGTTGAAGAAGTCTCGTGAATAGCGCCCGCCCAATGCAATCTGCAGAAAGGGTTGTCAGGCAGAGGACAGGGCAGAAACTTCAATCAATTTATCGAGAAGAGATCTGTTATCAATACATATAGACAAACTCTTACCTTGCGCGGCATCATCCCGAGAAGCTCCATCATCAGGGCCAAATGATCCTTCAGGTTATAAGAAAGAAAGTAAAAAATAATCAGCCACTTTGAAATCTTGAAGTATAAAGGTATATATGACTCTGACAGAGCACAACGTGCAATTTATACATGAAAGTTCTACCTATCAGCATATCAGGAGGGGGAAATTCAGAGCAAAATAATATGTGCAACCATGAATCAATAAAAAGAAGTGCTGCTGCATTACTTAAGCATTTTCAGATAATTAGTGCAAAAAAGGTAAGAAGTCTGATGACAAATTCAGAAATACTCAATATGTACTCGAGCTATAAAAACATTTGAAAGCTTACAATATAGGTGACCAACAGATAGGTCCACTTAAGAAAAATTAACATAATCAAAGAACTGAAAGTGTAGCCTAATCAGCATAGTCGAGGAACTAACAGTGTCACCCAATCAACTACCATACTTATTACAATCACCATAACACCTGGGCAGAACACAAGTAATTGAGCCATCAGTAACAGACATGACGAAACAAAAGGAGAGTCAAGCAGGGAAGCTAAGTTGAACTGGCACGATATTACTTATAGGTGTTTAATGATTAATTGAAAACTGGGAGAACATACCTCGTCTCGGTCGTAATTGTCACCGCTGTGTGGATCAAAAAGAACATCACCGGTGACGAGCTCAAAGCAAATGCAGGCAAATGACCACATATCAGCTGATGTAGAGTACTTAGATCCTAAAATAACCTCAGGGCATCTGTACTGCCTTGTTTGGATATCACTGGTGAATTGTTTATATGTCCAGCATGCATTTCCAAAGTCCACTAATTTGCATTTCAGTTCAACCTCAGCCAAGAGCTTCTGCCTTGCTGTCCGGCTACCTCTCTTGTTGCCCTTCGTTCCTTGGCTTGAACCATTTGCCTCGTCACCAGCTGCTTCAGTAACTGATACATTGCTTTCTTTTTCAATAGTCTCTGTCCCTCCATTGGTTTTATCATCTCTCTGAGAATCTTCAGGTCCACTTACCTCGGTATCGTGCTCAGCTTCTTCCTTCCCAGAACACTTCTGAGCTGCTCGCTTAGCCTTTTTCCGGATCTTCTTCTTCTGGTTTTTAGTCAGATCACCATAGGAACCCTTAGCCTCTTTAGATGCCCCGGACTCCGACACGATCTTGCTTTTATTGGAGGGGAGTATAAGGGATGCACCTGATTTTCTAGGATCTTTAGCAGGATCTATTGTTGAAAGAAGTAGTATGTTCTCTGGCTTCAGATCTGTGTGTATTATTGAAAGTTGACGATGTAGATAGTCCAATCCTACTAAAATGTGGGAACAAATTTCTTTAACCATATGAAGAGGAATCCCTCTGTAGTCTGAATACTTGATGAGGGTTAAAAGATTGTCGCCCAAGTACTCAAAAACCATGCAGACATGTTGCCCGTTCGGCCCTGAATGCTTGAAGTGATCCAAGAGCTTCACCACACATTTCTTATCTTCCGGATCTCCTTCAGCAATTTGCTTTAGAATAGTGATCTCGTCCATTGCTGCCTCTGTGTAGTGTTGGGCACTCTTTTGTACTTTCAGAGCTACGTGTAGCTATTATCACATAAGAAAAACAGAAAACGGACAAAAAATACATCACGACCCCATTTACGAATCAAGGCCATCTTAGCGATTAGCAAACCCGATTTAAGCAATCATATAGAGACTCATCTCCCACTCCCTTCTCTCAGTAACACTCACAGACATACACACAACAAACAACATCACATCTAAATGCTAACCAATCTTCCTACTCCTAACATATGAGTCCTCTAACAGCACTGATACAGCTTCACTAAAGTAATTTCTGCTTTCTTCCACACGCTATTGATCCCAAAATAGAGAGTTATCATTTTCACAAACCTCATACGATCTTTACAACATACATGATAGCTTTTTAATGAATATAAGCTGTTAAATGATAAGGAAACACTCTGTGTAAAACACTAGAACATGTTATAGGCAGTAGAACTGAAACGTACTGATTTCTGGGTGTCCCAAGCTAACCAAACGGTGGAAAAGTGGCCCCATCCAAGCTTGCTCTGAACGACATATCTGCCGTGCTTGAAGGTATCCCCGATCCGAACGGCGTGGTATCCACCGCGCCGGTAGTCCTCAGTTCCCTCGTCTTCGGAGGTGTAGTCGCTAGTCTCGCTCCGATCGTCGCCGTTTCTATCGACCGCCGCCGGCGCCGCCTCCTCCGCCATGGCCGCTCCAACCGAATCGGAGAATTTGGAAATAGTCGGTCGGAGATCGGTGGCAGATGCCGTTGCCCTAGATTATCCTCACTGAAGGATAGGTGAAAGATTAGGGTTTATTACGATTTTTCAAACGAACGCTCAAAATCGTTAAGGGGTAAATTTTAATTATTGCGAATTTCTTATTGTAATTTTATTTAGTTTAAAAGGCAATTTTTTTATTGGTCCGAGTAAATGATAATTAAAAAACTAATGGTATTTTTGTTTTTTGTTATTTTAAGTGTTTTTTTTTTTTAAGCTTTCGATAACATAAATACACGGATGAGTCGAACTTGAAACGTTTAGTCTCGAAACATAACTCTTATTGGGCTAGCGCAAGCTCACTCTTTTACGGAGTAGTCTTGAAATATAACTCCTATTGTTGGGCTAACGCGTGCTCACTCTTTTACATACTACCTCCATCTCATATAAGTAGTCTCATTTGCCATTTTCGTCCGTCTCATCTATTAGTCTCATTTCCTAAAATTGTATAGAATACTTGGCTAAAATTAACTCTCTCTCTTCAGGATCAATTACAGCCACACATTTCCTCCTTTATTGGCTCTTGTGCCCATTCCAAATAGGACTACTTATATGAGATGGAGGAAGTATTATGTTTAGCGATTTCGTCGAGGAATGTAACTTTTTTTACGAATAAAATGCACTCTTTCTCTAACGTGTGATCGTTTCAAATTCATCAATATCAATTTAATATTCCGATAGCTTACGAGAAACTCTTAAAATCCTTATAAAATCCTTAACGTAATGTTTGATCGTTTCAGATTTATCAATTTTGATTTTTAACGCGATAAAAGGTTTCGGTAGCGCATGAAAATTGGGAAAGAGTTAGCATCGAGGGGAATTTTCACTATAGTTTAGCAATAATCAGTAAATTAGATAATACTTATTTAGTAGTGACAAGAACAAATGTACAAAACAGAGATTATCTGCATTATGTTTAGAAGTATATAAATGTTAAACACATCACCTGCATAAACAAGGATACATTATTTCAATAATTGTAGTATCGGTAGTATCATCTTATCCGGGTGTTTGGTACACGAGATTGGAATATCAAATATCTCGACTTACATATTCGGTAAGCAAGACTAAATTGTGATAAAATGAAAATGATAAATTACTCCTTTAACCCTACCAAAACTAAGAAATTGTTGATCGTATCCTTTACTAAATTTCACTCATCTAAGGAAAACTTCTGCAAACAAAATACTCTAACTAAAGAAGAACATCCTCTACTTCATTCAACAACTCAATCCATAAAGCAATACAAAACAAGTTCATTATCATCCCTTCCACTGCCAATTCAAGGGCAAATATACAATCCATGGAAACTACCAATCTAAGACTAGTAACTAAACTAAACCTAAACAAAAATCCAAGATAATATCACAAGATTCTATAGTCGACCTCAATGGCATCACAGAAAGACAGTTTAAATCCAGTTTGCTTCAAGGTTTGCGTCTGATGAAGCCATGGCTTGTTACGACAACAAAAAAAACTCGAAAATAAATATTAGAGCTATTATGCTTCCATTACTTACAGATTCCTATCCATGCTCCGTTACTTACACTGCAGCTAATCCATCAAAGCATTAGATATTTTGTTATGCGTAGATTGTAACTACTAATTATTATGAAATCCTAACTCACCAAATTAACAAAATTTTAAAAGTCCCGACCATGAATGTACAATACGCCAAAAGTCTTCCAGTCCTTCTGGTTGGTGAGTACTAACATAGCATATCTTTCCGATTAGAGCTGTCAAAACAAGTCTAACTCGAGAAAACTATGAATCCTCCTTGAGCTTCTCGTGTTTACTTCTTTCGAATATACAAATCGTTCACCGCTCTCTCATCTCGTTCCTCCATCCACTCCAACCATGGCTATATGCAAACACTCCGTCCGATCCGGAAACTGTCCGTACAAGGCCGGCAGAAACTGCTGCAACGACACTCATCCTGAAGGCGAAGGTACCTTCGTCGTTCTGAGCCAGGCCCGGCCCTGAGGGTGGGCCAACCTGGGCGACGGCCCAGGGCCCACCAATGTTTGGGGCCCCAAATTTCGGATACCTCTATATAAATTTTTTGTTAGAAAAAATTATAAATAAATTGTTGGCTTAACCGGTTAATCAATCCTTGTATTAAACTTGTTGATGACTTGTGTTCAAATCCATTTGGATACATTAATTTTGGCTTAACCGGTTAATCCTTATATTAAACTTGCAAATGACTTATGTTCAAATCCCTTTTGGCTAGATTAACCGGTTAATCCTTGTATTAAACTTGTAGATTACTTGTGTTCAAAGCCAAAAAAATGGTTAATCCTTGTATTAAACTTGTAGACGACTTGTGTTCAAATTCTTATGGCTTAACTGGTATCCTTGTATTAATCTTGTAGATGACTTATGTTCAAATCCATTTTGGCTTAACCGGTTAATCCTAGTATTAAACTTGTAGATGACTTGTGTTCAAAACCTAAAAACCGGTTAATCCTTGTATTAAACTTGTAGATGACTTGTGTTCAAATCCATTTTGATTAACATGGTAATCTTTGTATTAAACTTGTAGATGACTTATTGACTTGTTTTCAAATCTATTTGGATACATTAATTTTGTGATTTTTTTCTTATAATTTCTTAGTGATCATGGGCCCCATTAATTTTTTTCCTTATAATTTTTTTAAAAAACGTCGGTGTAGGGCCCCTAATTTACCATTTCGCCCCGGGCCTATATATTGTTAGGACCGGCCCTGTTCTGAGCAACGCGCTAAAAGTGACACCTCCAAACGTGGAAACTGCAACATTCAAGGTAATTGCTAGGGTTTTAGGTGCTTAAATATTGTAATGTACAATCTCACGAATCTCGATGTTGGATTATTGTTCTCGTATCTCAATTTAATAGAAGGGTTTTAGGTGCTTGAATATTGTAATGTACAATTGCACGAATCTCGATGTTGGATTATTGTTCTCGTATCTCAATTTAATCGATTTATTTGTTCGAATCTCAATTTAATCGGTTTATTACTGATATTTTGATCTAGATCTCTGAATTTGATCCTGATCGAATATATTTAATCAATTTATTTGTTTGAATCTCAATTTAATCGGTTTATTACTGATATTTTGATCTCAATTTAATCGGTTTATATCAGTCTTTTCTGGATCTCTCGATCGAATTTGATTCTGATCGAATATTTAAGGTTTATGATATATGTGAATCGGATATATTTTGATCTTTTGTAGATCTCTCGATTGAATTTGATCCTTTTATATGTAGCGTTTATGATTTATGTGAATCGAATATTTAGGGTTTATGATATAGAAATTATGTCTGTTGATATGTAGGGTTTATGATATATGTGAATCGAATATTTAGGGTTTATGATATAGAAATTGTGTCTGTTGTTGCAGAAATTCTGCAAATGTCTAAGAAGATTTGCAGAAGGGGATTCTGTCAAAGGCCAAAAAAAGAGATATGTGAAAGTTGTGGCCATAAGCCTGAACTACCTCGAACACATTCGAGGTAGTATTTTTCTGGAATTTCACAATGTTACCGATGCAAAAAATGCAGCTATAAAAATGCAAAGCACGATAACAAAATTACTTAAATTACATATATTACATCTATTAATGCATTATTAATTGTTTTGTTAAAGGCTTTCCACACCCACTCGATCATATCCACGTAGGGATGTCAAACGGGCCAACCCACCGGGTTTCGGGCTAGCCCTATCGGGTTGCGGGCTTTTCGGATCGGGTTAATCGGGCTTTTATTTCTTTCGGGCTATTATTTTTTGACCCTAACCCTAACCCACCGGGTTTCGGGCTAGCCCACCGGGCCATTAAGTTTATAAAAAATAAAATTGACATCGAATAAATATAAAAATAATAATTATTTTAGCACATACTTATATAAAAAAAATTAAATAAATTATTAAATATTGTGAATTTAACAAAAATATTTTCGAATGTCAATCTTTATTTTACTTTTCACCAAGCGGCGAAGTAAAAAACGTATAGAATTTAAAATGAAGGTTATATTTTTATTAAAACAAATTAAAAATACTCAATAATAATTAAAAAACAACCTAATTTATCAAATTTATAAGTAGAGTAATGAAATATGTCATGAATTCATAATTTATGGTAACCCACCGGGCCAACCCACCGGGCTTTCGGGCCAGCCCTATCGGGCTCGGGCTTTTTTCGGTCCAGCCCTATCGGACTTTTTTACTTTCGGGCTATTATTTTTTGGCCCTAACCCACTATTTTTTTCGGGCTAATCGGATTGGACCGTCGGGCTCGGGCTTTTTTGACATCCCTTTCCACGAATGATGTCCTTTATATATACCTTCCCTTCCTTGATTGAAGGTGGAGATTTATTTAATTAAAGGTGGAGATTATGTATATAAAATCATCCACCTTTCTAAATTTTCTATACAAATTTTCTATACCTTTTCTAGTTAGATGACTTCCACACAAATTTCTACACGTTCTAAACTATTATATGTTCTAGAATTTTCCATACCTATTCTAGATAAGCTGCTCTATGTACTAGAATTCTCCGTACCTATTCTAGATGACTTCCAGTCACCCGTGACATTCTCTCCCGCCTAATTTGGCGACGTCCTCATCGATTCGTACTCGTGCAACTTGTTTCAGAATTTATTTGTACAAGAACCCTTGCATACACATATACACATGTAAATAATATTTCAACAAAAAATACCAAGATAATATTGAACAAAACAAATGCAATAATTCACAACAACAATATCGTACGTATTTAAATATTTCATCTTCATTATCGAATATAGTAGTATAACCCAATTGAAAAAATCGAACAAAAATAATGCTAAAATGAACAACCGACAATCGATGAAGTGGGGAGCAGCATATCATTATATATACTCCAACGTAAAAGTTGCATAAAAGTTGAACCAAAAGCATGAGCAAAGAAAAACCAGTATTTGGTACATGGAGAAGGATGTGAGAGCATATGAGGAGCTTCACTACACTACTGAACACCACTCCATTTAGCCCAATCTATGAACTGCATTCCACCATAGATGTTATTGGCAAACCTTACACCCACTGTGAAAGCCATGGCAACGGGTGGGATTTGCTTAGCCAGCGGCGACGCTTCGACAAAATATTCTAGTCCGCTCTTTTTCTTGTGACTTATGGGCCGGACTTATATTTTTACTATGTGGACCGGGATTTTGAAACTAACTTATGATCCAGTATTAACATATGGTTGATTTTTCTGCAATTTATTTATTTTATTAATCAAACATGATATTTTGATCTTTTTCTAGATATCTCGATTGAATTTGATCTTGATCGAATATACTTAATCAATTTATTTGTTCAAATCTCAATTTAATAGGTTTATTACTGATAATTTTTGCTTCATTGATTTTGGATTTGAATTTCGATTATAGATTTTGTTCACACACGAATCGATCATATCCTTAATTTAACATTAGTGGATGGTTTACAAATGATGTCCTTTATATATACCTTCCCTTCCTTGATTGATGGTGGAGATTTATTTAATCTGGAGATTATGTATATAAAATCATCCACCTTTCTAAATTTTCTATACAAATTTTCTATACCTTTTCTAGTTAGATGACTTCCACACAAATTTTTACACGTTCTAAACTATTATACTACTATGTTCTAGAATTTTTCATACCTATTCTAGATAAGCTGCTCTATGCACTAGAATTCTCCATACCTAGATGACTTCCAGTCACCCGTGACATTCTCTCCCGCCTAGTTCGGCGACGTCCTCATTGATTCGTACTCATGCAACTTGTTTTAGAATTTATTTATACAAGAACCCTTGCATACACATGTAAATAATATTTCAACAAAAAATATCACCAAGATAATATGATTGATTTTTCTTGTGACTTATGGGCCGGACTTATATTTTTACTATGTGGACCGGGATTTTGAAACTAACTTATGATCCAGTATTAACATATGATTGATTTTTCTGCAATTTATTTATTTTATTAATCAAACATGATATTTTGATCCTTTTCTAGATATCTCGATTGAATTTGATCTTGATCGAATATACTTAATCAATTTATTTGTTCAAATCTCAATTTAATAGGTTTATTACTGATAATTTTTGCTTCATAGATTTTGATTTGATGGAGGATTTGAATTTCGATTATAGATTTTGTTCACACACGAATCGATCATATCCTTAACTTAACATTAGTGGATGGTTTACAAATGATGTCCTTTATATATACCTTTCCTTCCTTGATTGATGGTGGAGATTTATTTAATCTGGAGATTATGTATATAAAATCATCCACCTTTCTAAATTTTCTATACAAATTTTCTATACCTTTTCTAGTTAGATGACTTCCACACAAATTTTACACGTTCTAAACTATTATACTACTATGTTCTAGAATTTTCCATACCTATTCTAGATAAGCTGCTCTATGCACTAGAATTCTCCATACCTAGATGACTTCCAGTCACCCGTGACATTCTCTCCCGCCTAGTTCGGCGACGTCCTCATCGATTCGTACTCATGCAACTTGTTTTAGAATTTATTTATACAAGAACCCTTGCATACACATGTAAATAATATTTCAACAAAAAATATCACCAAGATAATATGATTGATTTTTCTTGTGACTTATGGGCCGGACTTATATTTTTACTATGTGGACCGGGATTTTGAAACTAACTTATGATCCAGTATTAACATATGATTGATTTTTCTGCAATTTATTTATTTTATTAATCAAACATGATATTTTGATCCTTTTCTAGATATCGCGATTGAATTTGATCTTGATCGAATATACTTAATCAATTTATTTGTTCAAATCTCAATTTAATAGGTTTATTACTGATAATTTTTGCTTCATAGATTTTGATTTGATGGAGGATTTGAATTTCGATTATAGATTTTGTTCACACACGAATCGATCATATCCTTAATTTAACATTAGTGGATGGTTTACAAATGATGTCCTTTATATATACCTTCCCTTCCTTGATTGATGGTGGAGATTTATTTAATCTGGAGATTATGTATATAAAATCATCCACCTTTCTAAATTTTCTATACAAATTTTCTATACCTTTTCTAGTTAGATGACTTCCACACAAATTTTACACGTTCTAAACTATTATACTACTATGTTCTAGAATTTTCCATACCTATTCTAGATAAGCTGCTCTATGCACTAGAATTCTCCATACCTAGATGACTTCCAGTCACCCGTGACATTCTCTCCCGCCTAGTTCGGCGACGTCCTCATCGATTCGTACTCATGCAACTTGTTTTAGAATTTATTTATACAAGAACCCTTGCATACACATGTAAATAATATTTCAACAAAAAATATCACCAAGATAATATTGAACAAAACAAATGCAATAATTCACAACAACAATATCGTACGTATTTAAATAATTCATCTTCATTATCGAATATAGTAGTATAACCCAATCGAAAAAAATCGAACAAAAATAATGCTAAAATGAACAGCCGACAATCGATGAAGTGGGGAGCAGCATATCATTATATATACTCCAACGTAAAAGTTGCATAAAAGTTGAACCAAAATGCACGAGCAAAAAAAAAAAACAGTATTTGGTACATGGAGAAGGATGTGAGAGTATATGAGGAGCTTGACTACTGAACACCACTCCATTTAGCCCAATCTATGAACTGCATTCCACCATAGATGTTATTGGCAAACCTTACACCCACTGTGAAAGCCATGGCAACGGGTGGGATTTGCTTAGCCAGCGGCGACGCTTCGACAAAATATTCTAGTCCGTTTATGATCTGGTAACGAGTGTTTGAAGAGACAGCGAGAAAAACCTGAAGAGTAAACACGAGTTCGGAGTTCAAAAAACACATATACACTTCTAAGAAAAGCAAGCATGGCATTTTGTCGAAGTACCAATCATAATAGGCTGAATTCGTATCATCAGTGGAGGAGAAAAAACGGAATTTAAGTAGGAAAAAGCAACTTACCCCAGAGAGCGGCACTCTTTATTAAGGGGGGCACAGGTATATCCTCTTCTGACTTCTTCATGTTCCTGTTATGCAGAAATTCACAATGACGATACTACATTAGCTTCATACCAGATTCGTTGAATTGTGAGTTAAAGAGCTAGGCTATGGAAGAAAACGTGATTCGTGTTCAACGATTGGCAAGTCGTATACCAGCTCCATCCATCTAATAAGGAGTCTAGGCAGTTTAATCTAATCGACGCGTAAGGCAGCACTCAGCAGTCTAATAACTACTTTCGACGAAAGTCAGAAAACTATATTCTTCCCCTGATACACATCTAACCTACGAAGATAGGGGCAAAGGAATTTGAACAAAAGACTGCTGTAAATAATACTCCCTCCGTCCACCTATTTCTGACACGTTTGCTTTTTTGACTTTTCCGGCACGCGTTTCCACCGAGACGTAGTACGGGTTTTACGATATAATTTTGAGATATTATTTCTTTTACGGGATACTACGAGTGTCGTACAAGGACGCAGATGCAGAACTTTGATTTCTCGTCTTCTCTTATTAGCTCGGTGCAGCATGATGGGGAAGGAGCTTTGGCATCTCCACTCACATAATTGAGACATGGAGATAGTTTAAGTAACTGGTCTTGACACAGTTTCTTGTCCTGTGCAATATCTGAACTAGAAGAACAAAACATCATTAGTATTATCGAACATGAGAGTAAAATTCTGCTGTTCATTGCTGGTATGATGTTTTTGTTTTGTGTCGACTGGATCTTGTACCAAGTGGATTCTCTATATAGGAGGGTATGAGCTAATAGCTTGTTTGCAGCTTACAAGTTAGAGTGATTAATAGATTTTAAATTTTGAAATCAAAGTTGAAATGAGTTTTACTTTGGTTAAAAACGACGTTTGACCAATCTTCCATTAACAAAAGAAAAAAGGGTACACGTAAACATAGGAGAAAAGCACAACAAACCAAGAACATGATGTAGCAACTTATCATTCAAAGATTATACAAGAGATCGTTTCTTTCATTTTATAAGTTCTTGAGAGAGAAAAGAAAACCAAGCAAAGAGATTGTGGAAAACAAGACTATATTATTTTGATTGTTAAAAATAGGAAGCATTATCATAAATATTTCTTTTTTCTATGAGACAAAGGTTGCATGATACACAGGGGGAGGGGGTACAACTACAAATTCAACCAACATGTTACAATCACTTTTTTTAACTTGATCTTTCTTCAATACTTTGCCACCACCTCCAACTCCTCCTCTGGGCGGACCTTAATGATACAAAATCATCAAGATTTGGATACGATATCTCCAGGCATGAATATTGAACGAGATATCAGATAGGGCAGCACCGAGAAGTATCATACCCATCGTCAACGTCTAGTTCTAGATTTGCAGCGGAATTCAGCTAAGAGTGCTATGTGATCCGATGACCATTCTGGAGATGGAAGAGCAGTATCTTTGCGCAAGCTCTCCTCATCCACCAGCTCCAACAGGGACTCCACGGTTAAGGAATCGGCTACATCCATAAACCATGTTATGCTCTTTATCAATTTCAAAACATCCGCATCATTTTAATCAGACAAACACCAGCTAATGGAAAAAGGTGCTCAATGAATTAAGTACCAACAATACCTGAGTAGAATATATAATCGTGAGTACCAATAAAATCTCGAGTGCAGTTCGTAAAAAGGGGTTCATTCGTAGAAGAATCCATTTTTCGTCTCTGCTCCAGCCCAAGACCAACCCCAGCTCTTGCAAAGGATGAGTAAGCACTAACCTAATATTCAAATGCCAAAAAGTTATATATATACATGGATATATCAGCATGCATATGAAAAACAAGTTTGGGTAAGGATGAAATCAACAGTCATTAGCGAAGTGGTACCAATGGAAGCTGATGTGTTAGTTTGGCGGTGGGTCGAAGAATTCCAAGTGGGTCCACAGCTAAATCTGGATGAAGTGGATCGACTTTTCCCATAGCAAGGAGGGCATGGGGAGCACTGTATATGATAAGTACAGGTTACTAACTACTAACTAATCCAGTGATCCAGCTACTTTAAGTATGCAAACGTATAAACCACATAAATATTAGAGAGCAAAAGCACCTTCCAGGCACTGAATTGAAATCCCCACACACCAACATTGGTATATCTGCACTTGCAGCAATTTTTTCCAGGCCCTTCAACAGTGTGTGGACCTGATACAAAGAAAGGAAAGAGCAAATTCAACAAGTGAACTGCAGAAAGAAACAAGTCGGGAGACAGGATGGCTTGTAAGAAACCTGCCAAAGCCGAACATCCTTCAAATCTTGGTGCATATTTACATGTGTGTTTGCCTGTGATCAGAAACATACAGACACTAGTTATGAGAAGTTCCACCATGTAGACTACACAAGACGGTATACTATCCGTATGTAGATGTTACTCCCCTCTTGTTAGCTTTCTTGGAAGTGCTCACCATAAAAATCCATTAAAGAAGTCAAAAACCAACACCAAAAAACACAAAGAAAAAAGATCATTCATCCTTAACAAGAGAAGAACCACATCCTAGATATGCCAGCCTTAACTCGTGAACTGAGTTTCACAGTCAAATTTTGAACAAAATGTCACATGGTCGTTGATATATTTAAAAAACTTACCACACAAACAAGCTGCCACTTCCCAGGGCTATCAATTTTCAATTCCCTGGTTACCAAACTTGGCTTCAAGTACTAAAATTAAAGCGACATTATCCTGTGTTCAAGAAAAGAATAACAAATAATTATGCCTAGAAGAGAAGTGACAAGAGAACACGAAACTGCAGAAACATTCGAGAAAGCCAGGTAACTACGAAATTCATGAATACCTTCACCAATCGATTTAAGGCATTTTTCTTCTGTGCACTTGGAACCAAAGCATCAGTCAGAGACTGCAGCTTTGTTAAACTCGACCTGCATTTAACAATAACTCAGCCAATACATATGATTGAAACAAAGCAAAAGGCACGTAGTATGTTAGTGCATTTAATGCATTTCAATCACCTCATATTTTTTAACATGTGAAAATCTATCACGACGAAAGAAGGTAGCACAGTCATCAAGAATGTTCATGTTCCCGCTAAAAACCTGCAATATGATAGATTGCGTGTAAATAATAGTAGATATTTCTCGTCTAGATTAAAAGGATGTTCTGACAAACCTCTGCTGTTTTTCTTTTGAAAAAAGCTTGATACCCATGTTTATCCAGCTCAGGAGCAAAAAATTCCTCAAAATGATCACTTTGAACCTGACAGCCGAGAGGACGGATAAAAAGAAGAAACTGTAGGTAAGGATACACAGAACGTAAAACCTTTTAAATAAGCGTTGCGACTGAGAATTCATATTACACCTTATGTTGTGCAAAAGGTTCAATACCACGCTCTAATATCTTACCTCTTGTAGACAAACAATGTCTGCACGGTAGCCAACTATTTCTCGTAATAGGTTTTGCCTGCGGTAGGTCCAAGAGAGAGCCCAAGTGGGACAATAGCCATAGAGTTCACCGGTAGCATATGCATCAGATAAGATGTTGTACGAAAGCACGGTAAATGTCCCACCAGAGGAATTGCGACCGTCCATATCTAGATGCGCAGAGACCTCCATTCCACTCACAGAAATCAAGCATCTTGGAATGGGTGATGGAGCTGGAATAACACGCAAAGTTGAAAAGGCTACAGGAGCTCCCACAGATACTTTGGTCTCAGCATCTACAACAACACACTCAAATCGGAGAACATGACCAACAACGTCTGCTGTAGGTGTGTATGACTTCGAACGTCCAACTTCAAACCATGTTTCACCGCCATTCTTTGTAATTGCAGCAGGATACAAAGCAGCTGTGCCGTTTGAAAGGCTGGGATTAGACTGAGACACACTAACCACACTCGATGTTGTGCTACCCGTACTATTGAATCGTCCAAAAATTTCTTCCTCCTCATTTCCATTTTCGTTCACTGCACTAGCAGCACGCTCATGCAGAACACGATGATGTTGCCAGGCATCGGAAAAACACTTTGGGGAACAGTGGTAACTCTTTGAAACAGGTAATTTGGCCTTAAGACACCCAAGGCATTGTAAGGTAGCTTGCTCTGTAGGGTGAACACTACAAACTGCAACTTTCCTGTCACTTTGTACACTATACCTGCATCATACATATAAAATATTAACGCATGAAGGCCACATCGACCAACAAAAGGGAAGTGCAATCCCTGAACACACTCAATCGTAAATCAGAATACTGAATAACAAAATGAAAGGTTATGCCCAGAAAACAAAAAGGTATCATGATGTTGCTCGAAATGAAATGCAAACTGGTAACACAAGGCGGAGCCACCGGAGGGCGGAGAATACCAAAAAAAGACAATAAGATTCGCATAAATTCTCACTAATACTATCCCTGCATTTAAGATGCATTCCTAAAACAGTTAACGGAAAATAAATGACGTACTCAGCATATTTAAGCACACAACAACTAAGCTAGCCACTGGTTAACCGCAATTCAAACTCCATCCCTACGTGTGGAATATCAGTATGACGTCATCGGTACTAGATTCAATACCATAGTATAGAAAGGCTTACACTTGAGAGTCAAACATGCAATTTAGAGGGAAAAGAAACAGCGAGCTTCATCGCGAACTCACCATCTATATTTCAAAAAAATGCCATCCATGGGGTTGAACTCGGTAACATCTTCGGTGACCACAGATTTATCGGGACGCCTCAAAAGCACATACGGCGTCAACTCGCACCCTACAATCGGTATATCAGAAGGTAGGTGCACCCGCCCTACACTCAGCATTTTATACTTGCCTCTCGGCGATTAAAAGGCTCGTTCGTTAGAAACCCTAAATCAACAGATATCCTAGATTCTAGCAGCAGCTGTCGGTGGAGTTGAGGCGGTCCTGGCGGATCCGCCATCACCGGTGACCCGTATCAATCGCCAGCCTTGCTTTAGCAGAAATCCTAGTCAATTAGAGAATCCATGGATCAATTCATTCAAAGTTATTAGGCACAACGGGGTAGGATGCAAATGCGCGGGGGTTGGGTAGGATTGGAGTTTGGGAAAAAGAAAGTGGAAAATGGGGGGATCTGTTAATCGAGGGAGTTAGGGTTTTACAGGAAAGGAAAGGGGGGGAGAAAATGTAGGAGACAAAGGCCAGTGTATCGCACTCGCACACACATATTAATATTTAATTGGGGAGTGAGAGAGGGAGGGAGGGAGAGGAGCTACTGTATTATTATTTGTACACCTATCTATCTACACCCTCCGTCCCCTAATAAGTGTCCCGAGCCGCTAAAATTTTTGTCCCCTAATAAGTGTCCTATCACATATTTCAATGTAAAATTTTGGCTAAATTACCAATTTTACCCCTATTATCATTACACTTTTTTCACTTTTTCAACTTTCAATGTAATGATTAGGGGTTAATATGGTAAATTTATACAATTCCTTGGTTATTGCATTTTGACGGCTCGGAACACTTATTAGGGGACGGAGGGAGTATCTATCAGTAAAAAACTAAAAACTAAAAACTACCTACTCCATAATAGTGTACTAAAAAGGATTCGCAGGGATTAACGGATTAGTTAATCAAACAAAATGATTAATTAATATTGTACTCATATTAATTGATGTTTCATTACTTTTGGTCGTTTTAAGTTTACATGTGTGATGGGCTGCTGCTAAGCTTGCTTCCAGCCCATGACTACATTTCTCAACAATCCTTTTCCTCACTTCACACAAAACATGTATTCGGACTCTTGGGTACCAAACACGAAACTAAAAACGAGGCCCAAAATCATAACTTTGATACCAAACAAGCCCTTAGGGTGTAGTAGATAAATTATTAATTTTCAATAGTCAATGAGGATTTGATAATTACCATAAGTGAAATATGTACACCTTATACCTCACACATGTTGAATAATCTGTAGTATAAATATGATTGGAGGGAGGATATGTACTATATATATTTGAGTAGGAAAATCAAATACTACTATGAGGGAGGTATCCCAGTATTCAGTTCTTCTCATCACTACTCTTCTCATTCTACTCATCATCTCAGGTAACCTCATGCTACTCTGATTAGCTAGTGAAGGAATATGTATATGTGTTTGATTCATGAATCAATGCAATGAAAAACAGATATGCAGATGGCAGCGGCCGAGGGGCAACGTTGTGAGACCCGACTCAGCCCATTAATAAGTGTAGTCATTCCAGATAAGTGCGAAATTTGCGCCCAAATCTGTAGCCAAAGGTATAGAGGGCAGGCAGAGTGTATGCTGGAACCATTCAATAGCTTCTCGTGTATATGCCATCACTACTACGCTACCACCGGCTGCCAACATGCTTCTGCTTTCAAACCTCCATACTATGTCGTCTCCCACAACAACATTATGTGGAGAGCTCGTACTGTGTGTCGTTGTTGATCCTTCAGTATTGTATCGTTTATTATGTATGTACACTACAGTCTACATATATGGGAAGATATTATACATACTTCAAATGATACATTAAAATAAGATGAGATTGTATTTGGTCAAAGATTTGGTACGAATAGTGCTTACTAGTTACTAATATCTAGCCATGAATACATGGAATTCTATCACAAAATATTAGCTTAATTTCCTCTAAATTCAACTTAATCCGGTATTTAATGCACTGCCTATTAATCATATGAGTAAATCACACTACAACTCCAAAATGCCACTGCTAATTCAAAGAAGAAAGCAAGAACCAGAGATGTCAAAGTACATGAATTCTTATGGAGGTCTTCTTCTCATCCTTCTAGTGCTGTCAGGTAAAACTTGTCCATTGTTCAAAAAAAGCTTGTTTGTTTAGTAGGTAAGACTAGGTGAGATACTTATTAGTAATGGTGCAGTCGAACACGTAGTTTGCGATGAAGACCCGGACTGTATTCCCACAGTGATAACTGGAGCTTGTGGCCATGGAAACTGCAAAGAGCAGTGTGAGAAGCAGTTTAATGGAGATGGAATGTGTCTTCCCCAAGCACTCAACACATACGCTTGTGTTTTTTCTTCTGCAATGTTGGACAAGTTAATTGGAGCTATAGCAGTATTATCAATCTCATTTCACTCAACTATTGCATTTACTCGAACGTAAAAGTTTTTTATAGAAGCAAATGCTTCAAAGTGCTGTGTGCAGAGTCCCAATTGGAGCGTTCAATATTTTGCCAATTCCATTCGAGAAAGAGGTTAACTCATACACGAACGCAGAAGCCTCAAGACATCTCACATACCGAAAAATCTACATCACAAAATAAAGCATTGAAATGCAAGTATCAAAATATAATTCTTCCCAAAATTGGTCTGAGTTGATTGTCTAATGCAATAGTAATCAAATGAAAGGTAATTACACAAAACATAAAACCAGAAATCCTGCAACAAAAACACCCTAATACCCTCCCTTGAGATCGTTAACCACATCGTAAGGAATGGGAGTGACAGTTTCGAGAGTGGCGCCCTCCACCATGAAACCAGGTTTAGGTCCCTCCGGCTGCCTCTTGGTGCTGATGATTTTGCCTTGGGCCTTTGCCTCAGCCTTCAATTTGTCATTCTTCTTGATCCTCTCTTGGATCTCCTCATGGCACCTTGAGGGCTGAACGTGCTCCACACGAACATGAATCCTCTTCCTTATGATTCTGTTACCAACCTATATCACAGACACCCAAGTACATAAATTCAGTCTTGAGACAAGAAATCGAACGCAGTGCAAGAGAGATCAGTTGTATTTAGATATCGACTTCACGCAAAAGAGACACCACCACTACATGAGATGTAGCATCCATAAAACTGTGCCCATAGCTAAATCACAGAAAGACACGATACGAAAGCTGATAACAATAAGAAGCTCCCAAGTCTATATACACAATGATTAACAACTATAAATTCACATCGTTCACTACATTCTCTTCCCTCGTTATACCAATATTTCAGGCGAACTCTACAACCCTATGAACCACCGACAAATTCAATTGAAAATTGTGCAAATACTATTATAGTAGCATCACTCGATTCCACAACGAACCATTACAAACAGCGAGACATTATAAACAGATATTATAATCAAGTAATCCAACACGCATTCTGTCTCACTTCAATTCAGAAGAATACATATACCAAACATATTCCAAAATACAGCAGATCGCTCAAGCCAACATCAACAAAAACGGAGAAATTTAGGGTTAGAAATTTTGGTACCTGCTTGTTAACTTCAACGCCGACGGCGCGCTTGGTAACGTTCCAGACTCTACCGGTGCGACCGTGGTAGAACTTGTGGGGCATACCCTTGTGGATGGAACCGTTAACCTTGACGTCGACATAATCGCCGATTTTGAAGATACGGAGGTAGGTGGAGAGATGGGTTGGACCCTTCTTCCTGAAGGCGCGGGAGAAGGAATCTCTGGTGCGAGACCTCAAACCGTGACCTGCCGGCATCTTGAGAGAAGGGTTTGCAGCTGCTGCGTCGCCGCTCTGTGATGAGTGTAAAATGGAGGTGGAGATGATTTTTGGGGAGAGGGAAAACTTATATATGGGGCGGAGGCAGGGATGTCAAAAAAGCCCGAGCCCGACGGGCCGATCCGATTAGCCCGAAAAAAATAGTGGGTTAGGGCAAAAAAATAATAACCCGAAAGTAAAAAAGCCCGATAGTGCTGGACCGAAAAAAGCCCGAGCCCGATAGGGCTGGCCCGAAAGCCCAGTGGGTTGGCCCGGTGGGTTACCATAAATTATGAATTCATGACATATTTCATTACTCTACTTATAAATTTGATAAATTAGGTTGTGTTTTTAATTATTATTGAGTATTTTTAATTTGTTTTAATAAAAATATAACCTTCATTTTAAATTCTATACGTTTTTTACTTCGCCGCTTGGTGAAAAGTAAAATAAAGATTGACATTCGAAAATATTTTTGTTAAATTCACAATATTTAATAATTTATTTAATTTTTTTATACAAGTATGTGCTAAAATAATAATTATTTTTATATTTATACGATGTCATTTTTATTTTTTTATAAACTTAATGGCCCCGTGGGCTAGCCCGAAACCCGATGGGTTAGGGTTAGGGTCAAAAAATAATAGCCCGAAAGAAAAAAAGTCCGATTAACCCGATCCGAAAAGCCCAAAACCCGATAGGGCTAGCCCGAAACCCGGTGGGTTGGCCCGTTTGACATCCCTAGGCGGAGGGGAGGTAGGGTTTTAGGGTGTAGCGAAATGGGCTTCCGCTCTTTTTCTTGTGACTTATGGGCCGGACTTATATTTTTACTATGTGGACCGGGATTTTGAAACTAACTTATGATCCAGTATTAACATATGATTGATTTTTCTGCAATTTATTTATTTTATTAATCAAACATGATATTTTGATCTTTTTCTAGATATCTCGATTGAATTTGATCTTGATCGAATATACTTAATCAATTTATTTGTTCAAATCTCAATTTAATAGGTTTATTACTGATAATTTTTGCTTCATAGATTTTGATTTGATGGAGGATTTGAATTTCGATTATAGATTTTGTTCACACACGAATCGATCATATCCTTAATTTAACATTAGTGGATGGTTTACAAATGATGTCCTTTATATACCTTCCCTTCCTTGATTGATGGTGGAGATTTATTTAATCTGGAGATTATGTATATAAAATCATCCACCTTTCTAAATTTTCTATACAAATTTTCTATACCTTTTCTAGTTAGATGACTTCCACACAAATTTTTACACGTTCTAAACTATTATACTAAATGGGCTTCCGCTCTTTTTCTTGTGACTTATGGGCCGGACTTATATTTTTACTATGTGGACCGGGATTTTGAAACTAACTTATGATCCAGTATTAACATATGATTGATTTTTCTGCAATTTATTTATTTTATTAATCAAACATGATATTTTGATCTTTTTCTAGATATCTCGATTGAATTTGATCTTGATCGAATATACTTAATCAATTTATTTGTTCAAATCTCAATTTAATAGGTTTATTACTGATAATTTTTGCTTCATAGATTTTGATTTGATGGAGGATTTGAATTTCGATTATAGATTTTGTTCACACACGAATCGATCATATCCTTAATTTAACATTAGTGGATGGTTTACAAATGATGTCCTTTATATATACCTTCCCTTCCTTGATTGATGGTGGAGATTTATTTAATCTGGAGATTATGTATATAAAATCATCCACCTTTCTAAATTTTCTATACAAATTTTCTATACCTTTTCTAGTTAGATGACTTCCACACAAATTTTTACACGTTCTAAACTATTATACTACTATGTTCTAGAATTTTCCATACCTATTCTAGATAAGCTGCTCTATGCACTAGAATTCTCCATACCTAGATGACTTCCAGTCACCCGTGACATTCTCTCCCGCCTAGTTCGGCGACGTCCTCATCGATTCGTACTCATGCAACTTGTTTTAGAATTTATTTATACAAGAACCCTTGCATACACATGTAAATAATATTTCAACAAAAAATATCACCAAGATAATATTGAACAAAACAAATGCAATAATTCACAACAACAATATCGTACTTATTTAAATAATTCATCTTCATTATCGAATATAGTAGTATAACCCAATCGAAAAAAATCGAACAAAAATAATGCTAAAATGAACAGCCGACAATCGATGAAGTGGGGAGCAGCATATCATTATATATACTCCAACGTAAAAGTTGCATAAAAGTTGAACCAAAATGCACGAGCAAAAAAAAAACCAGTATTTGGTACATGGAGAACGATGTGAGAGTATATGAGGAGCTTGACTACTGAACACCACTCCATTTAGCCCAATCTATGAACTGCATTCCACCATAGATGTTATTGGCAAACCTTACACCCACTGTGAAAGCCATGGCAACGGGTGGGATTTGCTTAGCCAGCGGCGACGCTTCGACAAAATATTCTAATCCGTTTATGATCTGGTAACGAGTGTTTGAAGAGACAGCGAGAAAAACACCTGAAGAGTAAACACGAGTTCGGAGTTCAAAAAACACATATACACTTCTAAGAAAAGCAAGCATGGCATTTTGTCGAAGTACCAATCATAATAGGCTGAATTCGTATCATCAGTGGAGGAGAAAAAACGGAATTTAAGTAGGAAAAAGCAACTTACCCCAGAGAGCGGCACTCTTTATTAAGGGGGGCACAGGTATATCCTCTTCCGACTTCTTCATGTTCCTGTTATGCAGAAATTCACAATGATGATACTACATTAGCTTCATACCAGATTCGTTGAATTGTGAGTTAAAGAGCTAGGCTACGGAAGAAAACGTGATTCGTGTTCAACGATTGACAAGTCATATACCAGCTCCATCCATCTAATAAGGAGTCTAGGCAGTTTAATCTAATCGACGCGTAAGGCAGCACCCAGCAGTCTAATAACTAGCTTCGACGAAAGCCAGAAAACTATATTCTTCCCCTGATACAAATCTAACCTACGAAGATAGGGGCAAAGGAATTTGAGAATTCACATCGAGACGATGTATGCTGCTTTTGTCAATTTGAACAAAAGACTGCTGTAAACAATTACCTTTTAGCAGTCATGATCATATTTGCTATTCCTTGGCCGATAAGACCACATCCAAAACCAACCGAGCCATATAATACACCCTACGTTTAGAAGAGAAAATCAACGTCATCACTCAAGCAACGCCATAATTGATTAGCTTCAACCATGATGACAGAACATGGGAGAAAAAGAACATATTTTTGCCTAAACACTTGATTATGACGTGGTTACCTTGTAAAAGTAAGTGGCAATTCTTTGCTGCAATGAAAATCTAACTCCAGGCCTCTCAGCTTCAAAAACACTGCACAACAAGATATAAATAACTCCAAGTAAGCCGGAAATCGAAACATCAAAGTAGACATAGATAGTTCTAGTTCATTAAGGGTTATCAACAATCGAGATGCAACCAAAATCTTGACAAGATAATTGCTTTTCGATCCTATCTATACCTTTTGCTCCAAACTACACTACACATTTATTCTTGTCTAAAATTAAGAATGGATCACAGTTTGGAGGAGTTGAAATAATGGAAAAGAGTCATTAGCTACCTGCTAGGGAGAGCTGCAGTAGCCTGCTGCACGCGCCCGAGAAATCCACTCGATACAGGTTTGTTGCCTATACGAACATACGGAGCCAACATACCAACCAAAGCAATGTCAACCACTATGCCTACTAACAAGTCTGCTGCATACAATTCAAACTCTGCCCAAAAATCCTTCCCTCTTTTATTCACTTCAGCAAATGTTGCACAACAAGAATCAATTACCACCTGCATCACAATCAAAACCATGTCCATCGATGAAATTGGCTCGATTCTTAGCATTCGTTCACTCACGCGTTGTGCTATATAGATGAAACTAATCAGTTTCGTACCTCCGTTCCGACTTTGAACAAGAAGGAGGGATCGGCAAGCATTCGATTGCGAAGCATTGAACAGTATCTCATTAGAAATCCTAAAGGCCATGCTGCACTCTATAAAAAGATAAAAAATTGATGTAACAAATTCAAATATTTACTAAGAAATTCATCGATTCATCGTTCACAAATTCAGCAATGAATTACAATCACCTCAAGATCCAAGTATCTGGTGAGAATTAGCCTACGGAGTCCCGTCGATTTGGCGGCCTCGATCATGTCGGCCGGCAGCACCGCGCCGCGACTCTCGACCTCGAGCATAACATCGTCATACTTCATGATCGGCCCGAACTCGTCTTCTTCTCCACCACCATCGCCCCCCTCTCCACCGCCACCGCCGCCGGACGGGAACTTCCCATTTCCGCCATCTCCGCCGCCGGTGTCGCCTACTTCCGGTTCCGAAATTTCCTCCGACAGGATAACCTTCCCCGCCGCCGTGCCCGGAGCGGCGCACTGTATCGAGAACGGCCTATCCGCGGTGATCCTAACCGACGGCTGATTGAAAGGAGTGAATTTGGCGAAAGCATTGAATCTCAGAGCGACGTTTCTGCTCGTGGATTGGTGCGGGAGGCTCGGGGTGGCGATTCCGCCGGCCGGGCGGCAAAGCGACATCGTTTTGAATCAATTAACCGTATAAACTGATGTGCCTGCGGCCGAGTACCGTCGGCGGTGATGACGTGAGTGCTGCTTCTTTAGGGTGGACTGAGAGTGTAGACTGTAGAGTAGTTATCCTCTGCGATGCGGACTACGGCAGTTACAAAATTGTACCAATAGTAGAATTTTTATACTTTATTTTATTTTATTTTAGCCTTTGATTAGTTTAAAAAGTGAACTACTAAAGCCAATTTTTCACATAACAAAAGTTAACCCACAATTTAAATTTCGTTTAAGCCTTTTTAGAGATAATGGTGCAATCAACATTTTATTATACATCCAACACTTAGGCAATATGGCCACAAACATACTCTCGATCCGGCTCTAACTCGAATATGTTTGAAAGTTTGTTGAGTTTCGAACTAATTATTCAATAGATTATTCAAGTTTAGGTTTGAATTGTTTACTATTTGAATATCGACAAATTGTTTTCTAGTCGGGCTTCGAAATGAACGTTTACTAATCCCTTGTATGTTTTTGATAATTTTGTCTAGGCATTTCCAAGTAATTAGAACTAGAAGGTATACAAATGTTCACATTCGATCTTGCCGCATTATCATTAAAAAACGATGACGTCTATAAACTATTTCCCCTAATCACTAGCATATAAATTTCGATCAATACCTATGATCGAAATTGATACTATTAATCTACGTTCCACCAAAATTATGCATTCTACAAAACATTTTATACCATAATCTCGAAATTGGGCTTCATGTTACATCGAAATTCCTTATCTCCTCTCAACTATTCCGTCGATTATCGTTCTTTATTTGTTTCGTATTTTACATACATACATAAATGATTTTTCTTAATAGCATCCACTAAAATTCAAAGTAAAAAAAGTCTACCCGACCCATTTCATACGTGGAATTCTAGCCCACGCAGTCAAAACACAAGACATTCGGGAACCAGGGTCCACATTTACGAAGATTTGACCCGACACAACACCATTACATTAAAAATATTAAAAAACATTGTAATAAAATTTGGAAATAATAATGAAAATTTCAAATTAAAGCTGAAGAAATGAAATTACAGTAACGAAATTACGAAGAATATAATTAAACACCGGAATAAAAGTCGTCTCCCTCCACTGTGCGACGGCTTTCCCCAGTTTCTCTCTCTAGATCGCGCCACCTCACACCACTCTCTCTCTCTCTCTCGCTCCGCGCATTTTCATTCATCGGCGGCGGATTGCCATCGGAGAACTGAGATTTCCGGCAATTTGTAGGTCGGAATTCGATTGGGATCTGCGAATTGAGGGACGCCGGATCTGGAGGATTGTTGGATCTGAGAGATGGCGCTCTCCGGCATGCGAGGGTTATCGGTGTTCATCAGCGACATAAGGAATTGCCAGAATAAAGAGCAGGAGCGCCTCCGTGTTGATAAGGAGCTCGGGAACATTCGAACTCGCTTCAAGAATGAAAAGGCAAGTTTTCGCGTGATAGGATGTGTGTGTGTGAGCTATGACAATTGCTGTATGAGTTCGAAGTCTCTTGGAAGTTTCGCGAATTTTTGTTTTGATATGTTGTGGAATTGTGGGTTCCGGGTGTGTGTACGAACGAGCTAGGATTCAGGGTTTGTGGGATTGGGATTTCTTTTTTCGTCAATGTAGGTTGGACTGAAATCAGAGTTTCGGAATTGTGCTCTTTGAGTGAGGGGATGTGTGTTTTAGGGGTTCATAGGTTGGACTGGGGTCGATGAGTGGTGCTCATGTGCCAAGGGATGGATTGGGGGCTTAATGAGCAGTCTGGGAAAGATAGTTTGCTAAAGAACTCGAGTTACGATGAATTGATTCATTGGCATTGTTGTACGAATCAAGGCATTAGTTGTCGTTTATGGCGTAGTATCTTATTCATGATTAAGATGATATGTTCAAGGAATTAGCTATATGTGAAAATATTTGCTGTTTTCCTCTCTCGAAAGAGGCACTGTGCTATCCTATGTTAGCTCGTGTTGCTTCCCTGAAGCAGTAAGAGGCGGCGATACTTTTAAATCCTAGTTCATGTATACGGAAGTACATACTGTCTGATGTGAATGTGTTAACGCCGTAGAAAGGCCTCAAAGTGTGCCTGATTATCTTCATACAGAATTAGACTATTTAATTAAGCTGGACAAAGTTCATTGGTGCACTTTTAATGTGAATGTCTACGAATCCCCAACATTTTGTTATTCCAAAAGAGCTGTGGCTGTGAGATAATTTGGCATGCTTTATAAGAGCTTTTGTTTAACAAATCTAGGAATCTAAGGAAGATAAAGGAAAATGGAAAGGGATGTAGATTTATCAAATAACTGACATTATGGAAAAAGGAGGTATTTGTGAATGTGCTTAACATTATTGTTGATCGAGATGGAGTTGTGATTCTTGTGAATACATACATGTTCAAGTATATAGATATGTCCTCACTGTAAGCCTCTGATGTGTTGCACTATGTTCAGCCTGAGATTGCATTATATGAACTGTGAATTATCATTCTTCTCAACTGTGCTTACATGGATAAAAATTCAGAATGGATAGGCCATTAGATAATCTTTTTTGTGCACTTTGGAAAGGATAAGTCTGGTAATTTTACTACTTACATAATTTTAACTAAGGATTTCTAGTCTGGGATTGTTCCTGTATCATCGGTAGCTATTGCGTAACTTTTTCACATAGATGTATGCATGCATACAAGCATAAGATAAATACAATTGAATCAGATGCAATAGGTTTTGTGGGTATTTGGGTAATCAATACAATGAACTAAGACATAACACAATTTAGTTCTTCGGAAGGCCAAATAAGTTTTTGTAATAGCATTGCTTATTGTTGTTATTTTGTATTTGACTGAACAGGGTTTATCACCTTATGAGAAGAAGAAATATGTCTGGAAAATGCTCTACATTTATATGCTAGGCTATGATGTTGATTTTGGCCACATGGAAGCTGTTTCTCTTATATCCGCACCAAAGTATCCTGAAAAACAGGTATGCCTGCCAAAACCCCAAACATTACATTAGAATATTGTTTATCAGTACAAATTTTCTTCACATTCTGAGTTTCTGCAGGTTGGCTACATAGTGACATCATGTCTTCTAAACGAGAATCATGATTTTCTGAGATTAGCAATTAACACTGTCCGCAATGACATTATTGGTCGCAACGAGACTTTTCAGTGTCTTGCTTTGACATTGGTATGGTTTACGATTCTCTTTATCCTTACAACTCTTTAAGGATAGTTGTTGCTAACATATTGATTGGCATGATAACTTAGTGTTCTGCCTCAAGATGTGTTCTTTTTGTTTTTCATTTGTAGTTGCCTTACTAGCTTCTGCTTATACCATTTGATCTTATCTGTGAAGGTTGGAAATATTGGTGGGAGAGAATTTGCTGAATCATTGGCTCCTGATGTTCAAAAATTACTTGTAAGTGAATGCACTTTCAAGGTATCATGTTGGTTTTATAATAAATGTAGCTAAAAGTTTCTATTTCCTTAGATCTCTAGCAGTTGCAGACCACTTGTCAGGAAGAAGGCTGCACTATGTCTGCTGCGCCTTTTTAGAAAAAATCCTGACGTGGTTAATGTGGATGGCTGGTAAAGCTTCTATTCACTCTCTTTGCTAGCCTTATTGATCATTAGGAAGAATCTGATGTCAGTCCTCTTCCTCATCAATGACAGGTCGGATCGGATGGCACAGCTATTAGATGAACGTGATTTAGGAGTCTTGACTTCTTCTATGAGTCTCCTAGTTGCTTTAGTGTCCAACAACCATGAGGCATACTGGAGTTGTCTTCCAAAGTGTGTCAAGACCCTGGAGAGACTTGCCAGAAATCAGGATATTCCACAAGAATACACATATTATGGTATTCCTTCGCCTTGGCTTCAGGTTTGTGCTTTCCTCGAC